>JAPQWS010000144.1:0-679688 GCA_028651295.1 Catharanthus roseus
GAAAACATCTCAAAACGATTCTGAATGTTTTTTATGTTGTTTTAATACACCAGACAAATTTTCACATTCCAATTAATGCCCGAATTCATGTACTAATCATCACATTTTTTACAAAATTTTGGTTCGAAAAAAAGTTCTCTAATAAACTGCTCAAAACGACTCGGAATGTTTTTTTATTATGTTTCAATACACTTGACAAGTTTTCACATTCCCATTAATGCCCGAATTCGTGCACTAACCATCACGTTTTTTACAAAATTTAGGTCCGGAAAAAAATTCTCTAAAAAGCTGCTCAAAACGTCTCTGAATGTTTTTTATTATGTTTTAATACACCGGACAAATTTTCACATTCCCATTAATGCCCGAATTCGTGTACTAACCATCACGTTTTTTACAAAATTTAGGTTCGGAAAAAAAATTCTCTAAAAAGCTGCTCAAAACGACTCGAATGTTTTTTATTATGTTTTAATACACGGACAAAATTTTTCACATTCCCATTAATGCCCGAATTCGTGTACTAACCATCACGTTTTTTACAAAATTTAGGTCCGGAAAAAAGTTATCTAAAAAACTTCTTAAAATGACTCGAATGTTTTTTGTGTTGTTTTAATACACGGATAAATTTTCACATTCCAATTAATGCCCGAATTCGTAGTGCTAATCATCACGTTTTTTACAAAATTTAGGTCCGAAAAAAATTCTCTGAAAAAGCATCTCAAAACGATTCGAATGTTTTTTTATATTGTTTTAATACACTGGACAAATTTTCACATTTCAATTAATGCCCGAATTCAGTGTACTAATCATCACGTTTTTTACAAAATTTAGGTCCGGAAAGAAATTCTCTAATAAACTGCTCAAAAACGACTTCGAATGTTTTTTTATTATGTTTCAATACACCAGACAAGTTTTCACATTCCCATTAATACCCGAATTCGTGTACTAACCATCACGTTTCTTACAAAATTTAGGTTCGGAAAAAAATTCTCTAAAAAGCTGCTCAAAACGACTCTGAATGTTTTTTATTATGTTTCAATACACCAGACAAATTTTCACAATCCCATTAATGCCCGAATTCGTGTACTAACCATCACGTTTTTTACAAAATTTAGGTCCGGAAAAAAATTCTTTAATAAACTGCGCAAAACGACTCTGAATGTTTTTTATTATGTTTGAATACACCAGACAAATTTTCACATTCCCATTAATGCCCGAATTCGTGTACTAACCATCAAGTTTTTTACAAAATTTAGGTCCGGAAAAAAATTCCTGAAAAAGCTGCTCAAAACGACTCTGAATGTTTTTTATTATGTTTAAATACACTAGACAAATTTTCACATTCCCATTAATGCCCGAATTCGTGTACTAACCATCACGTTTTTTTACAAAATTTAGGTCCGGGAAAAAAATTCCCCAAAAAAGTCTGCTCAAAACGATTCGAATGTTTTTTATTATGTTTTAATACTCCAGACAAATTCTCACTTTCCCATTAATGCCCGAATTCGTGTACTAACCATCACGTTTTTTTCAAAATTTAGGTCCGGCAAAAAATTTCTCTAAAAAACTTCTCAAAACGACTCTGAATGTTTTTTACGTTGATTTAATACACCAGATAAATTTTCACATTCCCATTAATGCCCGAATTCGTGAACTAATCATCACGTTTTTTACAAAATTTAGGTCCAGAAAAAAATTCTCTAAAAAACATCTCAAAACGATTACGAATGTTTTGTTATGTTGTTTTAATACACCAGACAAATTTTCACATTCCAACTAATGCCCGAATTCGTATACTTATCATCCCGTTTTTTACAAAATTTAGGTCCGGAAAAAAATTCTCTAATAAACTGCTCAAAACGACTCTGAATGTTTTTTATTATGTTTCAATACACCAGACAAGTTTTCACATTCCCATTAATGCCCGAATTCGTGCACTAACCATCACGTTTTTTACAAAATTTAGGTCCGGAAAAAAATTCTCCTGAAAAAGCTGCTCAAAACGACTCTGAATGTTTTTTATTATGTTTAAATACACTAGACAAATTTTCACATTCCCATTAATGCCCGAATTCGTGTACTAACCATCACGTTTTTTACAAAATTTAGGTCCGGAAAAAAAATTCCCCAAAAAAAGCTGCTCAAAACGATTACGAATGTTTTTTATTATGTTTTAATACTCCAGACAAATTCTCACTTTCCCATTAATGCCCGAATTCGTGTACTAACCATCACGTTTTTTTCAAAATTTAGGTCCGGCAAAAAGTTCTCTAAAAAACTTCTCAAAACGACTCTGAATGTTTTTTACGTTGATTTAATACACCAGATAAATTTTCACATTCCCATTAATGCCCGAATTCGTGAACTAATCATCACGTTTTTTACAAAATTTAGGTCCAGAAAAAAATTCTCTAAAAAACATCTCAAAACGATTCTGAATGTTTTTTATGTTGTTTTAATACACCAGACAAATTTTCACATTCCAACTAATGCCCGAATTCGTATACTTATCATCCCGTTTTTTACAAAATTTAGGTCCGGAAAAAAATTCTCTAATAAACTGCTCAAAACGACTCTGAATGTTTTTTATTATGTTTCAATACACCAGACAAGTTTTCACATTCCCATTAATGCCCGAATTCGTGTACTAACCATCACGTTTCTTACAAAATTTGGGTTCGGAAAAAAATTCTCTAAAAAGCTGCTCAAAACGACTCTAAATGTTTTTTATTATGTTTCAATACACCAGACAAATTTTCACATTCCCATTAATGCCCGAATTCGTGTACTAACCATCAAGTTTTTTACAAAATTTAGGTCCGGAAAAAAATTCCCTAAAAAGCTGCTCAAAACGACTCTGAATGTTTTTTATTATGTTTTAATACACCAGACAAATTTTCACAATCCCATTAATGCCCGAATTCGTGTACTAACCATCACGTTTTTTACAAAATTTAGGTCCGGAAAAAAGTTCTCAAAAAAACTTCTCAAAACGACTCTGAATGTTTTTTATTATGTTTCAATACACCAGACAAATTTTCACATTCCCATTAAATCACGAATTCGTGTACTAATCATCACGTTTTTTACAAAATTTAGGTCCGAAAAAAATTCTCTAATAAACTGCTCAAAACGACTCTGAATGTTTTTTATTATGTTTCAATACACCAGACAAGTTTTCACATTCCCATTAATGCCCGAATTCGTGTACTAACCATCACGTTTTTTACAAAATTTAGGTCCAGGAAAAAAATTCTCTAAAAAGCTGCTCAAAACGACTCTGAATGTTTTTTATTATGTTTCAATACACCAGACAAATTTTCACATTCCTATTAATGCCCGAATTCGTGTACTAACCATCACGTTTGTTACAGAATTTAGGCCCGGAAAAAAGTTCTCTAAAAGACTTCTCAAAACGACTCTGAATATTGTTTATGTTGTTTTAATACACCAGATAAATTTTCACATTCCAATTAATGCCCAAATTCATGTACTAATCATCACGTTTTTTACAAAATTTAGGTCCAGAAAAAATTTCTCTGGAAAACATCTCAAAACGATTCTGAATGTTTTTTATGTTGTTTTAATACACCAGACAAATTTTCACATTCCAATTAATGCCCGAATTCATGTACTAATCATCACGTTTTTTACAAAATTTTGGTTCGAAAAAAAAGTTCTCTAATAAACTGCTCAAAACGACTCGGAATGTTTTTTTATTATGTTTCAATACACTTGACAAGTTTTCACATTCCCATTAATGCCCGAATTCGTGCACTAACCATCACGTTTTTTACAAAATTTAGGTCCGGAAAAAAATTCTCTAAAAAGCTGCTCAAAACGTCTCTGAATGTTTTTTATTATGTTTTAATACACCGGACAAATTTTCACATTCCCATTAATGCCCGAATTCGTGTACTAACCATCACGTTTTTTACAAAATTTAGGTTCGGAAAAAAATTCTCTAAAAAGCTGCTCAAAACGACTCTGAATGTTTTTTATTATGTTTTAATACATCGGACAAATTTTTCACATTCCCATTAATGCCCGAATTCGTGTACTAACCATCACGTTTTTTACAAAATTTAGGTCCGAAAACAAGTTATCTAAAAAACTTCTCAAAATGACTCTGAATGTTTTTTGTGTTGTTTTAATACACCAGATAAATTTTCACATTCCAATTAATGCCCGAATTCGTGTGCTAATCATCACGTTTTTTACAAAATTTAGGTCCAGAAAAAAATTCTCTGAAAAGCATCTCAAAACGATTCTGAATGTTTTTTATGTTGTTTTAATACACCAGACAAATTTTCTCATTTCAATTAGTGCCCGAATTCGTGTACTAATCATCACGTTTTTTACAAAATTTAGATCCGGAAAGAAATTCTCTCATAAACTGCTCAAAACGACTCTGAATGTTTTTTATTATGTTTCAATACACCAGACAAGTTTTCACATTCCCATTAATACCCGAATTCGTGTACTAACCATCACGTTTCTTACAAAATTTAGGTTCGGAAAAAAATTCTCTAAAAAGCTGCTCAAAACGACTCTGAATGTTTTTTATTATGTTTCAATACACCAGACAAATTTTCACAATCCCATTAATACCCGAATTCGTGTACTAACCATCACGTTTTTTACAAAATTTAGGTCCGGAAAAAAATTCTCTAAAAAGCTGCTCAAAACGACTCTGAATGTTTTTTATTATGTTTCAATACACCAGACAAGTTTTCACATTCCCATTAATACCCGAATTCGTGTACTAACCATCACGTTTTTTACAAAATTTAGGTCCGGAAAAAAGTTATCTAAAAAACTTCTTAAAATGACTCTGAATGTTTTTTGTGTTGTTTTAATACACCAGATAAATTTTCACATTCCAATTAATGCCCGAATTCGTGTGCTAATCATCACGTTTTTTACAAAATTTAGGTCCAGAAAAAAATTCTCTGAAAAGCATCTCAAAACGATTCTGAATGTTTTTTATGTTGTTTTAATACACCAGACAAATTTTCACATTTCAATTAATGCCCGAATTCGTGTACTAATCATCACGTTTTTTACAAAATTTAGGTCCGGAAAGAAATTCTCTAATAAACTGCTCAAAACGACTCTGAATGTTTTTTATTATGTTTCAATACACCAGACAAGTTTTCACATTCCCATTAATACCCGAATTCGTGTACTAACCATCACGTTTCTTACAAAATTTAGGTTCGGAAAAAAATTCTCTAAAAAGCTGCTCAAAACGACTCTGAATGTTTTTTATTATGTTTCAATACACCAGACAAATTTTCACAATCCCATTAATGCCCGAATTCGTGTACTAACCATCACGTTTTTTACAAAATTTAGGTCCGGAAAAAAATTCTTTAATAAACTGCGCAAAACGACTCTGAATGTTTTTTATTATGTTTGAATACACCAGACAAATTTTCACATTCCCATTAATGCCCGAATTCGTGTACTAACCATCAAGTTTTTTACAAAATTTAGGTCCGGAAAAAAATTCCTGAAAAAGCTGCTCAAAACGACTCTGAATGTTTTTTATTATGTTTAAATACACTAGACAAATTTTCACATTCCCATTAATGCCCGAATTCGTGTACTAACCATCACGTTTTTTACAAAATTTAGGTCCGGAAAAAAATTCCCAAAAAAGCTGCTCAAAACGATTCTGAATGTTTTTATTATGTTTTAATACACCAGACAAATTCTCACATTCCCATTAATGCCCGAATTCGTGTACTAACCATCACGTTTTTTTCAAAATTTAGGTCCGGCAAAAAGTTCTCTAAAAAACTTCTCAAAACGACTCTGAATGTTTTTTACGTTGATTTAATACACGGATAAATTTTCACATTCCCATTAATGCCCGAATTCGTGAACTAATCATCACGTTTTTTACAAAATTTAGGTCCAGAAAAAAAAATTCTCTAAAAAACATCTCAAAACGATTACGAATGTTTTTTATGTTGTTTTAATACACTGGACAAATTTTCACATTCCAACTAATGCCCGAATTCGTATACTTATCATCCCGTTTTTTTACAAAATTTAGGTCCTGGGAAAAAAAATTCTCTAATAAACTCGCTCAAAACGACTCTGAATGTTTTTTATTATGTTTCAATACACCAGACAAGTTTTCACATTCCCATTAATGCCCGAATTCGTGTACTAACCATCACGTTTCTTACAAAATTTGGGTTCGGAAAAAAATTCTCTAAAAAAGTCTGCTCAAAACGACTCTGAATGTTTTTTTATTATGTTTCAATACACCAGACAAATTTTCACATTCCCATTAATGCCCGAATTCGTGTACTAACCATCACGTTTTTTACAAAATTTAGGTCCGGAAAAAAATTCCCTAAAAAGCTGCTCAAAACGACTCTG
Organism: Catharanthus roseus; assembly: GCA_028651295.1. Lineage (NCBI taxonomy): Eukaryota > Viridiplantae > Streptophyta > Magnoliopsida > Gentianales > Apocynaceae > Catharanthus > Catharanthus roseus. The sequence continues at coordinate 6,394 of JAPQWS010000144.1, forward strand.
AATGTTTTTTATTATGTTTTAATACACCAGACAAATTTTCACAATCCCATTAATGCCCGAATTCGTGTACTAACCATCACGTTTTTTACAAAATTTAGGTCCGGAAAAAAGTTCTCAAAAAACGTCTCAAAACGACTCTGAATGTTTTTTATTATGTTTCAATACACCAGACAAATTTTCACATTCCCATTAAATCACGAATTCGTGTACTAATCATCACGTTTTTTACAAAATTTAGGTCCGGAAAAAAATTCTCTAATAAACTCGCTCAAAACGACTACGAATGTTTTTTTATTATGTTTCAATACACCGGACAAGTTTTCACATTCCCATTAATGCCCGAATTCGTGTACTAACCATCACGTTTTTTACAAAATTTAGGTCCGGAAAAAAATTCTTTAATAAACTGCGCAAAACGACTCTGAATGTTTTTTATTATGTTTGAATACACCAGACAAATTTTCACATTCCCATTAATGCCCGAATTCGTGTACTAACCATCAAGTTTTTTACAAAATTTAGGTCCGGAAAAAAATTCTCGAAAAAGCTGCTCAAAACGACTCTGAATGTTTTTTATTATGTTTAAATACACTAGACAAATTTTCACATTCCCATTAATGCCCGAATTCGTGTACTAACCATCACGTTTTTTACAAAATTTAGGTCCGGAAAAAAATTCCCAAAAAAGCTGCTCAAAACGATTCTGAATGTTTTTATTATGTTTTAATACACCAGACAAATTCTCACTTTCCCATTAATGCCCGAATTCGTGTACTAACCATCACGTTTTTTTCAAAATTTAGGTCCGGCAAAAAGTTCTCTAAAAAACTTCTCAAAACGACTCTGAATGTTTTTTACGTTGATTTAATACACCAGATAAATTTTCACATTCCCATTAATGCCCGAATTCGTGAACTAATCATCACGTTTTTTACAAAATTTAGGTCCAGAAAAAAATTCTCTAAAAAACATCTCAAAACGATTCTGAATGTTTTTTATGTTGTTTTAATACACCAGACAAATTTTCACATTCCAACTAATGCCCGAATTCGTATACTTATCATCCCGTTTTTTACAAAATTTAGGTCTGGAAAAAAATTCTCTAATAAACTGCTCAAAACGACTCTGAATGTTTTTTATTATGTTTCAATACACCAGACAAGTTTTCACATTCCCATTAATGCCCGAATTCGTGTACTAACCATCACGTTTCTTACAAAATTTGGGTTCGGAAAAAAATTCTCTAAAAAGCTGCTCAAAACGACTCTAAATGTTTTTTTATTATGTTTCAATACACCAGACAAATTTTCACATTCCCATTAATGCCCGAATTCGTGTACTAACCATCACGTTTTTTACAAAATTTAGGTCCGAAAAAAATTCCCTAAAAAGCTGCTCAAAACGACTCTGAATGTTTTTTATTATGTTTTAATACACCGGACAAATTTTCACAATCCCATTAATGCCCGAATTCGTGTACTAACCATCACGTTTTTTACAAAATTTAGGTCCGGAAAAAAGTTCTCAAAAAACTTCTCAAAACGACTCTGAATGTTTTTTATTATGTTTCAATACACCAGACAAATTTTCACATTCCCATTAAATCACGAATTCGTGTACTAATCATCACGTTTTTTACAAAATTTAGGTCCGGAAAAAAATTCTCTAATAAACTGCTCAAAACGACTCTGAATGTTTTTTATTATGTTTCAATACACTGCATAAGTTTTCACATTCCCATTAATGCCCGAATTCGTGTACTAACCATCACGTTTTTTACAAAATTTAGGTCCGGAAAAAAAATTCTCTAAAAAGCTGCTCAAAACGACTCTGAATGTTTTTTATTATGTTTCAATACACCAGACAAATTTTCACATTCCTATTAATGCCCGAATTCGTGTACTAACCATCACGTTTGTTACAGAATTTAGGCCCGGAAAAAAGTTCTCTAAAAGACTTCTCAAAACGACTCTGAATATTGTTTATGTTGTTTTAATACACCAGATAAATTTTCACATTCCAATTAATGCCCAAATTCCTGTACTAATCATCACGTTTTTTACAAAATTTAGGTCCAGAAAAAATTTCTCTGGAAAACATCTCAAAACGATTCTGAATGTTTTTTATGTTGTTTTAATACACCAGACAAATTTTCACATTCCAATTAATGCCCGAATTCATGTACTAATCATCACGTTTTTTACAAAATTTTGGTTCGAAAAAAAATTCTCTAATAAACTGCTCAAAACGACTCGGAATGTTTTTTTATTATGTTTCAATACACTTGACAAGTTTTCACATTCCCATTAATGCCCGAATTCGTGCACTAACCATCACGTTCTTTACAAAATTTAGGTCCGGAAAAAAATTCTCTAAAAAGCTGCTCAAAACGTCTCTGAATGTTTTTTATTATGTTTGAATACACCAGACAAATTTTCACATTCCCATTAATGCCCGAATTCGTGTACTAACCATCAAGTTTTTTACAAAATTTAGGTCCGGAAAAAAATTCCTGAAAAAGCTGCTCAAAACGACTCTGAATGTTTTTTATTATGTTTAAATACACTAGACAAATTTTCACATTCCCATTAATGCCCGAATTCGTGTACTAACCATCACGTTTTTTACAAAATTTAGGTCCGGAAAAAAATTCCCAAAAAAGCTGCTCAAAACGATTCTGAATGTTTTTATTATGTTTTAATACACCAGACAAATTCTCACATTCCCATTAATGCCCGAATTCGTGTACTAACCATCACGTTTTTTTCAAAATTTAGGTCCGGCAAAAAGTTCTCTAAAAAACTTCTCAAAACGACTCTGAATGTTTTTTACGTTGATTTAATACACCAGTTAAATTTTCACATTCCCATTAATGCCCGAATTCGTGAACTAATCATCACGTTTTTTACAAAATTTAGGTCCAGAAAAAAATTCTCTAAAAAACATCTCAAAACGATTCTGAATGTTTTTTATGTTGTTTTAATACACTAGACAAATTTTCACATTCCAACTAATGCCCGAATTCGTATACTTATCATCCCGTTTTTTACAAAATTTAGGTCCGGGAAAAAAATTCTCTAATAAACTCGCTCAAAACGACTCGAATGTTTTTTTATTATGTTTCAATACACCAGACAAGTTTTCACATTCCCATTAATGCCCGAATTCGTGTACTAACCATCACGTTTCTTACAAAATTTGGGTTCGGAAAAAAATTCTCTAAAAAGCTGCTCAAAACGACTCTAAATGTTTTTTATTATGTTTCAATACACCAGACAAATTTTCACATTCCCATTAATGCCCGAATTCGTGTACTAACCATCACGTTTTTTACAAAATTTAGGTCCGGAAAAAAATTCCCTAAAAAGCTGCTCAAAACGACTCTGAATGTTTTTTATTATGTTTTAATACACCAGACAAATTTTCACAATCCCATTAATGCCCGAATTCGTGTACTAACCATCACGTTTTTTACAAAATTTAGGTCCGGAAAAAAGTTCTCTAAAAAACTTCTCAAAACGACTCTGAATGTTTTTTATTATGTTTCAATACACCAGACAAATTTTCACATTCCCATTAAATCCCGAATTCGTGTACTAATCATCACGTTTTTTACAAAATTTAGGTCCGGAAAAAAAATTCTCTAATAAACTCGCTCAAAACGACTCTGAATGTTTTTTATTATGTTTCAATACACCAGACAAGTTTTCACATTCCCATTAATGCCCGAATTCGTGTACTAACCATCACGTTTTTTACAAAATTTAGGTCCGGAAAAAAATTCTCTAAAAAGCTGCTCAAAACGACTCTGAATGTTTTTTATTATGTTTCAATACACCAGACAAATTTTCACATTCCTATTAATGCCCGAATTCGTGTACTAACCATCACGTTTGTTACAGAATTTAGGCCCGGTAAAAAAGTTCTCTAAAAGACTTCTCAAAACGACTCTGAATATTGTTTATGTTGTTTTAATACACCAGATAAATTTTCACATTCCAATTAATGCCCAAATTCCTGTACTAATCATCACGTTTTTTACAAAATTTAGGTCCAGAAAAAATTTCTCTGGAAAACATCTCAAAACGATTCTCGAATGTTTTTTTATGTTGTTTTAATACACTGCACAAATTTTCACATTCCAATTAATGCCCGAATTCATGTACTAATCATCACGTTTTTTACAAAATTTTGGTTCGAAAAAAAATTCTCTAATAAACTGCTCAAAACGACTCGGAATGTTTTTTTATTATGTTTCAATACACTTGACAAGTTTTCACATTCCCATTAATGCCCGAATTCGTGCACTAACCATCACGTTCTTTACAAAATTTAGGTCCGGAAAAAAATTCTCTAAAAAGCTGCTCAAAACGTCTCTGAATGTTTTTTATTATGTTTTAATACACCGGACAAATTTTCACATTCCCATTAATGCCCGAATTCGTGTACTAACCATCACATTTTTTTACAAAATTTAGGTTCGGAAAAAAATTCTCTAAAAAGCTGCTCAAAACGACTCTGAATGTTTTTTATTATGTTTTAATACACCGGACAAATTTTTCACATTCCCATTAATGCCCGAATTCGTGTACTAACCATCACGTTTTTTACAAAATTTAGGTCCGGAAAAAAGTTATCTAAAAAACTTCTCAAAATGTCTCTGAATGTTTTTTATTATGTTTTAATACACCGGACAAATTTTCACATTCCCATTAATGCCCGAATTCGTGTACTAACCATCACGTTTTTTACAAAATTTAGGTCCGGAAAAAAATTCTTTAATAAACTGCGCAAAACGACTCTGAATGTTTTTTATTATGTTTGAATACACCAGACAAATTTTCACATTCCCATTAATGCCCGAATTCGTGTACTAACCATCACGTTTTTTACAAAATTTAGGTCCAGAAAAAAATTCTCTAAAAAACATCTCAAAACGATTCTGAATGTTTTTTATGTTGTTTTAATACACCAGACAAATTTTCACATTCCAACTAATGCCCGAATTCGTATACTTATCATCCCGTTTTTTACAAAATTTAGGTCTGGAAAAAAATTCTCTAATAAACTGCTCAAAACGACTCTGAATGTTTTTTATTATGTTTCAATACACTGCATAAGTTTTCACATTCCCATTAATGCCCGAATTCGTGTACTAACCATCACGTTTCTTACAAAATTTGGGTTCGGAAAAAAATTCTCTAAAAAGCTGCTCAAAACGACTCTAAATGTTTTTTATTATGTTTCAATACACCAGACAAATTTTCACATTCCCATTAATGCCCGAATTCGTGTACTAACCATCACGTTTTTACAAAATTTAGGTCCGGAAAAAAATTCCCTAAAAAGCTGCTCAAAACGACTCTGAATGTTTTTTATTATGTTTTAATACACCGGACAAATTTTCACAATCCCATTAATGCCCGAATTGCGTACTAACCATCACGTTTTTTACAAAATTTAGGTCCGGGAAAAAAGTTCTCAAAAAACTTCTCAAAACGACTCTGAATGTTTTTTATTATGTTTCAATACACCAGACAAATTTTCACATTCCCATTAAATCACGAATTCGTGTACTAATCATCACGTTTTTTACAAAATTTAGGTCCGGAAAAAAATTCTCTAATAAACTGCTCAAAACGACTCTGAATGTTTTTTATTATGTTTCAATACACCAGACAAGTTTTCACATTCCCATTAATGCCCGAATTCGTGTACTAACCATCACGTTTTTTACAAAATTTAGGTCCGGAAAAAAATTCTCTAAAAAGCTGCTCAAAACGACTCAATGTTTTTTTATTATGTTTCAATACACTGCATAAATTTTCACATTCCTATTAATGCCCGAATTCGTGTACTAACCATCACGTTTGTTACATAATTTAGGCCCGTAAAAAAGTTCTCTAAAAGACTTCTCAAAACGACTCTGAATATTGTTTATGTTGTTTTAATACACCAGATAAATTTTCACATTCCAATTAATGCCCAAATTCATGTACTAATCATCACGCTTTTTTACAAAATTTAGGTCCGTAAAAAATTTCTCCGGAAAACATCTCAAAACGATTCCGAATGTTTTTTTATGTTGTTTTAATACACCGCATAAATTTTCACATTCCAATTAATGCCCGAATTCATGTACTAATCATCACGCTTTTTTACAAAAATTCGGTTCGAAAAAAAGTTCTCTAATAAACTCGCTCAAAACGACTTTGAATGTTTTTTTTATTATGTTTCAATACACTTGACAAGTTTTCACATTCCCATTAATGCCCGAATTCGTGCACTAACCATCACGCTTTTTTACAAAATTTAGGTCCGAAAAAAATTCTCTAAAAAAGTCGCTCAAAACGTCTCTGAATGTTTTTTATTATGTTTTAATACACCGGACAAATTTTCACATTCCCATTAATGCCCGAATTCGTGTACTAACCATCACGTTTTTTACAAAATTTAGGTTCGGAAAAAAATTCTCTAAAAAGCTGCTCAAAACGACTCTGAATGTTTTTTATTATGTTTTAATACACCGGACAAATTTTTTCACATTCCCATTAATGCCCGAATTCGTGTACTAACCATCACGTTTTTTTACAAAATTTAGGTCCGAAAACAAGTTATCTAAAAAACTTCTCAAAATGACTCTGAATGTTTTTTGTGTTGTTTTAATACACCAGATAAATTTTCACATTCCAATTAATGCCCGAATTCGTGTGCTAATCATCACGTTTTTTACAAAATTTAGGTCCAGAAAAAAAAATTCTCCGAAAAGCATCTCAAAACGATTCTCGAATGTTTTTTTATGTTGTTTTAATACACTGCACAAATTTTTCTCATTTCAATTAGTGCCCGAATTCGTGTACTAATCATCACGTTTTTTACAAAATTTAGATCCCGAAAGAAATTCTCTCATAAACTCGCTCAAAACGACTCTGAATGTTTTTTATTATGTTTCAATACACTGCATAAGTTTTCACATTCCCATTAATACCCGAATTCGTGTACTAACCATCACGTTTCTTACAAAATTTAGGTTCGGAAAAAAAATTCTCTAAAAAGCTGCTCAAAACGACTCGAATATTTTTTTATTATGTTTCAATACACTGCACAAATTTTCACAATCCCATTAATGCCCGAATTCGTACTAACCATCACGTTTTTTACAAAATTTAGGTCCGGAAAAAAAATTCTTTAATAAATCGCGTAAAAACGACTCGAATGTTTTTTATTATGTTTGAATACACTGCATAAATTTTCACATTCCCATTAATGCCCGAATTCGTGTACTAACCATCACGCTTTTTTACAAAATTTAGGTCCGAAAAAAATTCTCGAAAAAGTCAGCTCAAAACGACTCGAATGTTTTTTTATTATGTTTCAATACACTAGACAAATTTTCACATTCCCATTAATGCCCGAATTCGTGTACTAACCATCACGTTTTTTTACAAAATTTAGGTCCGGGAAAAAAATTCCCAAAAAAGTCGCTCAAAACGATTCTGAATGTTTTTATTATGTTTTAATACACTGCACAAATTTTCACATTCCCATTAATGCCCGAATTCGTGTACTAACCATCACGTTTTTTTCAAAATTTAGGTCCGGCAAAAAGTTCTCTAAAAAACTTCTCAAAATGACTCTGAATGTTTTTTACGTTGTTTTAATCCACCAGATAAATTTTCACATTCCCATTAATGCCCGAATTCGTGAACTAATCATCACGTTTTTTACAAAATTTAGGTCCAGAAAAAAATTCTCTAAAAAACATCTCAAAACGATTCTGAATGTTTTTTTATGTTGTTTTAATACACCAGACAAATTTTCACATTCCAACTAATGCCCGAATTCGTATACTTATCATCCCGTTTTTTACAAAATTTAGGTCTGGAAAAAAATTCTCTAATAAACTGCACAAAACGACTCTGAATGTTTTTTATTATGTTTCAATAAACCAGACAAGTTTTCACATTCCCATTAATGCCCGAATTCGTGTACTAACCATCACGTTTCTTACAAAATTTGGGTTCGGAAAAAAATTCTCTAAAAAGTCGCTTCAAAACGACTCTAAATGTTTTTTATTATGTTTCAATACACTGCATAAATTTTCACATTCCCATTAATGCCCGAATTCGTGTACTAACCATCACGTTTTTTACAAAATTTAGGTCCGGAAAAAAATTCCCTAAAAAGCTGCTCAAAACGACTCTGAATGTTTTTTATTATGTTTTAATACACCAGACAAATTTTCACAATCCCATTAATGCCCGAATTCGTGTACTAACCATCACGTTTTTTACAAAATTTAGGTCCGGAAAAAAGTTCTCAAAAAACTTCTCAAAACGACTCTGAATGTTTTTTATTATGTTTCAATACACCAGACAAATTTTCACATTCCCATTAAATCACGAATTCGTGTACTAATCATCACGTTTTTTACAAAATTTAGGTCCGAAAAAAAATTCTCTAATAAACTGCTCAAAACGACTCTGAATGTTTTTTATTATGTTTCAATACACCAGACAAGTTTTCACATTCCCATTAATGCCCGAATTCGTGTACTAACCATCACGTTTTTTACAAAATTTAGGTCCGGAAAAAAATTCTCTAAAAAGCTGCTCAAAACGACTCTGAATGTTTTTTATTATGTTTCAATACACCAGACAAATTTTCACATTCCTATTAATGCCCGAATTCGTGTACTAACCATCACGTTTGTTACAGAATTTAGGCCCGGAAAAAAGTTCTCTAAAAGACTTCTCAAAACGACTCTGAATATTGTTTATGTTGTTTTAATACACCAGATAAATTTTCACATTCCAATTAATACCCAAATTCATGTACTAATCATCACGTTTTTTACAAAATTTAGGTCCAGAAAAAATTTCTCTGGAAAACATCTCAAAACGATTCGAATGTTTTTTTATGTTGTTTTAATACACCAGACAAATTTTCACATTCCAATTAATGCCCGAATTCATGTACTAATCATCACGTTTTTTACAAAATTTTGGTTCGAAAAAAAGTTCTCTAATAAACTCGCTCAAAACGACTCTAATGTTTTTTTTATTATGTTTCAATACACTTGACAAGTTTTCACATTCCCATTAATGCCCGAATTGCACTAACCATCACGTTTTTACAAAATTTAGGTCCGGAAAAAAATTCTCTAAAAAGCTGCTCAAAACGTCTCTGAATGTTTTTTATTATGTTTTAATACACCGGACAAATTTTCACATTCCCATTAATGCCCGAATTCGTGTACTAACCATCACGTTTTTTACAAAATTTAGGTTCGGAAAAAAATTCTCTAAAAAGCTGCTCAAAACGACTCTGAATGTTTTTTATTATATTTTAATACACCGGACAAATTTTTCACATTCCCATTAATGCCCGAATTCGTGTACTAACCATCACGTTTTTTAAAAAATTTAGGTCCGGAAAAAAGTTATCTAAAAAACTTCTCAAAATGACTCTGAATGTTTTTTGTGTTGTTTTAATACACCAGATAAATTTTCACATTCCAATTAATGCCCGAATTCGTGTGCTAATCATCACGTTTTTTACAAAATTTAGGTCCGTAAAAAAATTCTCTGAAAAGCATCTCAAAACGATTCTGAATGTTTTTTATGTTGTTTTAATACACCAGACAAATTTTCACATTTCAATTAATGCCCGAATTCGTGTACTAATCCTCACGTTTTTTACAAAATTTAGGTCCGGAAAGAAATTCTCTAATAAACTGCTCTAAACGACTCTGAATGTTTTTTATTATGTTTCAATACACCGGACAAGTTTTCACATTCCCATTAATGCCCGAATTCTTGTACTAACCATCACGTTTTTTACAAAATTTAGGTCCGAAAAAAAAATTCTCTAAAAAAGTCGCTCAAAACGACTCGAATGTTTTTTTATTATGTTTCAATACACCCGACAAGTTTTCACATTCCCATTAATGCCCGAATTCGTGTACTAACCATAACGTTTTTTACAAAATTTAGGTCCGGAAAAAAATTCTCTAATAAATCGCTTCAAAACGACTCGTAATGTTTTTTTATTATGTTTCAATACACCGCATAAGTTTTCACATTCCCATTAATGCCCGAATTCGTGTACTAACCATCACGTTTTTTACAAAATTTAGGTTCGTAAAAAAATTCTCTAAAAAAGTCTGCTCAAAACGACTCTGAATGTTTTTTATTATGTTTTAATACACCGGACAAAAATTTCACATTCCCATTAATGCCCGAATTCGTGTACTAACCATCACGTTTTTTACAAAATTTAGGTCCGGAAAAAAATTCTCTAATAAACTGGTCAAAACGACCCTGAACGTTTTTTATTATGTTTCAATACACTAGACAAGTTTTCACATTCCCATTAATGCCCGAATTCGTGTATTAACCATCACGTTTTTTTACAAAATTTATGTCCGGGAAAAAAATTCTCTAAAAAGTCGCTCAAAACGACTCTGAATGTTTTTTATTATGTTTTAATACACCGGACAAATTTTCACATTCCCATTAATGCCCGAATTCGTGTACTAACCATCACGTTTTTTACAAAATTTAGGTCCGGAAAAAAAATTCTTTAATAAACTGCGCAAAACGACTCTGAATGTTTTTTATTATGTTTGAATACGCCAGACAAATTTTCACATTCCCATTAATGCCCGAATTCGTGTACTAACCATCACGTTTTTTACAAAATTAAGGTCCCGAGAAAAATTCCCGAAAAAGCTGCTCAAAACGACTCTTAATATTTTTTATTATGTTTCAATACACTAGACAAATTTTCACATTCCCATTAATGCCCGAATTCGTGTACTAACCATCACGTTTTTTACAAAATTTAGGTGCGGAAAAAAATTCTCTAAAAAGTTGCTCAAAACGACTCTGAATGTTTTTTATTATGTTTTAATACACCGGACAAATTTTCACGTTCCCATTAATGCCCGAATTCGTGTACTAACCATCACGTTTTTTACAAAATTTAGGTCCGGAAAAAAGTTCTCTAAAAAACTTCTCAAAACGACTCTGAATGTTTTTTATTTTGTTTTAATGCACCAGACAAATTTTCACATTCCAATTAATGCCCGAATACGTGTACTAATCATCACGTTTTTAACAAAATTTAGGTCCAGAAAAAAAATCTCTAAAAATGTTTTCAAAACGATTCTGAATGTTTTTTATGTTGTTTTAATACACCAGACAAATTTTGACATTCCAATTAATGCCCGAATTCGTGTACTAATCATCACGTTTTTTACAAAATTTAGGTCCGGAAAAAAATTCTCTAATAAACTGCTCAAAACGACTCATAATGTTTTGTATTATGCTTCAATACACCAGACAAGTTTTCACATTCCCATTAATGCCCGAATTCGTGTACTAACCATCACGTTTTTTACAAAATTTAGGTCCGGAAAAAAATTCTCTAAAAAGCTGCTCAAAACGACTCGAATGTTTTTTTATTATGTTTTAATACACCCGGACAAAAATTTCACATTCCCATTAATGCCCGAATTGTGTACTAACCATCACGTTTTTTTACAAAATTTAGGTCCGGAAAAAAATTCTTTAATAAACTGCGCAAAACGACTCTGAATGTTTTTTATTATGTTTGAATACACCCGACAAATTTTCACATTCCCATTAATGCCCGAATTCGTGTACTAACCATCACGTTTTTTACAAAATTTAGGTCCGGAAAAAAATTCCTAAAAAAGCTGCTCAAAACGACTCTGAAGGTTTTTTATTATGTTTCAATACACTAGACAAATTTTCACATTCCCATTAATGCCCGAATTCGTGTACTAACCATCACGTTTTTTACAAAATTTAGGTCCGGAAAAAAATTCCCAAAAAAGCTGCTCAAAACGATTCTGAATGTTTTTATTATGTTTTAATACACCAGACAAATTTTCACATTCCCATTAATGCCCGAATTCGTATACGACGTTTTTTTCAAAATTTAGGTCCCAAGCAAAAAGTTCTCTAAAAAACTTCTCAAAACGACTCGAATGTTTTTTATGTTGTTTTAATACACCCGTATAAATTTTCACATTCCCATTAATGCCCGAATTCGTGAACTAATCATCACGTTTTTTACAAAATTTAGGTCCGAGAAAAAATTCTCTAAAAAACATCTCAAAACGATTCGAATGTTTTTTTATGTTGTTTTAATACACTGCATAAATTTTCACATTCCAACTAATGCCCGAATTCGTATACTTATCATCCCGTTTTTTACAAAATTTAGGTCTGGAAAAAAATTCTCTAATAAACTGCTCAAAACGACTCTGAATGTTTTTTATTATGTTTCAATACACCAGACAAGTTTTCGCATTCCCATTAATGCCCGAATTCGTGTACTAACCATCACGTTTTTTACAAAATTTAGGTCAAGAAAAAAATTCTCTAAAAGCTGCTGAAAACGACTCTGAACGTTTTTTATTATGTTTCAATACACTAGACAAATTTTCACATTCCCATTAATGCCCGAATTCGTGTACTAACCATCACGTTTTTTTCAAAATTTAGGTCCGGAAAAAAATTCCCTAAAAAGCTGCTCAAAACGACTCTGAATGTTTTTTATTATGTTTTAATACACCAGACAAATTTTCACATTCCCATTAATGCCCGAATTCTTGTACGTCACGTTTTTTACAAAATTTAGGTCCGGAAAAAAGTTCTCAAAAAAACTTCTCGAAACGACTCTGAATTTTTTTTATGTTGTTTTAACACACCAGATAAATTTTCACATTCCAATTAATGCCCGAATTCGTGTACTAATCATCACGTTTTTTTCAAAATTTAGGTCAAGAAAAAAATTCTCTAAAAATAATCTCAAAACGATTCAGAATGTTTTTTATGTTGTTTTAATACACCAGACAAATTTTCACATTCCAATAAATGCCCGAATTCGTGTACTAATCGTCACGTTTTTTACAAAATTTAGGTCCGGAAAGAAATTCTTTAATAAACTGCTCAAAACGACTCTTAATGTTTTTTATTATGTTTCAATACACCCGACAAGTTTTCACATTCCCATTAATGCCCGAATTCGTGTACTAACCATCACGTTTTTTACAAAATTTAGGTCCGGAAAAAAATTCTCTAAAAAGCTGCTCAAAACGACTCTGAATGTTTTTTATTATGTTTCAATACACCCGACAAGTTTTCACATTCCCATTAATGCCCGAATTCGTGTACTAACCATCACGTTTTTTACAAAATTTAGGTCCGGAAAAAAATTCCCTATAAAGCTGCTCAAAACGACACTGAATGTTTTTTATTATGTTTTAATACACCAGAAAATTTTCACATTCCCATTAATGCCCGAATTCTTGTACTAACCATCACGTTTTTTACAAAATTTAGGTCCGAAAAAAAATTCCCTAAAAAGCTACTCAAAACGACCCTGAATGTTTTTTATTATGTTTCAATACACCAGACAAATTTTCACATTCCCATTAATGTCCGAATTCGTGTACTAATCATCACATTTTTTACAAAATTTAGGTCCGGAAAAAAATTCTCTAATAAACTGGTCAAAACGACCCTGAACGTTTTTTATTATGTTTCAATACACTAGACAAGTTTTCACATTCCCATTAATGCCCGAATTCGTGTACTAACCATCACGTTTTTTACAAAATTTAGGTCCGAAAAAAATTCTCTAAAAAGCTGCTCAAAACGACTCTGAATGTTTTTTTATTATGTTTTAATACACCGGACAAATTTTCACATTCCCATTAATGCCCGAATTCGTGTACTAACCATCACGTTTTTTACAAAATTTAGGTCCGGAAAAAGTTCTCTAAAAAACTTCTCAAAACGACTCTGAATGCTTTTTATTTTGTTTTAATGCACCAGACAAATTTTCACATTCCAATTAATGCCCGAATACGTGTACTAATCATCACGTTTTTAACAAAATTTAGGTCCAGGAAAAATATCTCTAAAAATGCTTTCAAAACGATTCTGAATGTTTTTTATGTTGTTTTAATACACCAAACAAATTTTGACATTCCAATTAATGCCCGAATTCGTGTACTAATCATCACGTTTTTTACAAAATTTAGGTCCGGAAAAAAATTCTCTAATAAACTGCTCAAAACGACTCAGAATGTTTTTTATTATGTTTCAATACACCAGACAAGTTTTCACATTCCCATTAATGCCCGAATTCGTGTACTAACCATCACGTTTTTTACAAAATTTAGGTTCGGAAAAAAATTCTCTAAAAAGCTGCTCAAAACGACTCTGAATGTTTTTTATTATGTTTTAATACACCGGACAAAAATTTCACATTCCCATTAATGCCCGAATTCTTGTACTAACCATCACGTTTTTTACAAAATTTAGGTCCGGAAAAAAATTCTCTAATAAACTGGTCAAAACGACCCTGAACGTTTTTTATTATGTTTCAATACACTAGACAAGTTTTCACATTCCCATTAATGCCCGAATTCGTGTACTAACCATCACGTTTTTTACAAAATTTAGGTCCGGAAAAAAATTCTCTAAAAAGCTGCTCAAAACGACTCTGAATGTTTTTTATTATGTTTTAATACACCGGACAAATTTTCACATTCCCATTAATGCCCGAATTCGTGTACTAACCATCACGTTTTTTACAAAATTTAGGTCCGGAAAAAAAATTCTTTAATAAACTGCGCAAAACGACTCTGAATGTTTTTTATTATGTTTGAATACGCCAGACAAATTTTCACATTCCCATTAATGCCCGAATTCGTGTACTAACCATCACGTTTTTTACAAAATTTAGGTCCCGAGAAAAATTCCCGAAAAAGCTGCTCAAAACGACTCTTAATATTTTTTATTATGTTTCAATACACTAGACAAATTTTCACATTCCCATTAATGCCCGAATTCGTGTACTAACCATCACGTTTTTTACAAAATTTAGGTCCGGAAAAAAAATTCTCTAAAAAGCTGCTCAAAACGACTCTGAATGTTTTTTATTATGTTTTAATACACCGGACAAATTTTCACGTTCCCATTATTGCCCGAATTCGTGTACTAACCATCACGCTTTTTTACAAAATTTAGGTCCGGAAAAAAGTTCTCTAAAATACTTCTCAAAACGACTCAATGTTTTTTTATTTTGTTTTAATGCACTGCATAAATTTTCACATTCCAATTAATGCCCGAATACGTGTACTAATCATCACGCTTTTTAACAAAATTTAGGTCCGTAAAAAAAATCTCTAAAAAATGTTTTCAAAACGATTCTCAATGTTTTTTATGTTGTTTTAACACACTGCATAAATTTTGACATTCCAATTAATGCCCGAATTCGTGTACTAATCATCACGTTTTTTTACAAAATTTAGGTCCGGGAAAAAAAATTCTCTAAAAAGTCTGCTCAAAACGACTCTGAATGTTTTTTATTATGTTTTAATACACCGGACAAATTTTCACGTTCCCATTAATGCCCGAATTCGTGTACTAACCATCACGTTTTTTACAAAATTTAGGTCCGGAAAAAAGTTCTCTAAAATACTTCTAAAAACGACTCTGAATGTTTTTTATTTTGTTTTAATGCACCAGACAAATTTTCACATTCCAATTAATGCCCGAATACGTGTACTAATCATCACGTTTTTAACAAAATTTAGGTCCAGAAAAAAAATCTATAAAAATGTTTTCAAAACGATTCTGAATGTTTTTTATGTTGTTTTAATACACCAGACAAATTTTGACATTCCAATTAATGCCCGAATTCGTGTACTAATCATCACGTTTTTTACAAAATTTAGGTCCGGAAAAAAATTCTCTAAAAAGCTGCTCAAAACGACTCTGAATGTTTTTTATTTTGTTTTAATACACCGGACAAAAATTTCACATTCCCATTAATGCCCGAATTCGTGTACTAACCATCACGTTTTTTACAAAATTTAGGTCCGGAAAAAAATTCTTTAATAAACTGCGCAAAACGACTCTGAATGTTTTTTATCATGTTTGAATACACCAGACAAATTTTCACATTCCCATCAATGCCCGAATTCGTGTACTAACCATCACGTTTTTTACAAAATTTAGGTCCGGAAAAAAATTCCTGAAAAAGCTGCTCAAAACGACTCTGAAGGTTTTTTATTATGTTTCAATACACTAGACAAATTTTCACATTCCCATTAATGCCCGAATTCGTGTACTAACCATCACGTTTTTTACAAAATTTAGGTCCGGAAAAAAATTCCCAAAAAAGCTGCTCAAAACGATTCTGAATGTTTTTATTATGTTTTAATACACCAGACAAATTTTCACATTCCCATTAATGCCCGAATTCGTGTACTAACCATCACGTTTTTTTCAAAATTTAGGTCCGGCAAAAAGTTCTCTAAAAAACTTCTCAAAACGACTCTGAATGTTTTTTATGTTGTTTTAATACACCAGATAAATTTTCACATTCCCATTAATGCCCGAATTCGTGAACTAATCATCACGTTTTTTACAAAATTTAGGTCCAGAAAAAAATTCTCTAAAAAACATCTCAAAACGATTCTGAATGTTTTTTATGTTGTTTTAATACACCAGACAAATTTTCACATTCCAACTAATGCCCGAATTCGTATACTTATCATCCCGTTTTTTACAAAATTTAGGTCCGGAAAAAAATTCTCTAATAAACTGCTCAAAACGACTCTGAATGTTTTTTATTATGTTTCAATACACCAGACAAGTTTTCGCATTCCCATTAATGCCCGAATTCGTGTACTAACCATCACGTTTTTTACAAAATTTAGGTCAAGAAAAAAATTCTCTAAAAAGCTGCTGAAAACGACTCTGAACGTTTTTTATTATGTTTCAATACACCAGACAAATTTTCACATTCCCATTAATGCCCGAATTCGTGTACTAACCATCACGTTTTTTTGAAAATTTAGGTCCGAAAAAAAATTCCCTAAAAAGTCGCTTTCAAAACGACTCGAATGTTTTTTTATTATGTTTTAATACACCAGACAAATTTTCACATTCCCATTAATGCCCGAATTCTTGTACTAACCATCACGTTTTTTACAAAATTTAGGTCCGGAAAAAAGTTCTCTAAAAAACTTCTCGAAACGACTCTGAATTTTTTTTATGTTGTTTTAACACACCAGATAAATTTTCACATTCCAATTAATGCCCGAATTCGTGTACTAATCATCACGTTTTTTTCAAAATTTAGGTCAAGAAAAAAATTCTCTAAAAAACATCTCAAAACGATTCTGAATGTTTTTTATGTTGTTTTAATACACCAGACAAATTTTCACATTCCAATAAATGCCCGAATTCGTGTACTAATCGTCACGTTTTTTACAAAATTTAGGTCCGGAAAGAAATTCTTTAATAAACTGCTCAAAACGACTCTTAATGTTTTTTATTATGTTTCAATACACCCGACAAGTTTTCACATTCCCATTAATGCCCGAATTCGTGTACTAACCATCACGTTTTTTACAAAATTTAGGTCCGGAAAAAAATTCTCTAAAAAGCTGCTCAAAACGACTCTGAATGTTTTTTATTATGTTTCAATACACCCGACAAGTTTTCACATTCCCATTAATGCCCGAATTCGTGAAGTAACCATCACGTTTTTTACAAAATTTAGGTCCGGAAAAAAATTCCCTATAAAGCTGCTCAAAACGACTCTGAATGTTTTTTATTATGTTTTAATACACCAGAAAATTTTCAAATTCCCATTAATGCCCGAATTCTTGTACTAACCATCACGTTTTTTACAAAATTTAGGTCCGAAAAAAAATTCCCTAAAAAGCTACTCAAAACGACCCTGAATGTTTTTTATTATGTTTCGATACACCAGACAAATTTTCACATTCCCATTAATGTCCGAATTCGTGTACTAATCATCACGTTTTTTACAAAATTTAGGTCCGGAAAAAAATTCTCTAATAAACTGGTCAAAACGACCCTGAACGTTTTTTATTATGTTTCAATACACTAGACAAGTTTTCACATTCCCATTAATGCCCCAATTCGTGTACTATAACCATCACGTTTTTTACAAAATTTAGGTCCGGAAAAAAATTCTCTAAAAAGCTGCTCAAAACGACTCTGAATTTTTTTTATTATGTTTTAATACACCGGACAAATTTTCACATTCCCATTAATGCCCGAATTCGTGTACTAACCATCACGTTTTTTACAAAATTTAGGTCCGGAAAAAAGTTCTCTAAAAAACTTCTCAAAACGACTCTGAATGCTTTTTATTTTGTTTTAATGCACCAGACAAATTTTCACATTCCAATTAATGCCCGAATACGTGTACTAATCATCACGTTTTTAACAAAATTTAGGTCCAGGAAAAATATCTCTAAAAATGTTTTCAAAACGATTCTGAATGTTTTTTATGTTGTTTTAATACACCAAACAAATTTTGACATTCCAATTAATGCCCGAATTCGTGTACTAATCATCACGTTTTTTACAAAATTTAGGTCCGGAAAAAAATTCTCTAATAAACTGCTCAAAACGACTCAGAATGTTTTTTATTATGTTTCGATACACTGCATAAGTTTTCACATTCCCATTAATGCCCGAATTCGTGTACTAACCATCACGTTTTTTACAAAATTTAGGTTCGTAAAAAAAATTCTCTAAAAAAGTCTGCTCAAAACGACTCTGAATGTTTTTTATTATGTTTTAATACACCGGACAAAAATTTCACATTCCCATTAATGCCCGAATTCGTGTACTAACCATCACGTTTTTTACAAAATTTAGGTCCGGAAAAAAATTCTTTAATAAACTGCGCAAAACGACTCGAATGTTTTTTTATTATGTTTGAATACACCAGTACAAACTTTCACATTCCCATTAATGCCCGAATTCGTGTACTAACCATCACGTTTTTTACAAAATTTAGGTCCGAAAAAAAATTCCCGAAAAAGTCGCTTAAAACGACTCGAATGTTTTTTTGTTATGTTTCAATACACTAGACAAATTTTCACATTCCCATTAATGCCCGAATTCGTGTACTAACCATCACGTTTTTCACAAAATTTAGGTCCGGAAAAAAATTCTCTAATAAACTGCTCAAAACGACTCGTAATGTTTTTTTATTATGTTTCAATACACTGCATAAGTTTTCACATTCCCATTAATGCCCGAATTCGTGTACTAACCATCACGTTTTTTACAAAATTTAGGTCCGGGAAAAAAATTCTCTAAAAAGTCAGCTCAAAACGACTCGAATGTTTTTTTATTATGTTTTAATACACCGGACAAAAATTTCACATTCCCATTAATGCCCGAATTCGTGTACTAACCATCACGTTTTTTACAAAATTTAGGTCCGGAAAAAAATTCTTTAATAAACTGCGCAAAACGACTCTGAATGTTTTTTATTATGTTTGAATACACAAGACAAACTTTCACATTCCCATTAATGCCCGAATTCGTGTACTAACCATCACGTTTTTTACAAAATTTAGGTCCGAAAAAAAATTCCCGAAAAAGCTGCTTAAAACGACTCTGAATGTTTTTTGTTATGTTTCAATACACTAGACAAATTTTCACATTCCCATTAATGCCCGAATTCGTGTACTAACCATCACGTTTTTCACAAAATTTAGGTCCGGAAAAAAATTCCCTAAAAAGCTGCTCAAAACGATTCTGAATGTTTTTTATTATGTTTTAATACACCAGACAAATTTTCACATTCCCATTAATGCCCGAATTCGTGTACTAACCATCACGTTTTTTACAAAATTTAGTTCCGGAAAAAGTTCTCTAAAAAACTTCTCAAAACGACTGTGAATGTTTTTTATGTTGTTTTAATACAGCAGATAAATTTTCACATTCCAATTAATGCCCGAATTCGAGTACTAATCATCACGTTTTTTACAAAATTTAGGTCCAGGAAAAAATTCTCTAAAAAACATCTCAAAACGATTCTGAATGTTTTTTATGTTGTTTTAATACACCAGACAAATTTTTACATTCCAACTAATGCCCGAATTCGTGTACTAATCATCCCGTTTTTTACAAAATTTAGGTCCGGAAAAAAAATTCTCTACTAAACTCGCTTCAAAACGACTCAATGTTTTTTATTATGTTTCAATACACTGGACAAGTTTTTCGCATTCCCATTAATGCCCGAATTCGTGTACTAACCATCACGTTTTTTTACAAAATTTAGGTCAAGAAAAAAAATTCTCTAAAAAGTCATTAAAACGACTCGAATGTTTTTTATTATGTTTCAATACACCAGACAAATTTTCACATTCCCATTAATGCCCGAATTCGTGTACCATCACGTTTTTTTGAAAATTTAGGTCCGAAAAAAAATTCCCTAAAAAGCTGTTCAAAACGACTCTGAATGTTTTTTATTATGTTTTAATACACCAGACAAATTTTCACATTCCCATTAATGCCCGAATTCTTGTACTAACCATCACGTTTTTTACAAAATTTAGGTCCGAAAAAAAGTTCTCTAAAAAACTTCTCGAAACGACTCTGAATGTTTTTTATGTTGTTTTAATACACCAGACAAATTTTCACATTCCAATTAAAGGCCGAATTCGTGTACTAATCATCACGTTTTTTACAAAATTTAGGTCAAAAAAAAATTCTCGAATAAACTGCTCAAAACGACTCTGAATATTTTTTATTATGTTTCAATACACCAGAGTAGTTTTCACATTTCCATTAATGCCCGAATTCGTGTACTAACCATCACGTTTTATACAAAATTTAGGACAGGAAAAAATTCTCTAAAAAACTGCTCAAAACGACTCTGAATGTTCTTTATGTTGTTTTAATGCACCAGACAAATTTTCACGTTCCAATTAATGCCCGAATTCGGGTACTATCATCACGTTTTTTACAAAATTTAGGTCCAGAAAAAAATTATCTAATAAACTACTCGAAACGACTCTGAATGTTTTTTATTTTGTTTGTATACACTAGACAAATTTTCACACTTCCATTAATGCCCGAATTCGTGTACTAACCATCACGTTTTTTACAAAATTTAGGTCTGGAAAAAAATTCTCTAAAAAGCTGCTCAAAACGACTCTGAATGTTTTTTATTATGTTTCAATACACCAGACAAATTTTCATATTCCCATTAATGCCCGAATTCATGTACTAACCATCATGTTTTTTACAAAATTTAGGTCCAAAAAAAATTCTCTAAAAAGCTGCTCAAAACGACTCTGAATGTTTTTTATTATGTTTTAATACACCAGACAAATTTTCACATTCCCATTAATGCCCGAATTCGTGTACTAACCATCACGTTTTATACAAAATTTAGGTCCGGAAAAAAATTCTCTAAAAAGCTGCTCAAAACGACTCTGAATGTTTTTTATGTTGTTTTAATACACCGGAAAAATTTTCACATTCCAATTAATGCCCGAATTCGTGTACTAATCATCACGTTTTTTACAAAATTTAGGTCCAAAAAAAATTCTCTAAAAAACTTCTCAAAACGACTCTGAATGTTTTTTATGTTGTTTTAATACACCAGAAAATTTTCACATTCCAATTAATGCCCAAATTCGTGTACTAATCATCACGTTTTTTACAAAATTTAGGTCCAAAAAAAATTCCCTAAAAAACTTCTCAAAACGACTCTGAATGTTTTTTATGTTGTTTTAATACACCAGAAAATTTTCACATTCCAATTAATGCCCGAATTCGTGTACTAACCATCACGTTTTATAAAAAATTTAGGACCGGAAAAAATTCTCTAAAAAGCTGCTCAAAATGATTCTGAATGTTTTTTATTATGTTTTAATACACCAGACAAATTTTCACATTCCCATTAATGCCCGAATTCGTGTACTAACCATCACGTTTTATACAAGATTTAGGTCCGGAAAAAAATTCTCTAAAAAACTTCTCAAAACGACTCTGAATGTTTTTTATATTGTTTTAATACACCAGTCAAATTTTCACATTCCAATTAATCCCCGAATTCGTGTACTAATCATCACGTTTTTTACAAAATTTAGGTCCGGAAAAAAAGTTCTCCAGAAAATTGTTTAAAACGATTCTGAATGTTTTATATGTCGTATGAATACACCAGACAAAGTTTCACGGTCCCCTTAAAGCCCTAATCTGTATGCTAATCATCACAGTTTTTTACAAAATTTAGGTTCGAAAAAAAGTTCTCCAGAAAATTGTTTAAAGCGATTCTGAATGTTTTTTAGGTAATATAAATACACTAGACAAAGTTTCACATTCCTTTAAAGCCCGAATTCGTGTGCTAACCAACACAGTTTTTCACAAAATTTAGGTCCCAAAAAAAATTCTCCAAAAAATTATTTAAAGCGATTATGAATGTTTTTTATGTTTTATAAACTCACCAGACAAAGTTTTACATTTCCTTAAAGCCGAATTTGTGTACTAACCATCACAGTTTTCTACAAAATTAAAGTACGAAAGAAAGTTCTCAAAGAAATTGTTTAAAATGACTCTGAATGTTTTTTATGTCGTATAAATACATCAGAAAAAGTTTCACATTCCCTTAAAGCCCGAATTCGTATGTTAATCATCACAGTTTTTTAAAAAATTTAGGCCCGAAAAAAAGTTTTCCAAAAATTTGCTTAAAACAATTCTGAACGTTTTTTATGTAGTATAAATACACCATACAAAGTTTCACATTACCTTAATGCCGAATTTTTGTGCTAATCATCACAGTTTTTTACCAAATTTATGTCCGAAAAAAATTTCTCCAAAAAATTGTTTAAAACGATTATAATTTTTTTATATTGTATAAATACACATGATAGAGTTTCACATTCTCCTTAAAGCCCGAATTTGTGTGCTAATCATCACAGTTTTTTACAAAATTTAGGTCAGAAAAAAAGTTCTTAAAAAAATTGTTTAAAACGATTCTGAATGTTTTATATGTCGTATGAATACACCAGACAAAGTTTCACGGTCCCCTTAAAGCCCTAATCTGTATGCTAATCATCACAGTTTTTAGCAAAATTTAGGTTCGAAAAAAAGTTCCCCAAAAAATTGCTTAAAGCGATTCTGAATGTTTTTTAGGTAATATAAATACACCAGACAGTTTCACATTCCTTTAAAGCCCGAATTCGTGTGCTAACAATCACTGTTTTTAACAAAATTTAGGTCTGAAAAAATTCTTCAAAAAATTACTTAAACCGATTCTAAATATTTTTTTATGTTTTATAAATACACCAGACAAAGTTTTACATTCCCTTAAAGTCCGAATTCGTGTGCTAATCATCACAGTTTTTTACAAAATGCAGCTCCGAAAAAAAGTTTTCAAAAAAATTGTCTAAAATGATTCTGAATGTTTTTTATGTCGTATAAATACACCAGAAAAGTTTCACATTCTCTTTAAAGTCCGAATTCGTGTGCTAACCATCACATTTTTTCACAAAATTTAGGTCCGAAAAAAAATTTTCAAAAAAATTATTTAAAGCGATTATGAACGTTTTTTATGTTTTATAAATACACCAGACAAAGTATTACATTTCCTTAAAGCCGAATTTTTGTGCTAACCATCACAGTTTTTTTACAAAATTCAAGTCCGAAAAAAAGTTCTCAAAGAAATTGTTTAAAATGATTCTGAATGTTTTTGTGTCGTATAAATATATCAGACAAAGTTTCACATTCCCTTAAAGCCCGAATTCGTATGTTAATCATCACAGTTTTTTACAAAATTTTGGCCCGAAAAAAGGTTTTCCGAAAAATTGCTTATAACGATTCTGAATGTTTTTTATGTAGTATAAATACACCATACAAAGTTTCACATTACCTTAATGCCGAATTTGTGTGCTAATCATCACAGTTTTTTACCAAATTTAGGTCTGAAAACAATTTCCCCAAAAAATTGTTTAAAACGATTATAATGTTTTTTATATTGTATAAATACGCAAGACAGAGTTTCACATTCTCCTTAAAGCCCGAATTCGTGTGCTAATCATCACAGTTTTTTACAAAATTTAGGTTGGAAAAAAAGTTCTCCAAAAAATTATTTAAAATGATTCTGAATGTTTTATATGTCGTATAAATACACCAGACAAAGTTTCACATTCCCCATAAAGCCCTAATATGTATGCTAATCATCACAGTTTTTTACAAAATTTAGGTTCGAAAAAAAGTTCTCCAAAAAATTGATTAAAACGATTCTGAATGTTTTTTAGGTAATATAAATACACAAGACAAAGTTTCACATTTCTTTAAAGCCCAAATTCGTGTGCTAACCATCACAGTTTTTTACAAAATTTACAAAAAAATTGTTTAAAATGATTCTGAATGTTTTTTATGTCGTATAAATACACCTGACAAAGTTTCACCTTCCCCTTAAAGCCCGAGTTCGTTGTTAATCATCACAGTTTTTCACAAAATTTATGCTCGAAAAAAAGTTTTCCAAAAAATTGATTAAAACGATTCCGAATATTTTTTATGTAGTACAAATACACCATACAAAGTTTCACATTACCTTAAAGCCGAATTTGTGTGCTAACCATCACAGTTTTTATAAAATTTAGGTCCGAAAAATAGTTCTCAAAAAAATTGTTTAAAATGATTCTGAATGTTTTTTATGTCGTATAAATACAACAGACAAAGTTTCACGATCCCCTTAAAGCCCGAGTTCGTTTATTAATCATCACAGTTTTTTACAAAATTTAGGCCCGAAAAAAAGTTTTTCAAAAAATTACTTAAATGGATTTTGAATGTTTTTTATGTAATATAAATACACCATACAGTGTTTCACATTACCTTAAAGCCGAATTTGTGTGGTAATCATCACAATTTTTTACCAAATTTAGGGCCGAAAAAAATTCCTCCAAAAAATTGTTTAAAACGATTACAATTTTTTATGTTGTATAAATACATAAGACAGAGTTTCACATTCCCCTTAAAGTGCGAATTCGTAGGTTAATCATCATAGTTTTTTACAAAATTTAGGTCGGTAAAAAAGTTTCTCCAAAAAATTTTTCAAAATGATTCTGAATGATTTATATGTTGTATAAACTAAAGACACAAAGTTTCAAATTCTCGTTAAAACCCGAATTCGTGTGCATTAATCACAGCTTTTTACAAAATTTAGGTCTAAAAAAATTTATCCAAAAAATTGTTTGAAAATGATTGTAATGTTTTTTAAGTTGTATAAATACACAAGACAGAGTTCCATATTCCCCTTAAAGCCCGAATTCGTGTGCTAATCATCACAGTTTTTTACAAAATTCAGGTCGGAAAAAAGTTCTCCAAAAAATTGTTTAAAACGATTCTGAATATTTTATATGTCGTATGAATACACCAGACAAAGTTTCACGGTCCCCTTAAAGCCCTAGTATGTATGCTAATCATCACAGTTTTTTAAAAAACTTAGTTTCGAAAAAAAGTTCTCCAAAAAATTGCTTAAAGCGATTCTGAATGTTTTTTAGTTAATATAAATAGACCAGACAATGTTTCACATTCCTTTAAAGCCCGAATTCGTGTGCTAACCATCACAGTTTTTCACAAAATTTAGGTCCCAAAAAAAATTATCCAAAAAATTATTTAAAGCGATTATAAATGTTTTTTATGTTTTATAAATACACCAGACAAAGTTTTACATTTCCTTAAAGCCGAATTTGTGTGCTAACCATCACACTTTTTTACAAAATTCAAGTCCGAAAAAACGATCTCAAAGAAATTGTTTAAAATGATTCTGAATGTTTTTTATGTCGTATAAATACATCAGACAAAGTTTCACATTCCCTTAAAGCCCGAATTCGTATGTTAATCATCACAGTTTTTTACAAAATTTAGGTCCCAAAAAAAGTTTTCCAAAAATTTGATTAAAACGATTCAGAATGTTTTTTATGTAGTATAAATACACCATACAAAGTTTCACATTACCTTAATGCCGAATTTGTGTGCTAATCATCACAGTTTTTTACCAAATCTAGGTTCGAAAAAAATTTCTCAAAAAAATTGTTTAAAACGATTATAATTTTTTTTATATTGTATAAATACACAAGAAAGAGTTTGACATTCTCCTTAAAGCCCGAATTCGTGTGCTAATCATCATATTTTTTTACAAAGTTTAGGTCGGAAAAAAAGTTCTCCAAAAAATTGTTTAAAACGATTCTTAATGTTTTATATGTCGTATGAATACACCAGACAAAGTTTCACGGTCCCCTTAAAGCCCTAATCTGTATGCTAATCATCACAATTTTTTACAAAATTTAGGTTCGAAAAAAAGTTCCCCAAAAAATTGCTTCAAGCGATTCTGAATGTTTCTTAGGTAATATAAATACACCAGACAAAGTTTCACATTCTTTTAAAGCCCGAATTCGTGTGCTAACAATCACAGTTTTTTACAAAATTTAGGTCTGAAAAAATTCTCCAAAAAATTACTTAAACCGATTCTAAATATTTTTTTATGTTTTAAAAATACACCAGACAAAGTTTTACATTCCCCTTAAAGTCCGAATTTGTGTGCTAATCATCACAGTTTTTTACAAAATTTAGGTCCGAAAAAAAGTTTTCAAAAAAATTGTCTAAAATGATTCTGAATGTTTTTTATGTCGTATAAATACACCAGAAAAGTTTCACATTCTCTTTAAAGTCCGAATTCATGTGCTAAACATCCCAGTTTTTCACAAAATTTAGGTCCCAAAAAAAATTTTCCAAAAAATTATTTAAAGCGATCATGAACGTTTTTTATGTTTTATAAATACACCAGACAAAGTTTTACATTTCCTTAAAGCCGAATTTGTGTGCTAACTGTCACAGTTTTTTACAAAATTCAAGTCCGAAAAAAAGTTCTCAAAGAAATTGTTTAAAATGATTCTGAATGTTTTTTATGTCGTATAAATACATCAGACAAAGTTTCACATTCCCTTAAAGCCCGAATTCGTATGTTAATCATCACAGTTTTTTACAAAATTTTGGCCCGAAAAAAGGTTTTCCGAAAAATTGCTTATAACGATTCTGAATGTTTTTTATGTAGTATAAATACACCATACAAAGTTTCACATTACCTTAATGCCGAATTTGTGTGCTAATCATCACAGTTTTTTACCAAATTTAGGTCTGAAAACAATTTCCCCAAAAAATTGTTTAAAACGATTATAATGTTTTTTATATTGTATAAATACGCAAGACAGAGTTTCACATTCTCCTTAAAGCCCGAATTCGTGTGCTAATCATCACAGTTTTTTACAAAATTTAGGTTGGAAAAAAAGTTCTCCAAAAAATTGTTTAAAATGATTCTGAATGTTTTATATGTCGTATAAATACACCAGACAAAGTTTCACATTCCCCATAAAGCCCTAATCTGTATGCTAATCATCACAGTTTTTTACAAAATTTAGTTTCAAAAAACAGTTCTCCAAAAAATTGATTAAAACGATTCTAAATGTTTTTTAGGTAATATAAATACACCAGACAAAGTTTAACATTCCTTTAAAGCCCGAATTTGTGTCTAACAATCACAGTTTTTAACAAAATTTAGGTCTGAAAAAATTCTCCAAAAAATTACTTAAACCGATTCTAAATATTTTTTTATGTTTTATAAATACACCAGACAAAGTTTTACATTCCCCTTAAAGTCCGAATCCGTGTGCTATTCAACACAGTTTTTTACAAAATTTTGGTCCGAAAAAAAGTTTTCAAAAAAATTGTCTAAAATGATTCTGAATGTTTTTTATGTCGTATAAATACACCAGAAAAGTTTCACATTCTCTTTAAAGTCCGAATTCATGTGCTAAACATCCCAGTTTTTCACAAAATTTAGGTCCCAAAAAAAATTTTCCAAAAAATTATTTAAAGCGATCATGAACGTTTTTTATGTTTTATAAATACACCAGACAAAGTTTTACATTTCCTTAAAGCCGAATTTGTGTGCTAACTGTCACAGTTTTTTACAAAATTCAAGTCCGAAAAAAAGTTCTCAAAGAAATTGTTTAAAATGATTCTGAATGTTTTTTATGTCGTATAAATACATCAGACAAAGTTTCACATTCCCTTAAAGCCCGAATTCGTATGTTAATCATCACAGTTTTTTACAAAATTTTGGCCCAAAAAAAGGTTTTCCAAAAAATTGCTTAAAACGATTTTGAATGTTTTTTATGTAGTATAAATACACCATACAAAGTTTCACATTACCTTAATGTCGAATTCGTGTGCTAATCATCACAGTTTTTTACAAAATTTAGGTTGGAAGAAAAGTTCTCCAAAAAATTGTTT
Source organism: Catharanthus roseus (assembly GCA_028651295.1). Taxonomy (NCBI): domain Eukaryota; kingdom Viridiplantae; phylum Streptophyta; class Magnoliopsida; order Gentianales; family Apocynaceae; genus Catharanthus; species Catharanthus roseus. The sequence continues at coordinate 34,584 of JAPQWS010000144.1, forward strand.
AAAGTGATTCTGAATGTTTTATATGTCGTATAAAAATACAACAGACAAAGTTTCACATTCCCCATAAAGCCCTAATCTGTATGCTAATCATCACAGTTTTTTACAAAATTTAGGTTCGAAAAAAAGTTCTCCAAAAAATTGAATAAAACGATTCTGAATGTTTTTTAGGTAATATAAATACACCAGACAAAGTTTCACATTCCTTTAAAGTCGGAATTCGTGTGCTAACCATCACAGTTTTTTACAAAATTTAGGTCTGAAAAGATTCTCCAAAAAATTCCCTTTAAAGTCCGAATTCGTGTGCTAATGATCACAGTTTTTTACAAAATTTAGGTCCGAAATAAAGTTCTCAAAGAAATTGTTTAAAATGATTCTGAATATTTTTTATGTTGTAGAAATACACCAGACAAAGTTTCACATTCCCCTTAAAGCCCGAATTCGTTTGTTAATCATCACAGTTTTTTACAAAATTTAGGCTCGAAAAAAAGTTTTCCAAAAAATTGATTAAAGTGATTCTGAATGTTTTATATGTCGTATAAATACAACAGACAAAGTTTCACATTCCCCTTAAAGCCCTAATCCGTATGCTAATCATCACAGTTTTTTACAAAATTTAGGCCCGAAAAAAAGTTCTCCAAAAAATTGATTAAAACGATTCTGAATGTTTTTTAGGTAGTATAAATACACCAGACAAAGTTTCACATTCCTTTAAAGCCCGAATTCGTGTGCTAACCATCACAGTTTTTTACAAAATTTAGGTCTGAAAAGATTCTCCAAAAAATTCCCTTTAAAGTCCGAATTCGTGTGCTAATGATCACAGTTTTTTACAAAATTTAGGTCCGAAATAAAGTTCTCAAAGAAATTGTTTAAAATGATTCTGAATGTTTTTTATGTTGTAGAAATACACCAGACAAAGTTTCACATTCCCCTTAAAGCCCGAATTCGTTTGTTAATCATCACAGTTTTTTACAAAATTTAGGCTCGAAAAAAAGTTTTCCAAAAAATTGATTAAAACGATTCTGAATGTTTTTTATGTAGTACAAATACACCATACAAAGTTTCACATTACCTTAAAGCCGAATTCGTTTCTTAATCATCACAGTTTTTTACAAAATTTAGGCCCGAAAAAAAGTTTTTCAAAAAATTGCTTAAAAGGATTTTGAATGTTTTTTATGTAATATAAATACACCATACAATGTTTCACATTACCTTAAAGCCGAATTTGTGTGCTAATCATCACAGTTTTTTACCAAATTTAGGGCCCAAAAAAATTTCTCCAAAAAATTATTTAAAACGATTATAATTTTTTATGTTGTATAAATACATAAGACAGAGTTTCACATTCCCCTTAAAGTCCAAATTCCTGTGCTAATCATCACAGTTTTTTACAAAATTTAGGTCCGAAAAAAAGTTCTCCAAAAAATTGTTCAAAACGATTCTGAATGATTTATATGTTGTATAAACTAAAAACACAAAGTTTCAAATTCTCTTTAAAGTCCGAATTCGTGTGCTAATCATCATAGCTTTTTACAAAATTTAGGTCCGAAAAAAGTTTTTCCAAAAAATTATTTAAAACGATTATAATTTTTTATGTTGTATAAATACATAAGACAGAGTTTTATATTCCCCTTAAAGCCCGAATTCGTGTGCTAATCATCACAGTTTTTTACAAAATTTAGATCGGAAAAAAGTTCTCCAAAAAGTTGTTTAAAATGATTCTGAATGTTTTATATGTCGTATAAATGCACCAGACAAAGTTTCACATTCCCCATAAAGCCTTAATCTGTATGCTAATCATCACAGTTTTTTACAAAATTTAGGTTCGAAAAAAAGTTTTCTAAAAAATTGATGCAAACGATTCTGAATGTTTTTTAGGTAATATAAATACTAGACAGAGTTTCACATTCTTTTAAAGTCCGAATTCGTGTGCTAATCATCACGGTTTTTTCAAAATTTAGGTAAAAAAAAATGTTCTCCCAAAAATTTCTCAAAATACTTCTGATTGTTTTTCATGCTGTATAAATAAACCAAACAAAGTATCACATTCCCATTTAAGTTAGAATTCGTGTGCTAATCATTACGTTTTTTACAAAGTTTAGGTCCGAAAAAATTTTCTCCACAAAATTGCTCGAAACAATTCTGAATGTCTTTCTTGTTGTATAAATAAACCAAACGAAGTGTCACATTCCCATTAAAGCCGAAAGTCTTGTGTTAATCATCACATTTTTTACAAAATTTTGGTCCGAAAAAAGGTTCTCCCAAAAATTGGTCAAAATGATTCTGAATTTTTTCATTTTGTATAAATAAACCAAATGAAGTATCACATTGTCATTAAAGCCCGAATTCGTGTGCTAATCATCACGTTCTTTACAAAATTTAGGTCCCAAAAAAAGTCCTCCAAAAAATTTCTCAAAACGATTTTGAATATTTTTCATGTTGTCAAAATAAACAAAAAGAAGTATCACATTCCTTTTAAAGCCCGAATTCGTGTTACTCATCTCGTTTTTTACAAAATTTTGGTCCGAAAAAAGTTCTCGAAATAATTTATCAAAAAGATTCTTAATATTTTTCATTTTGTCCAAATAAATAAAAAAAATACCTCATTACATTTACGGCCCGAATTCTTGTAATAACCATCACGTTTTTTACAAAATTTAGATTCGAAAAAAAGTTCTCCCAAAAATTGCGATAATTCTGAATGTTTTTCTTGATGCATAAATAAACCAAATGACGTATCACATTCCCATTAAAGCCCGAATTCGTGTGCTAATCATCACGTTTTTTACTAAATTTTGGTCCAAAAAAAGTTTTCCAAAAAATTTCTCAAAACGATTCTGAGTATTTTTCATGTTGCAAAAATACACAAAATGAAGTATCACATTCTCATTAAAGTATGAATTCGAGTGCTAATCATCACGTTTTTTACAACGTTTAGGTCCGAAAAAAATTTCTCCACAGAATTGCTCTAAACGATTCTGAATGTTTTTCATGTTGTATAAATAAACAAAATGAAGTATCACATTCGCATTAAAGCCCGAATTCGTGTGCTAATCATCGCGTTCTTTACAAAATTTAGGTCCGAAAAAAAGTTCTCCAATAAATTTCTCAAAACGAATCTGAATGTTTTTCATTCTTTACAAATACACAAAATAAAGTATCGCATTCCCATTAAAGCCTGAATTCATGTGCTAATCATCACATTTTTTACAAAATTTAGGTCCGAAAAAAAGTTTTCCAAAAAATTGCTCAAAACGATTATGATTGTTTTTCATATTGTACAAATACACAACGAAGTATCACATTTCCATTAAAGCCCAATTTCGTGTCCTAATCATCACGTTTTTTACAAAATTTAGGTCCGAAAAAAGGTTCTCAAAAAAATTTCTCAAAACGATTCTAAATATTTTTCATGTTGCACAAATACACAAAATGAAGTATCACATTCTCATTAAACTCTGAATTCGTGTGCTAATCATCACGTTTTTTACAAAGTTTTGTTCGGAAAAAAATTTCTCCACAAAATTGCTTACAACGATTCTGAATGTTTTTCTTGTTGTATAAATAAACAAAACGAAGTATCACATTCCCATTAAAGCCTGAATTCGTGTGCTAATCACCACGTTTTTTACCATTGTTTCTAGTACAGAAGTTCCTATAAAAATGGGAAATGCCCTACTTTAGTTATTTATTAAAGAAGGAAGATGGGAAGAAGCTTACTCTTCTAGTTGGTAGGCGAGGCTCAGCCTAGAGCAGTCTTTCTTCAATTCTTTTTCCAGATTGGAATCCTTAAAAGAGGCCTATGGGATTATATGCCTAGTAATTGGATCAATTATTCGTCGATAAAAAAATGGCCGAAATGAATTTCTAGACTTGCGGATTTATTGACGTTGAATAAATCCAAAATTCAAAGGAGGTTCATGGCCAAGGGTAAAGATGCTCGAGTAACGAGAAGGGAGGATTAGGTAAATCCTATTGATTGCAGCTTTCTCCAGACCTCCGGGGAAAGCATGACAAAAAAATGGCTCGAATGGTACGATCCCTCCGTCACCCCATAATGAATAATCAAAGGGGTGATCTCGTAGTTCTTGTAAGAAACTTTGGAGAGGGGCTACCAGTCCAGTCCATTTATCATCCCACCACTCACCCAAGCTGAATCCAAGTACCGGTGCTTGCTATTGGGAATTCCCCGATCCAGTCCTTTCTTGAAAATACACAAAATGAATTATCACATTCTCATTAAACTCCGAATCCGTGTACTAATCATCACGTTTTTTACAAAGTTTAGGTCCGAAAATAATTTCTCCAATAAATTGCTCAGAATGATTCAGAATATTTTTCTAGTGGTATAAATAAACCAAAGGAAGTATCACATTCCCATTTAAGTCCTAGTTCGTGTGCTAATCATCACGTTTTTTACAAATTTTAGGTCAAAAAAAATTTCTCTACAAAATTGCTTAAAACGATTCTAAATGTTTTTCTTGTGGTATAAATAAACCAAACGAAGTATCACATTCCCATTAAAGCCCAAATTCGTGTGCTAATCATAACTTTTTTACAAAATATAGGTCCAAAAGAAAGTTCTCCAAAAATTTTCTCAAAACAATTATGAATGTTTTTCAGACTTTACAAATACACAAAATGACGTATTGGACTTTAATGTACTTCGTTTGGTTTATTTATACAACATGAAAAACATTTAGAATCGTCTTGAGCTATTTTTTAGAGAACTTTTCTTCGGACCTAAATTTTGTAAAAAACGTGATGATTAGCACACGAATATAGCGTCGCAGTTGTTGATGGCTAATATATCATAAGGTCACCATGTTCACAAAGCAAGGAGGATGGTAAATTGTGATTTACAAAATTGTCAATTCTGATTTGAGCAGATGTTAGTTATGTTTGTGGAATATATATACAAGAAAAGGAGAAAAAGGCATCAACGCCACAAATACATATATATATATATATATATGCAACTTATTATTCTCCATTAATGTTACAATTTTTGCCTCTATTACAAAGCCAAGCAAGCTACGATTACATAATCTCTCTATACAGTTTCATCAACCCCGGATGGATAAAATGCCCAAGCTACACTAGACAAATTAAGGCATGGATATATTATTGTTTCCACGACATCTCAAATAGAACCATAGTCTAAATATTCCCACCTGAAGGGACGGCACACATAAACAACTTCAGGTGAGCTCTTAAACAGAAGCGCAACACAAACACAAACGGCAGCTATAGCCATCATTGACAGCATTGCAGGCCTGTACAACAAACAACTATTCCGCCTTCCACTTGCCAGCTTTTTGTTGCAAACCCTGCAAGGCTGCTGCTTGAACGAAGCGCCTGTCTCAGACCTTGCAATTTCAAAGCTAGCTGTTATTAGCACATCATCTTGTTTCTGCTTCATGCTTCCACTAGAGAATGAACTTTGTACATCGACCACCACATGACCGGTTGAAGCAAGTTTCTTCTGAATTTTCCTCTGAACCAGATGGATGTAAGAATAGTGCCCTCTCAGCCGAGCATAATCTTCTGGCGTGAAACCTGTGTTGTCGCGAGTGTTCTTCCATGCTTCAATTGCCACCTGCATAGCACAAATATCATGACCTCAGGAGAATATAAAATCAACTCTAGGCCGAGCTTGACTCAATTGAACTTTTTAATGACATAAAAAAGGTAAAACAAAAGTCGCACGCCTTAAAAATCAGAAAGCTAAAACAAAGGTTCCATGCCAGGAAAAAATCACTTTTTTTAAATACTTGCCATTTACAGGAAAGGAGAATATTACCTCTCCAGGATCATCAGTAAGTGCATCCAGCACATCGTCAGATCCATCCCTCCCGGCTGCAATATGAAGAGGTGTCAATCCCGCAGGTCCTGCAGCATCAGGCCTAAACAAGAAGCTCTGATCAGCACCCAGCGATATGCATTGGGAACTTAATTCTTCTGATACATCCTGTGGGGTATATCTCAATAGAAGCTCCACCAAAGGCCTAGAATTTTTTCTTACAGCTCTGTGAAGAAGACCCATTTCAAATAATGCAGACTTCAAGAAAGGCTGCTCTCCTGCAGCTATAGTTCCATCAAGAAGAAAGTCCAAGAGTTTCTTAACCACAGCACACCAACCATGGTCTGCTGAGAATTGTACGAGCCACTTGAAACGCTTGAAGGGAACACAAAATGGATCACGATCCAAATACTCCAATCTAGACCTCAATTGACTTCTACGAAGAAGCCAACCCATTTCATGTATGAAATCTAAGGCTAAATTTCTAGTTTCTATCCTATTCTTTCCTTGAAAACAGTCTTCCTCAATTAATTCTATTTCACTTTCAAGCGTACGAATCTCAGAGCAAACATCCTTCTCTGCAACTATAAAAGGAAAGAAGCTGCTACTGAGTCCAAGATCTTCAATCTGGATAATTTGATGGAATGTTTGGAGTTGGAAAATAATCCCAACCAAATCAAAAATTTAACAAATTAGCAAATGTAGTAGATGCGTGAGAAAAATCAATACAATGCATTAGTTCACAAATCAATACAATTTATATACAAGACAGATACAATTTATCATATCTATCTTTCTAGGCGTGATATTTATGTGAAACTTTGAACGATATATCTCCACCAAATGAGGAACATATATATATTTTTTTAAGGACAAATTTTTTTTCGGAGGAAATTTGGTTAACTGACTTGATGATTATATAGCATACGAATTTGGACTTCACAGGGAAAAAGTTTAACAAACCAAATACATCAATCACATTGGTCCCATTAGTTCCTTACTGACCATTATTTTTCGGAAGAAAATTTAACCAACTGACGTGATGGTTAGCACACGGATTTGGGTTTCATAGGGGCAAGTTTGAACAACCCAAGGCCATCAATCTCATTAGTTCGCATAAGTGCCTTGGCATCCATTGATCATCATATCTTGTGGATTTAGTCTTGTTGAATTCCTTTTTCCTAGGTTTTCTTGTTCTTGAGGTCCCTTATTTTGACATGAGACTCATGTGGTTGGAACCCTTGGTTTACTCCTGTTGTTTGAGTTGTTTTAGGGAGAGCAAACACGAGTGAAAAGAAAACGGCGAGGGAGAGCTATCAAGACTTGGAAATGGAACTCCTAGGAAATATATGAGGGAGCTGGGAGAGAAGGTGGATCGACAAAGGAGGCAGATTGCTTAAGGGTACACATAGATGGAGAAAACATGAACCTTGAGTGGTGCAATCTGTCTCCTCTTTTTCAATGCCTCCTTACATCAGTCAAGGGTCATGTGGGGTGAAAGAAGTAGATGTGAGCAAGATCGGAGAGATTCGAGAAAAAATGGTTGAGAAAAGGAGATGTGAATTGCACACCGCTTATGAAGGGTAAACAAGTTTATGTTTTGACTACCAACAACGGGAAAATGTTAATGGCCAGACAAGCTATCTCTAGTATTAGTGACTTGGGTGAAGGGGCTTCTCAACAAAGGGAAAACTTCATTTATACTCCTCATCGTATTATTGGTAAACTATATAGTTTGGTGATAGACGGTGGAGATGTGCTAATTTGGTTAGTTCTTATGCAATTGAGAAGTAGGGAATTCGTTATATTAAACATCTCAAACCTAAAGAACTTCAATGGATGAGTGAATGTGGAGAGATGAAAGTAAACGACCAAGCTAATTTATTCATCTCCATTAGAGGGTATGACGATGAGGTATTGTGACATTGTGCACATGCATATGACTCGTATTGTGTGGGGTAAGCCTCAACTATTTGATAGTAACGTGATGCATAAGATTCACATAATACTTACTCTTGTGTGGAACTAGAAGAAAACCTTCTTCCACCTATATCTCCAACAAAGGTATTTGAGGATTTAAATACCATAAAAGAGAATATGGCCTTAGAGAGAAGGGAAAGGGAGGAAACAGAGGAAAAAGGGTGTGATGAGGGAGAAAAGAGCCCTAAGGGCCATGGTTCAAAGGGATTGAGAGAAACGAGCCCTATGTGTCAAGGCGAAAAGAGTAGGGGGGGGGGAGGGGTGAATAAGGAAAAGGAGGGAGTAGTTAAGACCCCTTGTGTAGAGATGGAAGACATAAAGAAGGGGGAACATGAAATGGAGTCTAAAGAGGTGATAAGTGAGAATGAGGAGCTTACACTACATGATACATCCCGAGTAGAGTTGGAGAGCACCAAAGAAAATGTACTTTGTTGTGAAAATTCCAAAGTGGAGGAGGAAAGCTCCAAGGAAGGGAAGTTGGTGGAGTTCAGAGGGGGGAATAATCACTTAAACAAGAAACTTTTACTAATGCCATTAACCCTTCAATTATTTCTCTGTTTTCTGAATCTTTTCAGATCCTTGAAGCTAAATTTGTGAACTTAAAGGCAAACTATCAAGAATTGCAAGCTTAAGTCAAGCTAACCCCAATGAAGATAAAATTGATCATGATTCGAGTATGAATCACCTTAAATAAAAAGGGCATTGGTAAGCCGCAGCTAGGCAACAACAAAGGCACACTTGGGACGTTTCTTCTTCAAACTCAAAACATAACGATTATGAAGATTCTAGAGACTTGAAGAGTTTGAAGATCTTTCAAGAGTCAAGAAATGGAAGTAAATAAACAGCACTTCAAAACCAATTTCACCATGCTATGAGACCTTTCCAAAGCTTAAAAGAAGTACCAAAAAACATTGCAAGAAGGTTAGGGAAGTATGTCTTGAGTATTGGAACATTTTACCACATGGATGAAAATGGATGGTATTGAAGACCGGTTTTGTTCAAGTGAGTTTTTCGTTTGCTTAGAGATCTCAAATAAATTTGCGCCCTTCTAGAACTTTTTGGAGGATATCATGAGGTTTCCAAAGTGGTAAAGTTCATCCCAAAAGGAGTTGTTTTGGTCATCCAAAGACCAATGCAAAGTCAGTGTTTCTCACTTCCAATCCTGTCTGGACACATTTTCATAGAATGATCATAACTTATGTTGTAGAGATCCAATAGAGGTGGTTTAAATTTCTTTAGAAAGCTAAGATTCAGGTCTACAACTTTGGTGAAGACTACAAGATCCAATTCAGCCATTTTGATGCTTAAATTGGACCTAGAAGTTGGTAATAGAAACCAGTCTTCACAGCTTCAACAAGAAGTGGAGAAACTGGGAACAAGCCCCATACTTCTCCAAAGTCCTGAGTGGGATGTCAACTGGACAAAATGCCCAGTTTTCGGGCAGAATTTATTTAGGAAGTTTTAAGCTTATTTTAACTTGTGTTTTAGTGCTATTTTGGATTTAATTTGAAGTGTTTTGAACAACTTTGACTATGGTCTGAGTCGAATAGATCATGGCACGTATTTATACCCCTTAAGGGCCTAAAACTCCTTTAACTTTGAACATTAGACATGTTCTCCAACTTTGAGCTTTAGCTCTTCTCTTGAAGAAACCCTTAAGGTTATTCCATTTTCTTGTAGGAGGATGATTCTCTATGAAGGTTAAAGAAAGGAATTAACTTGGGTTCTTGATTGATAGTCTTCAAGAGTTCATGAAAGTTCATACAAGTGGGTCTTGAGAATTCTTTGAATTCCTTGGTTCTTTGTTTGAATTTGTTGTAATTTCTTCTACTACAATCACTTGGGCCTTGATTCCATCTTGAATTTAGGTTCAATTTATAGTTACAAGATAAGAGGGAAAATCAGTACCTAGCTAGGGTTTTTCAAGAAAAGCTTGCAGCTTCAATCCTTCAACCTCTTGGAGTTACGCTCTTGGTTTTTTATCAGAAACTTTCAAGTAAAGGTAATAATTCACCACTACCATCTTACTATTTCTAGATATAGAAAACCCTGAAGCTAGAGGAACGATAAGGAAGATTTACCTCAATAAATCCTCTTCCGACCAGTTCAGGAACAGAACATGAAATTTTCAGGCAATGATGCTGATCATGCCCCTTAAGCTTGCAAGTATCTTCACCTAACCCGTTACTCTCCAGCTCAAGATAATTTCCTTCAAGCGCACAGAGTAACCTTGTTTGAAGGAGAAAAAAAAAGGTACTCAGAATCAACATACTAGTGCAGCATGAACAGTAAACATATCCAAATGATTTCTAGCGCAAGTACCGGACAATGGATAAATAGAAACAAAGTATGATCAGAACAAAAAAGACCATGCATACCTTGTGGAAGGCTTTGACAAATTGAAACCTTTAACTGTAAATTGGGCTCTTTCAGACTGCGGTACAGCAATGGGTTTCACACTTAAAATCATGCTTTTATTACTAATAATCAAAGGTAAGGATGTGTCCACAACAATATGACCTAGAAAACAAAGAAGCACCAATTGATCAAGATTTTTTGAGCTATTACAGAACACTTCCGAAGATAATATCAGGTCATTTTTTTTCTTTTCTAACCTCCAAACTAATATTTAAAAATATAAAAAAGAAGACTCACCATTACTGATGAATACTATATGATTCTGCACCCGAACATAAATCCACCCGGTTCTCCAGAAAGAGGTATCATCATACACATTCAGAAGCCTACTAAGCCTGGACCTCAAATTACAGCAAAGCTGCAGGAAAGAATTGCAGTTGTAAAGAATGCAAGAATTTCAGTAAGAACTCTTCTCTTGTGGAAATAAAAGCATACCTCCTCCCATGCGGATTCAGCCATACGAAGATATATCGTTAATATGACACAACCTGGTCTTATGTAGCTTTCAATGTCTGTAGGACTGTGAGATAGCCAATCAAGGATCTGCAAAGTTCAGAGATTTGAACACACAATTTTTTTCAAAAGAAGTTGAAGAAAACTTGGCTTAACCAGAAAAAGGTAGAAGAGCAACCAAGGATTATGCAACAAGTACCTGTCCTCGAATGCCAAAGGGAAAATCACTCGGTTCTTTGCCAAAGAGCTTGAAAACAATTCGATCTGTGCGACTCTGCAATTGCCAGAAATGGGTAAATCAAAAGCTAGATTAAATACGGGAAAATCTTAAAGTTATCAGAATGTACCAAAATCTTCTAATTTACAACCTCAGAAATATATGTACAAAAATGATATTATGCAATATACTAAAAGGAAGAAATATCTAGGTAAGGAACTTTTTGAAAGAAATGGGCTATTCTAACATCTGGTCGCCAAGTAATTCATCTTGTTGATTGCCACAATCAATGACAATGGGACTTAGTAAACAATAATTGATCATCTATGAACTTCATTCTTACTAACGTTTCGCCGGGAATGAGAATAGGAGATATGAAAGGTCTTCTCAAAGTATTTGGATCTCCTGTCTGAGATATATATATATTCTTAAATATTATCATGCCCATGTGACTCCAAAAAATACAAGGAACCGTATGAGCTATATGGAAAACATTAAGAATAAGTTTAAACTCAAAGAATGCCGCATACTAAATTCAGATGCCCTCATATAGAACTAGGAAACTAGGATGCTTCCCAGTGCCACTATCTACACTTATCGAGCAATTACTTGAGAGAATAAGTCCTGCATGTCCTTTTCTAAGATCCTATTTATACAAGAAGGGCTGGACAACATTCTGAAAGGAGATGGAAAGATGCACCAACAAAAACATCCACCAAAACAAATGTTTTTCACTTAGACTTGTTGTACTTCTGCTGTTTCTAGTTTCCACCTGCCGCATGCATGATGCTGAAATCTACATGTAACATGTTCTTCAATGACAGACAAAGTGAATGTCAACTCTAACTGCTCAAGAACCATCTCATGTTCAAGATTCAATAATAAAAATTTGTAACTGCTCTTCAGATTTAGAAGCCCTCACTTGCTTCAACTACAATCTAGCTCAGTTTATTCCAATTGAAGACAAAGGAGATTGTCAATCACTTGCATTGCTCAAAGGTGAACTCTTGCTCAGTCATGAATGCTAATAACTCGTAACAGCAATTTAATATCAACTGGAACTACAAACATTGGGTGAGTTTCCTCCAATTGAAGAGTTAAAGTTATCAGCTACTAAAACCAAATGATAGAATAAAATATGAGGACTATATCCGCTTACGTACTAAGATAACATTGTAGTGAGAATAAGTCAAACAGTATGGATATACCTGAGCATCTCCAGTGGAACTAGAAGGTGACTGAGCTGATGCTGAATCTGAATTTCCACTGGTTTGAGGAGGACTTGACTGATGAGAGTCTTGTTGCGTCCATGAAGGATATTCAAGATTAGTTGTCCTCAGATCTGCAGGGAAAGGTGACCTCTCTAAATCTTCTATTCCGTCATCAGAATCAACATAAACATCATTCAAATCAAAATTGTTCAATTTGCTCCTCCCTTCAGGAATTCCCTTGCTTTGTACATAAGCAAAAGGACTGCTTTGCGTATATATAAGACCATGTTCCTTGGAAGGTACAGATTGTGAATATTCAACTCCAGAATCTTTTGTATGAAATACTTCCTGTGGCATCACTGCTATAGGATTTGTGCAATTTTGTTGTTCAGATACTGGATTTCCTTGCGAGCCATTTGTTACCAAGGAAGTTATGAGTTCTGGGTCATTATTAAGAAAGTTTTGAGGTTTCTGCAGAAACTCAGATATGTCTTTTCCCCCATGTAGGGAATTATGGGTGACAAGGCTCCTGATAAGATGAGATAATAGATCCGGATCATCTTTATGGTTTGGATCACTGGCTGCAAGTCATGGAAATTGAAGTCTAAGAAACTTGGACTTGTCTTAAGAATTAAAGACAACAATTTGCAAAGCCATATAGATGTTTGCTATAAATATCCTGTTCACATTCCAATCATAAAGCATAGGAGAGTGAAAATGGAAGTACTAACAGTGCAAGGTGGAAAGTATTTTAAGTATGCTCATCAACAGATAACCACTAGCATGGTTATCATTTAAGGAACTGCTTTTCGTATCAGGAGCAGCTTTTGTTTTTCTCCTCCTTTTATTGTGACCAGCAAGGCGTCTACGGCAGCTTCGCTTTCCTTCATCAAACTCTTGAAGAGCATGAAATCTACATTTAACAGAGTATGACGGAGTCTGGTTAGCACAAACTTACAAGATGGCAAGGCCTGTAGAAGCACATGATAAGACTGGAAAATTGATCAAGTTGATGATGGATGGGGTGTGCAAAGTGTAACCCTGTCAAAAATGTCAAAAGGAAAATGGCATGAAGCAAAACGAGAAACAAACAAGAAATTGCTACTGAGTTCTCACCTACTACATTGCTGGCAAAACCGTTGCATCACATTTCCCACAAGCGCCCTACTGGCCTTGGAATGCATCTCGCAAACCTTATGCCGTCGGTGATAGTCCTTTGCCTTGCTCAAATCAGCCCCACAATCCTCAACCTGGCAAACCGCACGGTTTGAATTAGTTCCGGCAACCTTGGTCTTTTTTCCAGCTGTTCTGTCGAAAGTTTCAACTTCCTTCTTATTATAGCCTCTTCCACCGAGTTTGAGAGCAAGATTAGCAGGTTCTTGTTCGGAATTATCATCTTCAGTTACAACCGCCCTCCTTTTCTTGTCCAACTCCCTTTTGTGCTTCCCTTGATCAACCCCAATACTTAATTCATCGGAACAGGTGGAAGAGCTGTTGGGAGAAGCGCCAGCCATGGAATTTCCAGCTTCAAGGGGGAAAAATTGCCTGCTCCGGGAATCTAAGGGATTAGGATTAATAGGCGTAGCCCGGAAAAGATCTCCATTCCATTTCCAAACGTTCGGATCCCATTCCAGACTCCTCTTGCCCGCCATACTCAACTCGCCAGAAGCGAGACCGCGGTAAAAAAACTGAGTTTCCATGGCAGCAGTGGCCTCCGTCTCTGAAGATCGTACTCAACCACTAAAACCGAAAAAGAAACCAAAACCCAGATAAGAGAGCGTAAGTCCAGTCGCAAATCAGGGGTAAAAAAATTGGAATTGGTAGAAAAGAGAGACTCTCTAGTTAAAGCTAATCAGCTTCAGTTCGAGCCCAGAAGTCGAGAAACAGCACAGCCACGCAACCATGATTCCAATTAAGGACGACCCACATGGCAAATCCGCTGTAAATTAAGATTGGAAGGATTTCACAGGATGCAGAATGAATAAAAGAAAATTCATGAAATCAGCAATTAAACAAGGGGATCGACTTTCGTCATTTGAGAACAAAAGACGATTGGCAAGTGACAAGTTGAGAAGAAGCCCAATAGCAACAGAGACGAGAGGAGGGAGGGGGGGTTAGGAAGGAGAACAGTTGAGGAACTAACAGGGAGAGGTAGTGGCAGCAAGAAAAGGAGAAGATGTGTGTGTTTCTTTCTTTTTCTTGTCCGGATTGATGATAAGTAAAAGATGCTCCATGCCGGGTGACTGTTAGTGTCAAATGCGAAACCAAAACCAACCAGAGAGTGGGGTGTGCGCTGGCCTGCCCCTCCCATTCTTTTTCCTTTTCCTTGCCTCTCATCTCATGTATACCCTTTAAATATATATATAATTATATTACTACTACTTAGTGCAGGAAACAGTAAACAGACCCAAAGTCTATAATGATTTCACATGGAAATGACAAGCCTATGATTCTGGGCAACTTTCTCAAGACAAACAAAATAATTAAAGAATTGTAATTATAAAAATTAAAGTTAATACACTTTTTAAAGATAAATAAAAATAGTTAAAGGACTCTTTTTGCCATTTACTATTGGATATTTTCTTTTGAAAAATAAAAAAAACAACTATTAATTCCCTTTTTATAAATTCACAACTAAAAAAAAAAAAGAAACAAAAAAACAAAGGCAAAGTGGGGGAGAGTAGAGATAAAGGAAGGAAGGGAGAGTAGTCAGTCGCCGGCTTCTGCATTTGGGATCTAAATAGAGCGCAGCAGTCACAGTGTGACAGACTGGGAATAGTAACGTATAGTGAGTTAACAAAGTGAAATGTTTATCGCCTGCTCGGACGGCACCTCCTCTACAACACTTTTCCTCACCGATTCTTCTCCTTGAAATCATTGCCGTCCACTCTCCTACTCTGCTGGATCCATTGCCAAGCCCATTAGAGCTCATCGCCGGTTCAGGTATGCTCATTTCTCGTCATTGTTAAAGCTCTTTGTGTTACTTTCGGACATTCTTTTGCCTGCTTAATCCCTTGAATCGGTTGTATTTTTCCTTGACAATCGCCTCTTCGTGATTCTCTTTATTATTACAATTCTTCTTATTCTTGTTTTTTGCTAAATGTTTCAGCTACTTGGATTTTTTGCAGTTTACTTTGCACATTTTAAGTGATTGATGTTGCTCTTAAACTTCTCGCTTTTCAGTTTTCAGCTCGTTTATGTTATATTCACTAAATTGAGTTCTTGATGACGCATGGATGACTATGGCTAGAAGAAACTCCTGCGGCACTCTTTTTAATTATAAGCTCAACTGATCATGCTGTTTTCTCATTACTTAATTCCTGCTCTAATCTATGATCATAGATCTGAAGGCCCAGAACAGAGATGGAATTTTGAAAGAAAAAGAAAAGAAAGAAACAGAGACTAATTCATTACCTTCACACTTCAATGAATATTCTTTCAAAAAGGACAGAATTGATAATAGATGGGGATCAAGTAGCTGCAGGATCAGATAGGCACCCCTCTTTTCCTCCTTCCCCTTTTTCTGGCTCCATTCAACTCTGTCTTTTCCGGTAGATCTGGCTTAACTTAACAGAGCACATCTGGTTTATTAGATAATCCTCCAGCCCCAGCCTCTTTATTGTTGGAAAAGTAATTGAAAAATTGGTCACATGGTTGGTGGCTAAAGGGCATGGCAAGAAATGAAGGCAAAGGATGAGACAATTTTTCCCTACTAGAATGAAATTCTAGTGTCCTGGAAAAACATAGTAGTTTACATAATGATTTCTTTACGTCATTTTGCTCATGATCGAACTATGTGATTTTGATAGTTTTCTGCACTTTTGCTCTATGGTAAGCATGCATTCCTCATGCAAATGCTGAGTGTGCAAACATTTCCTTGATTTTTTCTTTGCTTACATAACTGAAAGATTTTTCCCTCATTAGGTTACTGAAGGAAGTTTGAACTGGTAGACATACATACACTAAAAGAGAGATAATGAGCTGTTTCAGCTGCTGTGAAGAAGATGATATCAACAGATCTTCTGACGGTGGTGGCCATGCTGTGGTCAAAAACCAAACAGGTAATTCAATATTCACCTTAGAGCCGGTCAAAGTTGAATTCTTTCTGCTTCCTGCCGGTGTAATATTTTCCCATGCTTTTAATCCCATATATATTAGTATTTCCCTACCGAGTAGTTTTATATTGTCTTCTTAACTTCCACTTCTTCTTTAGATGAGTCTGTTCCATAAGATTAAAATATATGTCCTATTGTATTCCCATATCTTTATGATGTTTTGCCGATTCCTTTTTTCCCCTTGTTTTGAATTTCACCTCTTCCCTATCTATCAGTGCTTTTATCTATGGTGAAGAAACTAAGTTTCCTGGTCGGTTTTGTAATGTAGGAAATGATGCAGGATTTCATGCCACAGAAGCTGCATCTAAGGGTGTTCCGGCAGTGAAACTCCAGCCTATTTCTGTCCCTGCAATTCCAGTGGATGAATTAAAGGAAGTCACTGACAACTTTGGAACTAATTCTTTAATAGGAGAGGGTTCATATGGAAGAGTATATTATGGGACTCTTAAAAGTGGACGTGCTGCTGCCATTAAGAAGTTGGATGCTAGCAAACAACCAGATGATGAATTCTTAGCTCAGGTTTGATTAAAATTTCTTAAGAACCAATTCCCCTGGGTTACTCGCTTCAATTTTTTAGCATTTTAAATTCAAGTGTTTTTGTATTTCCAGGTTTCTATGGTTTCAAGGCTAAAACATGAAAATTTTGTTGAACTGCTTGGTTATTGTGTTGATGGAAATCAACGTGTTCTTGCCTATGAATTTGCATCTAATGGATCCCTCCACGATATTCTTCATGGTATGTGAGTAATGGATAAAAGTTTGTCACGTGATTATATTTCCCAAGGATTAAGTATTCATTTGTTGATGTACTCAAGCTTCTTAGTTAAGGTCTTGATTTGGAAATCTATAAGGTACAAATAACTAGACACAATCTCTCAGACCCATCATGGGAGATGCTTCTATTTAATGGCTTTTCTTGCTGCAAATCATGCTTCAAAGAGCTTCTTGTAAAGATTTATTTGCTATTCTTTTGCACTTGTGGCACTTTGCAGTGACAAGAAGATTGAATTGAGCTTAAGCTAAATCCTGAGTGAGCATGCTTGAGTGAATAATTTTGGCAGGCTTTGGTCTATTGATGTTCATACAGTTTTTTTGTTTCATTTTTAGAATATGAAGTGTTTTCACCCATTTCTTTGATATCTAAGAAACTATTACTCACTATACTGTTTAGGAAAGAAAGAGATTGAGCTTGGCATGCAAGTTTGCTAGGCAAATATCATATTAAATTGAATTTCAGCTTCAAAAGTTCTTGATTATAGAATTGATATCTGCATTGGATTAGAGCTTGTCCATTGTTAAACTTGGTTCAACCTTAGTTGAGCTGCAGTTGAAAAAAGTATTTACAAACCTAAATGATTGGAGTCAATTCATTTGTTTATGTGAGTAAGCAATTTATTGGAACATGAAGTCAGCATGTATTGTGAAAAGTTGCGAGGAAAGAAATGTGATTTTTCATTTGAATTTGACTGGATATATCCTTATTAGGCCACTTATTCATGTGATGTGGATGTTTTACTGTCTTAGTCAGGGACATCAAATTATTTGCTTATTGGATGCCATCTTTTTGTGCACTTACGAAGAAAGGAAAAATTTCCATGAATTTATGATAAATGGAGAAACATTTTTCTCTTTTTTCCCCCCTTCTTCTCCAGGAAGAAAAGGTGTTAAGGGAGCTCAACCTGGTCCTGTTCTTTCATGGGCACAACGAGTAAAGATTGCTGTTGGGGCAGCAAAGGGTCTTGAATACCTGCATGAAAAAGCAGAGCCTCACATCATTCATCGTGATATTAAGTCCAGCAATGTACTAATCTTTGATGATGATGTTGCTAAAATTGCTGATTTTGATTTATCAAATCAAGCTCCTGACATGGCGGCACGCCTTCACTCTACCCGTGTTCTTGGGACGTTTGGTTATCATGCTCCAGAGTAAGACAATACACATTATCCTCTTTCTCTAGCTCCTTTTCTATGATCCCTTTTTCATGACAAGGATACTAGGCGATGCTAATTGCTTAACTTCTTGACTTCCAACTGGGAAAGATGAAAAACTGTCATGGCACAAGGATGTGGAAGCTTGAGGATTCACTGGTACTTGGGGACTTGAAGTCATCAGTTTTTCTTCCTGACTTTCCTATAACAACATGTCATTCCTGAAAAAAAATGCATTGTATTCAATGACACAGTTTCAGTTCTATTAACCTTAACTTTTGGCAACTGTGATTTACTTGAAGCAGTTTAGTAAGCACATTTCTCATATCTATCTGAACTTGCATTCATTTTGTAATTGCAAAATATTGGTGGTTCTAGCACACTGTTTAACTGGTAAGCTATTGATGCTTTACTTGCAATTGAATCTGCAGGTATGCAATGACTGGACAACTAAATGCAAAGAGTGATGTTTACAGCTTTGGTGTTGTACTGCTTGAGCTTCTTACTGGGCGTAAGCCTGTAGATCATACACTGCCCCGTGGTCAACAAAGTCTGGTGACATGGGTACAATTTTTTCTTTGTTTTCCTTTTTTGTCTAATGTTTTTGCTTTGACCATTTCTTGTCAAAGCAGGATAAAAGTTTTGTTGTTTCTGGAGTTTTTGTTTACACAACGAATTGCTGTGATGCGCTTTAGGCTACACCAAAACTCAGTGAAGATAAGGTTAGACAATGTGTTGATGTAAAACTGGGGACAGATTATCCTCCCAAGGCTGTTGCTAAGGTAATTCTAGAATCCGAATGTCATATTTTTCACATTAATTTTATATAATTCATTTTAATATTTGAACACATAATTTGGTGAGACCTACTGCTGGAGCAGTTCTTATATGCTTAATCTTGGAGTGCAGAATTTCCCTTTGCAATATTAGCAGCGGAACCCAGTTGCCTCATATAGTTGCACAAGTTCTCTTTATGTGCTCAGACTGACCTAGACACAAACACATGAATCATGCATAAACTCTTCAAAGATAACGTGTAGATGATCTTAATAAGAAACTTGTGGGGGGTGTACTTCTTCCGGGGGGGGGTGGGGGGGTGTCATTGTCTTCTGTCTTTTGCACATAGCATTCAGATTCTCTTGAAGTACCCCTGGAATAGAGGATAACTCATATTTCAGTTGTATCCTGAGAGATCCTTTTGATAAATGCAGATGGCTGCTGTTGCTGCCTTGTGCGTGCAGTATGAAGCTGATTTTCGACCAAACATGAGCATTGTAGTGAAAGCACTTCAGCCTCTTCTAAATACCCGGCCCGGGAATGCTGGTGAAACTGGATCAAATGCAATGGCGTAACTGTACTCCAAATTCTATCTAATTGGTACATTCCAAAAATGCAAAGATCTTCTCGACTCTTTTGTATACACTATACAGGGATTCGTTTGAGAAACTAGAGAATTTTTGTAGATTGTCTGCACTGGAAAACTGTAATATTCTTTGTGGAGCATATGAAGTTTGTCCATAATGTATGTGGTTAATTTCTGTTTTCAGTGTGTGAAAGGCATGATTTTTGTTTACCTATTCTTTATTGTGTCAAAGCTTCCATCGACTTGTTATGAAATGTGTTAACTGAGTTGTCTAGGGATTTGTTACTCTACGTAGAGATATTATTACCCAAATACAGGACGTGAGAAAGTGGCATTGCTTATTGATTTTCCCTTACATGATGCTGCAGCAAGGCTTGAGCCATAGAAATCACCATTTCTTTGTCTAGTACTAGGCATTTTGCACCTGATTTGACATTTGCTGCCGCAAGTATTCTTAATGCACTGAAAGATTTGGCAGCGTTTTCAACTATTAATATTTGCTGAATGATGGTGCCCCGGACAAGCACAAATCATCTCCAGTTGCCTAATGTCCGATTTAGTGCAGCTAATACTTTTCTTTCAGATGAAAGAAAATCTAATTCCTCTCAATTTGGTGCACTCAATAGAATGAATTCGTGGGCAATTGCAAATGGAGCTTCTTATTCAACAGCAAATGTTGACGGCAATACAACTAGAGTGAAACAATAAATTTTCAACATAAAACTACAAGTCCCAATTGCATTTACAAGTCGAAACCAGAATCATTCTACCAGTCACGGGAGGAAGGGGTTATGAGAAGCATGAGCCTCTTTTTCTCTTCTGTAAGCCCTGATATGTATAAACAAAAACACCAATACATACAACCACTTAGATCAACTCGTGATAGTGAAGCATAAAAATTACAAATTCTATCTGGGTCAATAACCTGGTAGCATTGGTCCCCCCAAGGGCAATTGTACCCAGAATAATGAGAAGGAAAGGAAAGCCGACGACAACATGATTCCCTCTTCCCACATATCCTCTTGGAACTCCAGTTCTTACTACATGCGAGTATGATGCTGGATTAACAAGAATTATTTTTATGAGATAAACCAATGGTGCTTTAAGTTCAATATAACCAAAACCAAGACAGGCAAGTTACCTCTGTATGCATCTTCTAGTTTAGGACCTGCAATGACAATGACTTAAACCATCATGTTAAGCCAATCATAATGATTATTCTCACTTACTCATGTAATAGCATCACAATGATAGGCAATTTGGTAGCTTGATACAAATCATGCCCTGCCTTCAACTAAGAGATCCCGACTACAGGTGAAATATTTCAAGCCACCAAATGAAACCTTTTTCATGGTGACATCTCAAGGATGTGTAAAACAGGGGTTTCTGTCATGTATTCTATAGAAACTCAGAGCGGTAATGCTAATCACCAATGAAAATGACTTAAAATTTTCCCAGCAAGTGTTAAGTGAACATTTTAGGATATCTTAGATCCTAGTTGCTTAAAAATATCATGATAGGAGTACTTGTTTGTTGTTTCTTTCTACAACTGAAGCGTATATATACCATTGGATACAAAGAGCCGAAACTTTTGACATTTCAAAAATGAAATCTCCTTTCAATAGGAAACAAGACACTAAATCCAATTCACATGTCATACATAAATGTGAATTTAACAGCAGAAATCAAATAACCACCAAAAGAGTCAAATTTACAAAGGTTCTACTAAAAGCAAATATACTGTTATATCTAAAAAATAAAGAAAGAAAGAAAGCATAAGGAAGGAAGGAGTAGTTAATTTTTGTTAGGTTTAAGTTACGGTGTCATTTAGACACTATCTGTGCCGTTTCGACACTATTTTTGCTGTTTTGATGAAGCCGAGTGTTATCTCAAGTTGGAGGGTGTCTGCAACGGCTATTGCCAAGCGGCATTGATCCCCAATTTACTGACACAAAGGACCATTGTCCAGTGCAGTCGTAGTGGAGCTTGGAGCTGCAACTCAGAGCAGCCATGGAGGTACAAGGGGTTCTCCAAACGAAGGGCAAAATAGAGAAGATGAACCAAGAAGAACCCTAATATAAATAGTAGCCAGCATTTCATTTGCTGTTTGTCTTGAGTTTTTGTTAATAAACTTGGAGCTCAGGCTCTTTTTTTTCTATGGAATTCCTGTATTCCGTATCACCCTTGATCCCCATTTCCCATCCTTAACTCTTTGTCTAGGTTACTTAATATCATTTGGAGTAGATTAATGAAGTTTTATTTCAGTTTCTTTTCCAACTAATTTCTTCTTGTGAGTTTGTATTTCTTGGGACATAACAATTTGGAACTACCAGGCTACCAGGCACCCAGAGGAGAAGACAACACAGAAGATGGAGGCAGACTTACACAAGTTGGCTGTGCAAGTTGCAGACCAAATTGGAAAGCAAAGCTCCATGGAATTCAATGTCAAAGAACAAGGACACAAGATTGAGTTTATAGGTAAGTCAGTTGATAACTACAACTGCAAATAGAAGATTGTATTAATCAAATGGCTACTGTTTCTGCTACTATATCATCTGTGGCGGCTAATTTAAATGCTCGTATTGTATCTGTGAATGAGATGAAAAGGAGGAATGATACAAGGAAAGGTAAGCAAGATGAGGGATCTAGCAGTAGGGGTGTTGGGAGGTTCCTTATTTACCTACACCATCTACTGATGCTGGGAATTTGCGCTCGATTTCCTAAATTATAATTTCCCTCTTTTAATGACTCTACATCTAGGGAGTAGAGGAATAAGTGTAAAAGGTATTTTGAATTGCACCTAATATCAGAAGAGAAAAGAATGGGGATAACTAAGTTAATATCTGAAGGGGAGGGCATTTATATCTGCCAGTGCAGTTGTAAGAGATTTGATGAGGCTAATGATAGTGATCTAGTGGAAGAATTTAGTAAGATTAGGCAGAGGGGAACAGTGGAAGATTACATTGACTTTGAATCTGGAGATTGGGTTTGGGTTCAATTGAGAAAAGAGAGGTTTTATATTCTTAGAAAGACCAAACTTGATGCAAGAGGAGATGGACCTTTCCAAGTTCTTAAAAGGATTAATGACAATGCTTATAAAATTGATCTTCATGGTGAACAAAACGATAGTGCCACTTTTAATGTTTCTGATCTTTCTCTGTTTGACATGGATGTGGATTCGAGGAAGAATCCTAATCGAATAAGGGGCAGATGATATGATCCCGGGATGCTAAAGAAGCAAAATAGTTGATGAAAGGACGGACCACGAGAGTCATAGCTAAGAAAATGGATAGAGATTTGAATGCTTTTATGGAAGGGACCTTTAAAGATGTACATTTGCACAAGATTGAAGACTTGAAGATGGTACAGAAGCCTCTAAGTTGATCCTAGCTTCCATAGTGCAAAAGAAGGATCAAAATTGCATCATTAGAAACAGGAACAGGTGCCAGCTCTAGTGAGCAAGCTGGCGGCGGCTCTTATCTGGACAACACATGAAATTTCAAGCACAACCAACCCTGCAATAATCTGTCCAAACTTTCTCAAGAAGCTGTGAAACAACCAGAGCCGAATCCGCCGAACAATCTTGCTGAATTCCGAGAACTTGATGTTTTATGTTTTTAATTCCGTCTTGAATTGGCTTGTAATAAGAGGCTTCTAGCCCATATGACTTTTTAAAATTTTATTAAGTATTAGGGTTGAGTAAGGCATGAGATACCTATAAATATCTCATATTCTCTTATAATGCCCAACTTTGATGAATTTTGAAATTGAGATAAAACCCTTTAGGGTTCATTAGTTCTTCAACCTTATTCTTTAATTTTCCAGGGTTTGATCATTACTAGAATGAATTTGATTGGGAATCTTGAATTGGATTATTCATGGGTTCCTCAATTAATCATTAATTCCAATGTTCAATAGGTAGCTTGTTCTCCAATGGTTGATTGAGCTTGAACTAGGGTAGATTGTGATGATTGGGTTCTAGTTGTTGTGTTCTTCTAGGGTTATCTTATTCAATTGAAGAAGACCCATCACTCTCATTACAAAGTTTTTGAAGACTTGCTTCTCATGGGTCGTGTGGAGTTGAAAGATGGTGACATGACTTCAATGGAAGAGATCCTTGATGATGAGATGAGCTTGATTACAAATCTAATTAGCTCACACAATCCCATCCTAATCCTACATCCTATATAAGCTCGCAAGGCAAGGCTTGAGATTGTTCAGTAGAAAGTAAACACCACAAAGCTCTCAATTGATTGACTTGCAGCACAAGTAATAACTATGATTCAATGGCGACGTATGCAAGATCCAATACACAAGTAAAGAAATGAGAAAAAAAGAGAAAGGTAATGCATGTTCAGTAAGCTGTGGAATTTTAACAGGCAAAACATTAATGAGAAGATATTACCGTAACGCAAGCAGGAATAGGCTTCTGATATCTGCTATCAAGAATAAAAGAAAGAAATACATATTAGCAGAAATAACAGTATGAATGAAAAATTATCTAAACAATATGTTTATCTATTTGGGTGGTCTCTAGCACTGGAAACGAGCTAGCTGAACCGTAATCTAATTGCGCCGAACTCTGAGCTTCAGGCAAGGTTCGAAATTTCAGCTTCAAATTAAGACTCGTTTGGAAATGTAAGCATAATAAAATATTTATTTTATTTATTTAAATTGTATAATCAAACGTATTTGCAAGCTGCCATAGCCAAGAATTTAAACATTCAAGCCACAGTCAATTCTAAAATTATACTCGACTCCATCAAACATTTTTTATAAAGAATAGATTCAATTGCAGTCCTAGTGGCCTGGGAAGGCTGAAAATTGGGAAATTACTCCAGAAAAATAAGTGTTAGTACAATGTGTTACCAACTTAAATTGATGCTCAGCCCCAGATCTCTGATGAGGTGGAAAGCGATCAGGATGAGTGTCCCAGACCTTGGTCTTGTAAGCAGCTTTAACCTGAATGATCAAGTCAGAAAAAAGTAAATGATCAGACTGATGCCATTTGCTATTGAATCACTGCTCACTTCATTTATATATCGTATTTAAAAGTGAAAGCAAGCTCCATTCACGGCTAGGACCCAACTCTAGGGCTTAAGAGTACGTGGTGAAAAAATTCATTTAAGGCAAGGAAGCATACATGCTAAGAAACCAGACAAACATGCCACCAGGAGGAGCTGGAAAGAATGCTTTTATGCTGGAGTAAGGTGAGAAGGAGATCATGGATACTCTTAATCAAGGCTATTTACAATTACTGTTTAGAATTATTTAACCATATTTCGGGATAGGACACCTGAAGAAGCTGAACGCATCGCCAGCTGGAAGGAAGGTGTAAGTGATGACCTCAATCCCCAAATTCCAAATAAAATTACCTGGGATACGGAAGGATGCGAATCAGGAGGAAACCCTAGCAGGGACTTGGCCTCCTCTATATGCATCTGGATAATATGAACATATCCAGGAGGAGTAGCAGACAGTCGATCTTCTCTCCTCCCGGCAATCTCAGCTCTGGGGGTCTGTTTGTGCCACGCAGCGCGAGAGGGCGAGGGGAGAAAACGAGAATTCGTTGTGGGCAAATCAGTTACGGGCTTACAACAGCCCCTAGATTGTGGGCCTTTGTTCCCTTTAACTAGTGGAAACAATTTACAGATCTGAGCCCATCAGACCCAACCAAGTGAGGGGGAAGGGGAGAATGTGATCCTCGTTTTCAACCCATCTTTAAGTTTGAGAAAATTTATTTCTATTTCCATTTGAGATCCAATTAAATTGAAGTTAAACGAGAGTACAGATGAATTGGGCCCATATATATTCCATTGTAACTTCTTCCTCAAATCAAGAGCCCCTTGTTAGAAAAAGTGAATAGTTGATGAAAAAGAATGTTAAAGTTGAATTATTTTTTGCAATAATTTAATTTTACAAAAATAAATAAAATTCTTTCTCTCAATCCAATCAAACTAATATGTAGTTTATGTGGGATAAAAAGAATAATTATTATAGGTAGAACTTACTCAATGTTTAGTAAAAAAGAATACATTTTTTCAATGGTTCTTGATTTAGAGTTATTATTAGGTTATATTCATAAACAATGAACAACAATATAAACTTTAACTGAAAAACTATTTATGATAATTATCATTCATTTTCCTATTAATTTTGGACGATGACAAGTTAATAGCAACGTCTACGTTCTTGTTGCACCATACAAGTGCCTTGTATTGTGCGCAACAACTCAATTCTCATGTACGCACACACTTTCCCATCGTAATAGAGTTGTTTGATTTCTATTTTGGGTTATTCTTTCTCCTATATAAACATTGCCTCATCACCAAAAGTTCCTTAGCTCATTAATATTCATACCTTCTCAAGGAGAGGTATGATTGCCTCTTCTTTTCCCTTCTCTTTTTTTCTTTTTCTTTTTGTTTCTTGAATTGTGTTCCTTTCTCCTCGCTCTGAATCCAAGAGCGAGCAGAAGCAAGAGAACTTTTATCAATTTCATAAACTCACAGAAAAATAAATAGAGAATAAGAAAAGATGGGCACCAAAGTTTATGTTGCTTCCATTGTAGGCGTCCTTCTCGTGATTGCAGTTGTCATTGGCACTGTGGCTATGACCAAGAATACCAATGGCGAAAAAGAGAACGAGAAAAATAAATTTGTTTCTACCAAGTATGTTACTGACTTTTGTGCTCCAGCATCCTATAAGGATGCTTGCCTTAAAAGTGTTGAGCCAGTAGCCAATAATTCAACCGCTACCCCCAAAGATTATATTAAGGCTGTCATTCATGCAACTATTGAAGAGGTCCAGAAAGCAATGAATGTTACTAAAGGCATGTATATTGACAAGAAAATTGATCCTTTCCATCATATGGCGGTAGAGGACTGCAAAGAATTGCTAGAAGATGCTATTGATGAGCTTCAAGCTTCATTCTCTATGGTTGGTGATAGTGAATTACATACACTCAACGACCGTGTTGATGAATTATTAAATTGGTTAGGTGCTGTTTACTCATATCAAACTTCTTGCCTTGATGAGTTTGAAAAGCCTGAGTACAAAAGTGCCATCGAGAATGGCATGGTCAATGCCACCCAGCTCACGCATAATGCAGTAGACATAGTTGCTGCTATGTCTGAGGTATTGAAGGCTTTCGACGTTGATTTCCATTTGAAGCCCAATACATCTCGTCGTCTTCTTGAAGTATACGAAATGGGTCATGATAGTTACCCTGCATGGTTTCAAGTTGCAGACCGAATGTTATTAGCGGCACACAGGGGTGGCATAATGAAACCAAACGCAGTTGTTGCAAAAGATGGTAGTGGGCAATTTAAGACTATCTCCGAGGCCATTGCAGCATACCCGCCAAATTTCAAAGGAAGATACTTGATACACGTGAAGGCTGGAGTGTATGACGAACAAGTTACTATTGACAAGAATAAATTAAACATATTCATCTTTGGAGATGGGGTTGGAAAAACCATCGTGACAGGCCACAAGAACTACGGAATCATGAAAATTCAAACTTCTAATACTGCAACGTTTAGTAAGTATTTATTATTAAGGATGTCGAACTACTCGTTGCGAGCAGTCATACTAGTTTAATTTATAAAAATTATTAACATGCATGTGTAATAAGTAATTTTTATATAGTATATTTTTGTGTGTGATGGGTATTAATCTATGGTGGCGACAGATGCCTTAGGTGAAGGTTTCATGGCTAAAGGAATGACGTTTCGAAATACTGCCGGACCAAAAGGGCATCAAGCGGTGGCTCTTCGAGTCCAAGCAGATAGGGCAGCTATATTTGAATGCAACATCGAAGGATACCAAGATACACTATACTATCAAACACACAGACAATTCTATCGTGATTGCACAATTTCAGGTTCAGTTGACTTCATTTTTGGCAAAGGTTCTGCAGTGATCCAAAACTCAAACATTATAGTGCGGAAGGGGGATGTTGGCCAATTTAATGCAGTGACTGCAGATGGTAAAGAAATATTCTCCGAAAGAACAGGATTAGTGCTCCAAAATTGCAGGATAATGGCAGGGGAAGATTTGTTCCCTGTGAGGTTCCAAATAGCAAGCTATTTGGGGCGACCGTGGAAACAATTTTCCAAGATAGTGATAATGGAGAGTGAAATTGGTGATTTTATTAGGCCCGAGGGTTATAATCCTTTTGTGACGCAAGAGCGTAATACAAATGAGAAGACCGCTGAATACTATGAATTTGCAAATCGGGGTCTTGGAGCAAGAACTGATAAAAGAAGTAAGTTATTCTCCAAGTTTCGAGTAATCGATGAAAGGGAAGCTGTACAGTACACTGTAGAGAATTTCATAGGAGGAAAATTATGGTTGCCGGCAACAGGCGGACAATTTACACTTGGTTTCACAAGATAAAGGACATTTAATAGATAAATTCATACACGTATGGATTGCACCATAAACAACATGTTACGTTGTAGTGTATGTAATTTTTAGATCATCAATTAACAAACATTAGTACTTCATAATAATTGAATATATGCTCAATCAAGATCATGATTCTTCACGAAGGTTGCAACTGTATTTGGTTTGGTATCCATCACGAGATAAGGATATACATCTAACGGTTAAATGCATACACATTTGGATTGTACCAGAAACAACATGTTATGTTGTAGTGTATGTAATTTTAAAATAATTTACTTATAAACACTTATTTTTAATTGCTTAAAAAACAAAAGCAATAAAGATCATCGCTTATAACTATAATTTAAAATATAGTTTCATAACTATATTTAAAATATATAAAATATAATCTATAATTATAATATAACTATAGTCTACAATAATAGCTTATGACTATAGCTAAATTTTAGCTTATAACTAAATTCTATAATTTACAGTTAAAAATATGATTTAATAGATATTATATATAATAATAATATAAAACTATAGTTAAAATACAATTTATACCTATAGTACATAATTAAAATTTATAATTACGATAAAAGTATGATTTATTAGTTTAAGTATGTAACTATAGTTTAAAATCTTATAGACTACATTATTATTTTTAAGAAGTTCTAAATTATTTCAAAAATTTATCTTCAACACAACTTACAAATTGAGAAGCGAAGATAATATTCCGAGCTAGTAAGAATTTTTTTTTTTTTTTTTTTATGGAAAAAACCTAAAAAAAACAATTAAAGGATTTCTTTATTTAGCCAAAAAAAAAAAAAAAAAGGATTTTTTTGGTCTTTTCAATGTCGAAGCCAAAATAAAGGGGAAAAAAACTCTTGAGCGCTTTCAGCTTTCCCCATATATGGAGGGAAAATAAAGAAATGGAGAAGGATATTAATATTAGTGCTGCTGCCCGCTGAAGCTGGAGCGATATCGAACCAAAGATGAGAAATCGAGGGCTTTTAATTCCGAGTAGCAACCAAATGCTACTCCTTCGAAAGCTTATGAAATGCGAAAGCTTCTGCAATTTACAAGAAGCTAATGGAATTGGATTTATTAGCATAAATGGTTTGGGAATTCGGAGGTGGTCAACTTTCCTTCTGCAATCGGAACCCTCACGAAGATCCTCCTTGTTCAACGGCCTCCGTTCATATACTACCGGTCTCTCTCTCTCTGCTGATATTTATTTCGCTTCTCTTCATTTTGGTGCGAGTAGTTTCGAACCCTAGATCCTTTTTTAAGTAAGGGTTGTACTTTCTGAATCGCCGGAGCTATTGATAACATCACTTCTCATTGGTTGCAAAACCAAAAAGCATCCCTCTTTCTTTCCATTTCCGTCTAATCTCTAATTTATGTCTCTTATTATAGATTTTGGGAGAAGAAGCAGTTTTAAATCCTTCTGAATATCTTTACTTGGGTGACACCCAATTACTATTATTTAAAGTTGCAGATATAATGCAGCCTCAGTTGTCTATTGACTTAATCAAGATTATGGAACAGAAGTTAGTAGCTTTGGAACATAGAGCTGCTGTTCTTCAGGGTATTATGAACCAGGTAATAATCTACACTTTTCTCAGTTCACTGATTCCATGCTATTATGCTCTGTGCTTACTTAAAAATATTCTCTACATAACCCAAAGGCTTTAGTTCAGTTCGGTAGAAACTTTAAATGTCGCTAATGAATGAAATCCATCTGCTTATACACTTCAGTTCAGTAGCATTGGTCCTTAAGATCTTTTACTGCCGATTTTTCGATAAGCTTGTTCTGAAGCTGCTATTGAACCTGTTATTGAATTTCAATGCTAGTCATGCTCGTTAATTCTTTGTATTGATTAAAGACAGCCAGAAACCTCACCAGCCGAATATTCAAGGGCAAATAAGGAGCTCCGGAAGCTTAGGCATTCAGTTGATCTTATAAATGAATTAAGGTCCACGCAAAAGGTAGTTGTTGCCAGAAGTTTCTGAAAATCGTTAACCCTGTATGGTCATTATTCTTATACATAAACGTTTTTGGCAATACTATTTTTATTATTATTGTTATTATTATTCTTGTTATTATTTTTGGCCTTTGGATTCCCTCAACTTGCTTATCATCCAGCTAAGTCTTTTTCTGAAGTCACTATGTACTAATGTGCATGCTTCCACATATGTTCATAGTAGAACTCATATTTTCTGTTTTGTCTTCTTTTCCTCCTTTTCATCTTTGTCTTTTGAACAGGAGATTGTTGAATTAAAATCAGTCATAGCTGAGTCCCAAGATGACAGAGACATGAAAGAGATGGCATCTGAGGAACTGGTTCATGCCACAGAAGAAGAGAAGAAACTGCAAAGTCTTCTACTTAAAACATTACTTCCCAAGGATGATGCAGATGAACGCGACTGTATATTGGAAGTAAGAGCAGGTAAAATGTACTAAAAAAGAAGGCTATCAAGTTCAGTATTTTCTTCTTTCCTTTCTTTGGCTTGTAGCAGCAATAACATTTACGTGACAATTGACAAAATAAATAATACAGGGACTGGAGGAGAAGAAGCTTCTTTGTTTGCCATGGATATATTCAAAATGTATGTCTTCGTTTGATGACAGGGTTGCATAACTAAATTTTACTACAGAATTTTTGCTTTATGCATTAGGTCTTGTTATCATGTCAGGTATGAAAGATATTCACAAAATAAAGGCTGGAAGTTTGAGGTGCTGGATATAGCGGAGTCTGATCTCAGAGGGTACAAGGTCTGTACTGTTCTGCTAGTTTACTTTATAAATGAATCATTGATAGGAAGGATGCATCTGCGCATTGAGATATGCTCAATTACAGGCTGTTCTAAAGTTTTGATGTTATAATTCTTCCTAGGAAGCTAGTGCAGCAATCTCTGGAGCTGATGTGTATGGGAAACTGAAATTTGAGAGTGGTATTCACAGAGTGCAGCGAGTTCCTGTTACAGAGAAATCTGGCCGTGTGCATACAAGTGCTGTTTCTGTTGCAATTCTCCCTCAGGCAGATCAGGTACTAAAGAGTCAAGGGATACACACACACACACACGCAACAGAGAAATATAACATTTCCTGGTGGATTGAACTTATTTGAGGCTGACTTCAAATATTTACATTTGAGGCTTCTGCAGGTAGATGTACAGCTGAGGAATGAAGATTTGAAAATTGATACATATAGATCTGGTGGTTCTGGCGGTCAGCATGCAAATACTACCAATAGTGCTGTTAGGATCACTCACATTCCATCTGGGTTGACAGTTTCCATACAAGATGAAAGGTCGCAGCATATGGTAAAAGAGCAGATCTATTTCTAGTTCTTTGCATGATTACACCCATGTGTCCTCATATTAAATGCATGATTGCAGGATGTGGATTTGGACTATGATTTGGTCTTTCTTATTTGGATTATGATTTAATAGCTTATATCTACCCAACTAATGAACTGATCAACTGTAGTTTCAGGAAAAGTCTTTTGTTTTGGTAGTTACAAAGCATATATTCTGCTTGTGGTATCTGCAACAGGAATACTGTATTCTTGTGTCTTGCTTTCTGATTATTATGCATATCTGGATTTACTCTGGTGATATTTCTCGCCTTGCTGATTTTCCTTTTCTTGATTGAAAGCTGTTGTCTTTGTAAATTTGACGTTCTTGATTTTTTTAGAACAAGGCCAAAGCACTGAAAGTGTTGTGTGCAAAGCTATATGAGATTGAACGGCATAGAGTCCACTCTCATCGATCAAGACTTCGATCAGAGCAGGTACAGACACTTGCACAAGGAAACTGATTGAATGACGTCTTTTATTTCCTCTTTTGAGTACTAATTTTTGCATTTGGCAACTTGACAGATAGGAAGTGGAGACAGATCTGAACGCATCCGGACTTATAACTTTCCGCAAGGGCGCGTTACCGATCACCGTGTTGGCATTACTAGTCATTCAATAGCTGACATAATGCAAGGAGAGAATTTGGATATATTCATTGATGCTCTACTTTTGCAGCAGGAAATGGATGCAATTGTTTGTTTCAGTTCTATGCAAGCATAATGGTCAAGTTGAGAACAAATGCTTTTTGTCAGTGTCACGAGACACAGTTTATCCTCTTTCCAAATTCTGGCCAATGCACATAGAAAATGCCCCACTATTATTTTAGACCAAATAATTTTGTTTTTTAGCATTTATCCTTATCGGTCCTGCTTCTGTTCTGTGAGTCTACTTTGTCATTATTTCTGACTCTAATGGTTCCTCTCTTGGAGAATGAATCCCACCAGCCTAATCAACCGTGTTACACACAACAACAGCCCGCGATAGTTAAGGGATAAACTATATATGGATCGTTGTTCTCCGCCATGAGTCGAAAAGTTGCCAGTTCTTACTCGATTCACTCCCGTGACACTGCCTTTACCGGTTGGTTAGGCAAAGGAAATCAGCCAGCCACATGGTTGGTACGAGATAGATATTATGTGCCGGTATGGTGCCAATTTTAAAGCACCAAATTGAATTTTGAACTTACAATGTCAATCATATGAACGCCATTGCTTCTGGTGGCATTGTTGAGTCAAAGCTATGAGTGTTGTATGTTTTACTCATATGCAACATTCCAGGTTACTTGTTAAGGATAAATGTACTTGAATTTCTGCAGCTCCCCCCTTTAGGAGAATCCATATATCCCCAGCTATCTTTCTAGAATATATTTAGGTTTGGCATCAATGGGAAAATACACTTGTACTATTGAAAGAATGTATTTATTTGCGCAAGAAAAAATTTACCAATAACGAAGGGCCCCCTCCCCCTCTTGTGAGTTTTGGTTTTGGACGTCCCCTCAATTAGAAAATGCGATGAGATATGAATATAATCCTGTTGGAGGATTTATGAAGGAAATTGGTGCTGCTTGTGCTTGGCTTATATGAACGACTGACTTGTCGTTAGGCAGCAGCGGCAGGCGAAGAAGATAGAATGACGTCAAAGTCGCTTAGAGTCCATTCCGCCACTTCATCCTTGTCGCTAACAAAGATCTCTGTTCCTACATCCAGAGATGTCCATATTCTCCTAGCGGGGAGGGAACCTGGATCCTGCAGGCAGGGCAGAGAAAATTAATAGTTTATCAATCAAGTTGCCCAACCAAAAGCCTACTACTCACACTTTCTATAGGAATAGGAATACGAATAGGAGAGGGATTCGCCTTTTGGTCCAAGGAATACGAATAGGAGGAGGAGATCTTACTCTTAAATACCTGGTAAAAGTAGAGCCTAGAGGAGAGTCCCCCGACATCAAGCTCCCAAGATCTGGCGTCGCCAATCCAACCCTGCCCTGGTTTTGTTGGGTAGCCATAATGGGACCATATTGGATGGGGAAGCAACTGAACCAGCTCTTGTGCCTGGGGATTACTGTAAGGGTCGCAGGTACTGACGGGCATCTCCAGATGCTGAGCATTTCCGGGAGCACAATAATAGTGATAAGCAGAGTAAGGGAAATTGGAAGTGTCATTCCTGTAGATCTTGGTATCGTTTGGAGTTATATGATAGGGCGGGCAGTTTCCTAAATTTGAAGGGCTACACCATGCTGGAGTATCGGGGTTTATGATCATCTCGCTGTATCTGGTTACGTCAGTTTGGACATCTCCATCGCAAGGGTCACCATTGTTCTTCCAGCAGCTGCCAATGTCCATCAAGTAGAATTGGCTTTTGGGTCCTCCCCCTTGCGTTATTTCCAGCCTCAGTCTCACCTTAAAATTAGGAGACTCCGGGAGCTATTCATTCCCGTAAGCGAACTCAAAATTAAAAGTCGAATCAAATCGAAAAGAAGCACGCACCACCATTTTGTAGGTAGTTAGTTGTAAAGAAAAAAAAAAAAAAAAGAAATCAAAGTAAGTAGGGGGCATATCATATATATATGTACATGATCATGAGTGGAGAATGAATGAGATCAATGTGCACTTACAATTTTGAGCATTCCTCTGGTTTCATAATGGTAACCTCCCGAAAAACCCTTGGTTGCATCGGCTCGAAGGTATAACATTAGCCACGGATATTGTTTAGAGGTCCTGAGCTTGTGTCTGAAAACCCAGCTACCAACCCCAATTTTCTTCTCCCAGACCACCTCAAAGTAGGAGTAGGCAGAAGAACCAGCACCCCCCACCAAGTCATAGGTACCATTGAAACTCCCTTTCATGATGGTATCATTAATGCCAATTAACGTTGTGGGCTGATGATAAAAAAGGGGCTGATTCATGCATCCCCCTCCGAAACAGGGGAATCTGCCGGGACTGAAAGGCGGTGTCTTCTTGCCGTTGGCCGGACAAAGACCTGATCTTGTGTCGTAATTTCCGTTCTTCAACATAACCATCCAAAATTGCCAAGGTCTTGGGTTGTCTTCAACTTGGCACAGTGAACCGAGATAAAGCTCCTTCTCCGCTGCATAAAGATCGGGGTCGTTTAGAGCTTTTTGGTTCAAACCAGGGAACGGTTTCCCAACTCCAAGTCTGTTATCTGCCTCAGTCACCTTATGGATTAGAAGAGCAGTAGCTGCATTTTCTGCCGCGCGCGTCATGAAATGAAAGAGGAAGAAGAGATAATTAAAAAAATTTTAAAAGAAATTTCAGAAAGTCATTAATTGATTGATTCCAAGAAATACAGACTAAGCTCGTAACCGTGAGAAAGGGAAATGGACATCGCATCAATATTCATTCCTTCTTCTTCTTCTTCAAAGTTTTTTTTTTCTTCTTCAAAGTTTTTTTTTTTTCTTCTTCAAAGTTGAAACAGAAAAAGAAAACAAGGAATGAAAAGAAAACCCATTATTATTTATTAGAGAGAGATCCATTCCATCCACTTTCGGTCTTACTTGAGAGATCAAAGCAATCAGCGGCTCTGGGGCTGCCCACGGCGGGAGCTTCCTTGCCAACCTCATTGCAGAAGTTCCAAGCTTCAAAAGCAACTCTGAGTCCATCTCTTGACATACCGGGATCTCCCACTGCCGAGATGGCCCCCACACCTACTACACCTTTGGCGAAAGCAACATGGAGTAGCAGTAGCAGTATGCGACAAGATATCAGGACAATGAAGAAATATTGAGGTTGAGGCGTAATTGCCATGGGAAGGAGTTTCATTTTCATGTCATGCAGCAGCAGAGTAGAGCAACTCACTCAGGCTCAAATGGGCAGCTAACCTACACGTACTTATAATTAATAATACCAAGGAAGGGAGAAAAGTATTATTCCACCTTCTGTTCTGATCTGAGAGAGAGAAGAAACAGATTAGAAATAAAGGAGGGAAGCGGTTGTGGTGTTGGAGCAAGCAAGAGAAAGGGAGGTAGTGAGAACTGAGAAGTGAGTGAAGGGGATATTGCGGTGGTGAAAGTGAAAGACTGAGCTGTGACCTTGAAAGTTGAAACCTACTTGCCTCCTTTTTTTTTTCTTTTTTCCTTTTCCTTTTGTCGGAATAGCCAGAACAGAACCAAGTAAAATACACCTAATACTAGTACATACTCCCAAAAAGAAAAAAGGAAAATTATGATGCGTTGGAGGTGGTGGACTGGTGGTGTTATTTCCAATGCAAGCACAAGTACCCTATCTGTATATTCCTTCAGAATCATCAATAGTAATGGTAACAAACAAAAATGGATTGGTTTCGCACTTCACTCGACTGCAAAAATCATTCTCAACTAATCCTATAAGTTAACCTTACAGAGTTGTTATATAATCCAACTTGCATCCTGTAACTGCGGCTCAATGTTAAAGAGAAATTGAAAGTCAATTCTCAACCATTCACATCCAGCCCAGATACATCTCTTAAAACTTCTAAGAATCATCTTCACTTTCATCACTATACAAAACTAAACTATTAGCACAAGGCGACAGGACATTATTACAGTCATCTGTTTTAGCAGAATTCAGGAACTCTTTTGTATCATCATCACTTCTGATGACAGAGTCTAGACACCCTATCCCATCCACATTGGGTGATTCCAACCTTGGAGTGCTCTCGGAACTGGCAGCAGGATCCTTCTTTGCTTTCTTGACTTGTGGCTTGACTTTGATAACGATTCCTAACGGGTTAGGAGAAAGATTCTTCCTTTTGGTCAATTTCTGATCCTGCAGAAAGAGCTACAATTAAAACCTACGCAGAAAATATTGCAAGTAGTCCAGGATTTGCAAATGGCAGCAAACATGTCTTCCACATAACCTATCTTTCAAGACTTTACAACTCTAAGCAGATACCATTATTTATGCAATTCCAGTGGAGCAAGCTTATCATTGCATTTAGGTTCACACTATAAAAACATAGCACTTCATTAGCCTTGTCCATAGAGAAGTTGTACGATTTTACACGAGGACAGGGGGATACTCATCCACCAAGCAAAAAAGACACAAATAAAAAAATATAAATAAAAAATAAAAAATGATAAAACTATACTTGGCATACCCTTTTCTAAGTGATAGTTTCTTAGAAATGGTTAATTATCATTCCTCACACTAAGGCTCTACTTGGATAGATATTTTTTACGGATAAAGTGTATTTTCTTTCTTGGAGTTTGTGAAAGCTATTTTTTTTTGTGTGAGAATAGGTGGGGCCCAGAGAGAAAAAATGAGTATAACCTAAAAAGACAAAACATGAAGTAGAGCCTAAGCTCCTAACTCAAAGAACAGTAAGGTTTCCACAGGTATTTTATACGCCCTGGAAACATAATGGATAAAAGGGGGAATGTTAACCAAAACAATGAAATGATAAATTAAATCAACACATCTTTTAACTTATTTCAGAACAAATGTTCTTTGCTTCTCAGAAAAAACAGTTGAGATTTACTTCAGAAAATTTTCATATCTGGTATAGAAAAGTCATTTTTCCTACGATTATTATAAGGCTTTCCAGCTGTGTGAAGGACTTGCCTCAGGTAGTACTAATCCAAGCACTAGGCAATGAAGATGCAATACATTTTTTCACCTAAATCAATTGAAAGCAAGTAGTTCAGAGGAAACCTGAACTTTAGTAACAGGTGCTGTTGTCTCCTTCAGCTCATGTATATTGCTACCTTGAGCTGCCACTGCCGCCTATAACATATGAAATATCAGAGCTGGAGCCATGAACAAGTCAGTCAAATATTGTAATGTGTGAAAAGATGAAACAGTTGATGGTGAGCCCACAGATATTCAAGGGCAGGCAAAAACAATGCAAGTCTAGGTTTGCTGATAAGGAGAAGGAAGAGCAAACACTAAACAATAATTCCAAGGGTTCAGTCCTACGGGAGCTTGGAAAGAATGCAAAACTATAAGACTAGAAGCACCTCCAGAAATATCATCTTATACCGTGAATAAAATGCAGCAAACTGACAAGCAATACTAATCACGGACAGAAAGATTAAAAAGGCAAGTGCTGGAAAAAAAATCAAAGTGCTAGTTCAGTAATAGCTGAAAATTTACTTGAAATCTTCGCAGCTCTTCTGCATCTTCATCTGCAACTTTCTGTTCATATTCTCTCCTAGACTAAATATACATTGAAAGAAGTCAGAGGGCATCTACATCACGTGAATCCAAAAAAAAGATACGCTTCTTTAACGAACTCTACAGGATGATAATCACATTATTTTCATAGATTGCAAAACAATACAACTATTTAGCATAAAGATTTCACTATGTGTAGTTCAAAATGTTTAAGATCTAGATAAATATGGATGACAGAATCATGACCAAGGTCATGAAATACATTTTCCCTTGACAAAAGATTAACTTGTATTATCATCAGAAGGAGAAGCAAGCTGATCAAGTACATAATTCAAGAATTAAATGGTCAGAAAGATATAAAATATATATAATTAATTCAAAATCTTTACGCATGCATCTTTCCAGGTTACCTACATTTGATCTTAACATAAATACCATCTAGTTTAAGTTCCAAATGAGAGCCATAGTACAAAAAAGTAATTCAAGTTTTGATAAATGATCTTGCAGAGCTTTAGATGCTTAACCTCAATGGAGTAAGGGCATTGACGAAATAAATAAGGTACCAAATCCAAAAACTGGAATTAAAGGTATCAAGCTTAATTCAGACATCTTTGATAATCCAAGTAAAGCTGCTCTAGCTGCAGATATTTTATTATATTTTAATAAGCATACTAAGTGACACATCCCCGAGAAATTGAAAAAAAAAAAAAGTACTAGATGATATGAAATGCCAATAAAAATCAGTAATCTTGTCAGCCAAATCAAGACACATCAAATATATGACAACAGAATATTTCTAAAGATCTTACTATGACTTGTCATGCAATAATTACCATGCTAGTTTTCAGTTGCAATACCAAATCTAGCTACACAGAAATTCTGAACTGGCACAAAGATGCATAGGAATATGCAAGAACTAAAGTAGAGAAATGAAACCTCCATCATACATCCCAATAATATTGCACTATATCAATAAAAAAGCCCACATGATACACTTAAAAAAGGAAATGTATATTGCTCATACAATAGTATATCACTTCAAACAGCAGTCTGAAAAGAAACAAAATAGAAGTATGGTATTACCATCTCTAGTTTATCAAGAAACTCGGACTCATCTTCATCCAATGCTTTGGGCGGCCCTGCAGGAAAATGAATCGCTAACTTCTATTTTGGAATCGTTACGGCGTAAGCTTGGAAAACTAAGCTAAAAAAGACTAAAAGCGTACAAAACAAGCAATAGAAGCTTAAAAAATAAAACCCAACAAATCAGGAAGATAGAAAACTAATAATGAGATATACAAAACTAATAATGCAATATAAAAAACGAAGATCCAAATTCACATGAAAAGTTCAAACAAAAACCAATCATGTGCAGTTTTGGTTGTGATGTACGGCAACATGCCATAGATAGATGAAACGATAAGTGAGTACAGGAATTTACTGGGCTGCTCAAGATATTCAGCTCTTACGATGTTTGAAACGCTCATTGAATTCTGCATCTTTTTTGTCCTTATTCTCCTTTAAAATCTGTAATTTTTTCACAGTAAGAACATCAAGATTCAAGAAGTAATTCCAATCTCGAGCACTTATTGGGGGGAGAGAGAGAGAGAGAGAGAGAGAGAGAGAGAGAGAGAGAGAGAGATTCTATTGAAATCAAAATACCAATAAAATAGACCCATTAAAAGAAGTGCTGATATGTTGGAGTCATAAATGCTTCCTGTCATCGATATGTGAATGGTAAAGGTTTTGCTACATGAACAAGTGATACAGATGATGCAATAAACTTATGAGAAGAGTGTTTTCAGGAGTTTCTGTGACGAAATAGTGGGAACCGGAGTGGCATTTTTAATAGTAGGATCAGGGATGTTCTTAAGCTGGATATGTTATGGCTAGTAATGCAGTTTTTCTAAGAATCTCTACTACTTCAAATTTGAATACAGTAACTTCGAGGGGTCAGAAATTTCTGATTTCATGCAGCAAGTATTATGAAATCCACTAAAATGAGTATTCACGAAATAACAGCATATCTTTTTAGGAGGGAATTAAAATGTCGTACAAGCAGAAGCAACGGGGGGGGTGGAGGGGGGAACCAATGAAGGGGTAGATTGAAAAACACCTCGTAGAGGGACCTATCTCTCTGAGCTGTTCCGTCGTCCACCCGAGCGCCCCGAGTTCTCCTGGCTTCTTCCAACTGCAACCAATAACAAGAACAACATTTAAATTAATTAAATAACCTGTAAAGAAGAAAGAAATAAAAACGGTTGACTATGTAGACAAATCACAAGCAAAAAATAACGTTAGCTGGGAACGTCGCGACAAGGGGAAAACCCAAACCTGTTCTTCGGAAACGAAGTTCACGAGCCTATTCGCAGGAGGAAAGTCGTCGTCGGCCATCTTCTTCAGTGTATTAGCCCTAGTCCGGTAGTAGTAAATTCCAGCTTCCGGTGATATTATAGCAGGTAGAACCTTCGCAAGCTTTTTTTTTTTTTTTTTAAGGAGGGAGAGAGACGGGAAAAGTTCCCATTTTTTAATGGGATAATACAACCAACTCGGCAAAATAAAGGTTGATTACAAAAATAATTTATTTTTCACTCACTTTCTTTCTCTACCTCTCTTTATCTTCATCTTCTTTCTAAAAAATATTTTTAATTATTCACTTTGAATATCATAAACAATTTTGAAAATTATTTTAAAAAATACAAAAAATGAGTTTCTCATAAATGCTTAGGGAATTTATTGAGGAATCCACCCTGGTGAAATTCCTTGAAAATTTTCGCCTGTCTAGAGGTAAAATTGTTTGCTATAGCGAAATTCCCAGTCGAGTGAAGTTTTAGGAGAATTTCGCAGGCTTAGGTGAAATTTGAGCAAATTTTGATTTTTTTGGTCCATTCTAAGTTTTTTATCTCTAAATCAATGTTTTATTGTGTATAATTTTTAAAATTACTTATATATCTCCCTACGAGTTTCAAAATGAATTATTAAAAAATTTGTAGAGAGAAATTAGAGAAGAAAGATAAAATAGAGAGAAAAATGAATTATTTTTGTGCTAAATTTTTAGATCTTGAGTTGATTTTAGTAACCCCTTAGATATTTGCATTTGCACATGAAGGTCTTGAAAATAAGACAACTTTTTTAGCTACAATTTCTTTTATACCATTTATAAGTAAAGAAAGAGATAGGTGGTGGAATAGAAATAAATGAATAAAAAATAGATAAAAGTTTAATAAATACTTATTAAAAGTCGTAAAACTTTTTATATTGATTATTCAATTTACCACAGACTCAAAAAATAATAAATGTATGGTAATAAATAAAAAAGTTTTGTTATGAGCTCAATACATGTCTTCATTCATACAATATTTATGATTGTTATTGTCGTATATAATTAACAAGTTTGTGTCATTTAATTTAGGCTACATTATAAATGGTCCATGAATAAAAATATGGACGGGGATTATCATATAATTACTCCGATCCGAACCCGGTGGGAATTGCGTCGGATCCTAATAAGCTGAAGTGACAACTTGGATGCCGTGGATACGGAACAGGAGAAAACTCGCCCGCTGGAGGAAGGCGCTTAGGCAAACGAACGGAAAGCGCACCGGGCTGACGGAAGGCTGCTCCGGTGAACTGAATCGGGGCGCCCGGTGGGATCTTTGGCACCTATTTCATAATCGAGTAAATTTTTTTCCCCAATTTCCCTCCCGGCACCCCAAATTCATCTTTGCGTCCCTCTTAGCTAGGTCTCCGTCTTTCAAATAACGCACTTCTTTCTATTATTTCAGCAAAAACAAGGGGAAATTTTCTGATTATGGACCTTCTATGGAAAAATAACCAGACATATACCTCCAGAAAGCAAATCTTGAATGTTATACCCACTTCGATTCTCTTTGCGGGAGACGGTCTTCAATAGAAAGCTGAAATCTTGATGCATCTTCTGTAAGATTGAGGCAGCCTCGACCTCCTCCCTGGGGTTTTCAAGCTGGTTTTAAGTTTGAACTGTCTGTACTCCATAGAATCACTTGCTTTTCCATTCTTAATTTAGCAGCTCCATACAGTTCAGGTTGATTCTGGGGTTTCTTGATCCGACTGCTATTTGATTGAGAACTAGCATTGGGACTTTTGCTCAAATTTCAATGGTCAATCAGCCCCAATCTTCTCCCGGCGGCTACTCTGTTACCATGGCTAACCCGGGTCTTGATGCTAAATTGAGCTCTCCTCCTCCTAATCTCCCTTCACCATCATCAGCAGGGTCAAAGTTCCCTCCGACACCACTGCTGCAACCGAACCAAATTCCTTCTCCATCTGTCAAGACGCCCAGTATACATTCACCAAGT
Organism: Catharanthus roseus; assembly: GCA_028651295.1. Lineage (NCBI taxonomy): Eukaryota > Viridiplantae > Streptophyta > Magnoliopsida > Gentianales > Apocynaceae > Catharanthus > Catharanthus roseus. Next base: position 76,272 of record JAPQWS010000144.1, read on the forward strand.
AATGGGATCATATCGGCTGGCTCTATTCCTCATCTCAGCACTCCACCAGGTCCTCCTGTATTTTCTTCACCGCTTCAACCTGCTGCTGTGCCTTTTAGAACTTCTCCGGCCACGCCTCAGCCCATTGCCTTTTCTTCAGGTTCATCTTTACCGATGTCCTCATCTCCTCTTTATTCCTATGGGTCTGCAGAGTTGCAGCGACAGATTTCTGATGCAGTGGAGGAGTTGGCTCATGTTGCTGATTCTCCAAATGTCTCATTTTCAGCCCACAAGGTATTTCTTGATTGCTTTTATTCTCAGACTACATAAATCCCAACTTGGTCTATGTGCCTTCTTCCAATTAGCTGAATTATTATGGTTTCACATGGTTAAACAATATGCACGAATAGTGAATACGGTTCCTAGTGTTATTGATAAATTCTACTCGCAGTAATACCGTGCTCTTTGATAGCAAGTTCTCCTCTGAACGAAATTGGACCTTAGAAATTACTTTTCCATGAACCTCAGACTGCTAGCAGCCCCGAGGGTTCCTTTCTGGTGTTTGTTCTTTCATTTGTCCTTAGCATCAAGTTCAAATTTTCATATTTGTTTTATAATTGAGTATCTTTACTCCCTTAGGTGTTGAAACAGAAGAAATTGGCAAATACTCCTAGCTTAGGCTTTGGAGCATTAGTTTCCCCTGGTCGGGAGGTCTCACATGGTCCTCAGATTATACAACGTGAGCCACATCGATGCCACAGTTGTGGGGCCTATTCAAATCTCTATTGCAATATTTTACCTGGTTCAGGCCAGTGGCAGTGTGTGATATGCCGTAATCTGAATGGAAGTGATGGTGAATACATAGCATCCAGCAAGGAGGAACTTCGTAATCTTCCAGAACTATCATCTCCTTTAGTTGATTATGTACAGACTCGGAATAAGAGGCCTGGGTTCGTTCCAGTTTCTGATTCTAGAATGACTGCACCTATTGTTCTTGTAATAGACGAGTGTTTAGATGAACCACACCTCCAACATCTACAGAGCTCTTTGCATGCTTTTGTTGATTCTCTACATCCTACAACACGACTTGGAATTGTGCTTTATGGTCGCACTGTATCAGTATACGATTTTTCAGAAGAAGCAACTGCATCTGCAGATGTCCTTCCTGGTAACACATCACCAAGCCAGGAGTCTTTGAAAGCAATGATTTACGGGACTGGGATATACTTATCACCTGTTCATGCTTCACTTCCTGTTGCACACACAATATTTTCTTCATTGAGGCCATACAAACTGAATCTTCCAGAAGCTTCCAGGGACCGTTGCCTTGGTGCTGCAGTTGAGGTTGCTCTGGCAATTATTCAGGGTCCATCAGCTGAAATGTCACATGGAGTTGTCAAAAGGCCTGGAGGAAATAGTAGAATTATTGTCTGTGCTGGTGGACCAGTAACATATGGTCCTGGTTCAGTTCCTCATTCTGCAAGTCATCCTAATTATCCCCATATGGAGAAAACAGCTTTGAAATGGATGGAGAATCTAGGTCATGAGGCTCATCGTCGTGGTACAGTGGTTGATGTACTGTGTGCTGGAACATGCCCTGTACGAGTTCCTATTCTGCAATCTATTGCCAAATCTTCTGGTGGTGTCCTGGTTCTTCACGACGATTTTGGAGAGGCATTTGGTGTCAATTTGCAGCGGGCTTCTGGTAGGGCTGCTGGGTCTCAGGGTTTGTTGGAGATTCGTTGTTCAGATGATATCTTTGTTAGTCAAGTGGTTGGTCCTGGTGAGGAGGCAGATACAGAAAATAATGAAGCTTTCAAGGATGACGCTGCACTAGCTATACAGATGCTGAGCGTTGAGGAAACACAGAGCTTTGCCTTGTGCATGGAGACCAGAGCTGACATCAAGAGCGATTTTGTATATTTCCAAATTGCAATCCAATACTCAAATGCATATCAATCTGATATTTCTAGAGTGATTACTACGAAATTGCCAACTGTGGATAGTGTGTCAGCATATCTTGATAGCGTGCAAGATGAAGTGGCTGCAGTTCTTATTGCGAAGAAGACTGTCTTGCGAGCTAAAAATTTCAATGATGCCCATGATATGCAGTTGATAATTGATGAAAGAGTCAAAGATATTGCCATGAAGTTTGGTTCTCAATTACCAAAGTCAAAACTCTATCAGTTTCCAAAGGAACTTGCCTTATTGCCAGAGCTCCTCTTTCATCTTAGAAGGGGCCCACTTCTGGGAAGCATAATTGGTCATGAAGATGAGAGGTCTGTTCTGCGGAATTTGTTTCTGAATGCATCATTTGATCTGTCTTTGCGTATGGTGGCCCCTCGCTGTCTAATGCACAGGGAAGGTGGTACTTTTGAGGAGCTGCCAGCTTATGACCTGGCCATGCAGTCTGATGCAGCAGTTGTTCTTGATCATGGAACAGATGTCTTCATTTGGCTGGTTTGTCATTCTTGCTTTTTGTCTACCTTGTCTGCTTTATGACCTTGTTCCCTTTTTTTGTCCTTGTTTTTCAAGTATATCCATGAATTAAATATACATGGACCACATGAGTGACTTTTTCTACCCAGAAGATGTGATGAATCTGTGCAGCACACTTTGTTCATCTCCCCTATACCATAGCATCCACTGACCTGCATACATCCTGGGGAAAAAAGAACTAGAATGAAAAGAAGAAAAACAGAGGAAAGGATATCAAAATAACCCAATTTCTTTTCATAGATGCTAAATAAAATGGCATTGTCTTTGAAACAATTTAGTTGGTTTATCCATATGTGTAAAACTGCTTGTTAAACGGCTTCAAGAGCAACAAATCCTGGATGCTTGTAATGCTTACTGCTGGGAGAAGTTTCACAGCGCTTCCCTCACACGAGACATGGATTTTGATAATCGTACTATTTTGCTTAAACTTTTTCTTGAGAGCTTAATAGCAGGGGAACTGTGCCTTTCAGACTAATAGTTTGTGATTTTGAGGAAATTTGTTCTTCAAACTGATCCTGGAATCCCTGAAAGACAAATTTTTGCTAACCTTGATGATCTTTTCTTGGTATTGTTCAGTAAAAGAGTGTACTGTCTCAAATCATAATTTGTTCACCAATAGATGTGCTGTTAAATAGAAATCTATGCCCTGCCTTACTGGATTTGCATCATAGGCTTTTGAATTACAACATGTATCTATTAAATTGTGAGAAATAAAGCCTTAAATTGGTCTGAGAGGTGTTTTTTTACAGTTTTGCTTCTGGTAGAACTACGGATTATCATTCTCTGTCTTTGAAATTTTCCCAATTAAAAATGTAATACTTTTTGGTGTCCAAACTGCCTCTTCCAAAATGTAGGTCGTTTTAGAGAAGATAGTCTCCAAATATAAGTTGTTCACCCATATCTACAAGCATTTAATTCTTTTTCCAACCCAATTTACTTTTACAGTAATGTGATATCTCTTTGGATAAGGAGAAACAAAGGATGAGAGAGAAAGAATAATTTATTTACATAAAAAATGTATTTGGTTCCCAAAACTCTTGATCTAGTTGCATTGGTTTAAAATGACCTATATTTATTTTGAAATAGAAGTTTATAGAAGTTTTGTCTTTAACTGTGTTTGGTTTTGACTTTTCTTCTTGGTACTTGACTGTTGTTATTATGTTCATGTGTTTTATATTTTGTTCATTTGGTATTACAATTGTAGAGATCTACATTTCTTCCTGTGAAGAGTCTGTTTACTGAAGATATTTCTTGTTGTTTCGATAGGCTGAATTTTTTCATTGAGGTTGCTGTAGCAATCTACTCTTGTAATTGACCATTAGAATTTCTGTGAAGCTGAAACCAAGGGGTGCGAACCTCCAGAAATATTCCTGCATAATAATGAACGCACTGTGAAATAACTGTACACAGACACAGATGGTCTTAGTGCAGCCTAAAATCACTATCTAGGGATCACGACCTTGCTCAAGAAAAATAAATGGAAAAAGATTTCCACTAGGCAAAGTTTGTTTTTGTTTTTTTTTTTTTTAAACTTATTGTTGAACAAAATATTCTGTAAGGGGTAAGAAAAGGAAAGGAAAAGGTCGTATTTGACTTAAGAATTGATGCTCTTGTGCTTGGGATTCCTTAGCAGTAGCATAAAGGTGGTGCAAAACTTGGGAGTGGGGCTGAATATTTCATGTATGCTTTCTGCTCATTTTTCTCTGCACATTCCAAAACTTTGGAGTTTGTACTTGAATGTCCATTTTCTCCGCAGACATTGCAACCCTTTTTTTCCTCTTTTCTACTGTTTTTGTACCATTTCACCTAAACTCTCTTACAATTTGGGGTCAATCATATTTAGGGAGCTGAACTAGCTGCTCTGGAAGGCAAGAGTGCAGCTGCTTTGGCAGCTTGTAGGACATTGGCCGAAGAACTAACTGAAATGCGATTTCCAGCTCCTCGTATTCTTGCATTTAAGGTATGGTTCTTCTTGTTCAATTGCTTGTTCTAGGAAGCAAAAAAAGGACCAAAATTAAGGTAAAAACTTGCGATGTGGTGATAACAGGAGGGGAGTTCTCAGGCTCGATATTTCGTTTCTCGGTTGATCCCTGCACACAAAGACCCTCCCTATGAACAAGTAAGAGAGTATCTGAAATGCATCCTTTATATTTTGAATATAGTTTTTCAGTTTGATATGCTTCTGCGAAACCCCATTTCAGGGTAGCATACGAATTGCATTGATTGCATGCATCCCTTCAATCTCTAGATCTAGCTTGAGGCATAAAATTTGACCAACATTTGTATTTGTTTGTTGTTTATCTAAAAATAAATGCAGGAGGCAAGATTCCCGCAGCTTCGAACTTTGACAACAGAACAAAGAACAAAGCTGAAAAGTAGCTTCGTTCACTTTGACGAACCAAGCTTCTGTGAATGGATGAGAAGCTTGAAAATAGTGCCACCAGAGCCAACAAGTTAAGTCCGCAATGCATACCTGCCGATAAATTTTTTTTTTTTTAAAAGAAAAGATTTTCCCAAAATTTATAAATTGGTGTTCCTTTACACCAGGGATTAAGTAACGTGCTCGTGGATATTCCTTTAGCTTTTGGGGTCTGTCTTTTGGCAGTTAGTAGTATGAGTGGTGTCGAGCAGTAGTAGCAGTAGTAGTATCTGTAATGCAATTCGGGCGCCCTGCATCTTTGCCCAAGGCCTGGCCTCCTCCACTTCACAAATTTTCAAGTATGGGCAGGGCACAAACGTCTTGCACATAATTTAATGATGTATTTGGATTTAGGTTGGATTTTATTTCAAAATTCAATACAACAATTTCATTTTAGATACGTGAGCAAGGATTCTACTCAAATTCTTTTGGACTTTAGATTTCACATAAACTATTTAACTTTCATGAAATTCAACAAACATAAAATACATTATTTTCAAATTGGAAACCAATCCAAATAGGGCATAAGTTTTTAGGAAATGTAATGAAGAATGTCAAAAATTAAACTTTATATAATCTAATCCCAAGGTTTCCAAAAATTAAAAAAAAAAAATCTAATCCCAAGTTTGTTTGAGAAAAGAAAAAAATTTGAGTGGGCAAAGTTTAAAGGGGGGTTTTTAATTAAAGAAGATCATAGGATATGATTTTAGAGCATTATATATGCTATGTTTTATTTATATGTTAGGCAAACTATTTTTCTAATGCATTTGGAAAGTGGAGGTTGTTTAAAAAAAAAAAAGGCAAAAAGAGAATGGAGGTGGATCAAAGTCATATTTTACATGCTCCAAATGAAAAGAAAATTAAAATCCTTGAAGCATAGATGGTTTTGTTTAATTACCCTCTCTATTTCATAATTTAAGTACTTTTAATTTTTTTATATAGACTATCTTAAAAATATTTTGTGTTTTGTTGATAAAATATTTCAAATATCTCTTCAAAATTACTTTCTCGATACATAAAAATAAAATAATTTATATTTTGTAAGATTAATTACATTTTACATTTTCTTCCCTTAAGATTCATTTAAATTACAATTTAATATTTTATCTAATATAAATTACATATAGATAATTGTCATTTAAATATTCTAAATAAAAAGAGCTGGAGATTGGTTGGTTCCTTTTTTTTCCTTTCTGGAAGGACAGTTATATAAGCCGATACCTTATCCCCGCCACATAACAGAATTACAGTGTGTTTCGTCGACGAGACAACGTCTTTGTTGCGGTCGACGGCGGTACGGCTCTTCTCACAAACGCTATCAACACATTTATTCAAGTTTGTTATTTTATTCACTTCAAACATACATACAATTTCGTCCGAAATCTTGCAGAGTGAGCTATCGACGTCGGTTCATGGCGTTGGAGTCGCCCTCCTCTGCGGCTCTTAAATCTTATCCGTCACTCTTTTCTAACAGTCCAAGTCCTTGGCTCTTCGGTTCCACTTCCTTATCGGGCTGGAGAAATGGACGGGAGCCAATGCCTGGTTTCTTAGCCCAACCACCACCTATGGATGCCCTAAGACCTGACCGCCGCCGTCTCCGATGGAGGGGAAGGAGTTGCAGCTCGTCCCCCATGGCCATGGCCTCCTTGGGCGGTCTATTTGGAGGTATGTTTAAGGGTTCCGACACTGGTGAGGCCACCCGGAAACAATATTCTAGCACTCTCGCTCTCATCAATGCTATGGAGGCTCAGATATCCTCCTTGTCCGATTCTCAGTTGCGCGAGAAGACCGCCTTCTTACAAGAACGAGCTTGTAGGGGTGATTCCTTGGACTCCCTTTTACCCGTGAGTCTCTCGGGGCTTACGTAATTTTTCTCTCTGTTCCTTCAGAACAATTATGCCACTTTCCTTTGCCTTTTTTTCTTATTCACTTGAGACGTGTCACACAAGTTTTGCTGCAATTCTCTCCAATCTTCTTTTTGCTTAGCTCGGGCTTAATACACAGTAGCAGAGTTCTAAAGCTCTAGCTTAGTGAACTCCGTTGAAAAGCTCGTGGAGCTTATTTTGACATCTTTTATTTTTTATTTTTTAAAATATGTATAAATTCTACTTAATAACTTGACATATAAGTTAACCTTCTTACTCTGCTCTCTGGCCTAATCAAGAATCATGGCTTTTCAATTTTACTACTTATTCTGAAGATGTGATTAAGTAACCTTATTCATTAAAGACACACACTTGGATTTGGCCCGTAACAAGATGCAGTAGTGGTCACATACCATATCTGAGAGAAAAGAGATGGAGATAATCAAGCAATGAGATCAATGGTAGATCATTTTCCTTAAATGGCCCTCTTACATTTGATTTGTACTACTAAGTGCAATTATTAATACGCTTCTGTTGTGGTTTGCTTTAATCTTTTAATATCTAGTCTGGTGCAATAAAAGCGCAGGAGAAGGAAATGATATCATGGCATGATGACAACTTTTGATTCATTCCTCTGTGCTTTCTATATGTACATCTTAAAATTACTAGTTCTGCTCTCTTTGTTTCCTGTTTGAAACAATAGTTTCCATTTGTGGAATTCTCCTATTGGTTGCCTTGCAGGAAGCTTTTGCTGTTGTCAGAGAGGCTTCAAAAAGGGTTCTAGGACTACGACCTTTTGACGTGCAATTGATAGGTATGATGCAAGTAATAAGGCTTCAAGCATCTGTATGTCATGTAGATCTATTACTGCAAAATTGTAAAGAAGAAAGAAAGTGAGCCGAGTTCCAAAATAATTGTCACTTAACAACCATTTCTTTGTGCCGAAATAAATCCATCAATTCAAGAAGGCATTTAGTCATTTTTTGTTTCCAAGTCGTACTCCCATATTCATTAATCTAATTAGACACATCATGAACTATACTCGAGAATTACAAGATGGCACTGGTTGTTTTTGAAAAAGTCAAGACGGATAATTTAGTCATTTCACTTAACAAATCAGACCAAACTAATTATCTCCTTAATCTATGCTAAGCCCTCAAGTATAATATTTAAGTTGTGATGGGGGAGTGCACATTAAGAAATATGAATTATAGAGAACTATCTGTTTTGCCACTGCACCAGGCACATGAGCTGTAGATTTTGTGCTCATTACTAGTTTGTTCTTGAGTTTCTCCTCTCTCTCACCACTATTTGAAACTAAGACGAATTTGGTATTATATTTTCTATCACTGTGGATATTCTTGCGCTTCATTATTGGGAGATTTTGTGTTTTCTTATACTATGGATGTAGGTGGCATGGTTCTACACAAAGGAGAAATTGCTGAAATGAGGACTGGAGAAGGAAAAACCCTTGTTGCTATATTACCTGCTTACTTGAATGCATTGACTAGGAAAGGAGTGCATGTTGTTACCGTCAATGATTATTTGGCCAGACGAGATTGTGAATGGGTTGGTCAAGTGCCTCGATTTCTAGGACTGAAGGTTGGCCTTATACAGCGTATGTGCCACTTTCCTTTTGTTAAAGAAGTTTATAGTTTTCCAGAGATTGCTCAATCTTTATTACAAGCTCTTTGGAACCAGGATTTAGGACAATTCATGTTTCATTTATGCTAGAATTGGATTTTATTAGTTATAAAGTTAAGTTCCCTTATCTTTACAGTCAAGGATTCTCTATTAATTCTTTAATTTGAAAGACACTTGCAACTTTTTGTTTGTTCCAGAAATTTGCGTGGGAACATTCATTATGACCTGTTAATTGACATTGGTTTCTGCTGAATTTTCTGAGCTTTTAATGAATAGTTGTAAACCTAGTTAGGAATTCTTTCAATCAAAATGTATTAGTTTAACTTCGCACAAAATTTTGGGAGAATATTTTATCATTTACCAATTTTTTAATCTTACCTGATAAATATTGCGAGCCTCATGTATGACGAAGCCTGTCAACCTGAAAAGAAAGGCATTTATATTGGGGCAGGGCAGTAGGTGAAAACACAGTTGTATAAATGCAGGCTTTTGGATGACCTAACCTTCTCTGATTTTTGTTCTAGCAGAAGTCGGGCAGATGGAGAATTCTTCTTTTCGCTCTTTTTTGGTTCATATAAGGATGGGAAAGAGGAAATGGGGGCATTGAACAGATTCTCTTGAATTGTGATGCAAACACTTGAAGTTGGGCTGATTTCCCCAGCCTCTTCTTTTTTCTCAGTACTTTATGTTGCTGTCCAGGGCTCCAGCTTCCTCATCTAACCCTATGGATCCTCCCTTTTTTAACCTGACGAGCCCATCAAACTTATTTTCAGATTTATCTGAATTTGTTGTTTAATTGATTATCCAAGCCATTTCTCTTAAAGTTTATCTAATTAATTCTATTTCTTATTTTCATCCTCTAATAGTTCATCACTGTATGCTCATTGTTTATTCTTCTGTATTTTGAATGTTGCAGTTTTCCTCTTTATCAAGTTATTTGATTCCTGTTCATCTTTTTCCCAATTTGGTCTCTCATTTATACGTTGATTCTGTCTGCGGTGTTTTTAACTAAGTGTTCCTAATACTCTTGTAATTGGTGCTTATGCTGACAGAGAACATGACGAGTGAAGAAAGGAGGGAGAATTATTTGTGTGACATCACATATGTGACCAATAGTGAACTGGGTTTTGATTACTTAAGGGATAATCTTGCCACGGAAAGTAATTCTGGCCCATCGTAATCTTTGGATGACTTGTTATTCTGTTTCTTTTATTTGTTTGTTCATCTCTCTGCCTGAAGTGGTACCATGCTTTTGGGTCTACAGAGTGTTGATGAGCTTGTATTGAGAGGTTTCAATTATTGTGTCATTGATGAGGTTGATTCTATCCTAATTGATGAAGCAAGGACTCCACTAATCATATCAGGGCCTGCTGAAAAGCCAAGTGACCGGTACTATAAAGCTGCAAAAATAGCTGCTGCTTTTGAGCGAGATATACATTACACTGTAAGAGCATACATCCTGTAACAAATTCAAGGAATCTCAAAACTTAGTGAAAAGAATGAACCATTTACGGACTTTCTCATAAAGTTTTTGTTTTGTGCATCCTTTAGTCAGCAAAAGTTATCTATGAAGGCAAAATTATCAAGGATTTGTTTTCTTTTAATACGCATTTCTGATGAATTTGAAGCTTATTTTGACTAACACCATCCATGCAGGTTGATGAGAAACAGAAAACTGTTCTACTTACAGAACAGGGCTATGCGGATGCCGAGGAGATTTTGGATGTTAAAGATTTATATGATCCCAGAGAACAGTGGGCATTATATATTTTAAATGCTATAAAAGCAAAAGAACTGTTTCTTAGAGACGTGAACTACATTGTTCGTGGCAAGGAGGTTCTCATAGTAGATGAGTTCACTGGTCGAGTCATGCAGGTGGCTTATCATAAACAAGTTCTGTTCTTCTAAGTTTAAAATAAGAACTAGAATGGATCCATTTTCACAGGGTTGTTTACTGTGAATATATTCATCTATTCCCAAGGGAACAAGTCAAACTTATGTGGAAGCTCTGTCAATGTCTGCATCTCATTTTCATGACTTTTAACTGAGCTTTTCAAATACAATTATCTAAAGGGTGAGCCTTGTTTGATGAAGTTGCTTGTTGATAGAAGGTGATGCGGTTTAATACACGGAAATAGCTTCTACATATGTGCCTGAAATGCTTACTCAGACAATCACACTTACTGAGGTCTGAGTAGGTCTTTAACCTGATTGATTTGGAGGACTGCACCTGGTTATTTCTTTTTAATATGTCCATTTCAAATTTATTATCTGTAGAAACATGAAAATAACATGATTGCTAAACGGTGATTGATGAATATGCTATCACAAGAATGTTGAGCCTGTACCTGCTTTATATGGGATGAAAGTGTTTTTTGTTAGTTATTGTAATAATTTTTCACAAAGTTTTCGTCGGACATTGAAATTTATGTATCCAATGTGGGGCATATAATCAATTGTCATGGTTGACCATGTGTGTCAGGGGAGGCGTTGGAGTGATGGACTTCACCAGGCAGTTGAAGCAAAAGAAGATTTACCCATTCAGAACGAAACTGTGACCTTAGCTTCAATTAGCTATCAAAATTTCTTTCTCCAGGTTTGTGCTTGTTCAAAGCAATTCTCTGGAATATGTTTTATACATTTTCAAATTTTTTTGCTTGCTTTCTTCCTTTCCTTTCCTTTTTCATTGGATTCTTCAAGTAGTTGTGACAATGGTTCCACTGACTGTATAGTTTCCGAAACTCTGCGGCATGACTGGAACTGCAGCAACTGAGAGCACTGAATTTGAGAGTATATACAAGCTCAAGGTTACCATTGTTCCCACAAACAAGCCAATGATAAGAAAGGTTCAGTCTAGATATTCCCTCCTTTGTGACCTTGGGTTTAGAATAAATAAACTAGGTTAGACAAATTGGCATTTCCTGTCATGCTTGGTTTATGAAGTCATTGTATTTTTTTTCCTGCCGTGAAGGCTTAATAGACCACCTGAGCATAAACCTTATTTTTATTTTTTCTTTTCAGGATGAGTCAGATGTAGTATTTAGGTCAGCTACTGGAAAATGGAGGGCAGTTGTTGTTGAGATTTCTCGAATGTATAAAACAGGTCGACCTGTTCTAGTTGGTACAACCAGTGTTGAGCAGAGTGATTCATTGTCAGAACAGCTTTGTGAGGCTGGGATCACCCATGAGGTCAGTTTCGTATGAAACTTGAAGAATATTTCAGAGCAAAGAATTTTCTGATCTTCTGTTAGCAATCTGCATATGATTTATGTGAGATTTTGCTAATTTTAGAATTCTTATTTAATTTCTGCATACTAATTATGTTTTCATATTCATTTTCACATGAAGGTTCTAAATGCAAAGCCAGAAAATGTGGAAAGGGAAGCTGAGATTGTTGCACAGAGTGGTCGTCTGGGTGCAGTTACAATTGCAACTAATATGGCAGGTCGTGGGACGGATATAATACTTGGTGGTAATGCAGAATTTATGGCAAGGTTAAAGTTACGCGAGATGTTAATGCCAAGGTATTTTCTCTGCCCCAACAGTGTTAATTTGTTACAGTGTTAATTTGTTTTCTTTTGTCAGTCAACCAGTTATGCTGACATGATGTCAACATCTTTTACCCCAAACTGCTCACAGTTCTAATCCCCAGGCCCAGAGTTACCACCTAAATAAAAGGATAAAAAATTCAAGAGAAGTTTTATGATAGAAAAGTGACAAGGGACTTTCCTGCTCTTTAGTGGGCACTATTTGCATTATTGTCAAGATGATGCTTTACTTTTACTTCTTCTTAAAATTAGTAATATTTATTCTTTAAGCTGGAAAAATGAAAAGCTCCACCACCATGTAAGAGAAGAGACAGAAGTGAGAACAAAGATCATTGCAGATGAAATCTGTTAAATTTATTGCTGTGGTTAAGTTTCATAGGTTTGGAATATTACGTAGGATGGCTTGTTAACCGAAAGAGTTACATGTTTGGAATTTGTTTTCCATTTGCATTTACTGTAAGGTATTGCCTATCTCAATGTTATATCTCCTTTCCGCTTACTTTGACATAGGAAAATAGTAATATAAAAAAAAAAGAGACAGCCTCAGTAAAGAACCTATTAGTTTTTGTTTTTCAAATTTACATGTCTAAAGAGACATGATAAGTTGTTCCAGAAATGATATATTTGCTGCAGAGTTGTTAAACCTGCTGAAGGAGTTTTTGTTTCCTTGAAGAAACCTCCTCCTCCAAAGAAAACATGGAAGGTCTGTTTCAGTTTCTGGGAATCTGGTTCAGCAAATATTTTTAGATTATGAATTATCGTAACAATGATATGATGACACCCTCATCCAGATAAACGAAAATTTATTTCCATGCTTATTGTCCAAAGAGAACGTCAAACTGGCTGAGGAAGCTCTACAGTTAGCAGTCAAAACCTGGGGCCTCAGATCATTGAGCGAGCTGGAAGCAGAGGAAAGGCTCTCATATTCTTGTGAAAAGGTGAAGCTTATTGAAGATGCTGATTCCTTTTGAGCATTTTCATCAACATCACACCACATTTCTGTTCTATTTGATATCATCCAATAGTTTCTAAAGTCTTGATGAAGTAGGAGATTCACATGCTTTGGAAGTACATGTAGATGCATTGGTTCTTCTCAGAAGTCATTCTTTCCAAATGCTACTGCTGTAATAAATAGCTTGTTTAATTTGTAGGGCCCTGTTGAAGATGAAGTAATAGCTAAGCTACGAAATGCCTTCCTAGAAATTGTTAAAGAATATAAAATTTACACAGAGGAGGAAAGGAAGAAGGTACACATCTTTTTTCCTCATAAATTTCTTGTCCTGAGCAGAGAAGTACCTCTTTTGAACTACAGGTGTGAGGTACGATTGTACAAATGCATTGTTTTTGCAGAATTGTGTGCAACCATATTGGAACTTATTAATCCCACCAAAGATCTGTTGGGTAAAGCACCAAAATATCGAAAGGCACTGTTTATGTATTGCAGGAGTGAAGATTGAATATTTGTAACCTTTGGATCTTTCTTTAAATCTGCTTAATTCATCCTCTCAACAACTGATGCGCCTTAGAATTGATTTTGCAAAATGAGAATGTTCCTGAATAGTTTTCTGCTGTAACCTCTGAACAGTTCCTAGACATGCTTTGAACAGTGAATTTAAACTATTCGCATGATTGTCCACTATACGTTCACACTGATGATGTCATAATTTCTAAAAAGTTTGAAAATATGAACTCTAATTCTATCTTGGAAAAAAAATGGGAGAGGAAAATAGGAAAGGAAGTACTGCAATTTGGGAAGTATAGATGCTTGATGGTATCTCTCCGTCAGTAAATGATATCTGGCAGTTTAAGAATGCTGATGACCTGCAATCTGTTGTTGACCAAAATCACTGGTCATAAGGTCGTTCCACCTTACATTTGGCACTGCAATATGGATTTATTTGAAAATTAGAGCAACTGTGAGATCCAAATCAGTTTACTCTCTAGTTTTGTAGATTGATAGAAATGTTGGCTTCCTTGGACCTTAAAGAGAATTGTTCTACTTCATATTTCATGTTAAAATATTTTATGATTAAAGCTTGTCCTCTCCAGGCATGTTGTCCTACTGAAACTTTTTGGTGATGACAGGTTGTATCAGCTGGTGGACTCCATGTTGTTGGGACAGAACGTCATGAATCACGTCGAATTGACAATCAGGTGTTTTTATCGCAATAAAACAAAATTTCCACATAGATTCAAGGATTGTTGTATGGATTGGTGGACCTTAGAACTTTGTTTGCCATTTCAAAAGTAAAAGATATTATCTACAAAGTAAAACATTTCTTCAAATGAATCTTACTGTTTGCAGCTGCGCGGTCGTAGTGGCAGACAAGGGGATCCCGGAAGTTCCCGCTTCTTTCTAAGTCTTGAAGATAACATATTTCGTATTTTTGGTGGAGATCGCATTCAGGTATTCTTCTAGTTTTTACTTAATGCTGCAGATATATTAGTCTCAGACTTTTTTATGAGTGGCGATTTCAGGGTTTGATGAGAGCTTTTAGAGTTGAGGACCTACCGATCGAATCTCAGATGCTGACAAAAGCTTTAGATGAAGCTCAGAGGAAAGTTGAAAATTACTTTTTTGATATTCGAAAGCAATTATTCGAATATGATGAGGTTTTGAACAGCCAAAGAGATCGTGTATATACAGAGAGAAGACGAGCTCTGGAATCTGAAGATCTCCAACCTCTTCTCATTGAATATGCTGAACTGACCATGGATGACATTCTAGAGGTAAGACTGCATTTAGGTTTAGTATCTATGCGCTTATTTTCTTCTCTGTTTTAGTATATAAACTCCTGATTCTCATTGATGATGCAACAGGCAAATGTTACTGAATCTCCAAAGGAAAGCTGGGATCTTGAAAAGCTTGTTGCGAAGCTTCAACAGTACGGAACATCTGTTTCTCTTTGTTCGACTATGTGATGATCTGCTGTTAAACATGGGAAAAGAGTGATTTAGTATTTTAGTCATTCTTCTTAATGCTTACTGAACCACCTCTGGTAATAAGAAATGTTAGAAAAGGATTCTGTTGCCCCTAGTTCATATTTTTCAACCCTTATCATCTATGTAATTGTCAATGAATTATCCCTTTTCATGGTTTTCCTTCCCAACTTTTGATTCCTTCCAAAATTTGGTGGTCTTACTTTTCTATGTTCGCTGGTTATTTCATATCTTGTAGGTATTGCTATCTGTTGGATGACTTGACACCCGAGTTGCTGGATAGTAAATGCTCAAATTATGAGGAATTGCAGGATTATCTTCGCCTTCGTGGACGTGAAGCTTATTTGCAGAAAAGGGTTAGTGTGTTCTCTCTGTGGCCAAGCAACATTATATGTGTGCGTGTTTGCATGTTTGTGTATATTTTGTCTGTTTCTGCTCTAGCTTTGTACTCATGAGAGATGACATTCAATGCTAAAATGCATATTACTTATAGGATTATAACAATGATCTGCCAGATCAGCCGCATGAACTAAATGCTAGATTTTCCTTTTGATCCTAGATAATACATTGAGTAATCTACTGCTCAAAAGTGCATATTGGGTTGAACAATTTCCCTCTTCTGTGCTGATTTTGTAGGTTATTGTGGAGAAACAAGCACCAGGTCTAATGAAGGAAGCAGAAAAGTTTCTAATGTTGAGCAACATTGATCGTCTGTGGAAAGAACACTTGCAGGCACTCAAGTTTGTTCAGCAGGCTGTAGGTTTGCGTGGATATGCCCAAAGGGATCCACTTATTGAGTACAAGCTTGAAGGTTACAACCTTTTTATTGAGATGATGGCACAGATAAGAAGAAATGTCATATATTCCATCTACCAGGTTTGCAGCTGATCAATCTCCCTTTTCCAGTTTTCAACTCTTGTGGACAAACCACACTTAACTCTGGTGCCACTTAAGTGTACTGCTCTGGTAAGACCCTCAAAGACAACTCAAAACAAAGAGAAATATGGATAGGATTTATCCCCCAAGTAACCAAGAACTCAAAAACAAAACATTGTTTCCACAAGAACCTTAATAGAAGAAGTTCAACAAGACCCAAGGAGTAAACAATGAAATGTCTCCCCCAAAACACTCTATAGGAACCCTAATCTAAGAAATAGGACCCTAATAGTAGAGATCGGAGGCTCTAACCATCCTAATCAAGAAGAAGCCTAGGCTAGAAGAACATCTTCCTAAGACCCCAAATGTGGAAGAAGAGTTGAATTAATCCACTAGAACTCTGGAGATGCTCAAGAATCCTAGCTTGGACGCCACTAGCATGGATAATTCCTTGATAAGTCTGAAAGTTGGAGAAGAGCAGAGCTCTCTCTCAAGAACAAAGTTCTTCACATTCAAAATATATCAAAGTCTAATGAGCTTTCTCAACAAGAAGAGTTAAAATACAAGAAAAGCTCTGGAAGAAAAGTCCACGACATCCGGCTGTGCTCTGCCAAACGGTCCGTTTTGAGTCAATTTCACCTCCAACTTCTCCCATTTGATCTTCCAAGCCTCTTTCAAGAATTTGCAAGCTTAGGAACACCTTTTCTTCGATAAAACGGTCTCCCAAAACCTCACATCCAAATCCCCTTATCAAGAACACTTTAACCTCGTCTAACAATGTCTTCTTGGCTTGAGCTCTTGTTAGTGGGCGGGCCTATATAGTTAAGGTCTTCTTGAGTGCCTTCTCCTTGATTTTTATCATGCTCCGCTAGAAATATTAGCCCGTGTATGGACTTGTGCTTTTTAGCAATTATTGTACATATTTTTTGCAAGTTATTGGGTTGACCTTAACTGGTTTCTCTATTCTGTAGTTTCAACCAATGTTGGTGAAGCAGCAAGACGAACAACAACGGGCAAAAACAGATAAGCTTGATTCAAATGGAGGGGGGGCCTCTGGTGACAAGCAGGGGTCAGTCCCTACAGCAGCACAACAGTCTCTCACTTGAAAAAGCATTGATCGTCTATGTATAAATCCTCTTTTCCGCATGTAAGTAAAGCTTCTCAGAAAGACCTCGCAGGTATACTGTATCATGAGCATGTAAAATCTAAATATATGGTCACCAGTTTGGGATGCTGGATCTTTTAGCAATAGATGAATGAATCCTATGAAGTGGGGGAGGACTGTGGACTGCCTCATAGGAAAAAGGCTCTACCTTTTTTCTTTTCTTTTTTTTTTTTTTTTTTGATGAATTACTAAGACTCTACGCGGTTTGTAACGAAATAGAGAAAAATGAGAATTCGTGGGATATATGTTTAACTGTTGTAAGAGAAAAAATTTAAATTATGATAAACAAATTTTTAGATGTGGTGGTTATGTGATACATTGTACAATGGATCAACACAACAACAAAAGGATTGTGCACGAAAATTTTTAAGTACTTTTGAGGACAATTATTTTTCATACGAAAATATAGTCACACATTCGAGATAAGTTTGAGAAAAGCAATTAGATAAATCTTATTGATTCTCATTAGTGTTTTGCATCGTATAAATTGCTTGTTGATCACTATTAAAGATGCTGACCATGAGCTTTTGTTTTGTGCATGGGTGATAAATTTTTATGAATTTATATATATTTTTCTAAACATGATATTCGTGCAAAATCTTTACCATAGGAGGAAAGTATGCAATTAAGGAAATTTTAAGAATATCAAAATTTCACAATAAAATTGGGTTAATTGATGTGATAGCATATTAGAAATGTAGTAGATTGTTGTAACTTTTAGAGATTTTTGTGTAAAAATTGGAGCATATTATTATAAGAACACAAACAATGAAAGTAACATATTTGATGGAAGGGTTGATTAAAAGGTATGTGGATAATTTCGTTTAACTATATCAAGTTTCGGTAACAATTATATCAGACCATGATATGAAATTCATTTTAGATTCTTGAAAGAGTTCGAACGAAAAGTTTAAAGCACTATCGTATGAGCTATGGATAATAAATTTATAAAACATGTAATTATGAGCTATGGACAATAAACAAAAGGGTGATTCAAATTTTGGAAGATCAATAAGAGGCTGAATAATCTAGGAGGTGCAAACAGCAAGGAAAAAAAAAAAAAAAAAGAATTCTAAGTGGATTTGGGCCCCTTTTTGTAGCTTGGGCCTCGAAGAGATATGAAACTGGCGGATTATCTTGGGCCGGTAGGCTGGGAAATAGGATTGGACGGGTCAGCCATTGGACGTTGGTACTTGGTAGTAGGGATTCAAAATTCGAAAGAGTCGACCGTTGAAGACACTTCGGCGTCCCACCAGGTGAGGTGAAGCAACAAAAAGGAGGCAGGGATCCAACAATAATATTAATAATTCTTACTGAGAATTGCTGCTGCTGCTGGAGAAGAAGAGAGCTCAGAATTCCCCAGAAAAGAAAAGAAGGGACTATTTCATGTGGGATGATTAAAAACTAAGAACAAGAAGTTACTGTAATTGTATTTGCTAGTTGAGGTTCGTTGACGATGATGAGACGCCATGGCTGGCAACGCCCTCTCCACCCTTTACAGGTAGGTGTATGTAGGTGATCTGCTCTGCTCTGCTATTGCTTGCTTGCCCCCATGGGTTAATCCATTCAATTCCTCCCGTTCCCCCATTCCATTTTTTTTAATCTATTCTGTGGTTCTGTTCATATCCTCCTCACTACTACTGATCGATCATTTATTTCATCGGTGCTTTGCTTTTACTCAATTCGTTAGTGCTACCAGCAACTTTTGAAGCTTTCAGAAGAATTTTAACTGTAAAATAATCGTATGATTCCGCTAATTATGAGATGAGATGAGATCCCTGGCTCCACCTATCGGCTATTAGGGGATGTCATCACAAATATTTAACCAACGACTGTATGTTTGCAATTTGCAGATGGTGGGAATGACTCTTTTTGGTTTTCTGGTAGTATCCTTTTATTGCTTCCTTGGCATTTTCCTTGGAAACAAAATCGCTGAAATCACCGTGACTGCCGTCTTCTCCTTTTCGGTAAATTAAAAAACGAGTCTCTCTCTCTCTCTCTCTCTCTCGCGACTAGGACCCAAGGAATAATGAGAATCTTAAAAGCTCCACACTTTATCGTTGTTCAATTGCAGGCACTTTCTGCAGCACTTCTATTCATTAGGTGTACCGCCATTGATCCTACTGACAAGACCAGGTTCAGATTCCGGAAGAAGAAGAAACAACAAAAGTCCATCAATTCCTACAGTTTTTCCAAGCTCAACTATGGCCTGATCATCGGCCAGCTCCTTGCGAGGTTTTTCAGGAGAATTGAGCGCAAGTTCCTTCGCACTTGCATAAGGCGCAAGTACGTGATGTTAGATTCTTCGAAAACCATTACTCCTCCAATGGAGCCTCTGCTCCCCCTTCCCCTCCTTGTTAAGGACGATTCTTCAGTCGCTCCAGACCTGAAATTGGAAGATATCTCTTTCTGTTCTCTCTGTGATTTTGAGGTCTGCCCCAGGGGTGTTGATTTCTATTTCTGATTGCTATCTTCTTTTTGTGTACACATGCTTTTTTAAGGAAAGGACATGTTTGAAAGTGATATCTAAAACCTGATAAGGGCTTCCCCCTCAAAAAACTTTCTACTCTTGTTGGTGGCAGGTTCAAAAGCACAGCAAGCATTGTAGGACCTGCAACCGATGTGTTGAAGGTTTTGATCACCACTGCAGAGTAATGAAGCCCCAAGTCTGCTTTGTTGTTAGTTTCTCCCCTGGCCCTGATGAGTTGAACATGTGCCTCAAAATTTTCTTTCTTATCTTTTCAGTGGCTAAACAATTGTGTTGGGAAGAAGAACTATACAACATTTGTACTCTTGATGATATTTGTTTTAATAATGGTGAGCTACTTCTGTAACTCGCTAGCTCCAATTGAGAAATCAACATGGTTTAGATTTAGTAAATCTCCATTCTTCTTGCTTGTTTGTGAATTGTGTCATCATTCCCACTCTCAACCTCTAAACAAGTGTTTGCATTTGCAGCTTCTTGTCGAAGGAGGAACAGCAATTGCAATCTTTATTAGATGCTTTGTGGATCGAAGAGGAATCGAGCATGAATTACTAAGAAGACACTATGCAAAATTTCCAAGAGGACTTCTAGCAGCAATATCGGTAATTCTTTTGTTTGGTAATCTTTTTATCCAGCAATTATGCATCTAAAGTCCCGGATCTCATCTCTGACTATATTCAATACTTCCAGGTTTTGCTGGCTTTGATGACAGCTTATAGTTCAGCAGCACTAGGACAACTGTTCTTCTTTCATGTACTTCTCATTCGAAAGGTATTGCAAATTTTCTTTTCTTTTGTAAATAATCTTTTCCTACAAACTTCATTCGAGGCCAGATTCTAGCATCTCACTCGAGTTAATTAGAAAAGCATCGGTCTATCTCCTCGACTTCGCCTGCAGTTATTTCCCCTCAGCTCAGCTGGGGAGTTGCATTGATCTCAAACACTAATAGGCATCGAGATACTATGTACTTGGGAATAATATTTTTGTTTGGCAGGGAATGAGAACATATGATTACATCCTGGCATTGAGAGACGAGAACCAATTCATGGAACTGGACTCGCTTGAAGATTCAGACTATTCTTCTGATGAGAGTATCAATTCCACCTCCCCTGAGAAGCCAAGATTTATCTCAAGATTCATACGTAGAGCAGGGATGAATCAGGTAAGTCTGCCGGCTTTAAATCATACCTCAAGACAAGAACACTAGGGACACTCTTTAACTCCGCTAACAGTCTTCCCCCCTCCCTCCCTCCCTCTTACATCTCAGAACTCACAAAGATTATCCATAAGAATAGATGGAGAAACCGAGAGCCTAAGCAAGAAGCAAGGCTTCCAGGTAAGCATCAATCCTTGGAAACTGATAACTATGAGCAGCGAGAAAGCTCTATTAGCAGCTAGTAACGCCAAAGAAAGGCTCTTGAAGCAGAAGGACATGATGGTAGTTCAACATGATTCCTTGAAGCCATTACCGTTAGAAACCAAAAGTGGACCCTTGATGAAACCTCCAGATAGTAGTGCAGACGCTGTGGGCATAGCTTTGACTCAGGTCCCCGCAAAGGAGGAGAGGCTTCCTGCAGCTGGATCACCAGGAAAGTTTTCAAGTCCAAGACGACGTTTTTCCTGCTCTCCAACATTACCCCATCCTGCCAGTATGGCTTCTTCACCTAAGCACAGGTACAGGAGCAACTTCGATTTAAAGCTGACACAGGTTTCCAGGGAACTTGAGACTTACATTTCAAGGCAGGTTTTGTGCTCAATTATGAGAAAAGATGTAAGAGAGGAATCACCGAAATAGTCTTCCGAATTGCACTCCATTTCTCAGCCTTTGAGAAGAGGAGGAGCTTGGTTATTTTTGCTTGCTGTTGCCTTCCTACCCTTTTCTTCATTACCAACTTACTGAGATTTCACAGTTCTTTATTTTTAATACTTGGTTTCAGATCCATATGACTCGCTATAAACCTCAAATGCAAGAAAAATATGACCAACTAGAAAATAACACAAACATTTTATAATGCCCTGATCCATGCAGAAGGGCTAAATTATTTCAATCTTTTGGACAATGTTTTCTCTGATATAGTCAATTTTCATTCCCACAAAGCCCTAAACCACAAGAAAACAAAAAAAGCTTCTACTGAAACGGATCAAAAAAGGATGTTCTGCTTTCACCTTACAGACCAGGCACCAATATACAAATTCTGCAATCTCCCATTTCACTCCAAAAATATTTGTTTTAAATGAGTGGTTTTTACGAACTCTCAGGGAAAAAAAAACTTGTTTTCAGTAACATATATATATTATCTTTTTTTTTTGAGATATTTTATCTTATATCTATAAGAATGAAAATCTAATTAATTGGATTAAAATGAGGTAAATTTTTTTTTTTCTGTTCGAAGTTTTTATAAATATAGAACAGAAAATTTATTTTATCTCTTTTTTTTTTAATAAACTTTAAATTGGTCCCTAAAGTATCTTATGTCAATTAAGAATCTCAAAATATTTATAAGTAATTTATAAATTTGATCAATTTTTGGTTAAAGTCGGAGCTAAATAAATTGTTCTAAAATTATTGATGAGTGATTTTTCTTGAGAGAGTTTAGACGATTCTTCGGTTGAAACAACTATCCAAATAGGTAGTTGTATCAACTGGAGAACAATCAACGTAGGGATGATTAGTGGATAAGGCTAGCATGCCAACCCGCATATAGACTGGCCCAATAACTTGTGACGAATTTAGTATACTAGTCTAGTTCGACTCAAATTCATTGACTCGACGCATTATTCATTTGTAAATCGGAATCGTAATTTGAACTATTTTGAAAAAATAAGGTTCATTCAAATTTAAAATCATCAAGAGATAGTCTATTATCAATTATAGATTTTTATTTATTTTGAATCATCATCAACTGTAGAATTTGTTCTTAACCATAAATAATTTAGTTAGTTGTCTTAAAAAAATAAAAATTATAGAAGAATAGACTATTATAGTGACAAAGTTATATGATTCAACTAAAAATTCACTTATAAACATTTTAATTTATTCATAAAATATATATAAAATCTTGGAGAACCATCACCTTGGACGATTCTCCAGCAACTGAACGACTACTTATTTGGACGATTGTCTGAACTGCAAAATTGAATAAGCTGGAAATTTTCTTTAAGAGCCCCTCAAACTCGTCATTTGCGCAAATTTTTTCTGGTCCAATTTTAGCCCCAAGAAAATCAATTATCAAGTTTTAAATGGATAAAATCGAATCTTTTATTTTTCCTCATATCCTTTTATCAATGTCTTTTTTAACACTAGTGGGAAACCTGTCTATTTACTCCTAACTTGAGGGGTATTTTGTGATTAATCGAAAAAAAAAAAAAGCCATCGTCGGTTAGTTCTGAACGCGAGAAGGCCGTAGTCGTAGAGGCTCCTTCATTCACCGGGACCGAGACCGAGACCGGGTTAAGTTAAGTCGCATCAGATAATAGCAGTTTACTTTATCCTCCTTTGTGTTTGCACACTCCTGTCCACCCTTATCAACTGCCAATACGATACGAGAGCAGGAGCGTGGCAAGGCCCTGGGTCGTTGGATTTAAATAAAACAGAATATTACGTTTCTCCGGCGGTGCTGTGCTTCATATATTCTTTGTTGCATTCTCATGCCATAGATAAGAAAAAGAAGGGAGGAGTTTGATGCCCGAGTGAATTGGACGCTGTGCTCGTTATAACTGATCGGCTAATTTTTTATTCTCTAATAATTTTATCAAGTGCAAGAGGAAAAGGTAGAAATGCGGACAACTTCTATACCAAAGGAACCCGAGCAGGTGATGAAACAAAGAGATGGATCCGTGCTGGGAAAGAAAACCATTCTCAAGAGTGACCACTTTCCTGGGTGTCAGAACAAACGCCTCTCTCCCCAGATCGATGGTGCACCCAACTACAGAAAGGTTTCTAATATTTGGATTTTGCTTTCCTAATTAAACTTTTGATACCCCTGTCATCTGATTTTTATGTTATGATTATTACTTTGATAAGTTATACGTGGAACAGCTACTGCTTTCTTTGTTGAGCCTTGTGAACAGATAAAATCTTTCTTCTCAGTTAGGGTTACTTTTTCTTTTAAGATTATTTATTTTGACAATTAAACATTTTACTCTTCCCAAATGTGCTAAATTAGCTAATTTTTAGTCTCCTCAAGTTCGAGGAACAGTCTTCTATCCGTTGAATTCATATCTAAGGTGTTCTAGTGTCCTGTTCGGCATTGCTCATGCTTTTTGTAAGCAATTAAAAACAAGTACTTCTAAAAAGTTGTTTTTAATAAATTAAATTAATATAATATTTTTAGTTTTACTAATATCAATAAGTAGAAGCAGTTATGAGAAGCACCCCTATAGTAAGCTTTTCAAAAATATTTTTTTTAGCTTTTTTAAAGCTAAAATATAATAAGCAGTTAAGAGTAAAAAAACAACTTGTAGTTTAAAATAAGCTAAAAGTTGCTGGCTTTAAGTAATGAAAAATAAGGCCAAGATAACATTGACTGGGGACACTTGTAACTACATGAACAACCTACTAGATATCAACGTTTTAGTGGGTTTAGTAGAGTATAATTATGTAACTGATGGTATAAAAAAATTCGGAGGGCATTGATAATTATTTATTCTATAAATTGATGCTAGTTAACGAATAACGAGTGGCCAATCTGGAGGAGTGCTGCATTATGGATTCAAGTTGACTTATTTTATCTACAGCAATAAGGATCCAAATTGCGGACTGATTTAGAGTATTTTGCATATCGGTCTAGAGCTGGTAATAATTGTGTCCCTCTCCAAATAAACATTGTCTTAATATTATTAGGATATGTTCTTTATTTATGCATATGATTAGAAGTATATTGCTAATTAGAGGTAGCATCTTGAGTTCGTTATAAGTTCTAGGTTATTTTCTGTTTTTCCAACCTATTTTTTTCTTTCTTATGGAATAGGCTGATTCGTTGCATGTTCATGGTGTTGCTATTCCTACTATTCACGGAATCAGAAATGTTCTGGATCACATAGGCGCCAAAATTAATGGGAAGCAAACTCACATTCTCTGGATTAACTTGCGTGAGGAACCGGTATAGTTCTTTTCTTTCCTTTTATTGTAGAGTATGCTCTTGGTTGATAAAAGATTTTGAATCCTCAAAGGGTGGGTGCCTTATCTTCTCATTTTAAAAAATTCGCTGCTGCATTTGCCTCGAGCAACTGGCTGCTGGCCTCAACAGCCATATTGCTACAAGGCTTTTGTGTCAAAAGGAAAAGGGAGGAGAAGGCTTAGATAAAATATGTATTGTTTACTTGAAGTTTACTGCCTTTTGGTGGCTCTAAGAGAGATAAAGATGGAGCATTCTTTTGTAGTCGGAACATTTAGGGCTGAATATGTGGGGCGCTGTGCTGTCAAGCAATAGTAAAACAATGTTTCTTCCATAGAGAGCTCATAGGTTGCATGGAATGGGATGGGTAGATAGGGGAAGTATTTGTTGCTGTGGAGAGGGTTAGGTTTGGAGTTTGTGACTGAGTAATATTTAGAAGAATGTTTTGGAGTCAAGAGACCCTGTTATGGACAAAACCGGGAACGCTGCTGTGCTGAGAGGAGGAGATGCTTTAAATTTATAAATAGCTGTGTGTACATTTGTTCTGTAGGTTGTCCTAACGTTACCATCCACTTATTTAATTTGATATGCTTCTCAATCTGAATTTTCACTGTTAACCTCTCTTAAAAATGGTTAATATAGCTAAACCGCCATATGTTTGGGATGATTTCCACTTTGCCCCATAATGTTAATTTGTATTAGAAAACCCTATATGACTAATAGTCTTTCCTGCTGTCAAAAAATATATGTAATGACTAAATTCTCCTTATTTTTTATATCAATCAATTTATTATATCATCCCTCCTTATTGCCCCTCTTTTGGAGGGACGGACTTCTCACATGCTCGGTAGCTGAAGAAGTGACAAGTCACCTACACTCATCAGTCCACTATCGTCTTTATCTCCAATTCTTTTGTAGCCATTCAGATTACTCAGTTTCTACCCAAAATTTTCTAAAGCAATTTCCTCAAATAAAAGTTTGGAATGGTTCAAAAGTCTGCGTACACTCTAACTCATTTGGAATCTATGAGGAACCCACTACCTCTCTCCTTATTTCTCTCTTCTTCTTCTTCTTCGTCTTTTTCCTCCTTTCCCCTATAATGTTGCGGATATGTTGTCGTTCCATGAAACCCTCTCTGCACTACTTCTCAATTCTCACTCTTCAGTTATGGAGAATTTAAGGTTTCTGCTCAGCTAGTTTAGTAGGAATCGAAGGTGAAGTTTCTCTTTCTGTTTCTATGATATATGTGTGGTCTCTATTTGCAGTGCGTTTATTTCTGTGTTTATGTACATGCTTGTGAGTATACTGTTGAGGTTTGTGAATTTCTGTTAAGGGATGAGTTTTTGAATCGTTAATTTTGAGGTGGCAAGTTGATATTATTGTGTAATTCCTATGAGAATGGAGGAAAGACTGTCAATTGGTTGCATTGACTTGCTTATTTCTGTAAGGTGTTTCCCTTGCTTTTAGTTCAAGTATGAGGAATTGTTGTTGGAGTTGTAGATAATAAATCTAACTAAATACTAATTCTAATTCTCTCCATTTGGAGAAAATTCATCATTCAGTTTAATTTTTTTCCACGATCAACCTGCCGCCCAATTAGCTATAATTTTTTTCTTCTCTGCCATATTTTTTCCTAAGTTAACTTCCAACTTCAGGAATAATCCTATCTTCAAGATGCTTATCAATTGGATAAGTGCAACAACAATAATAGAACAAGCTCCCTGCAGTAAAGTTTCTGTCTTGCTGCTCCAAGAACTTCTCCATAGGATGTCAAAAACTGGTTCTGCATAGAGAAATGTAATGTTCAAAGGACCTTCTGCCTTTTGTCATTGATCTTAAGTAAAAAAATTCCAACCAGTCTCCTTATTTTTCCATCTCTGAAAATAAAGATATTCTCCATGAATATGGTCTGGTATATCTAGATCATAGTATTCGTCCTGATGAATGAGAAAATCAAGATGTGTGGCTATTTGTTTCAATTGTACCTCGATCCTCTTTAGACTTAGTTGCCACATCAAGGATCCTTCGTTCTCATGCCAATTGATGGCGGCGGAAGCGTAGAAATGAGGGTAGGGCCTTTGATTCATATCGAAGCTATGGGTTTTGAGGAGAAACCAATGGAAAACCCAGTTTAGGGGCTAATTTAGCTAACCCTAGGTTCTTAAAGAAAAACAGAAAGCTAAAGGCTATCTCATATTAATGTGCAAGATATAAAATTGTCTTCATAATGTTGAATAAGAGAGTTATATAGAGAATAATCCTAGTATCCTAACTTATTAAGGATTCTTGTCCTTTAAAAAAATAACTAAGATGGAAACAAAATCAGACTAGGACTCTAAGCTATAATAAGACGAGAATAAACCTAATTAAACACTGATTCTGTCCTGCATCATTGTCTTACAGCCAGATTGAAGAGATGGTCAGGTGGGGCCATGTAAATAGAATTTGGGAGGGACAATGCGTGCAATTCAGTGGCTAACAGAATATATATTTTTTATAATTTGTACTTACGAAATTAACAGTATGTGAAAATTTCCCCAAAGGTCATGGTGGTTTAGTGATATTAACGCTCATGCAAATGAATTAGTGATGTCTATAACAATTCATTAAGAGGAAAGCCTCTAATCGGGATGGATTATTATAAGTGAACAGTATGTCTTAACTTCCAACTTGAAGCCCTTAACTTTCATGTGATTCTTTTTGATGTATTAGATGGTTTAGGATGGGTGGGGAACAAAATAAATCTTCTAAGACTAGGAAATGGATGTATGGGTTACACATCTACTTCTTGTCTCTTAGTATGAGTGTGGATTTTGAAGAAGAGATGGCCCAGAAGGAGAGGGCTTTTGGTTCGATTAGAGTTTTTATCCCCTCCCAGAATCTTTCTTTTAATATTTGGTTTTTGGTATATGTATGATGAATTTCACCTCTACATCTATTCAGATTTCTAACTGTAATTTCTAGCGGTAAAATGGATAAGATTGGTTTAGGAAGGTCAGGAAAAAAAGTAACACTTGCTGGACAAGAAGTTTAGATTAAGCAAGTTATGTTTCAAAAGCCTCCAAGGACTGGTCTAGGAATTTACCCAAAACACAAAATCAAATTATATCAATTTAAGTTCTTTTTTCATCTCTCTTTCTCCTGTTTATCCTCATGCTAGTAGTTCCTAAAGACGTTTTTCGTTATTTGTTCCTTGTAGCATGAGCTTGAAGATACATATTAAGTAATACATGCAATCTCTAAATCAAGCCATCTTTCACTGTTTTAGATTTTTCATGAAACAGGTGATATACATTAATGGACGCCCTTTTGTTTTACGAGATGTGGAAAGGCCGTTCTCCAATCTTGAATACACGGTTTGTTTTTGCAGAGCGTTTTCACCTCCTTTTTGCTGACATATGGAAGTTATATTATTGTCTTTAATTTTTCTGTTAGCTTGTCGCCTTTTCAAAATTGTTATGTTGTAGTTATACCTCTTTCTCTACTCTCCTGACTCAGCGCATAGGTAAGAATCTATTTCTAATGTTGTTGTTTCATCATGAAGAAGAAATTCTTTAACATTTTTGCTAGTTTAGATTTCATTCAGAAGAAACTTCATTGATTGTTCTGTAGTGATTGTTTTTGTGTTTTGTCAAAGTCTATGGCCGTGATACTGAAAAAATATATTCCATGGTAGTTTTGTTTAAGTTAGTTTTTTTAATTTCTTTTTTTAAAATTGTTTTTATCCGTGAACCTAAATATTGCATAATAAATTAGGGTATCAACAGGCTGAGGGTGGAGCAAATGGAGGATCGATTAAAAGAGGATGTCCTGCTTGAAGCTGCTAGGTTTTTTCTTTGCTTTTTTTTTTTTTTTTCTGTTCTTCTTCTTCTTCTTCTTTTCCCTTTCTAGTATTCCTTTGGTGTTCTATACTTGTAAAATTTGCAAGTGTGATGACAAAATTTGCATAAAAATCTAAATGACAGATATGGAAATAAGATCCTTGTGACTGATGAACTACCAGACGGTCAAATGGTAGATCAATGGGAACCAGTCACACAGGATTCTGTGAAGACGCCACTAGAGGTTTGTTTTATTTTTTTATTCTATTTGTAAATAAACATAGTTAAATGCAATGAACAAATAAATATAAACAATAAATTTTTGTAAAGTTTAATTTGCTGCATATGCTGCTCAAATCAGGACCAAGTATATGGTTATTAATATCTGCTATTTGTGCTCAAATTTTGCTAGGTGTACGAGGAACTGCAGAGGCAAAAATACCTTGTTGACTATGAGAGAGTTCCAATAACAGATGAGAAATCCCCAAAAGAGCAGGACTTTGATATTCTTGTGAGCTTCTTGTTTTCTTTTCTTTTCTTTCTATCCTTTTGATGTAATGTTCATGAGTCATTCATTATTGCTTGCTTATTTTAGTAAAGCTTATTATGCATTAATCTATAGATATGTCATGCTCTTTCTACTCTCCCTTGGGTTGGAGACTTGGAGTGACTTTGCAGTTGTACAATTGTGAAGAATTTCAGGTTATTACACTAAATCTGTGAAGAATTTCAGGTTATTCCACTAAATCTGTGAAGAATTTACTTTTTCCAAGTTAAAGTGGAACTCTATGGGAAATTGATAAGAGAAGTTTTGCCTCCGTTATATGTGGTTAGTCTCAAGAGCCAGACATGTGCAGACATAACAAAAAGACTTCCATTCTGCATCTTTAACTCACTGAATTACAGCTTCTTATAAGCTTAAGACATTTTTTCTTTTTAATTTGATATGTTCTTACCCGCTGTTTTCAAATGTTTGTGAAAACGTTTCTTTGAGCACGACTTCAAAAATCTTAATTTTCTTTTTATGTTGAACCATAGAGGGCTTGATACCTTCTTTTAAAATCATATGTATGTGTTTGAGGAAGTTATGAAGATGCATTTTCACATTAAACTAGTATATCTGAAAAACGTGCTTTTGGATCTATTGGAATATTTGATTCAGTCAGTATGGGTGCATTTAATTGAGGAAACTAGAAAAGCAGTCATATAAGGAAGGCCAATTTCTTATTCTCACGTGTATTAAATTAATGAGTTCTAATACGTGGAAATAAGTTGTGTACTAAATCCTAAAATGAAACAAAAACAATTAACATATTCTCTTCTGGTTGAGATTAAACTCAAGTCGATTTCTGGCTAATGCTTCCTGAATTACAAGAATAAGATCCAAACAAGGATCCTGAAAGAGAAAACTGAATCCTATTTTCTGAACGTTGTTTCACTCATGGGCATCTTATCAACCACCTCAAATTTCTAACATGAAAACAAAAATATCCATTTGTGCAATGAACTGTGTGGTTTGAGGCTAAAACAGGGTTTGCTGTTCTTTTTGGATCTGGTTGAACGCCCAAGTAATCTTTGCTAGTTGATTCTTCTGGCAGATGAGCTAATATATTTCTTAGAACTGGTTTAGAAACATTTGAAATTTAGGAACCGAGTTAGAGCATTTCGCTACTTGGAAGATAAACTTTGATTTTCTTTAGAGAATTATTTTTAAGATTATGTACTTTCACTATTTCCCTGACTAAAAGGTGATGTCTGAAGGTGTGGAAAGAAAGGCGGTAAAATGTCTGTGCCAACTAGGGAAGCAAAACAGGTCCAAAACATTCTACTTCTTTATATTGTAGATAAAAAATTTGGACAACCACTTATATTTGAAGATGAGTGTCTTGCTGCAGAAATTCCTACTCCCTCCGTTCCAAAATAAATCTGATCTTAGATGAAATATTTTGTAGCATAATATGTCATTTTACACATTCCAAAGATCATTTATTATGGTTTTTCCAATTCTATCCTGCTCTCTCACTCCTTATTTATTTCGCTCATCTCTCTCTCTCTCTCTCTCTCTCTCTCTCTCTCTTATATAGAAACTGATCCACAACATCTACAGGAGACCCTTCTCTTTAAAGAATCACTGTCATCCCACGATCAATTTCTCGACAAAAGATAGAGGCGATAGTAGATCGTCCCTTTCTATACAGTTTGAACAAGCCCGCTTTGCACCTACTAAAATAGCTTGATACTCCTAATTTGGTCAACCACCCTATATCCATATTGACTTATTAATGAACAATGAACTGCTTATAAATTTGGGCAATCCTCCTCGAGGTACCTTTTGGGATTGGAGTTAGGCCCAAACCCGTTTTTGACATGGTATTAGAGCCATCTGGTCCAATGTTGGGCCACTCTTGTTTGGTCACCTGTAGATGTCTATTTCTGCATAGCCTCACACTCTAAATGTTCAGTCGTTGGCGTGAGGGGGGTGTATTGAGAATTTCACATTAACTCATTGATGAACAATGAACTACTTAAAACTTGGGCAATCCTCCTCCTCTTGAGATACCTTTTGGAGGTGGAGTTAGATCCAATCCTGTTTTTAACAAATTTTATGCCACAAAAAACTGTCTTGAGTTCTTTAACTACTGAACGGCAAAAACCTGAGAGAATGTGCTAGGAATGCATCATTACTAATTGTAAAATTGTTTTCTGTCTCATGAACAGGATTTGCAATGAGGCTATTCTTGCTCATCTTTTTCCCTCTCTTCTCAATGTTTTTGAATTACTACTTCCTTCGTTTCAAAATATAAACGATTCTATAGTTTTTCCTGGGGTTTGTAAAAGGTATATTGTTTGTGATGGGAGCCCGAGTCTTTGTAGAGGGCGGGAGCTTGTGTAGGTCTTTTCACACTTATCATAAGAATTTAATACTATTTCCAGCATTATACCCATACATACTCTTGTCATCATTTCATGAGAGATATGAGGGCAGTTTAGGTATTTGAGTTAAAAAATCTTGTTTTTAAGACCTTAATGATTGTACACATGCGAGACAGACTTACATTTAGAAATGGAGGGAGTAAGATTTATTAGGAAGATGAGAGTTTCTAAGCCTTGGACAATTCTTCTTGTACCACCATTATCATAGCATTGTTCTCTTCTTTGTCATAGCAGTATGTTCTTTCATGTCTTTGCACAAGTTCAGCACCGTTTAATGTTTGTGCTTCTAAAAATGATGCAAGTTAGATCTTTATAACACTTGGGTGCTGATGATATTTACTTTGCTATATCGTTGAGAAAATTTTGCTGCATTCCAGATGCATCAGAATGCTTCTCTCTCTCTCTCTCTCTCTCTCTCTCACATGCTTTTTACTTCTTAGGTTCATAGAATTTCTCAAGCTGATATAAAGACAGAGGTAATTTTTAATTGCCAAATGGGGCGTGGACGAACAACAACTGGAATGGTGATTGCAACACTGGTTTATCTTAATCGACTAGGAGTTTCTGGTAGTTATTTTCTTCAGTAGTTTATTATTATCATCTCTGGTGTTTTCTTATGCTCTTAATTTTATTATTTCTCCATTAAGAAATTTGTTCAGGTGCATGCGGATCAACCATGTTAAAACCTTATATGGACAAACAATTTGTTGGTTTTGATATCAATTACTTGTCCTGTTGAGTATATGTTCATTAGAAGATTTCCTAATTTGTACTACGTATCCTGACATAACATGTGCAGCTTTAAATGCTTGGGCTATTAGGATTAACCACCATAAAACGAGAAATAATTAAGTCCTTTGTTAAACTGAAATTGACATGGACAGAGCGGTCCTAAAAATGGATTATCAAAAAGGGTGACCTCATTGTAGATGATCCCCTAGAGGCCACGGTCTAGAAGCTACAGAGCTCAAATTATACTAAGCATTAGAGAGCCCTGCATTCTTGTGAAGAGCATCAAATGAAACATGCTGACTTCATCCTTACAGGAGCCATCTTCCTTTGTTATTAATCCCACAGTCAGCTTACTTTTTTCCAATAATCTAATGCCTTCGTTTCTTTGGATTTTGTAAAAGGTATTCCAAGGACTGGTTCTGTCGGGAAAGTTTCCGACTGGGGTTCAAGTGTTAATGACAATCTGCCAAATTCTGAGGAAGCCATTCGTAGAGGTGAATATGTGGTCATTAGAAGCCTGATTCGGGTTTTAGAGGTGTGCAAATGTTGATCAAAAGCTCCATGTTTCTATTTCTGTATTTGAAATTATTTTGACTAGAGATATCCCTTTAAGGGTGGTGTAGAAGGCAAAAGTCAGGTTGATAAAGTCATCGACAAATGTGCATCTATGCAGGTATGCATTTCTTTCTATCCTAGTTTCTTTATGCATTACTTTTGGTCTTTTTGGCTTTTTGCTAGCCAATGGTAAGGTATTTATTGGTAATGCTGCTTTGACATTATACTTGATGGGGGTTCAATATATTGAAATGGTATCTGTTTCACAGATATGCATATTTCCATTTCCAGTTCAGCAGGACCTTAGTTTCTAGGTTTAGCTTTATCTTCAGAATCTTCATGAAGGATTCTGTTTAACTTTCATCCAAAGAATCTCAAGGTTGTTTTCTTTGCAAAGTCCCAAATTTATTGGCTATCTTATTCTCTGCATGCTTCGTTCTCAAAGGTTTTCTTTGCTTCTGGCTATCAATTTTGGTTTTCCTTCGTTTGAAATTTGTAACTCTCCTCATGCTGAAAAGTTTATTCTTGTGGACCCAATTACAGAATTTACGTGAAGCTATTGCTACTTATCGCAATAGTATATTGCGTCAACCTGATGAGATGAAGAGGGAAGCATCACTTTCCTTCTTTGTTGAGTACCTTGAAAGATATTACTACCTTATTTGTTTCGCGGTTTACCTCCATACAGAAAGAGATGCACTTCAGACGAAATTCTCTGGTCGGTGCAGTTTCACTGACTGGATGAGAGCAAGGCCAGAACTATATAGCATAATCCGCAGGTAAAAGAATATTGTAGTCTATATCTATGAGTGGGGGGGGGGGGGGGGGGTTGTGTGTGTGTTGAGAAGCCCACATTGGTTAGTTAAAGAACAAACAAACTCCTTATAAGGCTTGGGTAATCTTCCCCCTCTAGGGTCACCTTTTGGGATGGAGTTAGACCTAAACCCAGTTTTTGACATCATCAAACGATACTTGACAGTAGAAGAGAATTCTCTTATTGTTGGGAATATATGCTTCATGTTTTAAGCTCAGGTTTTCTTTGAATGTTTCTGTTGCAGTGCTAATAAAGCATGCATTGACCAGGTTGCTAAGGAGAGACCCAATGGGTTTTCTTAGAATGTTTCTGTTGCAGTGCTAATAAAGCATGCATTGACCAGGTTGCTAAGGAGAGACCCAATGGGAGCCCTTGGATATGCAAGTTTGAAGCCATCTCTTGCAAAAATTGCTGAATCAGCTGATGGCCGACCTTGCGAGATGAGCCAAGTTGCTGCATTGAGGAATGGGGAGGTTCTTGGCAGTCTAACTGTTCTTAAAAGTGACCATTGTCCTGGCTGTCAACACCCTAGTTTACCAGAAAGAGTGGAAGGTGCTCCTAATTTCAGAGAAATTCCCGGGTTTCCAGTTTATGGTGTCGCTAATCCTACTGTTGATGGGATTCTATCTGTCATCCAAAGGATTGGTAGCTGCAA
Source organism: Catharanthus roseus (assembly GCA_028651295.1). Taxonomy (NCBI): domain Eukaryota; kingdom Viridiplantae; phylum Streptophyta; class Magnoliopsida; order Gentianales; family Apocynaceae; genus Catharanthus; species Catharanthus roseus. The sequence continues at coordinate 110,320 of JAPQWS010000144.1, forward strand.
AGGTGGTCGCCCTGTATTTTGGCACAACATGAGAGAAGAACCTGTTATTTACATCAATGGAAAACCCTTTGTACTTCGTGAAGTTGAAAGGCCATACAAAAACATGTTGGAGTACACGGTATTTGTCTATATCACATGATATCCTATTCTTTTGAAATATATTAAATTCACATGCCACCTCATCTGAAGGTTTAAGCTCTTAGAGAGGAGTGTAATCTATAGACATGCTCACCGTGTGGGCTGAACCACTTTTTCTAATAGACCCAATGAACATATATTTCAATTGTTTTACTTTGATTAATGAGTGCAGTCATGATTTGAACATGACTTGTTCTGTGATACAAAAGCTTCAGGTATTACAGAGAAGTGCAACTTATACACTAAATAACATTATTTATCATATGCAAAAATTTTTCCTTCTTTTCTCTGATTAGCATGAAACTATGTGATACTAGGATAATGACTTGGGAATTATCATTGCTTACTTAGTGCTTGATGCTTCACTTACAGTATTAGCTTTTGAAATTTTACAGTGAGGGTGTCCTTTTGTACACTTTGAGCTTGGTTATTTCTTTCAGTTGCTTCATTTACCATAAACCAGCCTATATGGACATGTTTTATTACCGCATGCCTGATAATGCAGGCTTTGTCTGAAAATCTCAAGAGAGATTATTGTCTCTGATGCAAAAGCTATTGGTTGGTTGACAAGATATATGGTCTTTGGAAGTGTAAAGCAAGTTTCTCTATTTTCTGTTTCTGTACTTAGGGGATTAGGAAATGGAGGGTAGTGTCTCCATTGCTAAGAAGAATGTGTTTTGGGTATGATGTTTGTTAAGAGGAATGGTTTATTCCTTTGGTAATTACTCTGATTGAAATTCTTTTGAAAATTTTTCATTTTTTGTGAGGTCCAGTGCTTCTTCTTCATTTTTTTTTTTGGAAAAGTTTGTGGATTGTTGACTTTTCAGAAAAAGTTGATTTTTGCCCCAAATAAATTCAATCCGAGTAAATCAAGTGTCATTGGTGGCTGCCTGCAAGTTTCTTAGTTGTTTTGTATGTTTTGTGTATTTATGTATGTACTGTCACTAATTGCATAAATTTCAGCCAATTTACTCTTTAAATCAATGTTTTGGTTATCTTGGTTGTGTTTGTTCTTATTCGGTGATCTATTGTTAAGGAGGTAAATATTTTGTGGTTCTAGAAAGTAGTTCTATAATTATTATGACTAGTTTCTAGAAAATTTCTACTGTATAACCTTTGTTTTGAATCAGAGGTGGAAACAGTTTAAGGTATTGTTGCTAGTATACTCATCTTTATGGTAACCTTCTCACATGAGAATTTGAGTTTTTAGTGTGGGCCTTTCCTAAAGGCTTCTCATCAACCTCTGAATTTTGCGCAATTTTATGACCAACTGACTAGGAACTAACTTTGTACTCCCTTTTGGTCATTGTCATTTAAGTAAATTTGATCCTCTTTTTGATAATTTTTAAAGGAACACTGAGATTAAAAGATGTAATGATAATACATCTTTTGTATTACTAAAAGATACTGTATTAAACTTTTGTATGCCTTGAGGCATTCTTGTGTCTGGTCTCCCTTAACACTTCTGAGGTCACTTGAATTCTCTTAGAATATTACTATAAGGGGCTGAAGATGAGCAAGCTATCTTGTCAGAGATGATATACTAAGGATGAAAGCAAAAAAAAAAAAAAAAAAACAGGGACAAACTGCATTGAGCAGCAAATTTCCGCACCAGATAAAGAGTACCATACTGGGGACATTTACTTCTCTTGTTAACTTGCAAATCTAAACGGCCATCTTCCTCTTTTTGGCATTGTTAGATAAAGATGTTAAAACTTTAACTAAAAGGGACCAATGTAGATCATTCGTTCAGGGTCAAGATTTCTGCATACAAATGGTATAGGAGAAGAACAAAGGGAAGGAGTCAGATAAATTGTAGGAGAGATGTTTTCTAAAGATTAATCTTTTTATATAATATTTTAGATTTCATAGAAGCAATTTCCCTAAATTGGGCTGAGCAATCAGCAAAAATTGGTGAGTTTGACTCCAATAGAATCTTTTGACCATCCATGTTGATAGAGAAAAACAGGATTGAGAATAATCATCCTGGTTATTTTGGTGTCAGTGTATGAATTGTCCTTCTCTAAAAGTGTTTTCTCAGATTATAATTTCATTATATATTCTCCAGATAAGTTTACATTCCTAGTTGTTTAGGAATTTCTTTCTTGTGACGGAAAGGAATAGAACCACTTATATGGTAATTATTAGGAGGTATTAATTTGATTTTTTCTCTTATTTAAGATGAATCTTTATTTCATAACTGACTTGTCGAGATCTAGTTTTTGTTTATTATTTGTTCATATTTACATAATCTTCCGTTATTTGTTCGTATTGTACCGCATGAATAAGTTCCCTTTTATCTAAAGATTCGATTTACTTTAGTCATGGCCAATTCTGTTTTGACCTTGGTTTGGTAGGTGGAAATTTTCCTTGATATCTATTACATTTTCAAAAATAAGTTTTCTTAAAGAGCTTCCCCCATTTAACAGAACCTCCTTTCTCGAACTGAAACTGGTAATCCATTGCTTTCATAAACATAACAGCAAATTCAAGTCTATTATCACACTTGCAAGTTTATTTCTCTATCTGTGCTTATCTTTCTGTACGTGATAATATACGTTTAATAGAAATTCTGGGATTTAGGTTACATCTGGTCTGTTTTTTGCTTTGAAAAATTTTCCACCTTTTCACTGTGGAACCAATCTTTCTAGCAGAACTTATATTTAGACCCGTACCAAAACTGAAAAGAGTAGAATGGTCTTTTGTTTGAGTTGCGAAGTAAACCCATACTATCTGTGCCTGTTTCTGTTGAAGTAAATTCTGCCATTTAGACTAATTTATAACTAATCTGCATACAGGGTATTGATCGTGAAAGAGTAGAAAGAATGGAAGCTCGGCTGAAAGAGGATATTTTGCGAGAAGCTGATCGTTATCAAGGTGCTATTATGGTCATTCATGAAACTGATGATGGACAAATATTTGATGCCTGGGAACATGTGAACCCTGATGCTGTTCAGACCCCATTGGAGGTCTTTAGCTGTCTAGAGGCTGATGGTTTCCCAATCAAATATGCTCGTGTGCCTATTACTGATGGTAAAGCTCCCAAAAGTTCTGACTTCGACATGTTGGCGATGAATCTTTCATCTGCTTCCAAGGACACAGCTTTTGTTTTTAATTGCCAGGTTAGGTTTGTCTTTAACTCTGGATGAAATATGCTTTTTTTTCTTTTTTGGCTAGTTTCTTTGCATCTCCAAGTTGTTTTTCTGCTTTGTTAATACAGAAAACATTTTCTACTCCTTTTTATACATTTGCTTCACTTAATGTTGTATCTCTCAGATGGGTATAGGAAGGACGACTACTGGTACTGTAATCGCTTGTCTTCTAAAACTACGAATTGATCATGGAACACCTATAAGAATACTTCTTCATAATGCATCATCACAAGGAAAGTTCAGTGGAGGTACTTCAAGTGCTGATGAAAGTGAAGGTCATACTCCAATATCTACACCACTCAGTGGAAAAGGTAGACCTGGAAAAGATACAAGCTATTCATTTGGAATAAATGACATCTTACTGCTATGGAAGATAACAAGATTGTTCGATAATGGGGTTGAATGCCGTGAAGTCTTAGATGCCGTTATTGACAGATGCTCTGCTTTGCAGAACATCCGCCAAGCTGTCTTGCAGTATAGAAACTTGTTCAATCAGCAACATATTGAGCCTAGGGAGAGGAGAGTGGCACTAAACCGTGGCGCTGAATACTTGGAGCGCTATTTTCGTTTGATTGCTTTCGCAGCATATCTTGGAAGTGAGGCATTTGATGGATTCTGTGGGCAGGGAGTTTCAAAGATGACATTTAAGAATTGGTTGCACCAGAGGCCTGAAGTTCAAGCAATGAAGTGGTCCATTCGGTTACGACCTGGGAGATTCTTTACCGTCCCTGTAAGGCTTCTCTTCTCAAAAGGATTTTTGTAAGGTTTTCTTTGTTTTTTCACCTATACTTAATTGCATAAAATCTTTTGATTCAGGAGGAGCTCAGAGCTCCACATGAATCTCAACATGGGGATGCAGTAATGGAGGCCATTGTAAAGGATCGTAATGGTTCAGTTTTGGGAAAAGGTTCGATCCTCAAGATGTATTTCTTTCCTGGACAAAGGACTTCTAGCCAAATACAAATTCATGGAGCACCACATGTCTACCAGGTACGGTGCACCATCAAAATGAGCGAAATAAAGAGGAAATTTTGACATGAAAAGCTAGTGCAATGATGTAATGCTATTATTCTACATTGTCATCCACTCAAATAGCACCATTTACAATTACAGGCATTTTTTTACCATCTTTATTCACGAAAATCGATATGTTTTTGAAAGAGAAGAAGCAATCTATTCTAGTAACAGAATATTATGGTGAAACTGAATGCTTGATCCTTATATTGTTGAATGAAGCTGTATCTGTTTCTGAAACTTCAGCTGGAAGTTTTTGCTCGTCAAGAAGATTTTTAATACCACAGATAACTGATTATCTTTCCCCCTCAAATTGAATGACTCAATTTCCTTTTGGGGCATTTCAGATGGCTTAAGAACCCATAATATAAACCCCAAACCAGTCAACCAAATTATAAACGGAAGAGAAAGTATCAGTTCGTGATTAGTGGCTAGGAACTTCTTTAAGATCTGTATGTGGTCCGGTGTTTCCTACTCTATTTCACTTGCACCAATCTTCTTCCACATCGGAGGAAATGAGACAACCATATCTCCTGTGCTTTTACTGAGTGAATACTAAGAATTTTACTAGTTCAACATTACAATTGATGTAATAAGCATAGCAGAATACAGTTAGCTTGGCCTCCAATCTCTTAGTGTTGGCCTTACCATTTTACACTCTGATATGCGACTCCATTTGGTTAGCAACATTTCATTTGAGCAATGATTTTTATCTGTGGGTCAATCAGAGAAGGTTTCTTAGGATCCTCCTTTTGCTACCAGCCTAGGGTCACTGAGTATGCCTGCCTCAGCCAGCAATTGGTAGATAAGAGATTCTTAATAGGTGGTGTGCGTCACCACACATCGCGTACTCCATTCTTAGCAGTCAGCAATGCTTGATAGATGTGCCATTTGAGACTCTTCCCTTTTCTAGTGATAACCAGATCCTTCTAGTTGATTATAGTGCAAGGATTGATGTTTAGAAATTAAAGCTTCATTTATCTACATATAGCGGCAAGAGGAGGAGCACTTGAGAGTTTTATGGCTTCTCTAACTGTGTGTATGTGATTTGAAAAATAATAGAAAATATGAACCCGTCCTGAGAAGATGAAGGAATTTTGGATTACTTTCATCCTTTGAGACGATCACTCATGCCAAAGTACTTGACACTTCCAAAATTGGGTATAGAAAAGATGATCTGGATACAATTTCCATTATAATTTATTTATCCTTTGCAAATTAATTAGCCAGACATATAAATCTCCAGATTCCCCTCATTCCTTGACAGTAATGGCACATAACATTCCTGTTGTTGGTGTCAAAATGGTTGATATAATTTGTTACTCTGTGGTTGTTTCACCATCCTGCTTGGCTTTCACTGTTCCAGTTGAAGGGCAAGAAAATGAAAACTTTAAATCGAAGTGTTTCAAATTCAAATTTTGTTAGTTATGCAGGTAGTTTTAAGTAGAGCCTTGTTCCAAGAAGGAAAACGTTCGTGATTGACCTAGAATCTTCTTATTATATGCCAAATGTTACTTTTATCATATATTGACCTTTCATAGGGGTGGAAACCAGATGGGGAAAAAGAAAGCAAGAAAAATTAGAAACCTATAGTAGGAACTGTTATCTTTTATCTGTCCTAGAGGTCATCAAATTGATAAAACATTGTATACAGTGAATTATGACATGCCAAACCTGTTTACTTCTCGAAACACCTGAACCTCCATAAAGTTCTATATATAGTGTCTTGTACAATCCCGCTGAACAGGTCCAACTAGGAAACACACTGCCTGTTGAATATCTGGTATCCTCTCTGACTGCTCTTCTGAACTCATTATAGTGGTTCCAGTTATAGGAAAGAATCTCCCCTGTACTAGAGATGTCGTTGAAAGCCATGTCTCTTTCATTTTATTAACATCCTATAACATCTTGTGTTACCCTTAACCCACTTCTCCACTATATTTATAGTTGAGAAGTTTATAAAATCTGATGTCTTTGTCTAATAAAGTTGTGGATAAAATCTGATATTTTTTTTTCCCTTACTGGACACGGTGATTGATCTCTTGTCTCATTGAATCCGTAAATATAACTACGAATCTTTTTATTTATTCTATCTATATGGTCGGACTATGTAAATGTGTTGTCCGTCTCATGTAACTTGCCCCTTTTCAGGTTGATGGATATCCCATATATAGCATGGCAACTCCGACAATTGCTGGTGCAAAGGGGATGTTAGCCTATTTAACTGCCAAGCCCATGGCCATAGGGACTGCATCTCAGAAAGTTATCGTTACTGATCTAAGAGAAGAAGCAGTCGTCTACATCAATGGCACACCTTTTGTGCTCAGGGAACTGAATAAACCTGTCGATACACTTAAACATGTCGGAATCACTGGTCCAGTAGTACGTCCTTGTTCTGCTTTAGTTAAATGGAATAGTGTTTAGGTGCTTAACGTAGAGAGCCTGCATGATAATTCGAATACACAAAGAAATCATTAAGCTGGAGGTACTGGTAGAATGTCAATCTCTGCTTAATTTCTTCTCTTTGACCCATGTGCAGGTCAAGCACATGGAGGAACGACTTAAAGAAGATATAATATCTGAGATTAGACTCTCTGGTGGTAGGATGCTTTTACACCGTGAAGAATATAGCCCAGCATCAGATCAGGTTAGTGTCATAGGATATTGGGAGAACATATTTGCAGATGATGTGAAGACTCCTGCTGAAGTATATGCAGCTCTGTATAACGAAGGGTACAGCATTGTGTATAGGAGGATACCTTTAACAAGAGAAAGAGAAGCTTTGGCTTCTGATATTGACGCCATCCAGTACTGCAAGGATGAGTAAGTATCAATGAGTTATTTTTGCAAGACAAAGACGTGGTTTTCTGGTTTATTGAGTATTTGCTTGAGATGTTTTTCCCTCAAAGATACATTTTGCAGTCATAGACAATATAACATTAGTTCTTGCTGGTGTTTACTCTACAGCCTATTACTGTCCAAACTCTCTCGTTGGCATATGTTTTTATTCGGAACATAGACCAATGCATAAATACCTTTGACTCAGAATATCTTGAAAGTTGGAGAACTCTTCAGGAATCTCATTTTAAAATTTTTGCTTGTATTCCAATATTCACTAAAATTTCATTAGAATAATAGTTAGGCGGTTTCAAATTGCATGTGAAACATACCACAAATACTCATCCATGATCTATATTACTCAAGAGTCATGGCATTTGTATCCTGCATAGGAATAATTGACTCTTATAACTACTCTTCACTTTCTGTTACATGTTTTTGTTTGCTTGGTAACTAAGAAATTTGATATCAAAACTCTGCTGGAGCTTACATGGATCAGGATGAGACAGAGTTCCATAAATATCTGTTTTGGCCTTGTTAATATAATCTTCTTAATTGTTCTGCTTTACTGTGTATATTTGAAGTTTCAGTTGTAATCGTTGTAGATTCATTTTCCAAGAGAATCAATGCATGACACCTGAATGTTGTCAAATTTCTCATGAATTCTAGTCATGGCGCATTGGTTGGGTAAAAAGTGGGTAGAGAATGAAGTGAACCTTTGCCAGTTTTAAGGTTATTTTTTCTTTTCTACGTAGAAAACCCACTGTTTGGCAGTAAGGAGGTTCTGGCATGCAGCACTAGGAGAAAAATGATATGCAGAACAACTTTTTTGGGGGTACTTTAAAAGAAAAAATTCATGAATTGGGTTCAAACATGGTTTATTAATATACCCTTCCCCGTCCACAAAAATCAACTGGATTTATCTGGGCATCGCAATTTTTACCACAAGAAATTTGATAACCCACACAACCGAATTATAGTTGGTGCCTTTGAAAGTCCAACATTGGAGGACGTGGCTTAAGAAAGTTGGGTTAAAGACCCTTGAAGTTAATTCAGGTAAACCTTTTTTGCTGTAATTGAAAGTTTACCAAATAGTCAACCTCAGGGTAGTATTTGCAGGTTATTGTAGACCTAGGTCACTCTGGGTTGCTGAGTGCTGAGTTTGATTTAGTGCCATTCTTTGTAGTAAGGGAGGTTTTGAGTCACCTCTAGAACTATGACAAGCCCAACTGTAGAGTTCTGCATTGCCAGATGTGGTTGACTCTAACAGCTTTGACTCTGTTGGTTCAAAGTTGATCAGTTTCGGACCTTGGGAAGTTGTGAATAGTTTTCCTGCTTTCATTTGAGCATAGTGCATAACCTCCACTTGTCAGTTGATCCAGCTAGCTTAGCGCTGATTCTGTCTTCCTCAATGCTTTCGTATGATGAGTGCACATTACTTACCTGTCTTTGACTTGCTTTAGGATTGAGGTTGTCCATACGTCTTCTGTTGATGCAATCAGTAAATTTTTGCGTTTTGGTACCAGGTTCCTCCTATTTATTTATTCTTGAGATCACTTCATACCCATCTCCCAAAAGTGGTAGGTTTCCATATATTCTCTTTGTTCTTCCCAGGAATAAGGATTAGGATAGCGAATAAGCTATCAATGACCAATAGATTTCTTGTTTTCCGTTTTAATGGTGGTTTTGCAGTCAGGGACCACAATCAATTTAATTCTTTTTAGAAAGAGGAGGAGGGAGGGGGGTGTGGGGGTAATCTCCCTTACAAAATAAGTACAGAAAAGATGAATGAGTCCATACAATGAGATTGGATTTTGCGATCATAAGTAGGTTCTAATGTGTTGCTGAAGTTGTGTTGATGAAGTGGACTGGGATGGGTTGGGTTGGGGGTGGTGGCAATAATAAAGTAACAGTTTAAATTTCCTACGAGAATAACTAATACTCCTCCATTTCAAAATATAAGCTCTTTTAGGAGTGTCTTGTTACGTAAAGCATTTTGTGCATCTTTCCAAAAGCATTTATTGTAATTTTTCCAATACAACCCCCATCTTTATCTTTCTATTTCTTTGTCTTTATGTCTGCCTATCTCTCTCCTCTTACTTTTTGTTTCGAAAGTTTCATTACTTTTTGTTTCGAAAGTTTCATTACTTTTAGGACCATTAATTGTGTGCAAATGGCCAAGAGTGCTTACATTTTCAGGAGGGAGTAGGAAAAACCTCATACGCATAGAGCATATCACATCTTAGTGACTTCAAACCTGAAGTGTGTATGAATATACTGTACTTGTTTAAGAGATAATGTACTGCTTGGGAAGCAAGGCATCCACTCTATCATTTGCACCCATGTAATGTTGCGTCAGTTCCCAGGACACTAATCTAGATCAGCACAAGCACTTTTTATGTTTGGTGCATTACTCTAGTAGAGAATGTATCCCTAATACATTATACACTAGATAAGTTTTGGGCTTGAGGTACTAACGCCAAAAGCGTAATAATTTTAATGTATTAGAGGGGGAAAAATATGTAATTTCAAAATCAAATTATTGAGCAGGTTTTTTTGTTTTTAAATAATTGCTTTTTATTATCATTCTAAGCTTGAAGAGTATTATCGAGGTAATTTCAAAATCAAATTATTGAGCAGGTTTTTTGTTTTTAAATAATTGCTTTTTATTATCATTCTAAGCTTGAAGAGTATTATCGAGGTACTGAAGCAATTTCTTTTATTTTCCTCTCCCCCCAAAAAAAAAGGTCTGCAGGGTCTTATCTTTTTGTATCACACACAGGATTTGGAGGGGTTGCCTATGCGATGGCTATACTCTGTATTAAACTTCAAGTAGAGGGTAATGTAGCATCCCATGCCCCAACATCATTAGCGGGCACTTCCCATGCACTTCCTTTACCCATGGAGAATATGTCTCTTCAAGTATCTGACTATGAGGCACGCAGAATGGGCGATTATCGGGACATTTTAAGCCTTATCAGAGTGCTAATGCATGGTCCAGAGAGCAAGAGCGAGGTAGATACCATTATAGAAAGGTATGCAGTCCAACTTTCATTGTGAAAAGAATTATTTTAGACTTGTTTGAATCATAATCATAATAAAGAAATAATTATTTTATAATTGGTTCTCCAATTCCTACTCCACGTTCCAGATATATTCACTTCATTCCATGTATTATTGTGTGGTTTCATATGTAGAAGTTTAGGCAGGTATGGCCTTCCTGATAGTCGTAGCAAAATATTCTGATGCCGGTATGCCTTAAATTCATTGTGGCTTACCTACTAGTGGGATAAATGTTTAGAAAACCATATCAGTCTTATTTGACAAGTAGTGATGCATTGTTTTTCCCGTTTTACTGGTAGGAGTAAAAAGATTCTATGTTTCCATATAGTTAACATATGACTCCATTTTCTAACTGCCACATGAAAGTTGAAATGAAGTAAGATTTTGGCAGCAATTGGCATATGAGGGCACAGAGAATTGAAGAAGAGAACTAGCTTTCTTTCTCGGGCAGTATGAGGGAAATACTTCACTAGTATGCAAGTTAAATGCCAATTTCCTGACTGTCGTATCCTCATGCTTGTCTCCATTATTTTAATCAAGAATCTTTACATAGTAATACAAGTCTACTGAAATCACGTGATCTGAAATGGATAAACAAGAGACCAATGGCATATGCTAGATTTTATTTTTTTTGTTTTAACTCAAGGTTCGTGTCTGATATTTTGGGGGTTCTCCAATCTCCTAAAGGTGTGCAGGCGCAGGACATTTACGAGATGATATTCTTTACTATTACAAGGAACTGGAGAAGTACCCAAATGATGATGATGAGCATCGAGCATGTCTTTTTGACATGGGTGTTAAAGCTCTAAGGTTAGCTTGAAGTTTCCAATTGTCTTGTTTAGCAAAATGTGGAGAGAACTGATATATTCTTAGTTAGGATCCTGCAACTTGAATGCAACGGCCCATGATTGTAGGGTGCAGGGTTGCCTCAGTATTTAATTATGGCGACAAACTTATATTTGGTAAAAATGGATCCAAGGAAAACTTTGCAATCTCTATTAAATGATAATATTCTTCTTTCCCATTTTCAGGCGATACTTTTACCTAATCACTTTCAGATCTTACCTCTTCTGCACATCTGCAAATGAGATCAAGTTCACATCGTGGATGGATGCAAGACCAGAACTTGGACATCTTTGTAACAACCTGAAGATCGATAAATGATCCAACCAAATCCCTGGAGACGGATACAGAACAGTTCTCAGTGCCAAAACTTGAGTCTCCCTACAATAGTAGATGTATATCTAGAAGAGTGTGTACAGTTTGTGAGATTATTTATTGTACATGTATGAGAATACCGGTGCTCAAAGCATGGAAATGAAAAAGTGATGTTTGGGTTCTATGAGTCACCAGGAGGAACCATGGATCTCAAGTGCAATTCATTTGAACTGTATAAGCATTAGTCCTTCAGAAATTGTAAACGACGTTCTGCTCTGCTGCTTAGGATCACGTGTGCCCTCTAATGTTTTAGATTTACATTTTAACTCTTTTAAGTGGTGCATTAGTATTTTAAATGTACTTGAAGTATTATGTACGTAATATAAAAAAACCATTAACCCCATGAAAAGTAATATAAAAGACTTATAAAAAAGACCAACATGAAACTTCATGATAATTGGTGCTTAAGATTTTAATTAATAATAAAATATTTTACGTATTTTAATATTTTACAAATTTCAATAATTTAAATGTTTAATTAGAGAAAAAAATACTTCTCTGTTTGATTTTTAAATTTGTGCCGTAATGTTTTTAGTTAATAAGAAAAAAGTATTAAAAAATTTTACAAATGTAAATGGAAATGAAAATAGGGCGTCTTTTGTGGAAACGATTAATGGAAAACCACATAAGAGAATATTTGAAATGTTCACAAGAATTACTTCAATTAGTTGTTCAAGTACAAAGTTATGTCAAAGTTTTTAATTTTACCAGATAAATTTTTTACTTGAAACGCGTTTGGATCACCTTTTCAGCATGTGGTTGCGTTTATCTTTACGAAAACCACCGAAACGAGTGGTCATATGCGTTAAACAGACATTTGATCACAGGGTTATTCATGTTCTAAATTTTTCAATTACACAAATTTCATGACTTATAAATTTATGTTATGAATAAAGAATCATTGTTGTCACAGTATACTATTTCTTTCTTTATTCAATCAATCAAGCCATGCTATACAATATTTTTCTTCCACTTGCTAATTATCATTACTTGTTTCTTCTCGTATCTGAATATCTCTGTGATTGTGATGTATATGATTTTTGCTGAGAATCATAAAGTCTTGTTGAAATTTTTTTATTACATTAAAGATTTGTTATATAATTATATTAATTTATAATTCATAATTAAATTAAACAAATAATTATTAACTAAACAAGTTAAACAATTAATACAGGTTGCATGCATTATAACCAAAAAAACTAAATGACATAAACAAATAAACATAAATTTAAAAGTTTATAAACAAAATATTAAATAATATAAACAAATATACATAAATTTAAACGTAACTAACAGAAAAAAATAAGAAACTGTTAAATTCAGAATTTCGATCAAATTTTTTTTCAATCTGGAGTGTGTTTTTTTTAAATTTTAAACCAATAAAATTATAAATAAATGAGCATAGATTGATGTAATAACATTTTTTTTAATTTTCAACGGTCGTATTTGCGTATATTTGAGATTGAATGAGTTGGAGTTTAAGATAAGCTAGAGAGAATAGGAGGGAGAGAGAGAGAGAGAGAGAGAGAAAATTCTTGGTGAATAGGAAATTAGAGTTTAACGCCGACCTTCCAAATTTTCGAATAATATAATAGTATAAATTAATATAATGATATAAAATATATAAAAATAATTAATTTAATAATATAAATAATATTAATAATTAAAAAAAAAATGATTGCATTCTTTATTAAAAAAAAACTTAATCATCAGTTGGTTGGCGCCTATTGATGGTGCAAGGTACAAAATGAATGATGCCAAGTATTGGCGCATGGACCGATATGTTTTATTTTGATGCATTTTTGTAATTTTGTACCGATTAAAATATAAATAAATAAATATAAAACGATATATTAAGATTTTTTTATTTTTAATTGTTAAGTTAGAAGAGATAATTGTGAAAAAAAGTTAAGAGAAAAAATAATTTAGTGAAAATTAATTTTTTTCACGTAAATTTTATGTTTTTGGCACATAATTATCGACTCAAAAACAATGCATAGGGCTAAATATGACATTCACTTAGAAAAATATTAAAAAAAAAAAAAGAGAAAGTCTTCGTATAATTTCAAACGTGATAATGAAACGAAACAGGACAGAAAAAATGGCCCTGCTCAAGGATGTTGGGAGAGTGCTACATGGGTTGTATCTGGTGGCGGAGGAGACCGTTGCCCGTAAAAGCCAAGGCGGGGAGTTGCGATCCCTATTAAACAAAACAATCCTTTCAGCCACAGACCTAACGGGTCTAACCAAGGGCAAACTTCGCCAGTTACCCTCTTCCTCTCCCATCAGACGTGACAGTAATTATGATACTTCAGTCACTACCCTCAGGGAAAGCAAGAGTGTGTCCGAGCCGGCTGCACTCTCGCCACAGCCCATATCAGATCTTGTTCCATCTGTTATCGCTGGACCCAGTTCTGGCGGGGGCGCTAACTTTAAGGGGATCGCGTCCGGTTTGACTACAGAGGAAGCTGCCCGTACTCCTCCTCCTCTTAATTCAGGCGATGCGAATCATAGCGAAACGGCAGCCGCTTCTGAAACGGTCAAGAAACTGAGGAAGCCTAGGGAGAGGAGAGTCCCTTCTACTCCTTTCTCCAGAGCGCTTGGGTTAGTCTGGTTTAGTTCCCCTGTAATTTCTGAACGACGTTTCTCATGCTATGATTCTTATTAGCCTATTACTGAAAATGAAAATAGTAATGAAGCTCTTCTTTTTAAAACGAAGGTTCGCTGGACTAGGAGCGGGTCTTGCGTGGGGAACAATTCAAGAATCTGCGAAGAGGCTCGTCTTTGGTAGTTCTAGCTCACAAGACACACGATCGGCCATTTCTCCCTTCTTATCTGAAAGAAATGCAGAACGATTGGCTCTTGCGTTGTGCAGGATGCGTGGAGCAGCCCTGAAATTAGGCCAGATGTTGAGCATCCAAGATGAATCTCTTGTACCTGCACCTGTAAGTGTTTAAATTTTACTGTGTCTGCTAGTATCGACTACTTTTCTTTCTGCAACTTATAAGTCTGTGTAACATTCCTGAGAGTCAAAACAACTTTCAGAATAAATAATGAGAAGAAATCTAACTGAATTTCAATTATCTAACTACCAAATGTAGGTCCCATGTATCAAAATATATATATTTATATATAAATATAGAGGGTACTGATTAGGTCCAAGAGGAGTGAATTGGATTTAATAAAAATTTGCGATTTTAAAACACATTTTCTAAACTCAAAGGAAGGTACTAAAAACTAACCAACTCAGAGGGTACAAAGCTTATTGTAAAATACTTTTGACAAAGACTTTCTGGAAATTGGCAACACATCAAAATCAACTCAGTTGAAGCAAAAGAGTTTTCAATGAATAAAATTAATGTATAGCTGGAAACTGAAAAAAAAAAAAAAAGCTTAAGATTGTAGAAACTAGGCAGGATAGAATCTATCACTAAAGTCATTAGCTCGACTGAATGATATGAAGCCGAAAACAAACTTAAGACAAAATCAGTTATGACCATTCTTGCAAACGGAAAACCATAAAAAATAGAAGATGATGATCAAGGAAAAACATAATAAACAAAGGATAAAGGAGATGCAAAAGATTTTATAGGGTTCGGTAATACACATACATCCGCTTTCCCCCCGAACTCCCTTCTCAAGGTTTTAACTAAAACAATCTCTTCCAAGGCGAGAGAAAACCAGAACAAACTTCTTCAAATGTTCAGCAAGCATTTTGTTAATAAGGGACCGAATTGTGGTTGGGGTTTTTTTAAGCCTAAAAGGGATCACCAAAAATTCATATAAGCCAAGATGAGTTCTAAAAGCTATTTTTGAAACATCTTTAGCATCAACCCGATTATGAAAATAGCCACCTAAGGTCTATCTTAGAAAAGTAGCTTGCACTATGTAATACATCCGATAGTTTGTCAATTATAGGAATAGAATGTTTATCTTTTGCTGTCTGTAGTCAATATAAAATCTCCAATTGCCATCCTTCTTCCTGACTAACAAAACTGGAGAAGCAAAGGAGCTGTAACTAGGTTGAATGATTCCTTCTGGAATTTCTGTTTTGTGAAAATAAGGGTACCTGTAGGATCTTTGCTCGAATGATTGAGCGCCCTCAACCAATTGTATTCGATGCTTATGTCCTCTCAGAGGAGGTAGGCCCTGCTGTTTCTCAAGAGTATCTGCCTGCTGCTCAGGGAATGTTGCCGGAGAAGACAAAGTTGTAGTTATGGTTTATACATCCCTCAACTTGCAATTGCAGATTATCAAAAGACTTACCCATGGGCTCAATCTGATGCCCTTGTTCTTTAATGCTGAACTCCGCAGGACTTTGCTTCCTAATCTGGTCAGTCGCTTGCTCGGCCAGCTCATGCAAGTCAGCCTCCATCTTTTTTGCCATATCCTCTTTTTATTGGTGTCTGGTTTGTGGCATTTCCCCGCAGGATTGCTGCTATGATACCAAATTGTTATGTCCCAAGTTCTATCAAACACACAATTTAATCAGAAGATAAGAAACTCAAACTTCACTGCTTTCATTAAACTCAGAAATCAACAGAGAACAAGAAATGGATGGAAATGAGGTGGATCGGAAGTGTTTAAGATTGAAGGAAAACTCAGATAAAGAGAAGGAGTTTCAGCTCACAATTCATCAGCAAAAACATAAACTAGAGAAAGCAAAATACTATCTGTTTATACTAGGATTCTTCATCTCCATTTTGCCCTTGATCTGAACCATCAGTGTGCCTCCATAGCTCCTCTGATTTGCAGCCCCAAGCACCACCCAAAACTAGACTGATAAACAGTCCTTTTTGGTCTGATAGTTGGGGACCAGAGACAGGTGGCAGTGACTGTTGGAGCTGTCTTCAGGAGATAAACTCCATTCCTCAAAAATGAAGAGTTGGTGCCCAAGATGCGCCGTTCTGTTTAATTAAGCTGATGGTGTTAAAACTGCGCCGCTCCAATTATTCTTCCCCCAACTAAAATTAACTAACTTCTGGCTGCCTTCTGTTGCTGTTCCCATTTCTATCATGCAACAATGTCTAAAACATGAGGGCGCGAACTTTCTTTTGGAAGTACTTTTTTTTTCTTTTTAATGTCTGATGTACTGACTACTGCTGGTATTGCTGCTGCTACTACTACTACATGGATATGGTTCAAACTATTTTTCCTCTCAAACCTTTTGCTGATGCCACAAGCTCTTCATCCTTGTAGATCTTGACTGCTTTGGATATTGTCAGACAAGGTGCAGATGTAATGCCAAGGAAGCAGCTTAATCATGTGTTGCATACTGAATTAGGTCCCGACTGGTCATCCAAATTGTTGAGTTTTGATTATGAACCAATGGCTGCAGCAAGTATCGGACAGGTGATTCAGTTTATAGAACTGGTTACTCTTGCTTTCTAGCATGCATTTGACTTCTGTGTCGATAGAGTTCACTGCCAGGTAATTTGGATTTTTTGGACTGAGGAAGTATGCATATAAAGAGGTGGTTGCTTCCTTCTTTTTTCCCTTTATGGCTTTGATGATTTTTAAGCTAATTTCTTGAGCTAATGGTGGAAATATTTCTCGGTCTTAGTTATGAATCTCTTTTGACTTCTCTTTGCATATATATATATATATATGTATATATATATATATGTAATGGCTAAATTTGTTCTTTGCATTTTATGCTTGTCATAGTGCAATGTTCAACTGCTTACGATGTTCAGGTGCATCGGGCTGTTACAAAGGAAGGCTTGGAGGTCGCAATAAAGATACAGTACCCTGGGGTCGCTGATAGCATTGAGAGTGACATTGAAAATGTGAAATTGCTATTGAACTACACAAATCTCATTCCAGAGAAATTGTACCTTGATAATGCCATGAAGGTAAAGCAATTTGCTGAACTATTAACGCTGGTCTTTGCAATGTAGTAAGTATGACATCTTCTATGATGAAATTTTGTGTAGGTAGCTAAAAATGAGCTTTCACGAGAATGCGATTATGAACTGGAGTCAGAAAGCCAGAAAAGGTTCCGCAACCTGCTTTCAGATGTGGATGGGTTTTATGTCCCGCTTGTGGTGGATGATTTATCAAGTAAAAGAGTTCTGACCACTGAGCTTGTTTCTGGTAAGTCCAATACATTTATTTCTTTCCTTTTCTTTTTTTTTTTTGTGCGTGTGGTGTGGTGTGGTGTGGGTGTTGGGGGTGGGGAGGACCAGAAATTGCGGATTAGTTTTAGAATTTGATTGCCAACTTAAGAACTGGAACTGCTATTGAACCATTCATTTATTTGCCTGCTAAAGTTATCTATAAGATCTAAAATGAAATTTCTAGGAATTTTAATGCTTCCTGTTTCAGGAATTCCACTTGATAAGGTGGCAATGCTAGACCAGGAAACTCGCAATTTTGTTGGAAAGAAGTTGCTTCAGCTTACTCTGCTGGAGTTATTTGTCTTTCGATTTATGCAGGCATGTCCTTTATTTGCATCTTTTCAGTAATTATCACCTAATTTTATTTGACTCTTTGTGTATCTCGGGATGGAAGAAAACAAGTGATTTACCTTTCTCATTATATGTGCACGTTCTTTTGCTGCAATTTTGACAAAAACAAGTCAAGGAATGCAAACTATTAGTGAGCCCAAAACATGACCTATTGAAGGCACCTGATAGTCAATTCATTAAAAATGAAGCTGATATATATAATTCTTAACAAAAGAGCTTCTTAATCAGGTTGATAGATCATGGGGATCGGGGGAGGAAAAGAAAACCTGTAGTCATGTTTAGTTCTTAGAATTGGAATTGGACTTGGAATTCCTATTCTATGGAATTGGAGTTCTAAGAATTACAATTCTAAATGAAACCATACTTGAACTAGATATGGGAAAATTTTGGGTTGATGCAACTTTCTAAAAAAAGTATCAGGATCTAAGATAACCACCATATTTGTGGATTTAAGATTAATTAGATAATCATATCCATACTTTTCCAGTTATATGAACTAAACCAAGTTATGATGGGAATAAAAGAAGGATGCCTGTTCGGTACAAGATGCCTGTCAAATGAAAATGTCTTAAGGGGAAATGTCATGAAAATTTGGATTTTGCAAGATGTCAAATTATACATGAGCGTAGCATAATGTCACGCACTTACTTTTTCTTGTAAGTAGTCGTGCGGCCTTAGCACTCCCGCAAATGCTAAGAAAGCCTTAACTTGCTCAAACTTCAGAGGCTAGACGGGAACGTAGGAAAGTTGTAGGCAAAGAGTGGATGAAAGAAGCTTATATTGCTTGAAAGGAGCTTACAAATCTTGGAACTCTAAGTTCTAGTGTGTATGTGACTTACAAATGAAGAGGGTGAGCCTATTTATAGGCAAGCACCTCCTCAACGAATGGCTAAGATTAGTACATGTGGCAACGATCTAACGGTTGCCTTCTACCATTCTAGAATCTTCTGCATAAATATCTAGCTATGGAATGTTCTAGAGAATTCTACTAGTTTACATGATGCCTCCTCTATGGTTCTAGAGACTTCCAGAGGATTCTAGAACCTTCTGGAATGTTCTAGAACTTTGTGGGCTTATCTAAAATGTGGAAAAACCTCATGTCTTGCAAGCAGGGCGTGACAATAAGGTATCATGTGAATTGAGAAACAATGTTTCTTTAGCTCCAATCCAATAGAAAAGAGAAGAAAAGCTTACAGATATCTCTAAAATTTGAGCCCAAGCGAATGATAAAGATCATTATTAGACTTTTGGCTTATTGTTGATCTGTTTTTTAGTTCAAAGGTAACCAGAATTGCTCGCTGGTTTCGTTCTATTTCTAACACTCAGATGAGAAAAACTGAAGTTCGCGGTACTTTTCTACTTGTATCATGAGAAGACAAAGGCTCCATTTTGATAGCTTTAAATCAAAGCTAACAAATTAAGATGTTTATTACATATTGTAGTATGATTATTCTTCAACCTTTTGTCTCCTTAAGGTAAGAAGTCTGCAATGAGTTGTATATGGAATTTTTTTTAATACTCCCTCAGTTTCATAGTATAAGATATTGTCATTTTTTTAAGTTTCATAATATAAGATATTTTCCCACTTATCCGAAACAAATTTCTATTTTACTCCTTTCTCTTTATTTATTTATTTTACTCTCTCTCTCTCTCTCTCTCTCTCTCTCTCTCTCTCTTAATTAATGGGTATACCATAGTTATTTTATTAAAATGTTCCTTGTTTTTAGAATTTGTAATATGTGTGAAATCTCCAAAGTATCTTATGTTATGAGACATGGGGAGCATAAATTGTTTTGATTGAGCTATGGTTTGCATTCATTAGCTAGTTGATATTGTAGGAGCACATAATTCTTATTACCTATAATTTTGTTTGTAGTATCAAACATAATTCTTTCAAAGAAGAGATTGTCCGGTTCTTCGGTACCTTGGAGGGTTGACCTTGTTTTGGTTTCCGCTGCTGTTTTGTCTTGATACAGTGGCTGCTGCTGCAGCAGCCTAAGCGGCAAGTGGAGCTGGCAGTTTATATTGGAGTTGGGATTGTGGAGGAGAAAGTGGTTATGGGAAGGAGGGGGCAGTTCCATTATATAGAAATAGACAAACTATTTTTTCTACAGGGGAACTCTTATTTTATTTAATAATGTATATATATGTAATTTAATATTTTATACAAATTTCTATTTGAGCTTATAAGTCAAGCTCGAGTCCAAAAGCTTGAGTTTATAGTTGAACTTTCGAGCTTTCGAATCAGGTTCAAGCTCGAACTTGAATTCTAGCTTATCTGAAACTCATCAGGCTCTGTTCAATTAGCTTCTGGTTTGTCTCAGCTCGTATGCTGTAGTTGCTTAATTGATGGTTGTTTTGGCCGCAGAGTTGGAGTAGAACTTCGAAGAGCTGAGAGGAGTTGGTGTTGTGTTGGGAATGTGCAACAGAAGTGCACACACAAAATATAGAATGAAAAAGAAATAAAAACGACACAAGAATTTAGTGTAGTTTGGTTTCTCAACAGACTTTTATCCTTGATCCCAAAGAGAATCTCCACTAATGTAATTTTTTAATGGAACAAAATTACAAACCAAAGTTTCTCATACTCTAAAACCCCCTAATGGATTAGACTAAAAGAATGGTACTAAAGACTAGGTATCTCCTCTCTTACTTATTCTCTGAATCCTAGAAAGATATTGAAACATTTCTAACTTCTAAGGATATTGGGAAATCAATCCTAATTTGTTACATAAGGAGGGAGATGAGAAATCTGGATGTAGAAGATTTTGTTGACAGCAGAAAAAATGTTTGGCTAACCTAATCTCCTGTCCAAGTGAATTTCCCTTCAATTTTAGAATTTTACTTGGAAAAGTAGAAAATTTTCTAAGTATTGAAATTTTGCTATTTGCACTAGCTCTTAAGCGTCACAACTAAACCTGCTATTTTTTGTAAGTCAAATCTATCTCATTCCCTTCTTTTTGTTTGATGCAGACTGATCCCAACTGGAGTAATTTCTTATATGAAGAGTCTGAAAGAACCATCAATCTCATTGATTTTGGAGCTGCTCGAGATTACCCAAAACGTTTTGTTGATGATTACTTGAGAATGGTAGATGCTTTTTCTTTTTTTAGTTTGCTAGTGCTTGTTCTACTTCCCTTGTGCTGGCTTTTATCATTCGTTCACCTTAAAACTGTTTACTATTCTAATTCTATTAATTCACCTTTTGCATTCATTCAAAATCTGCATTCTTCTGATGGTATTTCTGTTAATGTGAAACTTGATTATGATTATTTACCAAAAAAAAAAACTTGATTATGATTACGAATGAGGTCTATCTGACAGATCATATATTTTTATACCCAATCAGGTTCTTGCCTGTGCAGATGGTGATCGAGAATCTGTTGTTGAGATGTCACAAAGACTCGGATTTCTCACGGGAATGGAATCAGAGATAATGCTGGATGCTCATGTTCAAGCGGGTTTCATTGTGGGATTGCCTTTTGCAAAATCCGGAGGCTATGATTTTCTATCTAACAATGTCACGAGCAGCATTTCACAACTTGGAGGGACAATGTTGAGACATAGACTGACACCACCGCCTGAGGAGGCTTACAGCCTCCATCGGAAGCTTTCTGGTACCTTTCTTGCTTGCGTTAAGCTTGGTGCTGTTGTGCCGTGTAGGGAACTTCTTAATGAAGTGTGTGAAAATTACCAATTTGGAGATTGATTATTATGAAATGTGCCCAACTTGTGGAGGTATCCTTTCTAGGAATAGTCACTTATCTCCTTCTCTTGTCATCTTTATTTATCATTGCTTTCATATGTTTTTCTTTTGGATGATTTCGGTAGGTCAAATGGTAGTTTCTTCCATATGCTCAGGAAAAAAATAAAGCAGCTGCAAAAAGATTATTTGAATCATTTGATGTGCTTAAACCTTATTTCCTTCCAGAAGTTGGTGAAAATGATATTCACCAAAAAATTAAAAAAAAAAATTGGTGAAAATGCTTGGGAACTTAAAAAGAGATCTCTGTTATTTGGACTTATGTTTGTCCAAAGGGTTTACATTTGAATTGGGCCAAATGGAACAGAAGATGAATTGCTTTACATAAGATGTTTTCTTTGTCAATTTTTACCGTTAAAATGTTAATAGAAAACATACATGTGATGTGATGGTCACATAATTGGGTATTTTTGTTAAAATAAATCAGAAAAAAAATTTAACGAAAAAGCAAATTCAGATTTCATTCTTTTTAAAATTTTTCCCTCTCTCTCTCTCTCTCTCTCTCTCTCTCTCTCTCTATATATATATATATATATTTATATACATCTCCTTTCCCTTCCATTCTCTTTTCTTTTCTCTAAATCTTCCCATCCAAATTAGCCCTTAAAGTGGGATAAAAAGAAAGGAGATGGAGAGAAAGTTTTAAGAAGAGTGTGAAAATCTTATTTTATCTCTACAAATAGTATCAAATTATATAATTATTAAATATTTTATTTTCTCATCATAAGATTGTTTTTGTCAAAAGATATCTTTCTCCACTTCTTTCTAAACTCACAAAATAAAAAAATTATACTTCTTTATAATTCCATTCAAAAATTTTAAACAACATTTGAATAAATCATCTCATATTCTTTTTTCTTCTCTCCTCTTCCCTTATCTCTCTTCCCTTCTTTTCTCTCACCTCCTAAACTCCCAAACTAGGTCAAAATATCAAAAAACAAGAAAACAACTCTTACCTTACCTTCATTCATACAGTAACGAGACTAATTTAACTGAATATTCATTTGTTCTTAACAATCTAGACCTAATAAATCCCAATTCAAATATAAGAGATATGAATAGAGCGGGAATGAATTATGTTCCCAACCTTAATGATAAATTAGAAAAGGAAATTAAATTCTTCCCTTCCCCACCCATTTCTACCTACGTCTACCTAACCCTCCAAACTAAGCCACATCCTCAATCTGTCCCCACACGTGATCTTAAACTTTAACCCCATTCCTTCTCCACTAAAGCAGGGATTAGAGGACCGCACCACCAAAACACCAATTGCATTTAACAAAAATCAGAAGGAGCTTAATTCTAATTTTATGTCTCACATGAACTTATTTTAATTGATTTTGGGTTATATAATTAGTATTAATAAAAAAATAATTTTAATTTGTTTCTAAGTCTTTAAAAAATCAAATACCTACCGGACAATGCAAAATGTCATATACTAAATTGAAATTTATCCAAACCCAATAGAAAACTCATCTTAAGACTAGAGGTCGCATACAGTGAACAGAGAATAAGATAAGGCTCTCTCTGTGCCGGTACGAATTGGAGAAACGCTGCTCAGGACTTTGGACGGGAACTTAGGTCTGAAACGGAAATGGTGGCCGTTGCTTACGTGGGTTGTCACTGTCCCACGCTTAATCACACTCTTAAAATTCCCTCAGCGGCCTACGGCCCCGGGAGGTTCCGATGCTCCTCCTCCCCATCCACCATTAACCCCTCGTCCAGGGTTATTGATGCTTACTCCTCTCCCTTGGACTGCGTCATCGTCGGCGCCGGAATCAGTGGTCTCTGCATTGCTCAAGCGCTAGCCAAGAATCACCCCAATTTGATGGTTACGGAGGCCAGAGATCGAGTGGGCGGCAACATAACCACGGTGGAGAGAGACGGCTATCTTTGGGAAGAGGGTCCCAACAGTTTCCAGCCCTCTGACCCCATGCTCAACCTTATAGTTGATTGCGGATTGAAGGACGAGTTGGTGCTGGGGGATCCCAATGCGCCGCGTTTTGTTTTCTGGGAGGGAAAACTCAGGCCCGTTCCCGCCAAGCCAACGGACCTGCCTTTCTTTGATTTAATGACATTTGCTGGCAAAATAAGAGCCGCTTTTGGTGCAATTGGGCTGCGTCCTCCTCCTCCAGTGGGTCATTCCATCCTTAATTAACGTTTATTTTGCTTTCCTTTTTCCTGCATTGGTTTTAAATTGAACGTACTTCACTCAATTACTCATTTGACTTACGCGCAAATATCTTAGTAGCAAATATTTGCACAGGGGATTCAGAAAAAATAAAATATTTGCACAAGGGCTTACTGGTAGAAAAGCACTCTTATTACGTCCAATTTTTGGTTCGAAGCACACCCTCACCATGTATCAAGAAAATATATATTTGCAACCTTAGTGAGATATTGTGGTTCTGGTTCCAATGTGACATGATTTTTTGCTTCTCCTTAATTATTATGCAAGTTAATGGCTGGAATTTAAATCAGACAAGTAGATTGTATTTTAAATCCACACAGAAAGTGAGGACCTTCATTTCGAAACGAGGAAAATACTTGAGTTTTGCACATACTGTGATCTGCTAGTTTCATTATGCTCCTCTCATGTGTTTATTTTTGACAAAAGTGACAGGCTTATGAGGAATCGGTTGAACAGTTTGTGCGGCGTAATCTTGGTGATGAGGTCTTTGAGCGCTTGATTGAGCCATTCTGCTCTGGTAATTGATTAGTGCTGCTGCTGTCATGCAATATGAATTCGTTTCTTTCTTTCTTTCTTATTTTTTTTTGGTTAAAGAAGGGAAACTCTTCGTACCTCGGCTGAGCTGGTCGGCCTCCTCAGTTGAGAGCATTGCTTCATGTCCGAAACTATTATTAAGTTTTGCTTTTTCATTACTAATTTGTTCCCTCATCCATCTAATTGGTGCTAACTCCTCCTTGTTGGTGGATTGGGTTCCTATTACATGACTGACAGATGTTAATTTGTAAACACTGCTAGCAGAAATACTCATTAATATTTGATTTGCTTGCCTCGTGACGTATGGATGCTTCTGTTGAACAGCTGGTTTGCATTATATTTCAATCTCAAACCTCATGCTTCTCCTTGAAAAACTTATTTCTCTTGTGTTATCCTTTTCACTGAGTGCTGTTAAATTATTTTAGAATCAAATTGCTTTCCTTTTGTATTTGAAACGAGTAATATTTATTACATGAGAATTCATATCACATAGGCGTTTATGCTGGTGATCCATCAAGGTTGAGTATGAAAGCAGCTTTTGGAAGAGTTTGGAAGCTGGAGCAAAATGGTGGTAGTATCATTGGCGGAACCATTAATGCACTCAAGGAGAGATCCAGGAATTCTAGCGCCGTTCGAGATCCGTAACAGTTTGCTTTATTCTTTTCATTCTTCTGGTTCTTTCTGCTACTTTTTGCATGTTATTTATTGTAGGCATTTTTCAGGCGTTTGCCAAAAACAAAGGGTCAAACCGTTGGGTCTTTTAGGAAGGGACTAGCGACATTACCAAATACTATTTCTTCAAGGTTTTCTTCACAAGCTTACAATGATTCATGCTTACCTTATGATGCCATGCCTTTGAGGGCACCATTTTGTTTTCGTATAGCCTTGTCTTTCTATCATATTCCTGATTGCTTTTGTAAGTTAGCTTTTATTTTATTTTATTTTTGGGTTTTAAGTTCTTGATGGATATCATGGTACTGTAGGTTAGGTTCCAAAATAAAACTATCATGGAAGCTCTCAAGTATTTCTAAATCAGAAGATGGATGGTACACATTGACATATGAAACACCAGAAGGATTGGTTTCTGTTCTGAGCAGAAGCATAGTCATGGCAGTTCCGTCCTACGTGGCAAGCTGTTTATTGCGTCCTCTTTCAGTATGTCCCTGCTGTTATGTTATTTAGACCTTCAACATTTTGGCTGCATAATATATGCAAATGGTGAATGTGTAATTAAGACATCTTGCAAGTTCGGAAGAAATTTAGTTTCAATGAGGCTTGCATCTTTGACAATTATAAATTTGGTTACACATGTACATGTTGGGTTTTGTACGATAAATATTTTTGCATCCCATGGCATGATGAGGTAATTGGCATATTTCATATTCTTGGCTTTCTGAAGAAAATTTGATCTATATAGATCAAATATGTGAATTTCTTGGAGATAGTGGTTGAATGAAACACATGTTTGGTGTCATGTTTGGTTTATGATGGTATAATGGAAATAAATGATGAACAGGATTTGTAGATTGCACGTGGTGTTGGTGTTGAAAACTCTTAGTCGTTTTAAAGTGATTTAATTTTCTTGTAGTAGTACCTGTTTCTAGGCTTTACTATCTAGGATATTTTGGAATGTCTTTGAACTAAAAATATATTTCAATTGAAGTAGTGCTAGGGGGCATCTCTGATGGTAATTAGACTTATAGGTTGGTGGAGAGGGTGAACAACAATCAGTAATTTCTTATGACTTTTTTTTTTTTTTTCTTTTTTGTTTTCAAATATGTGTTTTCCATTTCTGCTTTCCTCTTCCTCACTTCTGCATCTCTTTCAGAGAGAAACCAGATTTTTCTGTACTTCATTTTTCTGAATTTTGCAAGGGTGGGTTTGTTTTAATCAGAATATTGCCTAATGCTTTCCCTGTATAGTTTTGTTAGATGTGGTACTTGGCGATGAAACTTTAATACCTGTGGGAAGTTTGCCTTTGATGCCATTTCTTTGCAGGCAGCTGCAGCTGATGCACTTTCACAATTCTACTATCCACCTGTTGCAGCTGTAACAATTTCTTATCCAAAAGAGGCAATTCGTGATGAATGTTTGATTGATGGTGAATTCAAGGGGTTTGGCCAGTTGCATCCCCGCTCCCAAGAAGTGGAAACTTTGGGTAAATCCGTAATCTGAAACAAATATGGACTTGCGCTTATCTCTTATATAAATGTCTGTGTGATGCTAATAGGTTGGAGTTGTATTCTGTCCCAATATGGAGTTTCACTATAATTTGCAGTTTTGATTTTATCCTCCAGGAACCATATATAGCTCTTCACTCTTCCCTAATCGTGCACCAGCTGAGCGAATTCTTCTCCTCAACTACATTGGAGGAGCAACAAATCCAGGAATTTTGTCAAAGGTAAAGCAAGCAACCCAGATTATGCTTTTCTTGTCTAGTAAATGAAGGATCTTGCTTCTCCATGGGGTTTAGGGAAGGAGATATTTACCAGTGGGAAATATATATTATAAGAAGAAACTGACTGAAACAATTTTAGGTTAAAAATAACCAAAACATGGTGCATTGTGTAAACAGCAAAGGACTAAGTTGTAACCCTCATCTAAATGCCGGATTTCTTAGGCTGACATCGGTATAGACTTGCATGCAATGTATTCAATATGGACTTGAGAACTTTGCAATTGTAAAATTTAGTCAAAAAAGAGATTTCTAGCAGCTGAGAAACTAATAGTACTTGTACTACTGCAAAATTGAGTTCTGAATGCAAAGTATTAAGTGGAATTAGTCATATTCCCATAAGCTGTTTTATTTTTCTATTCGTACCCAAAAACTTCTTTTGCAAACTTTTATACCCATGAATTATTTACTACAAACTATACTCAATGTTGTGGTTTCCGGCACATTTTAGGCCTGCGCCATATAGATGAGCCCTTTATTAAATATATTTTGATTCTTAAAGTGGTGAATTGTAAAAAGAGAAATTTTAGGAGATGTGTCATGTGCAGGGACATACCTAAAATATATTGAAAACCGACGCATTGAATATAATTTGTCTATACCTTGTTAGGTTGTACATAGTTTATGGGTATAAAAGTTTGTAAAAACTGTTTTTTGCTATAGAAAAAACAATAGTTTATGAGTATATTATATATAGCTAATTTCTCTTCTAAAAAATACCCACTCTAGGGAACTTTTTGTTTTTTAATTTGGCTGCATGAACTTAAGGTACTAGTTGCAGTCTTAACTTTTGCATTTTCCTTTTTACACGCATCAAAACCTTACGTGTAGGTCTGAACTGTTGAAGTAAATTTAAAGGTTGACAGTGTTTGTCAAAACGAACAACTATTAAGAGTGATGTTTGTGGGTTATGATTCTGCTTTTTAGGTTGATAGTTGACTATATTTTGCCATCACACCTACTCAAAAGGGGAGAGGGGGAGGATATGGATTTTTACATATCACCATCATCATCACATACGTTGTTTGTTATGAAAAGCTGTAGTGCCAAGGTTTCATTTATTGTTTCCCTGCTCTTATATCGCCTTGTTGTTTTACCAGACAGAGGGCAAACTCGTGGAAGCCGTTGATCGTGACCTTAGGAAGATGCTCATAAATCCCTGTGCACAAGAACCACTTGTTCTGGGCGTCCGAGTGTGGCCACAGGCAATCCCACAGTTTTTGGTTGGTCATTTGGATTTGTTACATGATGCAAAAACTGGCCTAAAAAATGATGGACTAGAAGGTTTGTTTCTTGGGGGTAATTATGTTTCTGGTGTGGCACTGGGCAGATGCGTTGAAGGTGCTTATGAAGTTTCTGATGATGTAGCCAGGTTTTTAGCTCAATATTTATACAAATAAAAACGTGTTTGTTTTCAGTTATGAGATTTTGTAAGATTATTACTATGCAGCCCCTCTCTCTCTCTATTTCACTGCCGTCCCCAACTTCAAACTAAATTAACAAACGTATACAAGGAAATTTTACCCATCCAAATTAAATAAAAATAAAACTAATTCAAAAACTATACCTAGAGAGGGAAAAAAAACCCAAGCTCCTTTTCTTTCCTCCATCTTCCTCTTATTTCCTTCGCTCTGGCCGATCCAAATACACCGTAGTCAATTCTTTTCCTTCTCTTCCTAAAAAAAAATTATAATAAAAAATTCCTTTCCTTCTTTCCCATCCAAGCCAGTTATTTAACAAAAATTCAGCCAAAAAATGTCAAAATACACCCATGATGTTGGGAAAATGAGCTGTTAGTACGGGGTTAAAACGTAAGATGAATGTTAAAATTTTTCGAAAGGACCAATACACCCTTATAATGCCTACTAAAATTATCCATTTACCTATCATGTGTTTAGTTGAATATCATTTCATAACCAAAGAAAAGTTGCCCATCAAACGAGGGTAAATACACTCACGCCTAAGAGGGGAAAAAGAAGTCGGCTCTGCTCCTCCAGATCAGTCAAGAAGAGAGTGAGTTTTAGAATCCAGAGCAATCTCCAGCTCTCTGTACTCTTTTTTTTGCGGAAAAGCACAAAGTTTGGTGAAAAACTTAGTTCTTTGAAGAGTAGTTACTCAGAGATTGAAGAAAGGTGGATACTTCGGAGGGTTTTCGGATTCATCCTAATGGTAAGTAAAATTTCAGAATTCCAACCGATTGAATTTGGGAGGCTTTTGCATACCTTCGATTCAAAACTGATTGAATTTGGGAGGCTTCTGCAAAAAGGGGCAACAGAATTTTTTTTTTTTTTTTTGGGTTTGGTGGTCCCCAAAATCATTTGAAAGGGTTTAGATCTTTGTAATTTTGTAGTGATTAATATACTGATTCTTTTATTCAGCAAAAGAAATTTTCAAGAACTGGCACATCTACTTTTCAATTTCAAGAATTTTTGGAGTATTCATGATTATAATTAGTTTTACATTTTCAGATTTCGTAATTTATTTAGTGTATTTATGATTAAATTAGTTTTGCATTTTCATTCTTATAATGATATTAATTGAGCATCTTCTGTACTGAATCACGAAAGAATTTTCTTTGCAAATTTTGGTGGAGGAAAATGGTGCGAAAATTGACTGCGGACTTAGAGAGGAAAATGTTGTGAAATTAGAGAGTAAACTCACAGAAGATGGGTATGAGTTTATAGATAGAATTTAGTTTAGAATGGATGAAGTATTTGTTTTTTTAAGTGAATAAGATTGAGGGTAATTTGGTCCATGAATTTGCTGACATCATGTTCATAAAAATTTAACTTGTGGAGTCTAACAGAAGGGGTAAAGAGCTCATTTTTTAACTTCAGGTGGTTAAGTGGATGTAACCCCCAACATCATGGGGGTATTTTGTCATTGGCCAAAAAAAAAAAAAAAGTTATCTGATATTGAATCCATACCAAGATCAAGATGAGGACATTTCTTGTTGAATAGGGTACGAGGAGGAAGAAGAAGAGCGTGCAAAAGTGAGGGAGTTTCTGAGGAAAGAAGTAGATGGCTGGGACGATCCAGTGAAGGCAACGGCCTGGTTCAAGGGCTTTAGCGGACAGAGGCGTGACTGGGAGGGCCGATATCTCTTCTGGAGGAACCTCATTCTCAAAGTGGCTCGACATCTCGGCACATCTATTATCCGTCCTTCCCGCCTAAAGAATATCTGGTTCTGTAAGGATGGAGCTGTGTCTCCCTTGTGCCTCGATCGCGTGCTCGTAAGTCCCTCTCCACAAGATAGATATCCTTATTCAATGTTGTTCTTCTTCAAAATACTGCGGTTGGCACTCACTGGGCTTCCCTTTTTCAACTTGACATTCATTTTCAGCTTGAAATGTATAATGCCCGAGACTTGCTGCGGAGTAGTGATCTTATGGACCCAAGGAGTGGGCGATTATCTTTCATTCTTTGGAAAGCAGTCCAGGTGATTGGCATCTCCAGACCATCCGCTCCAGATCATTTTATTGAAGATTATTACATACTTTCGCCCCTGTTAAAGGTGTTTTCTTTTCTTTATCCATCTTGATATTTTGAGCTTTTTTTTTGGCTGGGTAAATATTTAATCTTGCTTGATATTCTGAGCTTATGTACGTGCGTTTCCCTCTTAGAATATATATGACATATATCCATAGAATGGTGCCCTATTTTCGTTCAATTTTTGTATTAAATGCGCTCATGGTTCCGTAGCTGCTTTCAAGAACGCTGTTGAAAGACGATTATTTATTTATTTATGTCTGTCACTATTCTTTTTATGTATTGGATATTATCACAAATGTAATGCAGGTGGTTGTTTTTAAAAAATTTTCCTTCGCCTTACTATGTGTAGGAAAAAGCTCTTGAAGTTCTGAAACTCATATCTGAAAATCATTGGACATCTTCATGTGTCATCACGATGAGGAACTTCCTGGGAATCTGTGGAGGTCAAGAGGAATCATCTGCAGTCTTGAGTTACTTGTCAGGTGGTGGAAAAGCAAAATATTTAGTAATTAACAAGAAGGATGTTATAGAGGTAATCTCAAGATAGTTGACACCATCTATATATAGAAGTGAGTTCTCTAAAAGTTACATGACTGCTAACACTTCTTAACCCAATGAATTGTTGATTTCCTAGAAGCCAATTATATTTCCTTAAGAGCTTGTATGATTTGCTGTAGTACTTGCCTAGAGATTAATATTCCTTGAGTTCTAAACCAGGGCATTTTTTTCTGTAGTTTTTAGAACACCAATATTTATTTGTTGTTCCGTGAGTTCTGAACATCAACTTTATTGAAGTGCTTATCAAATTGAGATAAGTACTTCTAATAAAGTGAGAGTACTTTTTGTTAAAGGAAGGAGACTCCCACATAGGCTTTAATATAATATAGGAAATGAGTTGTTTCTTATGGAGTAATATTCTTCCTAATCCTAACTGAACATTTCTAGGTAAATTTCATTTCACATGCATAACCAAGTTTGAAAGTGATAACACTCCTGCTGCGAGGTTTTCCAATGAAGACCTAATTTGCAGCTTCCTGTTAAGATCAACCTCAGCTCAAAATAAGACTGCCCATTTATGAAGAGAAATATTTTCCAAGATCCTTAATTCTAATCTGTAAGTAGCTTTTTCACCTGCAGGGAGTGAAAGTCTCTCTTTCTGACGGTGCAGTCTCTGGTGTGACAAGTTTGGATTATGATCTTCTGCACTTAGTCTGGACGGTTGAGAAGCTTGAGCAACAGCTTGACATAATTGACCAACGCATCCAAAAGTAAGAGCTATTTTTCGATGATCAATTCTATATGTTCATGTCTGTTGCTTCAGTCAAGTAAACCTGAAATTTCAGCAAAATATATTCCAAATGCTCTGTGGTGTTGGCATGCCTGGTAGCAATGAAATATTTATGATTTGTGCAAGAATCAGTTTAATAAAAAATTGGGTAAAGTGTGCCAGTGACCCTTGAACTTTTCCCTTTTCTGGTTTTTGACCCAGAACTAAAAAATGCCGAGTCTGTGACTTTGAATTTTCCACAAGCCAAGTTTGTAACTTTAAACTATAAAAAAGTATAATATTAGCCCTTCCGTTAATGTTTTCCGTTAAATGTTAACGGGAAATATACATGTGACAGTCACATGACCACTCATGTGACAGTCACATTACTGCTCACAAGGGCATTTTCGGGATTTAGTCAAATCAAATATGAATACTTAAACAAATATAAATTATAATTATTTATTTTGTTTTTTCTTTTTTTTGCCTTTTTCTTTTTCTTTTCCTCCCCAAACCCTCTGTTTCCTCCCCAAAACAATCACCGATCATCTTCTCCACCTAAAAGCCACCAGCACCACCTCCACCACCTCCGTCTGCTCCTCTCTAGCTGCCGCCTGCTACCATCCCTCCCAACCCCAGCCACCGGTCCCTTGAGTCCACAAAAGGGAGAAATGCATCCAACCACACCTCTATGATGACAGCCCACCACCATCACCATTGAAGACGAGCTCGATTTCACCTTCTCCATGGCGCCACTGCCACAGCTACGGGACCAACACCCCGCTGCTGAACCTTCCACTTCTTATTCTTCTTCTTTTCTGATGGGAGAAATGGTCCTTTGAACATATTCTTACTCCATCTCTGATCTCTCCTATTTCTCTCCTATTTACACAAACACACAGCCTATCTCCACCACCACCTACCTCCTTCACCGCCTTCAGACCCTTTTTTTAAGTCCACCTCCTACCTCCATCACTGCCTTCACCTCCACCTGTTTAGTGTTTTTCCCATTTTTCCACTTGGAGCTTCAGTCCAGGTTAATCGGAATTGACGCCTTTGTTCTTTGATTTTATGGTTCACGGTGCGTTTGGTTAATTTAGGGCTATGTCCCAGTTTGGTTCTTGGACTATTTTGGGCTGTTTATTTGATTAAATTCTAGTTTAAATTTCTAACTTTCGGTTCAGATTTTCCTATATTTTAGCCGATTATTCTTGATTTCCTTGGAATTTTTGTGCTGCTGATCTGTTGCTTCGAACCTTGATGGTTCTTCAATGGCGGTGTGATGATCTTGGTTTTATTCTTTTAGTGGCTGCCATTTTTGGTTTCTTCAAGCTTTTAATTATATGTTACTGCCCTTTTTGGTTTTTTCAAGCCATTTTTGGTTTCTTCAAGAGAGCGAGTGTGTGTGCGTGTTGTCGACGGTGAGGGGAGAAATGTAAGAGGGCTGAAGAAATTAGGTACTCTAAGGAGGAAGAAGGGAAAGAAAAATAAAAAAGAGAGAGAAGTTGATATTATGAAGAGCAAAATTATAATTTATATTTGATTTGACCCAAATGCCCTTATTAGTGTTCACATGGATGATTTCTGTTTGCACTCAATGGAAAAATCAGGAAGAATGGCTAAAATTGAACGTTTGAATAGTTCGAGTACCTGGACTTGGCGTTTTTTAATTTATGGTCAAAAGCCAAAAAATGGGAAAGTTTAAGATTGGACTTCGGAAAAATCAGGAAGAATGGCTAAAATTGAACGTTTGAATAGTTCGAGTACCTGGACTTGACTTTTTTAATTTAGGGTCAAAAAACCCAGAAATGGGAAAGTTTAAGGGTCACTGGCACACTTTACCCTAAAAAATAACTATTTTTAGATTTTTACTGGAGTCATTTTAACCATCCAACATTTTGATCAATTTACCAATAGTTAATAATTTGGAGGAACTGGAAATTGTTGCTCTTAGACCCTTTGTTATTGTGTTCTGACAAAGTTTTAATTGGCAGAATTTTGTGAATAGCTCAATTGCTGGATTTTGGGTGTGCCAAAAATTTGTTAAGTAGTTTTGGATATATTTTATTGGAACAAAGTGTTGGCCTCTCCAGGAATTCAAGACCTTTTAATGTTTCAATTGCAAATATGGATTCCTTTTCCAAGTTTACGCACTTAATATATATTCCGTTTCCAAGATATGCTTACAATACGTTCTTCACTTCTTCTGATCAAGAGAATGAAGGAAATACTCATGTCTCTTGCATCTAATCCTTGGAAATTATGCATGCTCCTCTTGATTTGTATCTTGATGATTTTCTTGTTTCTTAGCAGCTTTTACTTTTAATTCATTTCTCTTCTAAGATATTTTGTCATTTTGATTTGGAATTAAATATCAGTATACAGATATGTAATGTTGGTTACTTTGAATTTTTTCCCCTATAAGTTGATTGGTTTTGGTCCGGGTATTTTCAAGAAAATTCTATAGACGTTCCTCGTAATCATGATTTCAATTATTTGGAATTTCTTGGAAACTGGCCTCCCACTCAACGATCAAAAGGGAAAAATGCATAAGTTGACTGGTGGTGGGCGGCAGGATATCAAAATTGTAAAGCTTAACATGAATTTGGGACTACTGATTTGAGCTCCATCAAATTTTATGACAGAGAGCCCTATTTGACTTTCGTGGTGAGAGAGTGACTTTTGAATAATCTTCTGTATGCATCGGAGAAGTTAAAAGAGTGTTTTTTTTTTTTAAAAAAAAAAAAAAAAATTACTCTTGACATTATGTATAAGTTAACCTTAGGGTAAATGTGCTGTCTAATGTAGTAAGTTTTGTCATATTCAATCTTTTCAAGTATTGTATTTCAGGTCTAAAACATGTGCCATGGCTTCTCTGAACGCTGGAAACAAGCAAGCTGCTCTGAGGCATGCGAGGGAACTAAAGTTGACATCTCAAAGTAGAGATAAATGTACAATACTTTTGAGCCGTGTGGAGGAAGTCCGTAGAATTATTGCTGATGCTGAATCCACCCAAAAGGTAGATTAGAAATTGCATTTTCTGTTGAATGACGCGTAATATTTGAATTGGTGCCATTCTTTGGTGCTGATAATTTGTCAATGTTTGGTGAAAATTTTCCTTTACCTGCTAACAACAGCATGTACTACTGTGGATATGGTTATGATTGTCTAACATCAAGTGACAGACTCATGATGTCCTTCTTTACACAATATGGTTTGGATCGACTTTCTAATTGATGTTCTGATGACAGGTTTCTGAAGCCATTAAATTGGGTGCACAAGTGATCAAAGAAAATGAGATTAGTGTGGATGAAATCGAACAGTGTTTGCAGGAACTCAATGTGGGTATTGATTCAATGAAACAGGTTGCCGAAGTTTTAGGTAATTTTGGCATTTCTATTTACTTCTTGTTGGTGGAATAATGTTAACTTAGATCATCTAATAAACCATAATAGTATAATCTGGATAGTAGTGAATAATAATTCCAGTCAATGCATACTTGACATTCACACTGCAAGAGTGACTTACATGAGAGATTTAGATAATGACTGTTTTTTCTTTTTTCCTTTTTGAGTGGAAAGTATTTTGCTGATATCAAAGAAATGTATTCATGTCTTTGCACTTAAAGGTTGAGAAAGAGATGCAGATCAAGTGGTGAACGGCTTTGTCTGTGATCTTTTTTTTTTTTTTTTTGGCTAAGTTTGTTTGTGATCCATTTGCTTGCACATCTAAATCACCATTGACATAGATGGGAATTACATATTATCCTCTTAAAATAATTCAGTGTTAGAAAAGATAAATTCAAATGTTAATTTGCTTTTAGGTTCAACTCCAGCATGTGAAACTATTGACGATCAAGATGTTGAGGATGAGTTAAAGGTCCTAGAACTGGAAATTGGAGCTGGACCTGTTCAATCTCCCAATGGGATCTGTG
The DNA here is from genome assembly GCA_028651295.1 of Catharanthus roseus. Taxonomy (NCBI): domain Eukaryota; kingdom Viridiplantae; phylum Streptophyta; class Magnoliopsida; order Gentianales; family Apocynaceae; genus Catharanthus; species Catharanthus roseus. The sequence continues at coordinate 145,849 of JAPQWS010000144.1, forward strand.
ACAGTGATTGTCTGATGGTGAGAGTAATGGACGCAGATTCAGTGAGTGATACTTTTTCAAATCTAAGCCTTAAAGAAATTGCACCCACCAGAAGGGGGAGAAAAAGTATTGTGGAGTCAACAAGTGAAGTGCCCAAGGATGTAAACCTTGAATATGCTTAAGTTAATTTTGTTTGTAACTTTAAAACGTCTCATGTTAATAGTCATCAGATCTTCTTTACCCCCTCATTGTAAATTAATTTTTTCCTTTTGGATTTATTCTACATTTTTTTGGATTTAAAGTCATAAATTTGAGAGGTCAAAAATAGATTCTGGCTATTTTAAGAATAACAAAAATAATTCATTGTTAGAAAAGGTAAAATAAAAGTTAATAGTTATTTTGTCATTATTTTTCTTTATTTTCCTTTTCCATTTCTATTATAAAATCTACAAGGCAAACATGAGAAATTTTATTTCTTTACTATTTTCTTTTATCTCATTTTCCTTTTCCCTGACCTTAGGATTATGGTGATTTAGCTTAAGAGAAATAAAGAGGAGTCCAAGCCTGCATTATTGCATAAATTAGTATGGTTAAATTAGTAAATTCATGTAAACATAAAGGGAAAGTAAATAAAATAACTCAGAGAGATCCGATCTGGATTTAGGGCAAACTCCTTTGCTTCCCATTTCCGTACAAGTTCCCCATTACTTTACAAATTGTCTTCTCCTTTCAAACACTTCAGACACATAAGAGAAATAGAAAGACATTCGTACAATAACAAAAGTCGAAGAAGAAAATTAGTATTTGCCCTTTATTTCTCGTGTTGATTGGTAATATTCTTTAGCTTAACGTTATGATTTGTGAGTGGACAAGTTTGGCATCATTATCAATTATTTGAAAATACTAAGTGTCTTATATTCATACAATTTAAGAAAACGATTTCAAGAACTTTAAAATTTCTTTTTTAAATTTTTATTCGTAAGAAGAGGATTTCAAGAATTTTAAATTCTTTTAATAATTATGTATATTTTACATTCAAACTCATTCATAAAATTTTTTTAGAAGTACCAAAAGATTTAAAAGATTTACTACTTGACTTTTATTATTAAAAAAAAAAAAAAAAAACAGAAACACTCACCTCCATTTCACTCTAAAATCCATAGACAAAAAGAAAAAGAAAAAGAAAAAGAGTTTCTCACTCCCTCCCTCCTCTACGACTTTCACACCTCTCCCTTCTTTGGCCTCCGACTCCGATTGCGGCAATTGCAACGGTGGTGCTCCGACACCCTCCGGTCAGCTCTCCTGCGGTGGCGGCGCGGCAGCAATAACTCTTCAAGAAGGAAAATGTAGGTTTTTAATTAGATTTTAAAGGATAATCTAAGTAGAAACATTTTTTGTTTTACAAAATTCACTTAAGCCATCCTTATATCCTCCTATTTCAAATTCCCACCCTTTTTTATGAGCTAAAAGTAGGATAAATATTGATTTTGTTTGTCAAAAAATTTATAGGTTTTTTCTGTAAAAATATGATTTTTATGTCTTCTTTAGAAATTAACTAATGAGATTTTAATTTTAATCTACAGGCTCTATTTTGACAAATTTTTGCATCCATAGATAGAGATTTCGAAGTAATTTTTGCTTTGCTTTGTTTTGATTGTGTTCTTGAACTAAAGAAAGAAGGGTTTAATTGTTGAACTAAATATTGAAGTACTACTATTAATTGTTGAAGAAAAGGCTTTATACTTTATTTTATGTGTCAATTATTTTATTTATATATGGGGATTAATATGTATATGTTTAATAAATTGGTTTCCTTATCATTGAATGATGGCTTAGGCATTGTTTGGTTTCTTAAGGTATCTTAGTTGGAATACATTCTACTAGTTTTTTTTTTTGTCTTTGAAACATTGGATTTTGAGTTTGATTCCGTACGTTGGTTGTCCTTTGATACTTTATTTGTTTAACCTACCTAATCGGATAATTCTTGAATTATTTTGAATTTAATTTAAGATATTTGATTATTATATAGGATGTTACTGTGAAAAATACCTCGAAAAGTGGAAAAAGAGTTATAATCCGGTCGAATTGCAATCATCTAATAAAGGAAATATTAATAATGAAGATCATGGAAAAATGCCCTGAGTAGTGGTAGAGATGAGAGATGAGTTTCTCAATGACAGATTGGTTTGTTATGTTGAGCAATAGATTTTTATGAGTATTGAAACGAAGCCATCTTTCGAAGAATAAAGTTGTCGTGTTCATAATTCCCTTCATATATAAAACTCTATTTGAGATCATTTTTCAATAGTGATTTCTTTTTCATTATAAAAGTATTCGTATGAGTGTTATTTGTTTTTATATTTATCTTCTAATCATTCTAAATTAATTGTAGCTCATATTGGAGGTCGTCTTTTGATCGTGGTCGATCAGTTATCCCAACGACTTTTGCATTCATATCTTCATCTTTGATAGAGGTATTTATCCCGTGAGTGATGGGTAATCATTCCTCGTGAGTGATGGGTGATCACTCCTTATTGGTAATGGGAAATTATCTATTTTTTGCTATTTTGTTTGCAAATATTTCTAATTAGGTAAAGAATGTTGGGTATTGATGTGTAATATTTTCGTCAAATTTGGAATTGTTTGAGTGTTTTTTGTGCTTGGAATGTATCTATTATTTAACTTGAAACAAAGTATTCACCTCTGAGGTTTGAACTCTCAAGGGTTTTGACAATCCATGGTAACTAAACAGCACACTTAAGGCCCAGGTTTAAAACAAAGGATATTTTGTGTACACTTTCTATCACTTATCAATCTCCAAAGCCTAAAAATATTTGCCATCAATGAGATATGTACCAATACTGAGGCGAACTGCTCATACATCTTTTGGCTTCCTTGATCCATTCCTGCAAATTTTTGCATTAGATTTCATTGCCAAGTATATATATATATATATATATATATATAGAATTCCTAATTAATTGAGATTCCAAAATTGACAAGAAGATAATGAGATGGGAAGTGATGAGGGAAATTAATATGAATTACCTGCCCACATCACTAGGCTTGACCAAACCTGAACTAACTCTAAGACAAGGAATAGAAGCTGCAGTTTTGATCATCTAAGGAGCCCCTTCATAACTATTGGAGGACCAATGCCAAGTTTTTTTACCCATTCTCTTTCCATGGCTGCTTAGATTCGCAACGAGTGGCCGAACGCAGGCATCTCATGATGATGCTTCTGCTACTGCTGTTTTGTTGTTGTTGAGGAAGTGAATTGAAGATTGGTCTTGAAAGAGATGCATACTTAGGATTAATGGAAAAGGTAGAGAAAGCCATATTGGATGATGTTCTTGTGGTTCCTAAGCTCTTGTTTCTCTGGTTATAAATTTGATGGGCACTTTTTTTGTTTCTTTGGTTTAAGGGTGTTGTTTGTTTCTCAATCTATTGCTGTAAATTTGTCTCTATACATGTCCTAGCTTTATTCATCAAGTACTTATTATTATATAGCCATTATTATATGGGCTAACTCCCAAAGGGACCCTGAAGTTAAAGAGCTTTGGTCAGTTTAAGTCCTGAATTTTATTTTTTTTTTTGGGGATAAGTAATCCCTTGTTGTAAAATTTTAACAGAAGTCAAACATATAATTTCTAAAAGATCCCTTAATCACTACAAGAAAAAGGTCAAATTGTAATCCATTGGTCGCAATTTATCTTATCGATCGAACTGATTCTCTGGGACCAATCGGTCAATATTTCTAAGATTTTTGAACTTTTCTCACTATTGAGGGATATTTAGGGATTACATAAGCTGACTTTCATTAAATTTTAACAATAGAAGAAGTTAGGCCGTTAGGGTTAACTTATCCCAAAAAAAAAAGAAAAAAATACCTTAGTTGACAAAACCCCTCACTTTCGGGTTGGTTTTTTCCTTTTGGGGGTTAGTCAACCAAGGTATTTTTTTTTCTTTGTTTTTGGGACAAATAACCCCTAACGGCCTAAACATAGTTTGGTGCCATTGGCAAGATCAGCTGAAGATGCTCTCCTTTTTTATCTATGATCTTCAGGGAAAGCAAAAGGTAGCATGTTTCTTAGAAGAATATCATGGTACTTCTGCAGTGGGAAAAACAAGGGACTTAAGTGTCTAGCATGGAAATCATTTTCAACTTCCAACCGAGCTGCTGTAGATATGGCCAGCAAAGAAGGAGAATTAAGAGTCTTCATTGTTGCTGGTGAAGTTTCTGGTGACATGATTGCTTCTCGCTGCATGCATTCTCTTCAAAAGCTTGCTCCCTTTCCTGTTCGCTTTGCTGGTATTGGGGGGTAAACTGTTTTCTTCTTCCTTTTGGTGTTAAAGTCACCACTTTCAGGGAACCCAAAAATTTGTCTCTGTTATCTAACTCCTTCTACATTACATAAAAAAGAATGCCTCGTATATACTATTGTTACTATAATATGTCAAACACTTTATACTCTCAAAATTTCCAATTTATAAAGGAATGCTTTGCAATTGCGTAATAGTGTTTAGATTAACAATTATTCTATATCAAATAGAAATATAAAAAGATGATATAAATGTTTTATTTCTGGCCTTTGCAGCTCTTTAAAATGTTATCATCCAGCACTTCTGATGCGGTAACATTTCATTGTTGCATTGGTTTGACTAGTTTGCATTCCATGGAGTAGTTAGAAGTGCATACCAGAACATCAGCCCCTATATTTTTGCCCAAAGGACTATTTATACCATAAGATGAGAGTCACCATACTTTAACCTGAAGAACTATGTGCTCTTCATGGATCTTTTCACTTCCCCCAATTAGAAGTATTCATGTATGGATTTTTGCACCTTTCCAGTTCCATGATGTCTAGTCAAGGGTTAAATTCTCTCTTTCCCATGGAGGAGATTTCAGTAATGGGTATCTGGGAGTTGCTGCCACACCTTAAAATTTTCACAGTATGTAGCATGTGATATATATAACGTTTCATGCTAAGATTTGGTACATTGGTTAATTTTTTTGATACCCAATACAGAGGGAACTTTGTCTGCATAAAATTAATACCAGAAATGGGCAGGTTAAACTGAAGCAGACAGTTGATGCTGCTCTATCCTTTCACCCCCATGTTGTGCTAACAGTGGACTCAAAAGGATTCTCCTTCCGCTTCCTAAAGAAACTGCGCGGTTATTTTGACATGATCCTTTTTCATTAACAAAAGGGAATTCTTATTTCCTTGTTTATAAAAAATTCAATGGTGCGTATGATTTTGGTAAGATGCTTTGCAGATATATACGTGCAGCAGGGAGTAGTTAGTCCCCAACACTTCCATTACGTAGCACCATCTTTCTGGGCCTGGAAAGGAGGTGAGACAAGACTTAGAGGGCTTTCTGAATTTGTGGACCATCTCCTGTGCATTCTTCCTTTTGAGGCTGAAGTGTGTAAAGCAAATGGAATAGCTGCAACATTTGTAGGACATCCGACACTTGAAGACATTATTGAGGTCAAGGTGATGAAAAATTTTCCAAATATGTTATCACTTTTAAATGTACAACAGGTGTCCATTTGAGGAGAACTTTCAATTAAGCATTTCTGTGAACTTAAAAAACTTCTTGACTACTGCAAATTTAATATGATATCACATCGTCTGGTAACGTAATGAACATCCTTTTTTGTTCTTTCTTTCAGGATAAGAATATCTCAGGAATTGCAAGGGAGATCCAAGGAAATGGAGAAAAGTTTAAAGCTGATTATGGAATATCTTCAGGTATCACTAACTTGCAATTGCAGGAGGAAACTTCCTGCTCTGTGATTGGAATTCTTGCGTGTTCACATTGTAATGATAGCTAGATAGTCTTGGAACTGCACAGCAAATGGAACTTGTATAACCTCACATGAAATATATGGTAAAGGAGAAGTCTGAGATACCTAAATTAGACAACACAGTTCTCATATTTTCATAATGATACACAATTCGTTTTGGCGTGCTTACACTTAATTTTTTGCCCAAAATTTTCAAAGTGTGTAATATATTTAACATTTGCCAATCTGTCTCTTGAAGGGTCTACCATCATTTCCTTGCTTCCTGGAAGCAGATCACAGGAGGTCACTCGCATGCTTCCTTTATTTCGTAGAACTATAAAACAGCTATCGGATTCCGTTCAGGAGTTGATAAATGTAATCCATGTGGCACCTAACAGCCATGTTGTAGATTATATTAACCATTCTATTTCTGAATGGCCTGTACCTGTATTGCTCATTCCAGGTGGATCTCTTTGCACAAAGTACGACTCTTTTAGTGTAAGGATTCTTAGTCCTTTTCCCTATCATATTACCTTGCATGTATGCCACACCATATTGCAAATCTTGCTTTTCTGGATGTTGATGCTGATTAAAAGTATAATGATTCTAGTGGTTAAATAGGTTTTCAATTACTCTTGTTGCCCCCAGATTGTAGCTATTAAGACATTTGCCTTTATTTTGATATTTCAGATCTCTTTAAGTTAAACTATTTATTTCTTTTATCCTCCATATTATTTTGGGTAAATTTTTGTTAGGATTTCTGATATGCTTCTGTTTGCCTTTATATGCAATTGGTAAATGGCAACAAGCCTGTATATGCAATTGTTTCCAATAACTGATACATTACGTCTGATAAATGTATATTCTTTTTAACTGCCTTCATAGCCACTGTCTAAAGTGAGATTGAGCATGTTAGCTTCTTGATTTTAAAATGGCACAGGCAAGTGAAGTAGCACTATGCACTTCTGGAACAGTTGCTATGGAATTGCAGCTTGCGAGGCTACCATGTGTTGTTGCCTACAGAGCCCATTTCCTGACTGAATGGATCATACGCTACAAAGCTAAAGTACCATACATCTCTCTTACTAATATTCTTTTGGATTCTCCTATAATTCCTGAAGCTTTACTCCAAGAATGCACACCTTCTAAGATGGCATCATTGCTGATGTAAGCACTCTTCCTCAATTGCTAAAATTGTTTGCTCTGAGACAAAGTTCACAATAATATTACTTGGTTATATTGCCCTGGGTAAACTTTTATGTATTTCCTTTTAATTAGGTAAAATGGCGTAAAATAGCACTCACCTACCTACAAACATGCAAATATAGCCACTTTATTTCATTTTCATTTTTATATACATGAACTATTTTTGTTCAATTTATACTACCTGTCACCACTTGTGCTATCCTCGTGTTCTTTTATAGGGATAAAATGCTTAGATTGCACCTATATATATATATATATAGGGTTTTTTGAATGGCAAAATTGAGGGAAATTTTGATGGAATGTAGTTGGGGAACATTTTTTTGGCAGAAAGAATTAATGTGACCATTTTACCCCTGTGTAAAAGAAGACGCAAAAGGCACACGTTAGTTCAATGCTGGTTGAGGGTTAGTATAAATTGAACAAAAAATGTTAATGCGTATAAAAAAAAATGAAAACAAAAGAGAGCGGCTATTTTTGTAAGTTCTTAAATAGTTGAGTGGTATTTTATACCAGTACCCCTTTCTTTATTAATAAATAATGGATTGAGTTCTAGGTTTGCAGTTAACATAATACAAAGGGTGAAAGAGACATGAATTTTTTTTTTTTGGGTGGTTTTTTTTAAAAAAAAAGAAAAACTGTAACCTTCATACTAATTAGATGACTAGAAAATTGTGGTGCAGAGAATTGATTCACAATGAAGACTTAAGGAAGCAGCAGATCAGCGCTGCTGGAAAGGTTATTGAGTTACTAACTCCTCAAAAAGGCATGATCTCCAATTCAATGCTGCGGGATATGGGTCTTCCAGATCCTGATTCTCCACCAAGTATGATAGCTGCTTCCACTATATTATATTCAAGAAGGCTATGATCTTTGATTCAGGTCATGGCATTTTTTGCATGAGTCATGTACTAAATTCTGGTTGTATTGTTATAGCTGGAAAACACATTTTGTCGGACTGCTTGGTGCTGTCATCTGATATTTTATAGATGTGCCATGATGCTACTGTTTTCTGATTAAGATTCTTGGATTCACTCGTCATTTCTATAACTATGTAGGAGTCAAAAGTTGAGACTGAAAAAGTAAGCTGAGGATACTCTTCATGGTTGCATGATTTGTGCCTTTGATTAGGAATTTGTTCATTTTTTATTTGCCTTTGTATTCAACTGGAAATGAGTAGCTAAAGTTTCTTTCCTTCTTGTATTCAAGGAACCAACAACAAATGCTCCTCTTGCATATGAGCCACACCACAAAGGATTTCATCATTATAGGATTCGTTTGTAATAGAAATTAGCAGTTGTTTGGTAATTTTAACTTCCTCACTATCATTTAACCTTTCACTTTGGATTGTTCAACTTGAATATCGAGTTTAGAAAGATATAATATAAATTTGACAAAATTTTTCTTGTGCTAATCGACAATAATGGTACTATTAAATAATGGGAACTAATATTTATCAAGTACTTCAAAATAATGGTTAACAAAGTAATAATGAGTACTAAGACACTCATGGACACCTATGAGATTGATGGAGTTAAATTTTTTATGAGATTGATGGAGTTAAAATTTTTAAAAATTTTTCGTGAAATCTTTTGGATGAAATAATTTGGTAAAATTATTAATATATTTATAATTATTATATATTTATGATGTCATTATGACATCATTCTAGTAATTAGTGTCAATAGTTTCTGTTTTTTTTAATATTAAAAAAGTTATAGGTACAGAAATGAATATATAACTTTTAAAAAAAAAGATTAATTAGTATGGTAGCTCTTTTTTCTTGATTCTCCATTTATTATATTATGTTTTTAATAATTTATTTCTAAATAGAAATAATTCGGTTTAATAAATTTTGGTTTGAACCCTATTAGGTTCCGTTATGATTTTTTGTTTAACTTTTAAAGGTTATTTGTGTTTGATTTGGCAGATTACTGCCTTTGTTGAATTCTCAAGTATTGACTTCGAAAAAATAAGGTAATATATTTATTTCTTTTTAATTATATAATTACATTTTGTTGTTCCAAAAAAAATTATATACTTACAATTTCAAATGCATCCTTTTTTTTTTTTTTTTTGGGTTTTATATCAAAATACCAGACTTTAGAAATTATGATTATTTACATTCAAGTTTCTCCAAATTGTTTTTTTAAAAATAGTCTCAGAACTTAGCCTACTCACTTTCAAAAAGCCAAAAACTCTGCTGACAGTGGACAGAACAGAAACAGAAGAAAGGAAAAAAGAAAAAACTCACACGCTCTCTCTCTTCGACTCTCTCTTCCCTTCCTTTCTCTCGACTCTCTCGGCTCCCGCCTCAGTCCTCTCGGCGGCAGCGACCAGCGGCGTGCGGCGTGCGGCGGCAACGGTGGACGGTGGCTGCAGGGCGACAGTAGCTGCTGCTCCTTCCTTCTGTTCTTCGAACTTTGAAGAAAAAAGTAAGTTTTTTAATTAGATTTTAAAGATTAATCTATGTAGAAACATTTTTTGCTTTATAGAATTCACTTAACCCATCATCAAATCCTCCTATTTCAAACTCCCCACCCTCTAAAGTGGAAAATTTTTTATTTTGTTAGTAAAAAATTTTCTAGGGTTTTTTAAAAAAAAAATGATTATTATGTTCTAATTAATTATTATGTCATAAGTGAAAGTAGTTGAATTTAATTTAAAATATTTGATTATTATATAGGATTTTACTATGAAAAAATATCTTGAAAAGTAGAAGAATCATCTAATAAAGGAAATGTTAATAATGAATCGTGGGAAAAAGTCTCGATAGAGTTTTCAGATTGTGAAATTGTTGGTGATTCAGGATTGCGTAAATTAGGAGATCGTTTCAAAAGATATGGTTTAAAGATTTTACTTGGTTAGAATACATGATACATAAAGAAGCAACATTTTGTTTATGTTGTTATTTGTTAAAGGTCACAATCACAAACATGGTGATGATATGTTTACAAAAGTTGGTTTTAAAAATTTGAAACGGGGATCTCCAAATAGTACTCACTCTGGTGCTGTAATTCAGTTGTTGGGTTTCAGAAATGAAAGACATAATGGAGAGTACATGTTATTGAAATGAAGTAGTCAAACTGAAATCGACTACTTGAGTTGGCTATAGTCTTGCCTGTTGCGACAGTTACCATTGAAAGATCTTTTTCTGCTATGAAAATGATTAAGAATGATTCATGCAATAGGATGGGAGATGAGTTTCTTAATGACAGTTTGGTTTGTTATGTTGAGCAAGAGATTTTTATGAGTATTGAAATGAAGACATCTTGAAGTGGTTTCATAATATGCAAACTCGAAGGATAAAATTGCCATGTTAATCATTCCCTTTACATGTAAAACTCTATTTTAGATCATTTTTCAATAGTGATTTCTTTTGTATGAGTGTTATTTGTTTTTATATTAATCTTCTAATCGTTGTAAATTAATTGTAGCTCATATTGGAGGTCGTCTTTTGATCGTGCTCGATCAGTTATCTCAAGATTCTCAACGACTTTTGCATTAATATCTTTAGCTTTGATAGAGGTATTTATCCCGTGAGTGATGGGTAATCATTCCCCGTGAGTGATGGGTAATCATTCCTCGTGAGTGATGGGTGATCACTCCTCATTGGTAATTGTCGATTACCTATTCTTTTGCTATTTTATTTGCATTAATATGTGATACTTATCCCGTGAGTGATGGGTAATCATTTCTCGTGAGTGATGGGTGATCACTTCTCATTGGTAATGGGCGATTACCTTTTTTTTTTATTTTATTTGTAAATTTGGAATTGTTTGAATGTTTTTGTACTTGGAATTCATCTATTTTATAGACTAAATTCTGACAAAATTTTTAGTGTTGTCCAGCCTCCAACTTTTTTGTCCTGGTTCCGCCACTGCTTTAAGTTAGGGGTAGGAGCACTCATGTACTTTATCCCTCCAAATAATTTGTCAATAGTCAAAATAAATACAATGACCAAAGAACCCAAATATTGAGAGTTGTGATTTGTTACGAAATAGCCTCTAAAGTTTTATGTGAAATTAATTTAACCCGTACCTTCCGTTCCTTCTGACTACTATCTTTTTATGATACTTTATTATATAAAATACTTTATAAAATCTGAAACATATATTTTTAGTTTACATTCTTTGAAAATAAATGATTTAACTAAAAAAATTTGATTATTTAAGGAAAAATAAAATGGTGATTCTAAATATAATTAAATGAAAAATGAAATTATTGGATTATAAATAAAATATGAGTGTTTACTAAAACTTCAAATATTTATTTTGAAATTTTTAATAATCTTTTTCTAAATATTTTTAGTAAAAATTTTAATTCATTAGGATTTGTTGTAATTTCTTATAGTAAGAATTGTAATAATAACTTTAAGCAAAGCGTAAATATCTCTTTCTTGGAATTTCCTAAAGTTGTATTATTAATTTTAGGACCCTTACAACCCCCTCCCAATCAAAAACCAAAAGAAACCAGTGACTTCTTTTTGGGGTGTGTTGATTGGGCTCCAATTACGGCTAGAATTATGGAATATTTTAGCAGATAACAATATGGGCCTAAGAGAATAGGCCACACTGTTTTCCTCCAGAGAGGCCACTGAAGGAAAAACAGAAGCTCCATTAGTAGTTCAGAAAGACTAACCGGAGAAAAAGAACTGTCAAAAGATGGCGGCGACTCAGAGCACGGTGGTGGGAAATCCGAATATAGATGGAGGTTTGGCGACTGCATCTGCGGCGGCTCCAGCACTGCCTGGGACGGATATGACTAGTATTTGCTTTAGAGACCAGCTATGGTTGAACACATACCCACTGGATCGGAACTTGGTGTTTGATTACTTCGCTTTGTCCCCATTCTACGATTGGACTTGCAATAATGAGCAACTTCGAATGCGTTCAATCCATCCACTGGATAATTCTCATCTCTCGTATGTAGCTCTCCCTTTCTATCCTAAATTATTGCTTGTTGGGAAAAAATTGAATCTTTGTTACTAATTGCTTGTTGGAATGAATTAAAATTTGCTCTTTAGCGCAATTTTGATGTACTTAAGCTCATTATTTTCTACATTTTTTGGTGGCCTAGTAAATGAATTGATCTATTAATTGCTTCCCTAACTTTCTTTGATTTGTTCTTAGAGATTTTTTCTATTTCTTATGCAACCCAATTGAGCTAAAAGTGATAAGCAGAGAATCCTAAAAAAGATGAGATGGAGAAGTTGGATTTGGGGAAATGCAGATGTACTGCAAGTCTACCATTTTATTCCTCCAGATTAATATAATTATGAGTTGAGTAATAAGTTTGCATTACATGCTTAGCACACAGGTTTAGTGCATTTGGTGAAATGAAATGTAAAATGAAAGAAGTGAATGCTTAAGAGAAGGATTAGCATAAGAAATATTGTCAAATGCCTCTGGTTTTGGTAAAGAATTGAATTTCAAAGGATTTATATTATTAGCTTGTTTTCTTTTCAGGAAAATGATTGGAACAGAGTATACATTGAGTGAAGTTATGGAGCCTCATCTTTTTGTCATACGTAAACAAAAGAGAGATGGTCCTGAGAAAGTGACACCAATGCTTACATACTATATTCTTGATGGTTCAATATATCAAGCTCCCCAGCTTTGTAATGTCTTTGCTGCTCGACTTGTTAGTCTTTCTTCTCTAATTATATTAGTTTAACATGTTTTTTCCCTTCTTGATGTGTCCTCTAAACTCCTAGGCAATTGCCTTCTCGTAATGGTAGTGGGTTATGGTGCTTTAACATGTTTCCTTTGCAAAATATTGCATGTTCAGTTTATGATGAATTTTGATGTTTACTTCATCTGACAGGGGCGGGCATTGTACCATATATCAAAAGCTTTTAATACTGCAGCATCAAAATTGGAGAAGATTGGTTATGGTATTTTGAAACTCATCTGGGTACTTTTGTTGTAGCAGTAAGATGCTGTGTTGTAACTTATCTGGAATCTTGATATTTGCTTATATTTAGGACAGAACAATGCTGTGAGAATAAGCTAAAAATGTCCTTCACCTTTTGCCAATGTAAGGCCTATTCTTTTTTTGTCGCCAATTATGCCACTCAATTTTTTTCAATTGGCTAAAAAGGCCACTCAACTTTTTTCGGTGTTTTGGTCAGAGATTATTTTGTGAATTACATATAGTTTGTTCATAAAAGGGTAAATAGGCATTAAAGTGCCATTATTTGCTAATCTATAGCCCTGTCATGTTTTGAAGCATACATATTCTACATACATAGTTTTCCCTCACATTTTATAAATAAATATTAGGGTGGTATTATGCATATTTTATAATTTTATAAATAAATCATGAGTGTGTACATGATAATTTCTGCACAAAGACACTAGAAACCTATACATTGGGCATTTTGGCCATTCGAAAAAAGTTGTGGCATAAGTGGCGACAAAAAATGTGAAGGGTATTTTTGGCTATATTCTCTTAATGTTGGAGAACTCAATATGCGGTTGTGAATCTTGAGCCTTGTTATGCATGGTTTAGAATTATTCTCTGAAGACTGTCTTAAGATTATAATAACTATTTACTAATCCATCATTAATACAATTAGATAAAACTAGGTGGCTTAGATGATTCTTTACTTCTGTTGTCAATATTCTCATTCAGGTTGTTTTTGATTGATGCAGTTGATTCTGAAAATGAGACTGCAGCATCCGATTCAAAGGCTATAAAAGAGACTATTGACTTCAAAGAGATTAAGCGAGTAGATCATATACTTGCATCAATGCAACGGAAGGTAATTTTCACATTCATTTCTTTATTGGTTGTCCCATTCCCGTGCAATTTGGAGGATCCTTTTTCTGGCTTAAAAGGCACCATTCATCATTACATTGATTTTGTGTTAGCAACTTCAGGTTCAACTAGCATGTCTCAACCCCTTGAAGTACATAAACAATTTTGTCGAAGATCACTAATTTCTCTTAGGAATAGTAGTGGTGCATTCCTTACCCATTGCACTTTAGATGATACCCTTCTTTTTTCCCTTAGGTCTCCCATGGTCCTGTCTAAAGTATACATGTGATCTTGTGTATTGTTAAACTATACATGTTCAACTTGTATTTCAACCTAACATGTTCAACGTGTTTTATGGATTCATTCAGTAGTGCAGCAGCTGCTGGTAGTTTTCATTAACTAAAGTATCGTTTAGTCTCAATGCACTACATTGATTAGGATGTTCTTGATTCTTATCTTGCAGCTTCCACCAGTTCCTCCGCCACCACCTTTTCCAGAAGGTTATGCTCCGCCTTCAACTGCTGAAGGAGAGAAAAGTTCAGAAAACCAGCAAGTAGAGCCCCAGCAACCTTCTGTAGATCCCATTATCGACCAGGGCCCATCAAAGAGAATGAAATTGTGAAACTCATTAGCATCTGTAGTAGGATTTGGTGTATAATAATAAGAAGTTACCTAGCCTTCTTCGAAAAAAAAATGGCAGAGAAGAATGGAAAAGAAGAAAAGAGAAGCTTCTTGATAGGAAAATGACTATTTTTTAACTTTTTGTTTGTCATGCTTTGCAAGTTGCAACCTCAATGTGATTGCTCAAAAATTACATTGGTTTTTGGTGTTGTGCATATGTTTATCAACTCATATATCGATGTTATTGATTATTATTCATTTTCTGTTCTGTTGGCGTAATTTCTTTTAAACTGGACATAATCTCTATTCAATAAAATGTCTGACATGTTCATTGTGCCGTTCAAATTTTGTCTTTGTGAAGGTAAACCTGTGCTGCCCTCGAATTTTGAAGAAACCACTTGGGTAACACTAAAAATCAGCAATCAATGCTATTATTCTGGAAGCAGCCAGATCTTGGTGACCTGTAAAAGCATTATTAGGCCTTTTTTAAGCAGTCATCTTCTCGTATTTTTGAATTGATACGACGCTGCTCCGACGAACTGAGGTAAGTTGTTTATTCTCCCTCACTCTCTATTCTCTTTCTCCGTCTCCGAATCTCTCCGCATTTCTTTCTGCAATTTTTGCGGACCTATGAGCAGCATCGGCTTTGGCTCCGAACGGCCGAGTTTTTCAGATTTGAATCCGTTGTCGGCGCCGGATTGTGGATGATTTTCCGCCGATTCTCACCGGTTTTGGTTGTTTTCTGGCAGGTTTCGTCATGAAAGGAGCAAAACCCTAATCTTGAATCCTAGAGTCTAACCCCTAACAATATACCCTAAACCCTAAACCCTAGACTCTAGACCCTAAACCCTAAACCCTAAACCCTGTCCCTAAACCCTAGACCCTATACCCTATACCCTAAACCCTAGACCCTAGACCCTATACCCTATACCCTAAACCTTAGACCCTAAACCCTATACCCTATACCCTAAAACCTAGAACCTAAACCCTAGACCCTAGACCCTAGACCCTAGACCCTAGACCCTAAACCCTAGACCCTAAACCCTAAACCCTATACCCTAAACCCTACACCCTAGACCCTAAACCCTAGACCCTAAACACTATACCCTAGACCCTAGACCCTAAACAAAACCCTAAACCCTAAACCCTAGACCCTATACCCTAAACCCTAGACCCTAGACCCTAGACCCTAGACCCTAAACCCTAGACCCTATGCCCAATTGAATTAATTTGAATTATTGGATCTGAAGCTGGCCACGCTTTGACCTGGCATTAGACCCAATTCGGCGCAGTTTAAAAAGAAATTTCACCTGCCATATTCGTATTTTTGGTGGTGGAATTCTTCGGATTAATCAATTCTGGTTCTCTAACTTATTATGAGAACTTCTCTGCAGATTGATACGAAAGACATCCTATTTATCAGTGGTGGAGCTTTTGTTGATTTGGAAAATACCATATTTGACAGGTAATTATCTGTTGATGGTTTTCTTTGAACTCTCCTTCAGGGATAAGCAGAGAACTACTTTGGCTTCACTGGTCAATAATTTCTCTTGAATTACATGTTTGGAGTGTTGAATTTGAACTTTCCATTTGTTTTCTGCCAGACGGCAAGATTCTTCAATTGGTTTTGGAGCTCCGGTTCGTGCTAACATGAGATCCGGATTAATAACTAATGCTGCCGTAGCATCTTCCCCGGCTAGAATCAGTAAGACCATAGATTGTGACATATCTAGGATCTAGTATCGCTTTTTTCAGGGATATAAGTTGTAGTATGTTTGCTTTCGTGGTCAAAGTTGGAGAATACCCTTTTCGAGTTGAAAGTAGTGATCTTATTGCTTATGGACTCATACCGGAATTCGTTGGGCGCTTCCCTATTTTAGTTAATTTATCAACTGTAATCGAGGACCAACTTGTTCGAGTAAATTATTTCTTTTCGCTTTACCGTACATGTGCATCAAATTCGTAATTTGTTGTTACCAAAGTTGGTTCTCGGCTTTAATTCGAGTCCAAATTGTTCGAGTTAATTATAGCTTGCTTCATTATTTCCCGATCTCTTATTGATGTTGTTAACAGTAGATGTGCTACCACAAATTTTCATGCATCATCCCTACAAAATTTATCGACCAAATCGGAACTAGTTGTATGTTACTCGGCAATTTATTACTCCTCCCTTTCCCCCACAATTCCCCGTCCCCCCACCGAAAAAGGAAAAAAAACGGTTGTACTTAATGGCATTTGTTCTCTATATGATTTAGGTTATCATAGAACCTTTTGCATGCCTAGTTTAGCATTGTGATCGGGAGGTGAAGGAAATAGAAAAACCATTTTTTTTTCACTCTTTCTGTACTATCCCATTTAAGGAGCGTTCCTAATTGATATGATCTTCGGCTCACAAGATTGATTAAGAAAGTAGGTCCAAATTTCTATTCTGGGTTGCTTTTGGCTTTCCTAAAAAAGAGGTGATGTTTTTGGTGCTCCTGTGTTGGTCTTTAAGAAATTTGAGATGCGAGTCACTCAGAAAGCATGGTTTTCCATTTTGTTCTTAAATTTTTTGGGGGTGGATAATGAAAGCCTGGTTTTCCATTTTGTTCTTAAATCTTTTGGTGGAGGATAATGATTTCGTGCATTTCTCTAGGTCCTCATGGAACCGAAAAATGCACTTGGGAAGCAGTATAAGAAAATGTTTAGCATAAATAATGTAAGGAAGCTTCACTTCAAAACCTGGATCTTTCTTTCCCACCTAGACCCTAAAGCCTATACCCTAAATCCTAGACCCTAAACCCTAAACCCTAAACCCTAGACCCTAGACCCTAAACCCTAGACCCTATACCCTAGACCCTAGACCCTAAACCCTAAACCCTAGACCCTAAACCCTAGACCCTATACCTTATACCCTAGACCCTAAACCCTAGACCCTAGACCCTAACCCCTAGAACCTAAACCCTATACCCTAAACCCTAAACCCTAGACCCTAAAACCTAGACCCTAGACCCTAAACCCTAGACCCTAGACCCTAAACCCTATACCCTAGACCCTATACCCTAAAACCTAGACCCTAAACCCTAGACCCTAGACCCTAAACCCTAGACCCTATACCCAATTGAATTAATTTGAATTATTGGATCTGAAGCTGGCCACGCTTTGACCTGGCATTAGACCCAATTCGGCGCAGTTTAAAAAGAAATTTCACCTGCCATATTCTTATTTTTGGTGGTGGAATTCTTCGGATTAATCAATTCTGGTTCTCTAACTTATTATGAGAACTTCTCTGCAGATTGATACGAAAGACATCCTATTTATCAGTGGTGGAGCGTTTGTTGATTTGGAAAATACCATATTTGACAGGTAATTATCTGTTGATGGTTTTCTTTGAACTCTCCTTCAGGGATAAGCAGAGAACTACTTTGGCTTCACTGGTCAATAATTTCTCTTGAATTACATTTTTGGAGTGTTGAATTTGAACTTTCCATTTGTTTTCTCGCCGTACGGCAAGATTCTTCAATTGGTTTTGGAGCTCCAGTTCGTGCTAACATGAGATCTGGATTAATAACTAATGCTGCAGTAGCATCTTCCTGGCTAGAATCTGTAAGACCATAGATTGTGACATATCTAGGATCTAGTATTGGCTTTTTCAGGATATAAGTTGTAATATGTGTGCTGTGGTCAAAGTTGGAGAATACCCTTTTCAGGTTGAAAGCAGTGATGTTATTGCTTATGGACTCATACCGAATTCGTTGGGCTCTTCCCTATTTTAGTTAATTTATCAGCTGTAATCGAGGATCAACTTGTTCAGGTAAATTATTTCTTTCTGCTTTACCGTACATGTGCATCAAATTCTGTAATTTGTTGTTACCAACGTTGGTTCTCAGCTTTAATTCAGGTCCAAATTGTTCAGTTAATTATAGCTTGCTTCATTATTTCCTGATCTCTTATTGATGTTGTTAACAGTAGATGTGCTACCACAAATTTTCATGCATCATCCCTACAAAATTTATTGACCAAATCTGGAACTAGTTGTATGTTACTGGCAATTTATTACTCCTCCCTTTCCCCACAATTCCCCTCCCCCACCAGAAAAAGGAAAAAAACGGTTGTACTTAATGGCATTTGTTCTCTATATGATTTAGGTTATCATAGAACCTTTTGCATGCCTAGTTTAGCATTGTGATCGGGAGGTGAAGGAAATAGAAAAACCATTTTTTTTTCACTCTTTCTGTACTATCCCATTTAAGGAGCGTTCCTAATTGATATGATCTTCGGCTCACAAGATTGATTAAGAAAGCAGGACCAAATTTCTATTCTGGGTTGCTTTTGGCTTTCCTAAAAAAGAGGTGATGTCCTGCATCCTTTTCCATTTACTTGGCTTTTTAACTGTTTGTGTCAGTATATGGAAGACTGTGAATTCATGGAGAAGAGTGATTTTGATAGTTTTTTTTAAAAATTTTTGTATGATGCTGTTATCTATATATTTTCAGGAACTGTTGTATAAACTACAAGTTTGCTTATATTTAGGACGAACAATGCTGTGAGAATAAGCTAAAAAATGTCCTTCACCTTTTGCCAATGTAAGGCCTATTCTTTTTTTTGTCGCCAATTATGCCACTCAACTTTTTCGGTGTTTTGGTCGGAGATTATTTTGTGAATTACATATAGTTTGTTCATAGAAGGGCAAATAGGCATTAAAGTGCCATTATTTGCTAATCTATAGCCCCTGTCATGTTTTGAAGCATACATATTCTACATACATAGTTTTCCCTCACATTTTATAAATAAATATATGGGCGGTATTATGCATATTTTATAATTTTATAAATAAATCATGAGTGTGTACATGATAATTTCTGCACAAAGACACTGGAAACCTATACATTGGGCATTTTGGCCATTCGAAAAAAAGTTGTGGCATAAGTGGCGACAAAAAATGTGAAGGGTATTTTTTGGCTATATTCTCTTAATGTTGTAGAACTAAATATGCGGTTGTGAATCTTGAGCCTTGTTATGCATGTCTTAGAATTATTCTCTGAAGACTGTCTTAAGATTATAATAACTATTTACTAATCCATCATTAATACAATTAGATAAAACTAGGTGGCTTAGATGATTCTTTACTTCTGTTGTCAATATTCTCATTCAGGTTGTTTTTGATTGATGCAGTTGATTCTGAAAATGAGACTGCAGCATCCGATTCAAAGGCTATAAAAGAGACTATTAACTTCAAAGAGATTAAGCGAGTAGATCATATATTTGCATCAATGCAACGGACGGTAATTTTCACATTCATTTCTTTATTGGTTGTCCCATTCCCGTGCAATTTGGAGGATCCTTTTTCTGGCTTAAAAGGCACCATTCATCATTGCATTGATTTTGTGTTAGCAACTTCAGGTTCAACTAGCATGACTCAACCCCCTTGAAGTACATAAACAATTTTGTCGAAGATCACTAATTTCTCTTAGGAATAGTAGTGGTGCATTCCTTACCCATTGCACTTTAGATGATACCTTTCTTTTTTCCCTTAGGTCTCCCATGGTCCTGTCTAAAGAATACATGGCATCTTGTGTATTGTTAAACTATACATGTTCAACTTGTATTTCAACCTGACATGTTCAACGTGTTTTATGGATTCATTCAGTAGTGCAGCAGCTGCTGATAGTTTTCATTAACTAAAGTATCGTTTAGTCTCAATGCACTACATTGATTAGGATGTTCTTGATTCTTATCTTGCAGCTTCCACCAGTTCCTCCGCCACCACCTTTTCCAGAAGGTTATGCTCCGCCTTCAACTGCTGAAGGAGAGAAAAGTTCAGAAAACCAGCAAGTAGAGCCCCAGCAACCTTCTGTAGATCCCATTATCGACCAGGGCCCATCAAAGAGAATGAAATTGTGAAACTCATTAGCATCTGTAGTAGGATTTGGTGTATAATAATAAGAAGTTACCTAGCCTTCTTCGAAAAAAAAATGGAAGAGAAGAATGGAAAAGAAGAAAAGAGAAGCTTCTTGATAGGAAAATGACTATTTTTAACTTTTGTTTGTCATGCTTTGCAAGTTGCAACCTCAATGTGATTGCTCAAAAATTACATTGGTTTTTGGTGTTGTGCATATATGTTTATCAACTCATATATCGATGTTATTGATTATTATTCATTTTCTGTTCTGTTGGCGTAGTTTCTTTTAAACTGGAAATAATCTCTATTCAATAAAATGTCTGACATGTTCATTGTGCCGTTCAAATTTTGTCTTTGTGAAGGTAAACCTGTGCTGCCCTCGAATTTTGAAGAAACCACTTGGGTAACACTAAAAATCAGCAATCAATGCTATTATTCTTGAAGCAGCCAGATCTTGGTGACCTGTAAAAGCATTATTAGGCCTTTTTTAGGCAGTCATCTTCTCGTATTTTTGAATTGATACGACGCTGCTCCGACGAACTGAGGTAAGTTGTTCATTCTCCCTCACTCTCTATTCTCTTTCTCCGTCTCCGAATCTCTCCGCATTTCTTTCTGCAATTTTTGCGGACCTATGAGCAGCATCGGCTTTGGCTCCGAACAGCCAAGTTTGTCAGATTTGAATCCGTTGTCGGCGCCCGGATTGGGGATGATTTTTTGCCGATTCTCACCGGTTTTGGTTGTTTTCTGGCTGGTTTCGTCATGAAAGGAGGAAAACCCTAATCTTGAATCCTAGACTCTAACCCCTAATAGTATATCGTAGACCCTAAACCCTAAACCTTAGAACCTAGACCCTAAACCCTATACTCTAAACCCTAAACCCTAAACCCTAAACCCTGGACCCTATACCCTAAACCCTAAACCCTATACCCTAGACCCTAGACCCTAGACTTTAGACCCTAGACCCTAGACCCTAGGCCCTAAAGCCAATTGAATTGATTTGAATCTGATGCTGGCCACGCTTGACCTGGCACTAGACCCCATTCGGAGCAGTTTAAAAAGAAATTTCACCTGCCATATTCTTATTCTTGGTGGTGGAATTCTTCGGATTAATCAATTCTGGTTCTCTAACTCATTATGAGAACTTCTCTGCAGATTGATACAAAAGACATCCTATTTGTTTGTGGTGGAGCTTTTGTTGATTTGGAAAAGACCACATCTGAAAGGTAATTATTTGTTGATGGTTTTCTTTGAATTCTCCTTCAGGGATAAGCAGAGAACTACTTTGGCTTCACTGGTCAATAATTTCTCTTGAATTACATGTTTGGAGTGTTGAATTTGAACTTTCCATTTGTTTTTACGCTGGACGACAAGATTCTTCAATTGGTTTTGGAGCTCCAGCTTCGTGGTAACATGAGATCCGGATTAATAACTAATCGTCGCAAAGTATCATCTTCCCTGCTAGAATCTGTAAGACCATAGATTGTGACATATCTAGGATCTAGTATTGGCTTTTTCAGGATATAAGTTGTAGTATGTTTGCTGTGGTCAAAGTTGGAGAATACCCTTTTCAGCATCGGCTTTGGCTCCGAACGGCCAAGTTTGTCAGATTTGAATCCGTTGGTGAGTCTGAAGCTGAAGCTGAATCCGTTGTCGGCGCCAGATTGGGGATGATATTTTGCCGATACTTACCGATTTTGGTTGTTTTCTGGCAGGTTTCGTCATGAAAGGAGGAAAACCCTAATCTTGAATCCTAGACTCTAACCCCTAACAATATATCGTAGACCCTAAACCCTAAATCCTAAACCCTAGAACCTAGACCCTAAACCCTATACCCTAAACCCTAGACCCTAGACCCTAAACCCTAAACCCTATACCCTAGACCCTAAACCCTAGACCTTAGACCTTACACCCTAAACCCTAAACCCTAGACCCTAGACCCTAGACCCTAAACCCTATACTCTAGCCCTAGACCCTAAACCCCAAACCTAAACCCTAGAACCTAGGCCCTAAACCCTATACTCTAAACCCTAAACCCTAAACCCTTGACCCTAAACCCTAGACCCTAGACCCTAGACCCTAAACCCTAAACCCTATATCCTAGACCCTATACCCTAGACCCTAAACCCTAGACCTTAGACCCTACACCCTAGTCCCTAAACCCTAGACCCTAGACCTTAGACCCTAAACCCTAGACCCTATACCCTAGACCCTAAACCCTAAACCCTAGACCCTAGACCCTAGACCCTAAACCCTAAACCCTAAACCCTAGACCCTAGACCCTAGACCCTATATACTCTAAACCCTAGACCCTAGACCCTATACCCTAAACCCTAACCCTATACCCTATACCTTAAACCCTAGACCCTAGACCCTACACCCTAAACCCTAACCCTATACCCTATACCTTAAACCCTAGACCTTAGATCCTAAACCCTAAACCCTAAACCCTAGACCCTAGACCCTAGACCCTAGACCCTAAACCCTAGACCCTATACCCTAAACCCTAGACCCTATACCCTAGACCCTAGACCCTAAACCCTAGACCCTAGACCCTAAACTCTAAACCCTAGAACCTACGCCCTAAACCCTATACTCTAAACCCTAAACCCTAAACCCTAGACCCTAGACCCTAAACCCTAAACCGTAGACCCTAGACCCTAAACCCTAAACCCTATACCCTATACCCTATACCCTTGACCCTAAACCCTAGACCTTAGACCCTTCACCCTAGACCCTAAACCCTAAACTCTAAACCCTAGACCCTAGACCCTAAACCCTAGACCCTAAACCCTAAATCCTAGACCCTAGACCCTAGACCCTAAACCCTAGACCCTAGACCCTAGACCCTAGACCCTAGACCCTAGACCCTAAACCCTAGACCCTAAACCCTAAACCCTATACCCTAGATCCTAGACCCTAAACCCTAGACCCTAGACCCTATACCCTAAACCCTAACCCTATACCCTATACCTTAAACCCTAGACCCTATACCCTAAACCCTAACTCTATACCCTATACCTTAAACCCTATACCCTAGACCCTAAACCCTAAACCCTATACCCTCGACCCTAGACCCTAAACCCTAAACTCTAGACCTTAGACCTTAAACCCTATACCCTACACCCTACACCCTAGACCCTAAACCCTAAACCCTAGACCCTAAACCCTATACCCTAAACCTAAACCCTAGACCCTAGACCCTATACCCTAGACCCTAGGCCCTAAAGCCAATTCGGCGCAGTTTAAAAAGAAATTTCACCTGCCATATTCTTATTCTTGGTGGTGGAATTCTTCGGATTAATCAATTCTGGTTCTCTAACTTATTATGAGAACTTCTCTGCAGATTGATACAAAAGACATCCTATTTATCTCGTGGTGGAGCTTTTTGTTGATTTGGAAAAGACCATATCCGAAAGGTAATTATCTCGTTGATGGTTTTCTTTGAATTCTCCTTCGGGGGATAAGCAGAGAACTACTTTGGCTTCACTGGTCAATAATTTCTCTTGAACTACATGTTTGGAGTGTTGAATTTGAACTTTCCATTTGTTTTACGCCGTACTGGGCAAGATTCTTCAATTGGTTTTGGAGCTCCAGTTCGTGGTAACATGAGATCCGGATTAATAACTAATGCTGCAGAGTATCATCTTCCCTCGCTAGAATCAGTAAGACCATAGATTGTGACATATCTAGGATCTAGTATTGGCTTTTTCGGGATATAAGTTGTAGTATGTTTGTCTGTGGTCAAAGTTGGAGAATACCCTTTTCGGGTTGAAAGTAGTGATCTTATTGCTTATGGACTCATACCGAATTCGTTGGGCGCTTCCCTATTTTAGTTAATTTATCGAGTCTAATCGAGGATCAACTTGTTCGAGTAAATTATTTCTTTCGCTTTACCGTACATGTGCATCAAATTACGTAATTTGTTGTTACCAAAGTTGGTCCTCAGCTTTAATTCAGGTCCAAATTGTTCAGTTAATTATAGCTTGTTGCTTTCTATCCAAATGTTTTTTATGTGTCATTATTTCCTGATCTCTTATTGATGTCGTTAACAGTAGATGTGCTACCACAAATTTTCATGCATCATCCCTACGAAATTTATTGACCAAATCTGGAACTAGTTGTGTGTTACTGGCAATTTATTACTCCTCCCTTTCCCCACAATTCCCCTCCCCCACCAGAAAAAGGAAAAAATCGGTTGTACTTAATGGCATTTGTTCTCTATATGATTTAGGTTATCATAGAACCTTTTGCATGCCTAGTTTAGCATTGTGATCGGGAGGTGAAGGAAATAGAAAAACCATTTTTTTTTCACTCTTTCTGTACTATCCCATTTAAGGAGCGTTCCTAATTGATATGATCTTCGGCTCACAAGATTGATTAAGAAAGCAGGTCCAAATTTCTATTCTGGGTTGCTTTTGGTTTTCTTAAAAAAGAGGTGATGTTTTTGGTGCTCCTGTGTTGGTCTTTAAGAAATTTGAGATGCGAGTCACTCAGAAAGCATGGTTTTCCATTTTGTTCTTAAATTTTTTGGGTGTGGATAATGAAAGCCTGGTTTTTCATTTTGTTCTTAAATCTTTTGGTGGTGGATAATGATTTCATGCATTTCTCTAGGTCCTCATGGAACCGAAAAAATGCACTTGGGGAAGCAGATATAAGAAAATGTTTAGCATAAACAATGTAAGGAAGCTTCACTTCAAAACCTGGATCTTTCTTTCCCCATATGTTCCTTCAATTTGACAAGCACACACATTTTACACTCACATTTTGATAGTTGTGAACAGGTTAAGTTACATTTTACAGAGAAAGCATTAAGGTTGATTGCTAAAAAGGCGATGGCTAAAAATACTAGCGCTAGGGGTTTAAGAGCCATTACGGAGAGCATCCTAAATCGACGCTATGTATGAGGTAAAACATGGATCAAATCATCAATTGTTATCATTCATTTGGAATGATGCCCGGTATGCTTGTAACATTCTTAAAACCATTTTACTGTGCATTTGGCTATATTGAAATCGTTGCTCGTGTTTATTAGATTCCGGATACTAAGAGAGGAAATGACAAAATAGACGCCGTAGTTGTAGATGAAGATTCGATGAGGCACAACAAATGCACTCGGATGTGGCGGGAAAATACTCGTGGAAATGGGGCTTTAGAGCGTTACCTTGAAGAGACCAAGTTAAAAGATCAAGTGGTACAACAATGTAAAATTATTTTATAGCAAACTTCTTAATGTGAACCTTACCGATCGATGCATGCTTACATTATATGTGGGTAGGAAAATGACGTCGGAATCGAAACATAGGTGGTGGAAGGTGAATCGAAGCATCATCGAGGGCAATGAGCATGTAGCATTAATAATTTGCATATTCTTAAATTTGTATAAAATGTGCCCAAAGGGTAAAACAAGCAAAGAGACCAAGTTAAAAGATCAAGTGGTACAACAATGTAAAATTATTTTATAGCGAGCTTCTTAATGTGAACCTTATCGATCGATGCATGCTTACATTATATGTGGGTAGGAAAATGACGTCAGAACTGAAACATAGGTGGTGGAAGGTGAATCAGAAGCATCATCGAGGGCAATGAGCATGTAGCATTAATAATTTGCATATTCTTAAATTTTTATAAAATGTGCCCAAAGGGTAAAATAAGCAAACAGGGAGGAGAAGAGCTACGAGGGAGGACCGACGATATGTTGTACAAAAATTTATTATTGAATTGGTTGGTGTAAATTGCCCTTTAGAACATGGCGGGCATCATTTGCGTAAGATAGGGATACGAGAGAAGGAAAGTGTAGTTGGCTAATTTGGTTGTATCAAAATATTGTTAAACAACTTTGTCTCCTGTTAAAAATCACAAAGATTAAATCTTTGAGTTTTCATCTCATGGTCATTGTAATTAGGGCTGTAAATGGGGTCTTATTCATACCCTGGCAGATCTATACCAGTTTATAGCGGGTATTGTTAAAATTTTATACCCGCAGATCCATACCCGTATCCGTGTGAATTATATTAAATAGGTCTGGACAAGTATACTCATATTCACACCCGTTTATCCGTATACGCATAATAATAAAATAATAATATATATATTTATATATACATTATATTATTTTTATACTTTTTATTTAAACACATTTTCAGTCTCACTCTTCAGTCACTTCTCATTCATTCTTTCTTAATGGTCAAATTCAGAGCTTCTGAAAACAAGAAATCTATTGATGGGCATTTTGTGCCTTTTTCGGTTTATGCTCTAAATAATCGGTTCATGTATTTGCCATTGGGCAAATGAGTTGTTAAACATCCTTGTTTCCATGAATTTTCAGTAGTAATTTTAAACCCATAAATCTTTTATAATTTTAATCATGTTATAATTTTTATCATGTAATAATATATATATATATTTATATATACATTATATTGTTTTTATACTTTTTATTTAAACATATTCGATACATTTTCAGTCTCACTCTTCAGTCACTTCTCATTCATTCTTTCTTAATGGTCAAATTCAGAGCTTCTGAAAACTAGAAATCTATTGATGGGCATTTTGTGCCTTTTTTTTTTTTTTTTTCAGTTTATGCTCTAAATAATCGGTTCATGTATTTGCCATTGGGCAAATGAGTTGTTAATCATCCTTGTTTCCATGAATTTTCAGTAGTAATTTTAAACCCATAAATCTTTTATAATTTTAATCATGTTATAATTTTTATCATGTAATAATATATATATTTATATATACATTATATTGTTTTTATACTTTTTATTTAAACATATTCGATACATTTTCAGTCTCACTCTTCAGTCACTTCTCATTCATTCTTTCTTAATGGTCAAATTCAGAGCTTCTGAAAACTAGAAATCTATTGATGGGCATTTTGTGCCTATTTTTTTTCTTTTGAGTTTATGCTCTAAATAATCGGTTCATGTATTTGCCATTGGGCAAATGAGTTGTTAATCATCCTTGTTTCCATGAATTTTCAGTAGTAATTTTAAACCCATAAATCTTTTATAATTTTAATCATGTTATAATTTTTATCATGTAATAATATATATATATATATTTATATATACATTATATTGTTTTTATACTTTTTATTTAAACATATTCGATACATTTTCAGTCTCACTCTTCAGTCACTTCTCATTCATTCTTTCTTAATGGTCAAATTCAGAGCTTCTGAAAACTAGAAATCTATTGATGGGCATTTTGTGCCTATTTTTTTCCTTTTGAGTTTATGCTCTAAATAATCGGTTCATGTATTTGCCATTGGGCAAATGAGTTGTTAATCATCCTTGTTTCCATGAATTTTCAGTAGTAATTTTAAACCCATAAATCTTTTATAATTTTAATCATGTTATAATTTTTTATCATGTAATAATATATATATTTATATATACATTATATTGTTTTTTATACTTTTTATTTAAACATATTCGATACATTTTCAGTCTCACTCTTCGATCACTTCTCATTCATTTTTTTCTTAATGGTCAAATTCAGAGCTTCTGAAAACTAGAAATCTATTGATGGGCATTTTGTGCCTATTTTTTTCCTTTTGAGTTTATGCTCTAAATAATCGGTTCATGTATTTGCCATTGGGCAAATGAGTTGTTAATCATCCTTGTTTCCATGAATTTTCAGTAGTAATTTTAAACCCATAAATCTTTTATAATTTTAATCATGTTATAATTTTTATCATGTAATAATATATATATTTATATATACATTATATTGTTTTTATACTTTTTATTTAAACATATTCGATACATTTTCAGTCTCACTCTTCAGTCACTTCTCATTCATTCTTTCTTAATGGTCAAATTCAGAGCTTCTGAAAACTAGAAATCTATTGATGGGCATTTTGTGCCTATTTTTTTTCTTTTGAGTTTATGCTCTAAATAATCGGTTCATGTATTTGCCATTGGGCAAATGAGTTGTTAATCATCCTTGTTTCCATGAATTTTCAGTAGTAATTTTAAACCCATAAATCTTTTATAATTTTAATCATGTTATAATTTTTTATCATGTAATAATATATATATTTATATATACATTATATTGTTTTTTATACTTTTTATTTAAACATATTCGATACATTTTCGGTCTCACTCTTCGACTCACTTCTCATTCATTCTTTCTTAATGGTCAAATTCGGAGCTTCGAAAAACTAGAAATCTATTGATGGGCATTTTGTGCCTATTTTTTTTCCTTTTGAGTTTATGCTCTAAATAATCGGTTCATGTATTTGCCATTGGGCAAATGAGTTGTTAATCATCCTTGTTTCCATGAATTTTCAGTAGTAATTTTAAACCCATAAATCTTTTATAATTTTAATCATGTTATAATTTTTATCATGTAATAATATATATATATATATTTATATATACATTATATTGTTTTTATACTTTTTATTTAAACATATTCGATACATTTTCGAGTCTCACTCTTCGACTCACTTCTCATTCATTCTTTCTTAATGGTCAAATTCAGAGCTTCTGAAAACTAGAAATCTATTGATGGGCATTTTGTGCCTATTTTTTTCCTTTTGAGTTTATGCTCTAAATAATCGGTTCATGTATTTGCCATTGGGCAAATGAGTTGTTAATCATCCTTGTTTCCATGAATTTTCAGTAGTAATTTTAAACCCATAAATCTTTTATAATTTTAATCATGTTATAATTTTTATCATGTAATAATATATATATTTATATATACATTATATTGTTTTTATACTTTTTTATTTAAACATATTCGATACATTTTCAGCCTCACTCTTCGACTCACTTCTCATTCATTCTTTCTTAATGGTCAAATTCGGAGCTTCGAAAAACTAGAAATCTATTGATGGGCATTTTGTGCCTATTTTTTTTCCTTTTGAGTTTATGCTCTAAATAATCGGGTTCATGTATTTGCCATTGGGCAAATGAGTTGTTAATCATCCTTGTTTCCATGAATTTTCGTAGTAATTTTAAACCCATAAATCTTTTATAATTTTAATCATGTTATAATTTTTATCATGTAATAATATATATATATTTATATATACATTATATTGTTTTTTATACTTTTTATTTAAACATATTCGATACATTTTCAGCCTCACTCTTCGACTCACTTCTCATTCATTCTTTCTTAATGGTCAAATTCAGAGCTTCTGAAAACTAGAAATCTATTGATGGGCATTTTGTGCCTATTTTTTTTCTTTTGAGTTTATGCTCTAAATAATCGGTTCATGTATTTGCCATTGGGCAAATGAGTTGTTAATCATCCTTGTTTCCATGAATTTTCAGTAGTAATTTTAAACCCATAAATCTTTTATAATTTTAATCATGTTATAATTTTTATCATGTAATAATATATATATATTTATATATACATTATATTGTTTTTATACTTTTTATTTAAACATATTCGATACATTTTCGGGGCCTCACTCTTCGATCACTTCTCATTCATTCTTTCTTAATGGTCAAATTCAGAGCTTCTGAAAACTAGAAATCTATTGATGGGCATTTTGTGCCTTATTTTTTTTCTTTTGAGTTTATGCTCTAAATAATCGGTTCATGTATTTGCCATTGGGCAAATGAGTTGTTAATCATCCTTGTTTCCATGAATTTTCAGTAGTAATTTTAAACCCATAAATCTTTTATAATTTTAATCATGTTATAATTTTTTATCATGTAATAATAATATATATTTATATATACATTATATTGTTTTTTATACTTTTTTATTTAAACATATTCGATACATTTTCGGTCTCACTCTTCGATCACTTCTCATTCATTCTTTCTTAATGGTCAAATTCGAGCTTCGAAAACTAGAAATCTATTGATGGGCATTTTGTGCCTATTTTTTTTTCTTTTTGAGTTTATGCTCTAAATAATCGGGTTCATGTATTTGCCATTGGGCAAATGAGTTGTTAATCATCCTTGTTTCCATGAATTTTCAGTAGTAATTTTAAACCCATAAATCTTTTATAATTTTAATCATGTTATAATTTTTATCATGTAATAATATATATATTTATATATACATTATATTGTTTTTATACTTTTTATTTAAACATATTCGATACATTTTCGACCTCACTCTTCGACTCACTTCTCATTCATTCTTTCTTAATGGTCAAATTCGTAGCTTCGAAAACTAGAAATCTATTGATGGGCATTTTGTGCCTATTTTTTTTTCTTTTGAGTTTATGCTCTAAATAATCGGTTCATGTATTTGCCATTGGGCAAATGAGTTGTTAAACATCCTTGTTTCCATGAATTTTCAGTAGTAATTTTAAACCCATAAATCTTTTTATAATTTTAATCATGTTATAATTTTTATCATGTAATAATATATATATTTATATATACATTATATTGTTTTTATACTTTTTATTTAAACATATTCGATACATTTTCAGCCTCACTCTTCGACTCACTTCTCATTCATTCTTTCTTAATGGTCAAATTCAGAGCTTCTGAAAACTAGAAATCTATTGATGGGCATTTTGTGCCTATTTTTTTTCTTTTGAGTTTATGCTCTAAATAATCGGTTCATGTATTTGCCATTGGGCAAATGAGTTGTTAATCATCCTTGTTTCCATGAATTTTCAGTAGTAATTTTAAACCCATAAATCTTTTTATAATTTTAATCATGTTATAATTTTTATCATGTAATAATATATATATTTATATATACATTATATTGTTTTTTATACTTTTTATTTAAACATATTCGATACATTTTCAGTCTCACTCTTCAGTCACTTCTCATTCATTCTTTCTTAATGGTCAAATTCAGAGCTTCTGAAAACTAGAAATCTATTGATGGGCATTTTGTGCCTATTTTTTTCCTTTTGAGTTTATGCTCTAAATAATCGGTTCATGTATTTGCCATTGGGCAAATGAGTTGTTAATCATCCTTGTTTCCATGAATTTTCAGTAGTAATTTTAAACCCATAAATCTTTTATAATTTTAATCATGTTATAATTTTTATCATGTAATAATATATATATATATTTATATATACATTATATTGTTTTTATACTTTTTATTTAAACATATTCGATACATTTTCAGTCTCACTCTTCAGTCACTTCTCATTCATTCTTTCTTAATGGTCAAATTCAGAGCTTCTGAAAACTAGAAATCTATTGATGGGCATTTTGTGCCTATTTTTTTTCTTTTGAGTTTATGCTCTAAATAATCGGTTCATGTATTTGCCATTGGGCAAATGAGTTGTTAATCATCCTTGTTTCCATGAATTTTCAGTAGTAATTTTAAACCCATAAATCTTTTATAATTTTAATCATGTTATAATTTTTATTTTAGGGTTATATATTGTTTTATATATTTTTTTGTTTACAAGGAAAAAAAATAGCATAGGGGTACAGGTATACCTATACCATAGCCTAGACCTTGAAGGGTGGGGTTTGGGTTCATAAATTTTATACCCAAACCCTAACCCAGACCCTAGACCCTAAACCCTAAACCGTAAACCACAATCATAAACCCTAAACCTAAACCCTAGACCAGACCCTAAACCCTAAACCCTAATCCTAAACCCTAACCTAGACCCTAAACCCTAAACCCTAATCCTAGACCCCAAACCCTAACCCTAGTCCCTAGAACCGAAATCCTACCCTAGACCCTAAAACCTAACCCTACACCTTAAACTCTAACCCTAACCCTATACCGTAGACCCTAAACCCTAGCCCTATACCCTAAACCCTAACCCTATACCCTAAACTCTAGACCCCGTACCCTAACCCTAGACCCTAAACTCTAATTCTTAGAGCCTAGACCCTAAACCTTAGAGAAATGAACATTGAATGATTTTAGTTGTAGTGTTAAGAATTATTTTTACTTAGACAACTTTTCGTAATTGGTGACCTGCATGAAGGGGAACACTTGAGGTAAATGCGAATGGACATTAAATTTTTCATGAAGCTACTCTTTTGTTGCAGTTTGTTAAACATTAAAGATTATCTTTGTCATTATGTAATTAGTGCAGTGGTTTGTCAATGAAACTTGTTTCTTATACATATTTTAGTTACTGAGTTGCAGGCATCACCAATGAGAATATGAGCCTATTTGCTGGCTTATTTGGATAGTAACATTCTTTTTTTCATAGTTGTTGTCTAAATTACTTGATTTCAAGGTTCTGAGTGGAAATCCTGTAATTGTTTCTAAGTGAAAATCCTATCACTATTTCACACAGAACACTATTCCTTAAGTAAAAAACTGCAAAATTCTGTAAACAACCTATGAAAATTCGATCATGTGTTACAAGTTAGATTTATGTCATTTCTCTCGTTCTTTGATATGTCAATAATTTTTGTTATTTTTTAAAATTTTTTAACTTTATTAAATCTTCTGCGATTCTTAGATAATTTTATTCGACAATTTCAGATTACTGCAGAAGATATAGTTAAGAACCTTCATGAGATTTAAGGTTTATGAACATTTTCATTACAAAACTTATCCTTTTTTAGTTTTTCTCTCTTGACAAGCTTATGCGACTACTTTATTGTTGATCTAGCCACAGAAGTGAAATGCTTAGTCTTTAACATTTGATCTATCTCATTAAGGGATTTTCACACATACTTCAAAGCAAAATGACGAACTAAGAGAAAATAAGGGGTAAATGTGGAATGAAAACATAGAAAAATCCTCATGGCACTAGGAAGATATATTTATATTTGTATTAGTTACTATAGAAATATGCTAAAATTCATGTATTTATTTGTGCAATTAAAAGCTAACATTATTTATTAGTATGACTTGGTTAAGAACCCACAGAAAGAAAATTGCAGAGGATGTTGCCAAAGATTACTTGAAAGTTACAATAATATGCCTACAAAGAACTAAGATATGATGAACAAGAGTAACTTTTTTCTCATTGAGAAGATATCCATTTCTTCATTCAACGAGGAAATGGCATACAATCAATTGATGAATGAAATTGAAAATAAGAAGATTTTAGGGAAAGTAGGGAATTTGGCATCTAAACTAAGGTGAATATCATCACTTAATAATAAATGTTTTTTATTCTACCCAAATTTGAACGATTGAAATCTCACTATCCGCCACTATGTAAAATAAAGGAGTTTTCAATTAGTTGGCCATGTATAAAATTTTTATGTATCGAACGAAAACAATTGCTACCAAAATTGGTCATTTTCCCATAATCCATTGAGGCATGATTTTAGGGTTTATAAAATGCATATACAATAAATAGGCAGTTTCTGTAATCTTTCTAGATTACAGAGATTAATAGAATCCACATAGAATAACAGAGCCCTTCTTCTAATTCCAAATCTGCTCCAAACTAAAATCTTTCCTATGAAAAATCCATTAACAAAGCTTCAAGCTTTCAACTTTTAGCAGATAAAGTAAATGCAATTAGGGCTCTGTAAGCATTAAAATATAAAATCGCAAATTTAAAGACTAAAAGAACAGAACAACCTTAAGCAATCACAAAAACAAATGCAAAACTAACCTGAAGATATGAAACCAATCAAACTTAAATAATAATAATAATAATAATAATAATAATAATAATAATAATAATAATAATAATAATAACCTGAGGAGCAACAACAATGAACCCATGAGAAGAACTACGTTGAATAAGTCCATAATAGAAAGAGGTCTAAAGAAGGTAACCATGAATCAATAGCAAAACCGAGTAAATTGTTGGTTCCGATGAAGTGCCAATTATAAGTGGCTTTGGTGGAAAAGGAGAAAGAATTAAAGAACCATTTCTGCTACATGTCCCTCCTCCATCAATCGTCAACAGTTGAGTAGTGAAATTTCCAACATTGAAGACGGTTGTTGAAGTGGAGAATGCAAGGAAAGGAGAGGAGTGAGCCATAACTAATAATTTGTTTTGGTTTTCAAGGTTTCTTTTGTTCTTGAAAACTTGGTCTTATGATGATAAAGTTCAAAATTATGTGGCTTTTATATGCCCACTTACCCTGGTTCATTATACTTCATATGGTCTTCACTTTACTTGTGGGAAACAAGGAATTTTGGATTGGGGCGGATCTTCTAATACACCCGTTATTTTTATAATAATTTTATTAATAAATAATGTCTAAAAAAATACTGAAACAATCCTAAGTGATTTTGGGTAAGTATGTAGTTGCTCTATGTCCATACGAAATAATATCTGTTTTTTAAATCTATTCTCAAGATAATGTCTATTTTTCAGTATAGTAGCTCGGGTCAGAACAATAAGGCTTTATTTGGATTGTATTTTAGTTTAAAAGATGTAATTTTTTATTATTAAAATTTGTGAAAGTTGAGATTTTTGTGAGAAAATATGTAAGACTCGTAGTAAAAAAAAGTAAAATGTGTGGCTTCTAAATGAATCATGATGAGATAACAAAACAAATCCATTTCCTAGATAGAATTGAATTAATGGATAAGAAACAGGGACAGAGTTACAAATATCTCCCATTTTTAGTACCCGTCAGATTACGTGAGATACCTCCATGAAAGACGATGCCCATAATTAACAACATTAAGGCAGAATGGAAAGAAAGGTGGATAATCAGTATGCGAAGTGAAGAGCCATAACCTTCCATCGTGGTCTCATTTACAACTTTACAGCTTTAAACATGTGGACAACGAGATAACCTAACTTGCCCTTCAAAAATTCAGTAAAGACATTTGAATCACAAAATAGGCAATCACATCCCAACTTTATCCGTGGCACACTCCTATCCTCCAGAAAAGAAAGACTACTCCTCTCACAATGTAAATTCAGTTGTAGGATTAGCAGATCTTTTGCCCTCCCAAGTGCATGATGCATTAAGGAATATGATTCTTGGCTTGCATGTCTCACCGTATATCAGTACAAAAAAATAGATGTATGCTTGCTGTTTTATTTCCCCTAAGCGCATCATTTTGGGACCTAATGCATAGCAACCAACAAGTTATTTTCTCCAATGATGGGGGGCGTTGAAATAATTCCTGGTTTATACGTCTCACCAGTTATCAGTATTTTCAATATTTTTTCTGTAGGTGTATTTCTATCAGTTTCTTATAGGTACAATTTCTTTTACTTTTGAATTCAAATGGTGGATCTGCACTTGAGTGGAAATTCCCTTTTCGGGTTACTCTCTCACGTTTGTGATATTAACTCGTTTTTTATGGAGTTAACGCACATGCGCGCTCACACACATAGAGAATGGACTTAATGGGGGTGGGATGGGGAGGAAAATGGAGTCCTGTGCACTTTGTTTAGGACTTTCATTTTCTTCTTGATTACTTTTGGAATATAAGTCACTAGATTTTTGTAATGGGCCTTTCTACTTTGCTTTTAATGGTGGTGTTGAATTTTTCAGGAAGTAAAATTGGAGCGGGGCAAGGGCTTGACTCAGAAACGAGAAGCTAAAGTAAAACTAGAGGAATTAGAACGTGAGAAAGGGAAGCTATTTGCATAACTCATTTATCTTAAAAAAGATACTAAAACTTTAAATTTGAAGAAATCATTATTAAATAGAAAAGAAAATAAAGTTAATATATGAAGAAAAAATAAAACGATCCTAAACTCTGATTAAGCAAAAGAAGAAGGAGGTATAAGTAATTTATTAAAACAAATAAGGATGTATGAATAAATGGAGAAGGCCCAGTAGCCCAAATAAAACCCTAAGCGGCGCTTCATTCACTATCGAAGAGAGCAAGTAGCGCCGCCTCATCCGGTTCGCCCCGAATATTCTCTCGCCGGCTCGAGCCCCCGCTCCGTCACGCCCGGTCCGACGAACCGAGGTAAGTTGTTTATTCTCCCTCACTCTCTATTCTCTTTCTTCGTCTTCGAATCTCTCCGCATTTTCTTTGTGAAGTCAAGCCGAATCCGTAGTCGGAGGCGGATTGTGGACGATTCCGACCGGTTTTGGTGGTTTTCTCAGGTGGTTCGTCGAGAAAGGGAAGAAGAATGCATATTCCGGGGGTTTTTTTCTCCCATTCCAAAGAAGAAGAGCATATTCTGGGGTTTGTTGCTCCCTTTCCAAAGAGAGGGAAGAAGAGCATATTCCGGGTTTTGTTGGTGAGTGATTCCATCTCAAATCGAGTCGCTGAGCCGTTCATATCGTAACCCCGTCTCCCGCATCCTTTTCCATTTACTTGGCTTTTAACTCGTTTGTGTCGGTATATGGAAGACTCGTGAATTCATGGAGAAGAGTGATTTTGATAGTTTTTTTTAAGATTTTTTGTATGATGTCAGTTATCTATATATTTTCGAGAACTGTTGTATAAAGTACAAGCTTGTACTCGGAACCGAGAAAGCAAGTATCGCTTGGAGTGAATTAACAAAGGTAAGACAAAGAAGAGTTGTTTTTGGTCTAGCTCTCATGGAAAAGAAGGGGGAAAAATTGGAGAAAAGCTAGGAATGAAAGTGAAAACTTTTATCTTTGCCTATTTCTCTTTGGTGCTCTTTTTGGTATCAATGAAAGCATAAATATTCCACTTTTGTGAAAGTATAACATACTGTAACTCGGAGTGAATATGTGAAGATGAGATCTCGTGGTAGCTTCGAGAAAGAAATCTTCATTTTCTGGGCTTTGAGTTTTACAATATTAATCTAAAAAACTTGCCTTATAGGGGGATAAACTAGTCGATGTTTGTGAAATAAGTCCATTTGAGTAAACATTAATATTTTAGTTGTTTAAGAAAATGTTCCACATATGCAGGGAAGACTGGCATTGAAAGAGTAGTTGAAAGCAATCGACAAGGACGCAGAGGTGATAATGAAAATGTCTGTTTGAAGGAGAGGAGAAGACAAGGAAGGAAATGGCAAAAGGTTTGGCGTGAGAAAGTCAAGCGTAAAAGAGGGTAGTATGCGAAATCCCAACGAAAAGCAAGATTGGTAATTATGTTGCTCTTTTTCCTACTTTCTTCTCCTTTGAAGTGCATCTTTGATTTTTTTGGGGCAATTTTTACTATGAAATTTTTGAATGGAGTGAGATTTTTTTCCCTCCTCTCAAGTTAATCTTTGATTGGCAATTTTCACTAAGAAATTATTGAAGGCAGTGACATTTCTTTCCCCTTTCAAGTTTTAGGGTTTAGGGTTTCGATCCTCAAATAATTTACTTTTGTTCTTTTTTGTCCAATAATTTTAATTTTAAGTTTTTCAATCCTTAAAAAATTTATTTTTGTTCTTTTTTGTCCTACAATTTTAAATTTAGCTTTTTTGATCCCCAAATAATTAACTTTTGTTCCTTTTGATCCTACAATTTTAATGTGAGCCTTTTATATCCCAAAAAACTTACTTTTGTTCTTTTTGATCGTACAATTTTAGTTTTAGTTATTTCAATCCCCATATAATTTACTTTTATTGTTTTTATTCATAGAATTTAATTTTTAGCCCTTTTCATCCCCAAATAATTTACTTTTTTTTTTTTGGTCCTACAATTTTAATTTTCTAGGGTTTAGGGTTTAGGGTTTAGGGTTTAGGGTTTAGGGTTTAGGGTTTAGGGTTTAGGGTTTAGGGTTTAGGGTTTAGGGTTTAGGGTTTAGGGTTTAGGGTTTAGGGTTTAGGGTTTAGGGTTTTAGGGTTTAGGGTTTTAGGGTTTAGGGTTTAGGGTTTAGGGTTTAGGGTTTAGGGTTTAGGGTTTAGGGTTTAGGGTTTAGGGTTTAGGGTTTAGGGTTTAGGTTTAGGGTTTAGGGTTTAGGGTTTAGGGTTTAGGGTTTAGGGTTTAGGGTTTAGGGTTTAGGGTTTAGGGTTTAGGGTTTAGGTTTAGGTTTAGGGTTTAGGGTTTAGGGTTTAGGGTTTAGGGTTTAGGTTTAGGGGTTTAGGGTTTAGGGTTTAGGTTTAGGTTTAGGGTTTAGGGTTTAGGGTTTAGGGTTTAGGTTTAGGGTTTAGGGTTTAGGGTTTAGGTTTAGGGTTTAGGGTTTAGGGTTTAGGTTTAGGGTTTAGGGTTTAGGGTTTAGGGTTTAGGGTTTAGGGTTTAGGGTTTAGGGTTTAGGGTTTAGGCCAGAATTTGGGGTTTGAAGTTTTGGGTTTAGGGTTTGGGATTTAGGAGGTTTGGGGACTAGGGTTTAGGGTTTGGGGGCCCAGGGCCAGGGTTGGAGTTTGGGGGTTGGAAGTTAGGGGCCCCAGGGTTTAAAGTTTAAGGAGTTCAGAGTTTCAAAGTTAAAAGTTGGGAGACTAGGGTTTAAGTTCAAGGCCTTTAGGGTTTAGGAATTTAGGTTAAAAGTTGAATTTCAGGTTTGGAATTTAGGGGTCACAGGGCTAGGAATTTGGGAGTTTAGACCCCAGGGTTTTAGGGTTTAGGAAGCAATATGGCTTTGGTGTAAACCTAAACCTAAACCCTAAACCCTAAACCTAAACCTAAACCTAAACCTAACACAACCTAAACCCTAACCTACCTAAACCTAACCTAAACCTAAACACCAACCTAAACCTAAACCCTAAACCCTAAACCTAAACCCCCTAAACCCTAAACCCTAAACCTAACCTAAACCTAAACCCTAACCTAAACCTAAACCCTAAACCCAAACCCTAAACCTAAACCTAAACCTAAACCCTAAACCCTAAACCTAAACCCTAAACCTAAACCTAAACCTAAACCCTAAACCTAAACCCTAAACCTAACCTAACCTAAACCTAAACCTAACCTAAACCCCTAACCCTAAACCTAAACCTAAACCCTAAACCTAAACCTAAACCTAAACCTAAACTATAAACCTAAACCCTAAACCTAAACCTAAACCTAAACCTAAACCTAAACCCTAAACCTAAACCTAAACCTAAACCCTAAACCTAAACTAACCTAAACCTAAACCCTAAACCCTAAACCTAAACCTAAACCCTAAAACCCTAAACCCTAAAACCCTAAACCCTAAAACCCTAAACCCTAAACCCTAAACCTAAACCCTAAACCCTAAACCCTAAACCCTAAACCCTAAACCCTAAACCCTAAACCCTAAACCCTAAACCCTAAACCCTAAACCCTAGAAAATTAAAATTGTAGGACCAAAAAAAAAGTAAATTATTTGGGGATGAAAAGGGCTAAAAATTAAATTCTATGAATAAAAACAATAAAAGTAAATTATATGGGGATTGAAATAACTAAAACTAAAATTGTACGATCAAAAAGAACAAAAGTAAGTTTTTTGGGATATAAAAGGCTCACATTAAAATTGTAGGATCAAAAGGAACAAAAGTTAATTATTTGGGGATCAAAAAAGCTAAATTTAAAATTGTAGGACAAAAAAGAACAAAAATAAATTTTTTAAGGATTGAAAAACTTAAAATTAAAATTATTGGACAAAAAAGAACAAAAGTAAATTATTTGAGGATCGAAACCCTAAACCCTAAAACTTGAAAGGGGAAAGAAATGTCACTGCCTTCAATAATTTCTTAGTGAAAATTGCCAATCAAAGATTAACTTGAGAGGAGGGAAAAAAATCTCACTCCATTCAAAAATTTCATAGTAAAAATTGCCCCAAAAAAATCAAAGATGCACTTCAAAGGAGAAGAAAGTAGGAAAAAGAGCAACATAATTACCAATCTTGCTTTACGTTGGGATTTCGCATACTACCCTCTTTTACGCTTCGGCTTTCTCAGCCAAACCTTTTGCCATTTCCTTCCTTGTCTTCTCCTCTCCTTCAAACAGCATTTTCATTATCACCTCTGCGTCCTTGTCGATTGCTTTCAACTACTCTTTCAATGCCGTCTTCCTGCATATGTGGAACATTTTCTTAAACAACTAAAATATTAATGTTTACTCAAATGGACTTATTTCACAAACATCTGACTAGTTTATCCCCCTATAAGGCAAGTTTTTTAGATTAATATTGTAAAACTCAAAGCCCAGAAAATGAAGATTTCTTTCTCGAAGCTACCACGAGATCTCATCTTCACATATTCACTCCGAGTTACACGATTGTTATACTTTCACAAAAGTGGAATATTTATGCTTTCATTGATACCAAAAAGAGCACCAAAGAGAAATAGGCAAAGATAAAAGTTTTCACTTTCATTCCTAGCTTTTCTCCAATTTTTCCCCTTCTTTTCCATGAGAGCTAGACCAAAAACAACTCTTCTTTGTCTTACCTTTGTTAATTCACTCCAAGCGATACTTGCTTTCGGTTCCCGGTACAAGCTTGTACTTTATACAACGAGTTCACGAAAATATATAGATATGACATCATACAAAAAATCTTAAAAAAAAACTATCAAAATCACTCTTCTCCATGAATTCACGAGTCTTCCATATCATCGACACAAAGCGAGTTAAAAGCCAAGTAAATGGAAAAGGATGCGGGGACGAGGGTTACGATATGAACGGCTCACGTGGCTCGATTTGAGATGGAATCACTCACCAACAAAACCCAGAATATGCTCTTCTTCCCTCTCTTTGGAAAGGGAGCAACAAACCCCAGAATATGCTCTTCTTCTTTGGAATGGGAGAAAAAAACCCCCGAGAATATGCATTCTTCTTCCCTTTCTGACGAACCACGCTGAGAAAACCACCAAAA
The DNA here is from genome assembly GCA_028651295.1 of Catharanthus roseus. Taxonomy (NCBI): domain Eukaryota; kingdom Viridiplantae; phylum Streptophyta; class Magnoliopsida; order Gentianales; family Apocynaceae; genus Catharanthus; species Catharanthus roseus. The sequence goes on from JAPQWS010000144.1 coordinate 186,576, forward strand.
CCGGTCGAGAATCGTCCACAATCCGCCTCCGACTACGGATTCGGCTTGACTTCACAAAGAAAATGCGGAGAGATTCGAAGACGAAGAAAGAGAATAGAGAGTGAGGGAGAATAAACAACTTACCTCGGTTCGTCGGACCGGCGTGACGGAGCGGGGGCTGAGCCGGCGAGAGAATATTCGGGCGAACCGGATGAGGCGGCGCTCTCTGCTCTCTTCGATAGTGAATGAAGCGCCGCTTAGGGTTTTATTTGGGCTCTTGGGCCTTCTCCATTTATTCATACATCCTTATTTGTTTTAATAAATTACTTATACCTCCTTCTTCTTTTGCTTAATCGAGTTTAGGATCGTTTTATTTTTTTCTTCATATATTAACTTTATTTTCTTTTCTATTTAATAATGATTTCTTCAAATTTAAAGTTTTAGTATCTTTTTTAAGATAAATGAGTTATGCAAATAGCTTCCCTTTCTCACGTTCTAATTCCTCTAGTTTTACTTTAGCTTCTCGTTTAGAGTCAAGCCCTTGCCCCAGCTCAATTTTACTTCTGAAAAATTCAACACCACCATTAAAAGCAAAGTAGAAAGGCCCATTACAAAAATCTAGTGACTTATATTCCAAAAGTAATCAAGAAGAAAATGAAAGTCCTAAACAAAGTGCACAGGACTCCATTTTCCTCCCCATCCCACCCCCATTAAGTCCATTCTCTATGTGTGTGAGCGCGCATGTGCGTTAACTCCATAAAAAACGAGTTAATATCACAAACGTGAGAGAGTAACCCGAAAAAGGGAATTTCCACTCAAGTGCGAGATCCACCATTTGAATTCAAAAGTAAAAGAAATTGTACCTATAAGAAAGCGATAGAAATACACCTACGGAAAAAAATATTGAAAATACGATAGCTGGGTGAGACGTATAAACCAGGAATTATTTCAACGCCCCCCATCATTGGAGAAAATAACTTGTTGGTTGCTATGCATTAGGTCCCAAAATGATGCGCTTAGGGGAAATAAAACAGCAAGCATACATCTATTTTTTTGTACTGATATACGGTGAGACATGCAAGCCAAGAATCATATTCCTTAATGCATCATGCACTTGGGAGGGCAAAAGATCTGCTAATCCTACAACTGAATTTACATTGTGAGAGGAGTAGTCTTTCTTTTCTGGAGGATAGGAGTGTGCCACGGATAAAGTTGGGATGTGATTGCCTATTTTGTGATTCAAATGTCTTTACTGAATTTTTGAAGGGCAAGTTAGGTTATCTCGTTGTCCACATGTTTAAAGCTGTAAAGTTGTAAATGAGACCACGATGGAAGGTTATGGCTCTTCACTTCGCATACTGATTATCCACCTTTCTTTCCATTCTGCCTTAATGTTGTTAATTATGGGCATCGTCTTTCATGGAGGTATCTCACGTAATCTGACGGGTACTAAAAATGGGAGATATTTGTAACTCTGTCCTGTTTCTTATCCATTAATTCAATTCTATCTAGGAAATGGATTTGTTTTGTTATCTCATCATGATTCATTTAGAAGCCACACATTTTACTTTTTTTACTCTGAGTCTTACATATTTTCTCACAAAAATCTCAACTTTCACAAATTTTAATAATAAAAAATTACATCTTTTAAACTAAAATACAATCCAAATAAAGCCTTATTGTTCTGACCCGAGCTACTATACTGAAAAATAGACATTATCTTGAGAATAGATTTAAAAAACAGATATTATTTCGTATGGACATAGAGCAACTACATACTTACCCAAAATCACTTAGGATTGTTTCAGTATTTTTTTAGACATTATTTATTAATAAAATTATTATAAAAATAACGGGTGTATTAGAAGATCCGCCCTCAATCCAAAATTCCTTGTTTCCCACAAGTAAAGTGAAGACCATATGAAGTATAATGAACCGGGGGTAAGTGGGCATATAAAAAGCCACATAATTTTGAACTTTATCATCATAAGACCAAGTTTTCAAGAACAAAAGAAACCTTGAAAACCAAAACAAATTATTAGTTATGGCTCACTCCTCTCCTTTCCTTGCATTCTCCACTTCAACAACCGTCTTCAATGTTGGAAATTTCACTACTCAGCTGTTGACGATTGATGGAGGAGGGACATGTAGCGAAATGGTTCTTTAATTCTTTCTCCTTTTCCACCAAAGCCACTTATAATTGGCACTTCATCGGAACCAACAATTTACTCGGTTTTGCTATTGATTCATGGTTACCTTCTTTAGACCTCTTTCTATTATGGACTTATTCAACGTAGTTCTTCTCATGGGTTCATTGTTGTTGCTCCTCGGAGTTATTATTATTATTATTATTATTATTATTATTATTATTATTATTATTATTATTATTATTTAAGTTTGATTGGTTTCATATCTTCGAGTTAGTTTTGCATTTGTTTTTTGTGATTGCTTAAGGTTGTTACTGTTCTTTTAGTCTTTAAATTTGCGATTTTATATTTTAATGCTTACGAGCCCTAATTGCATTTACTTTATCTGCTAAAAGTTGAAAGCTTGAAGCTTTGTTAATGGATTTTTCATAGGAAAGATTTTAGTTTGGAGCAGATTTGGAATTAGAAGAAGGGCTCTGTTATTCTATGTGGATTCTATTAATCTCTGTAATCTAGAAAGATTACAGAAACTGCCTATTTATTGTATATGCATTTTATAAACCCTAAAATCATGCCTCAATGGATTATGGGAAAATGACCAATTTTGGTAGCAATTGTTTTCGTTCGATACATAAAAATTTTATACATGGCCAACTAATTGAAAACTCCTTTATTTTACATAGTGGCGGATAGTGAGATTTCAATCGTTCGGCTGGTAGAATAAAAACATTTATTATTAAGTGATGATATTCACCTTAGTTTAGATGCCAAATTCCCTACTTTCCCTAAAATCTTCTTATTTTCAATTTCATTCATCAATTGATTGTATGCCATTTCCTCGTTGAATGAAGAAATGGATATCTTCTCAATGAGAAAAAGTTACTCTTGTTCATCATATCTTAGTTCTTTGTAGGCATATTATTGTAACTTTCAAGTAATCTTTGGCAACATCCTCTGCAATTTTCTTTCTGTGGGTTCTTAACCAAGTCATACTAATAAATAATGTTAGCTTTTAATTGCACAAATAAATACATGAATTTTAGCATATTTCTATAGTAACTAATACAAATATAAATATATCTTCCTAGTGCCATGAGGATTTTTCTATGTTTTCATTCCACATTTACCCCTTATTTTCTCTTAGTTCGTCATTTTGCTTTGAAGTATGTGTGAAAATCCCTTAATGAGATAGATCAAATGTTAAAGACTAAGCATTTCACTTCTGTGGCTAGATCAACAATAAAGTAGTCGCATAAGCTTGTCAAGAGAGAAAAACTAAAAAAGGATAAGTTTTTGTAATGAAAATGTTCATAAACCTTAAATCTCATGAAGGTTCTTAACTATATCTTACACGATGTCTGAAATTGTCGAATAAAATTATCTAAGAATCGCAGAAGATTTAATAAAGTTAAAAAATTTTAAAAAATAACAAAAATTATTGACATATCAAAGAACGAGAGAAATGACATAAATCTAACTTGTAACACATGATCGAATTTTCATAGGTTGTTTACTGAGAATTTTGCGAGTTTTTTACTTAAGGAATAGTGTTACGTGTGAAATAGTGATAGGATTTTCACTTAGAAACAATTACGGGATTTCCACTCGAACCTTGAAATCAAGTAATTTAGACAACAACTATGAAAAAAAAGAATGTTACTATCCAAATAAGCCAGACAAATAGGCTCATATTCTCATTGGTGATGCACGCAACTCAGTAACTAAAATATGTATAAGAAACAAGTTTCATTGACAAACCACTTTGCACTAATTACATAATGACAAAGATAATCTTTAATGTTTAACAAAAGCTGCAACAAAAGAGTAGCTTCATGAAAAATTTAATGTCCATTCGCATTTACCTCAAGTGTTCCCCTTCATGCAGGTCACCAATTACGAAAAGTTGTCTAAGTAAAAATAATTCTTAACACTACAACTAAAATCATTCAATGTTCATTTCTCTAAGGTTTAGGGTCTAGGCTCTAAGAATTAGAGTTTAGGGTCTAGGGTTAGGGGTACGGGGTCTAGAGTTTAGGGTATAGGGTTAGGGGTTTAGGAGTATAGGAGCTAGGGTTTAGGGTCTACGGTATAGGGTTAGGGGTTAGAGTTTAAGGTGTAGGGTTAGGTTTTAGGGTCTAGGGTAGGATTTCGGTTCTAGGGACTAGGGTTAGGGGTTTGGGGTCTAGGATTAGGGTTTAGGGGTTTAGGGGTCTAGGTTAGGGGTTTAGGATTAGGGGTTTAGGGTTTAGGAGTGCAGTCTAGGGGTTTAGGTTTAGGGTTTATGATTGTGGTTTACGGTTTAGGGTTTAGGGGTCTAGGAGTCCAGGTTAGGGTTTGGGTATAAAATTTATGAACCCAAACCCCACCCTTCAAGGTCTAGGCTATGGTATAGGTATACCATGCCCTCTATGCTATTTTTTTTTCCTTGTAAACAAAAAAAATATATAAAACAATATATAACCCTAAAATAAAAAATTATAACATGATTAAAATTATAAAAAGATTTATGGGTTTAAAATTACTCATCGAAAATTCATGGAAACAAGGATGATTAACAACTCATTTGCCCAATGGCAAATACATGAACCGATTATTTAGAGCATAAACTCAAAAAGAAAAAAAATAGGCACAAAATGCCCATCAATAGATTTCTAGTTTTCGAAGCTACGAATTTGACCATTAAGAAAGAATGAATGAGAAGTGAGTCGAAGAGTGAGGCCGAAAATGTATCGAATATGTTTAAATAAAAAGTATAAAAAACAATATAATGTATATATAAATATATATATATATTATTACATGATAAAAAATTATAACATGATTAAAATTATAAAAGATTTATGGGTTTAAAATTACTACTGAAAATTCATGGAAACAAGGATGATTAACAACTCATTTGCCCAATGGCAAATACATGAACCGATTATTTAGAGCATAAACTCAAAAGGAAAAAAAATAGGCACAAAATGCCCATCAATAGATTTCTAGTTTTCGAAGCTACGAATTTGACCATTAAGAAAGAATGAATGAGAAGTGGTCGAAGAGTGAGGCTGAAAATGTATCGAATATGTTTAAATAAAAAGTATAAAAAACAATATAATGTATATATAAATATATATATTATTACATGATAAAAATTATAACATGATTAAAATTATAAAAGATTTATGGGTTTAAAATTACTACTGAAAATTCATGGAAACAAGGATGATTAACAACTCATTTGCCCAATGGCAAATACATGAACCCGATTATTTAGAGCATAAACTCAAAAGAAAAAAAATAGGCACAAAATGCCCATCAATAGATTTCTAGTTTTTGAAGCTACGAATTTGACCATTAAGAAAGAATGAATGAGAAGTGAGTCGAAGAGTGAGGCTGAAAATGTATCGAATATGTTTAAATAAAAAGTATAAAAAACAATATAATGTATATATAAATATATATATTATTACATGATAAAAATTATAACATGATTAAAATTATAAAAAGATTTATGGGTTTAAAATTACTACTGAAAATTCATGGAAACAAGGATGATTAACAACTCATTTGCCCAATGGCAAATACATGAACCGATTATTTAGAGCATAAACTCAAAAAAGAAAAAAAATAGGCACAAAATGCCCATCAATAGATTTCTAGTTTTTGGGAAGCTACGAATTTGACCATTAAGAAAGAATGAATGAGAAGTGAGTGAAGAGTGAGGCTGAAAATGTATCGAATATGTTTAAATAAAAAGTATAAAAAACAATATAATGTATATATAAATATATATATTATTACATGATAAAAAATTATAACATGATTAAAATTATAAAAGATTTATGGGTTTAAAATTACTACGAAAATTCATGGAAACAAGGATGATTAACAACTCATTTGCCCAATGGCAAATACATGAACCCGATTATTTAGAGCATAAACTCAAAAGAAAAAAAAATAGGCACAAAATGCCCATCAATAGATTTCTAGTTTTCAGAAGCTCTGAATTTGACCATTAAGAAAGAATGAATGAGAAGTGACTGAAGAGTGAGACTGAAAATGTATCGAATATGTTTAAATAAAAAGTATAAAAAACAATATAATGTATATATAAATATATATTATTATTACATGATAAAAAATTATAACATGATTAAAATTATAAAAAGATTTATGGGTTTAAAAATTACTACTGAAAATTCATGGAAACAAGGATGATTAACAACTCATTTGCCCAATGGCAAATACATGAACCCGATTATTTAGAGCATAAACTCAAAAAGAAAAAAAATAGGCACAAAATGCCCATCAATAGATTTCTAGTTTTTGAAGCTACGAATTTGACCATTAAGAAAGAATGAATGAGAAGTGAGTGAAGAGTGAGACTGAAAATGTATCGAATATGTTTAAATAAAAAGTATAAAAACAATATAATGTATATATAAATATATATATATTATTACATGATAAAAATTATAACATGATTAAAATTATAAAAGATTTATGGGTTTAAAATTACTATCGAAAATTCATGGAAACAAGGATGATTAACAACTCATTTGCCCAATGGCAAATACATGAACCGATTATTTAGAGCATAAACTCAAAAGAAAAAAAAATAGGCACAAAATGCCCATCAATAGATTTCTAGTTTTTCGAAGCTACGAATTTGACCATTAAGAAAGAATGAATGAGAAGTGGTGAAGAGTGAGGCTGAAAATGTATCGAATATGTTTAAATAAAAAGTATAAAAAACAATATAATGTATATATAAATATATATATATTATTACATGATAAAAATTATAACATGATTAAAATTATAAAAGATTTATGGGTTTAAAATTACTACGAAAATTCATGGAAACAAGGATGATTAACAACTCATTTGCCCAATGGCAAATACATGAAACCCGATTATTTAGAGCATAAACTCAAAAGGAAAAAAAATAGGCACAAAATGCCCATCAATAGATTTCTAGTTTTTCGAAGCTACGAATTTGACCATTAAGAAAGAATGAATGAGAAGTGAGTTTGAAGAGTGAGGTCGAAAATGTATCGAATATGTTTAAATAAAAAGTATAAAAACAATATAATGTATATATAAATATATATATTATTACATGATAAAAAATTATAACATGATTAAAATTATAAAAGATTTATGGGTTTAAAATTACTCACGAAAATTCATGGAAACAAGGATGATTAACAACTCATTTGCCCAATGGCAAATACATGAACCGATTATTTAGAGCATAAACTCAAAAGGGAAAAAAAATAGGCACAAAATGCCCATCAATAGATTTCTAGTTTTCGAAGCTACGAATTTGACCATTAAGAAAGAATGAATGAGAAGTGAGTCGAAGAGTGAGGTCGAAAATGTATCGAATATGTTTAAATAAAAAGTATAAAAAACAATATAATGTATATATAAATATATATATATATATTATTACATGATAAAAAATTATAACATGATTAAAATTATAAAAAGATTTATGGGTTTAAAATTACTACTGAAAATTCATGGAAACAAGGATGATTAACAACTCATTTGCCCAATGGCAAATACATGAACCGATTATTTAGAGCATAAACTCAAAAGGAAAAAAAATAGGCACAAAATGCCCATCAATAGATTTCTAGTTTTTGAAGCTCCGAATTTGACCATTAAGAAAGAATGAATGAGAAGTGAGTCGAAGAGTGAGGCTGAAAATGTATCGAATATGTTTAAATAAAAAGTATAAAAAACAATATAATGTATATATAAATATATATATTATTACATGATAAAAATTATAACATGATTAAAATTATAAAAGATTTATGGGTTTAAAATTACTACTGAAAATTCATGGAAACAAGGATGATTAACAACTCATTTGCCCAATGGCAAATACATGAACCGATTATTTAGAGCATAAACTCAAAAAGAAAAAAAATAGGCACAAAATGCCCATCAATAGATTTCTAGTTTTCGAAGCTCCGAATTTGACCATTAAGAAAGAATGAATGAGAAGTGGTCGAAGAGTGAGGCTGAAAATGTATCGAATATGTTTAAATAAAAAGTATAAAAAACAATATAATGTATATATAAATATATATATTATTACATGATAAAAATTATAACATGATTAAAATTATAAAAGATTTATGGGTTTAAAATTACTACTGAAAATTCATGGAAACAAGGATGATTAACAACTCATTTGCCCAATGGCAAATACATGAACCGATTATTTAGAGCATAAACTCAAAAGGAAAAAAATAGGCACAAAATGCCCATCAATAGATTTCTAGTTTTCAGAAGCTCTGAATTTGACCATTAAGAAAAAATGAATGAGAAGTGACTGAAGAGTGAGACTGAAAATGTATCGAATATGTTTAAATAAAAAGTATAAAAACAATATAATGTATATATAAATATATATATTATTACATGATAAAAATTATAACATGATTAAAATTATAAAAGATTTATGGGTTTAAAATTACTACTGAAAATTCATGGAAACAAGGATGATTAACAACTCATTTGCCCAATGGCAAATACATGAACCGATTATTTAGAGCATAAACTCAAAAGGAAAAAAATAGGCACAAAATGCCCATCAATAGATTTCTAGTTTTCGAAGCTCGAATTTGACCATTAAGAAAGAATGAATGAGAAGTGACTGAAGAGTGAGACTGAAAATGTATCGAATATGTTTAAATAAAAAGTATAAAAAACAATATAATGTATATATAAATATATATATATATATTATTACATGATAAAAAATTATAACATGATTAAAATTATAAAAGATTTATGGGTTTAAAATTACTATCGAAAATTCATGGAAACAAGGATGATTAACAACTCATTTGCCCAATGGCAAATACATGAACCGATTATTTAGAGCATAAACTCAAAAGAAAAAAAATAGGCACAAAATGCCCATCAATAGATTTCTAGTTTTTCGAAGCTACGAATTTGACCATTAAGAAAGAATGAATGAGAAGTGAGTGAAGAGTGAGGCTGAAAATGTATCGAATATGTTTAAATAAAAAGTATAAAAAACAATATAATGTATATATAAATATATATATTATTACATGATAAAAATTATAACATGATTAAAATTATAAAAGATTTATGGGTTTAAAATTACTACTGAAAATTCATGGAAACAAGGATGATTAACAACTCATTTGCCCAATGGCAAATACATGAACCGATTATTTAGAGCATAAACTCAAAAAGAAAAAAAAATAGGCACAAAATGCCCATCAATAGATTTCTAGTTTTCGAAGCTCGAATTTGACCATTAAGAAAGAATGAATGAGAAGTGGTCGAAGAGTGAGGCTGAAAATGTATCGAATATGTTTAAATAAAAAAGTATAAAAAACAATATAATGTATATATAAATATATATATATATTATTACATGATAAAAAATTATAACATGATTAAAATTATAAAAGATTTATGGGTTTAAAATTACTACTGAAAATTCATGGAAACAAGGATGTTTAACAACTCATTTGCCCAATGGCAAATACATGAACCGATTATTTAGAGCATAAACTGAAAAAGGCACAAAATGCCCATCAATAGATTTCTTGTTTTTGGAAGCTCCGAATTTGACCATTAAGAAAGAATGAATGAGAAGTGAGTCGAAGAGTGAGGCTGAAAATGTGTTTAAATAAAAAAGTATAAAAATAATATAATGTATATATAAATATATATATTATTATTTTATTATTATGCGTATACGGATAAACGGGTGTGAATATGAGTATACTTGTCCAGACCTATTTAATATAATTCACACGGATACGGGTATGGATCTGCGGGTATAAAATTTTAACAATACCCGCTATAAACTGGTATAGATCTGCCAGGGTATGAATAAGACCCCATTTACAGCCCTAATTACAATGACCATGAGATGAAAACTCAAAGATTTAATCTTTGTGATTTTTTAACGAGGAGACAAAGTTGTTTAACAATATTTTGATACAACCAAATTAGCCAACTACACTTTCCTTCTCTGTATCCCTATCTTACGCAAATGATGCCCTGCCATGTTCTAAAGGGCAATTTACACCAACCAATTCAATAATAAATTTTGTACAACATATGCTGGTCCTCCCTGTAGCTCTTCTCCTCCTGTTTGCTTATTTTACCCTTTGGGCACATTTTATAAAAATTTAAGAATATGCAAATTATTAATGCTACATGCTCATTGCCCTCGATGATGCTTCGATTCACCTTCCACCACCTATGTTTCGATTACGACGTCATTTTCCTACCCACATATAATGTAAGCATGCATCGATCGATAAGGTTCACATTAAGAAAGTCTGCTATAAAATAATTTTACATTGTTGTACCACTTGATCTTTTAACTTGGTCTCTTTGCTTGTTTTACCCTTTGGGCACATTTTATACAAATTTAAGAATATGCAAATTATTAATGCTACATGCTCATTGCCCTCGATGATGCTTCGATTCACCTTCCACCACCTATGTTTCGATTCGACGTCATTTTCCTACCCACATATAATGTAAGCATGCATCGATCGATAAGGTTCACATTAAGAAGTCTGCTATAAAATAATTTTACATTGTTGTACCACTTGATCTTTTAACTTGGTCTCTTCAAGGTAACGCTCTAAAGCCCCCATTTCCACGAGTATTTTCCCGCCACATCCAGTGCATTTGTTGTGCCCTCACTGAATCTTCATCTACAACTACGGCGTCTATTTTGTCATTTCCTCTCTTAGTATCCGGAATCTAATAAACACGAGCAACGATTTCAATATAGCCAAATGCACAGTAAAATGGTTTTAAGAATGTTACAAGCATACCGGGCATCATTCCAAATGAATGATAACAATTGATGATTTGATCCATGTTTTACCTCATACATAGCGTCGAGTTAGGATGCTCTCCAGAATGGCTCTTAAACCCCTAGCGCTAGTATTTTTAGCCATCGCCTTTTTAGCAATCAACCTTAATGCTTTCTCGTAAAATGTAACTTAACCTCGTTCACAACTATCAAAATGTGAGTGTAAAATGTGTGTGCTTGTCAAATTGAAGGAACATATGGGGAAAGAAAGATCCGAGGTTTTGAAGTGAAGCTTCCTTACATTGTTTATGCTAAACATTTTCTTATACTGCTTCCCAAGTGCATTTTTCGGTTCCATGAGGACCTAGAGAAATGCATGAAATCATTATCCACCACCAAAAGATTTAAGAACAAAATGAAAAACCAGGCTTTCATTATCCACACCCAAAAAATTTAAGAACAAAATGGAAAACCATGCTTTACGAGTGACTCGCATCTCAAATTTCTTAAAGACCAACACAGGGAGCACCAAAAAACATCACCTCTTTTTTAAGAAAACCAAAAGCAACCCCGGAATAGAAATTTGGACCTGCTTTCTTAATCAATCTTGTGAGCCGAAGATCATATCAATTAGGAACGCTCCTTAAATGGGATAGTACGAGAAAGAGTGAAAAAAAAATGGTTTTTCTATTTCCTTCACCTCCCGATCACAATGCTAAACTAGGCATGCAAAAGGTTCTATGATAACCTAAATCATATAGAGAACAAATGCCATTAAGTACAACCGATTTTTTCCTTTTTACGGTGGGGGAGGGGAATTGTGGGGGAAAGGGAGGAGTAATAAATTGCCGATAACACACAACTAGTTCCGATTTGGTCAATAAATTTCGTAGGGATGATGCATGAAAATTTGTGGTAGCACATCTACTATTAACGACATCAATAAGAGATCGGGGAAATAATGACACATAAAAAACATTTGGATAGAAAGCAACAAGCTATAATTAAGCTGAACAATTTGGACTGAATTAAAGGCGAGGACCAACTTTGGTAACAACAAATTACGAATTTGATGCACATGTACGGTAAAGCAGAAAGAAATAATTTACCCGAACAAGTTGATCCTCGATTAGACTCGATAAATTAACTAAAAATAGGGAAGCGCCCAACGAATTCGGTATGAGTCCATAAGCAATAAGATCACTACTTTCAACACTGAAAAGGGTATTCTCCAACTTTGACCACGACAAACATACTACAACTTATATCCCGAAAAAAGCCAATACTAGATCCTAGATATGTCACAATCTATGGTCTTACTGATTCTAGCGAGGGGAAGATGATCTCTGCGGCATTAGTTATTAATCCGGATCTCATGTTACCACGAGCTGGAGCTCCAAAACCAATTGAAGAATCTTGCTGATCGCGCGAAAACAAATGGAAAGTTCAAATTCAACACTCCAAACATGTAGTTCAAGAGAAATTATTGACCGAGTGAAGCCAAAGTAGTTCTCTGCTTATCCACTGAAGGAGAATTCAAAGAAAACCATCAACGAGATAATTACCTTTCGGATATGGTCTTTTCCAAATCAACAAAAAGCTCCACCACGAGATAAATAGGATGTCTTTTGTATCAATCTGCGAGAAGTTCTCATAATAAGTTAGAGAACCGGGAATTGATTAATCAGAAGAATTCCACCACCAAGAATAAGAATATGGCGGGTGAAATTTCTTTTTAAAGCTGCGCACGAATTGGCTTTAGGGCCTAGGGTCTAGGGTATAGGGTCTAGGGTCTAGGGTTTAGGGTTTAGGGTATAGGGTTTAGGGTCTAGGGTTTAGGGTTTAGGGGTCTAGGGTGTAGGGTGTAGGGTATAGGGTTTAAGGTCTAAGGTCTAGAGTTTAGGGGTTTAGGGTCTAGGGGTCGAGGGTATAGGGTTTAGGGTTTAGGGTCTAGGGTATAGGGTTTAAGGTATAGGGTATAGAGTTAGGGTTTAGGGTATAGGGTCTAGGGTTTAAGGTATAGGGTATAGGGTTAGGGTTTAGGGTATAGGGTCTAGGGTCTAGGGTTTAGGGTCTAGGATCTAGGGTATAGGGTTTAGGGTTTAGGGTCTAGGGGTTTAGGGGTCTAGGGGTCTAGGGGTCTAGGGTCTAGGGGTCTAGGGTCTAGGGGTTTAGGGGTCTAGGGTCTAGGGTCTAGGATTTAGGGTTTAGGGTCTAGGGGTTTAGGGGTCTAGGGGTCTAGGGTTTAGAGTTTAGGGTTTAGGGTCTAGGGTGAAGGGTCTAAGGTCTAGGGTTTAGGGTCGAGGGTATAGGGGTATAGGGTATAGGGTTTAGGGTTTAGGGTCTAGGGTCTACGGTTTAGGGGTTTAGGGTCTAGGGTCTAGGGTTTAGGGTTTAGGGTTTAGAGTATAGGGTTTAGGGGCGTAGGTTCTAGGGGTTTAGAGTTTAGGGTCTAGGGTCTAGGGTTTAGGGTCTAGGGTCTAGGGTATAGGGGTCTAGGGTTTAGGGGTATAGGGTCTAGGGTTTAGGGGTCTAGGGTCTAGGGTCTAGGGTCTAGGGGTTTAGGGTTTAGGGTTTAGGATCTAAGGTCTAGGGGTTTAAGGTATAGGGTATAGGGGTTAGGGTTTAGGGTGTAGGGTCTAGGGTCTAGGGGTTTAAGGTATAGGGTATAGGGTTAGGGTTTAGGGTATAGGGGTCTAGGGTCTAGGGGTTTAGAGTATATAGGGTCTAGGGTCTAGGGTCTAGGGTTTAGGGTTTAGGGTTTAGGGTCTAGGGTCTAGGGGTCTAGGGGTTTAGGGGTTTAGGGTCTAGGGTATAGGGTCTAGGGTTTAGGGTCTAAGGTCTAGGGTCTAGGGTTTAGGGGACTAGGGTGTAGGGTCTAAGGTCTAGGGGTTTAGGGGTCTAGGGTATAGGGTCTAGGATATAGGGTTTAGGGTTTAGGGTCTAGGGTCTAGGGTCTAGGGTTTAGGGTCAAGGGTTTAGGGTTTAGGGTTTAGAGTATAGGGTTTAGGGCCTAGGTTCTAGGGGTTTAGGTTTGGGGGTTTAGGGTCTAGGGCTAGAGTATAGGGTTTAGGGTCTAGGGTCTAGGGTCTAGGGGTTTAGGGTTTAGGGTGTAAGGTCTAAGGTCTAGGGGTTTAGGGTCTAGGGTATAGGGTTTAGGGTTTAGGGTCTAGGGTCTAGGGTTTAGGGTATAGGGTTTAGGGGTCTAGGTTCTAGGGTTTAGGATTTAGGGTTTAGGGTCTACGATATATTGTTAGGGGTTAGAGTCTAGGATTCAAGATTAGGGTTTTCCTCGCTTTCATGACTGAAACACGCCGAGAAAACAACCAAAATCGGTAAGTATCGGCAAAATATCATCCCCAATCTGGCGCAGAGCAAAGCGGATTCGACTTGACTTCGGACTCACCAGCAGATTCAAATCGACAAACTTGGCGGGTTCGGAGCCAAAGCCGATCTTTGAAAAGGGTATTCTCCAACTTTGACCACGAGCAAACATACTACAACTTATATCACGAAAAAAGCGATACTAGATCCTAGATATGTCACAATCTATGGTCTTACTGATTCTAGCGAGGAAGATGATCTTTGCGGCATTAGTTATTAATCCGGATCTCATGTTACCACGAAGCTGGAGCTCCAAAACCAATTGAAGAATCTTGCTAGATCCGCGGAAAAACAAATGGAAAGTTCAAATTCAACACTCCAAACATGTAATTCAAGAGAAATTATTGACCGGTGAAGCCAAAGTAGTTCTCTGCTTATCCCTGAAGGAGAATTCAAAGAAAACCATCAACAAATAATTACCTTTCAGATGTGGTCTTTTCCAAATCAACAAAAGCTCCACCACAAACAAATAGGATGTCTTTTGTATCAATCTGCAGAGAAGTTCTCATAATGAGTTAGAGAACCGGGAATTGATTAATCCGAAGAATTCCACCACCAAGAATAAGAATATGGCAGGTGAAATTTCTTTTTAAACTGCTCCGAATGGGGTCTAGTGCCAGGTCAAGCGTGGCCAGCATCAGATTCAAATCAATTCAATTGGCTTTAGGGCCTAGGGTCTAGGGTCTAGGGTCTAAAGTCTAGGGTCTAGGGTCTAGGGTATAGGGTTTAGGGTTTAGGGTATAGGGTCCGGGGTTTAGGGGTTTAGGGTTTAGGGTTTAGAGTATAGGGTTTAGGGTCTAGGTTCTAAGGTTTAGGGTTTAGGGTCTACGATATACTATTAGGGGTTAGAGTCTAGGATTCAAGATTAGGGTTTTCCTCCTTTCATGACGAAACCAGCCAGAAAACAACCAAAACCGGTGAGAATCGGCAAAAAATCATCCCCAATCTGGCGCCGACAACGGATTCAAATCTGACAAACTTGGCTGTTCGGAGCCAAAGCCGATGCTGCTCATAGGTCCGCAAAAATTGCAGAAAGAAATGCGGAGAGATTCGGAGACGGAGAAAGAGAATAGAGAGTGAGGGAGAATGAACAACTTACCTCAGTTCGTCGGAGCAGCGTCGTATCAATTCAAAAATACGAGAAGATGACTGCCTAAAAAAGGCCTAATAATGCTTTTACAGGTCACCAAGATCTGGCTGCTTCAAGAATAATAGCATTGATTGCTGATTTTTAGTGTTACCCAAGTGGTTTCTTCAAAATTCGAGGGCAGCACAGGTTTACCTTCACAAAGACAAAATTTGAACGGCACAATGAACATGTCAGACATTTTATTGAATAGAGATTATTTCCAGTTTAAAAGAAACTACGCCAACAGAACAGAAAATGAATAATAATCAATAACATCGATATATGAGTTGATAAACATATATGCACAACACCAAAAACCAATGTAATTTTTGAGCAATCACATTGAGGTTGCAACTTGCAAAGCATGACAAACAAAAGTTAAAAATAGTCATTTTCCTATCAAGAAGCTTCTCTTTTCTTCTTTTCCATTCTTCTCTTCCATTTTTTTTTCGAAGAAGGCTAGGTAACTTCTTATTATTATACACCAAATCCTACTACAGATGCTAATGAGTTTCACAATTTCATTCTCTTTGATGGGCCCTGGTCGATAATGGGATCTACAGAAGGTTGCTGGGGGCTCTACTTGCTGGTTTTCTGAACTTTTCTCTCCTTCAGCAGTTGAAGGCGGAGCATAACCTTCTGGAAAAGGTGGTGGCGGAGGAACTGGTGGAAGCTGCAAGATAAGAATCAAGAACATCCTAATCAATGTAGTGCATTGAGACTAAACGATACTTTAGTTAATGAAAACTATCAGCAGCTGCTGCACTACTGAATGAATCCATAAAACACGTTGAACATGTCAGGTTGAAATACAAGTTGAACATGTATAGTTTAACAATACACAAGATGCCATGTATTCTTTAGACAGGACCATGGGAGACCTAAGGGAAAAAAGAAAGGTATCATCTAAAGTGCAATGGGTAAGGAATGCACCACTACTATTCCTAAGAGAAATTAGTGATCTTCGACAAAATTGTTTATGTACTTCAAGGGGTTGAGTCATGCTAGTTGAACCTGAAGTTGCTAACACAAAATCAATGCAATGATGAATGGTGCCTTTTAAGCCAGAAAAAGGATCCTCCAAATTGCACGGGAATGGGACAACCAATAAAGAAATGAATGTGAAAATTACCGTCCGTTGCATTGATGCAAATATATGATCTACTCGCTTAATCTCTTTGAAGTTAATAGTCTCTTTTATAGCCTTTGAATCGGATGCTGCAGTCTCATTTTCAGAATCAACTGCATCAATCAAAAACAACCTGAATGAGAATATTGACAACAGAAGTAAAGAATCATCTAAGCCACCTAGTTTTATCTAATTGTATTAATGATGGATTAGTAAATAGTTATTATAATCTTAAGACAGTCTTCAGAGAATAATTCTAAGACATGCATAACAAGGCTCAAGATTCACAACCGCATATTTAGTTCTACAACATTAAGAGAATATAGCCAAAAATACCCTTCACATTTTTTGTCGCCACTTATGCCACAACTTTTTTCGAATGGCCAAAATGCCCAATGTATAGGTTTCCAGTGTCTTTGTGCAGAAATTATCATGTACACACTCATGATTTATTTATAAAATTATAAAATATGCATAATACCGCCCATATATTTATTTATAAAATGTGAGGGAAAACTATGTATGTAGAATATGTATGCTTCAAAACATGACAGGGCTATAGATTAGCAAATAATGGCACTTTAATGCCTATTTGCCCTTCTATGAACAAACTATATGTAATTCACAAAATAATCTCTGACCAAAACACCGAAAAAGTTGAGTGGCATAATTGGCGACAAAAAAAGAATAGGCCTTACATTGGCAAAAGGTGAAGGACATTTTTAGCTTATTCTCACAGCATTGTTCGTCCTAAATATAAGCAAACTTGTAGTTTATACAACAGTTCCTGAAAATATATAGATAACAGCATCATACAAAAATTTTTAAAAAAACTATCAAAATCACTCTTCTCCATGAATTCACAGTCTTCCATATACTGACACAAACAGTTAAAAGCCAAGTAAATGGAAAAGGATGCAGGACATCACCTCTTTTTTAGGAAAGCCAAAAGCAACCCAGAATAGAAATTTGGTCCTGCTTTCTTAATCAATCTTGTGAGCCGAAGATCATATCAATTAGGAACGCTCCTTAAATGGGATAGTACAGAAAGAGTGAAAAAAAAAATGGTTTTTCTATTTCCTTCACCTCCCAATCACAATGCTAAACTAGGCATGCAAAAGGTTCTATGATAACCTAAATCATATAGAGAACAAATGCCATTAAGAACAACCGATTTTTTCCTTTTTCTGGTGGGGGAGGGGAATTGTGGGGAAAGGGAGGAGTAATAAATTGCCAGTAACATACAACTAGTTCCAGATTTGGTCAATAAATTTTGTAGGGATGATGCATGAAAATTTGTGGTAGCACATCTACTGTTAACAACATCAATAAGAGATCAGGAAATAATGAAGCAAGCTATAATTAACTGAACAATTTGGACCTGAATTAAAGCTGAGAACCAACGTTGGTAACAACAAATTACAGAATTTGATGCACATGTACGGTAAAGCAGAAAGAAATAATTTACCTGAACAAGTTGATCCTCAGTTACAGCTGATAAATTAACTAAAATAGGGAAGAGCCCAACGAATTCTGGTATGAGTCCATAAGCAATAACATCACTGCTTTCAACCTGAAAAGGGTATTCTCCAACTTTGACCACAGCACACATATTACAACTTATATCCTGAAAAAGCCAATACTAGATCCTAGATATGTCACAATCTATGGTCTTACTGATTCTAGCCGGGGAAGATGCTATCTGCGGCATTAGTTATTAATCCGGATCTCATGTTAGCACTGAACTGGAGCTCCAAAACCAATTGAAGAATCTTGCCGTACAGCGAGAAAACAAATGGAAAGTTCAAATTCAACACTCCAAAAATGTAATTCAAGAGAAATTATTGACCGAGTGAAGCCAAAGTAGTTCTCTGCTTATCCCACGAAGGAGAGTTCAAAGAAAACCATCAACAGATAATTACCTGTCAAATATGGTATTTTCCAAATCAACAAACGCTCCACCACCGATAAATAGGATGTCTTTCGTATCAATCTGCAGAGAAGTTCTCATAATAAGTTAGAGAACCGGAATTGATTAATCAGAAGAATTCCACCACCAAAAAATAAGAATATGGCGGGTGAAATTTCTTTTTAAAGCTGCGCCGAATTGGGTCTAATGCCGAGTCGAAAGCGTGGCGGCTTGAGATCCAATAATTCAAATTAATTCAATTGGGTATAGGGTCTAGGGTTTAGGGTCTAGGGTCTAGGGGTTTAGGGTCTAGGTTTTAGGGGTATAGGGTCTAGGGTATAGGGTTTAGGGGTCTAGGGTCTAGGGTTTAGGGTCTAGGGTCTAGGGTTTTTAGGGTCTAGGGTTTAGGGTTTAGGGGTATAGGGTTTAGGGTTCTAGGGGTTAGGGTCTAGGGGTCTAGGGGTTTAGGGTCTAGGGTATAAGGTATAGGGTCTAGGGTTTAGGGTCTAGGGTTTAGGGTTTAGGGTCTAGGGTCTAGGGTATAGGGTCTAGGGTTTAGGGTCTAGGGTCTAGGGTTTAGGGTTTAGGGTTTAGGGTCTAGGATTTAGGGTATAGGCTTTAGGGTCTAGGTGGGAAAGAAAGATCCGAGGTTTTGAAGTGAAGCTTCCTTACATTATTTATGCTAAACATTTTTCTTATACTTGCTTCCCAAGTGCATTTTTCGGTTCCATGAGGACCTAGAGAAATGCACGAAATCATTATCCTCCACCAAAAGATTTAAGAACAAAATGGAAAACCAGGCTTTCATTATCCACCCCCCAAAAAATTTAAGAACAAAATGGAAAACCATGCTTTCTGAGTGACTCGCATCTCAAATTTCTTAAAGACCAACACAGGAGCACCAAAAACATCACCTCTTTTTTAGGAAAGCCAAAAGCAACCCAGAATAGAAATTTGGACCTACTTTCTTAATCAATCTTGTGAGCCGAAGATCATATCAATTAGGAACGCTCCTTAAATGGGATAGTACGGAAAGAGTGAAAAAAAAATGGTTTTTCTATTTCCTTCACCTCCCGATCACAATGCTAAACTAGGCATGCAAAAGGTTCTATGATAACCTAAATCATATAGAGAACAAATGCCATTAAGTACAACCGTTTTTTTCCTTTTTCTGGTGGGGGACGGGAATTGTGGGGAAAGGGAGGAGTAATAAATTGCCGAGTAACATACAACTAGTTCAGATTTGGTCGATAAATTTTGTAGGGATGATGCATGAAAATTTGTGGTAGCACATCTACGTTAACAACATCAATAAGAGATCGGGAAATAATGAAGCAAGCTATAATTAAGCTGAACAATTTGGACTCGAATTAAAGCTGAGAACCAACTTTGGTAACAACAAATTACGAATTTGATGCACATGTACGGTAAAGCGAAAGAAATAATTTACTCGAACAAGTTGGTCCTCGATTACTGGTGATAAATTAACTAAAATAGGGAAGCGCCCAACGAATTCGGTATGAGTCCATAAGCAATAAGATCACTACTTTCAACCCGAAAAGGGTATTCTCCAACTTTGACCACGAGCAAACATACTACAACTTATATCCCGAAAAAAGCGATACTAGATCCTAGATATGTCACAATCTATGGTCTTACTGATTCTAGCCGGGGAAGATGCTACGGCAGCATTAGTTATTAATCCGGATCTCATGTTAGCACGAATCGGAGCTCCAAAACCAATTGAAGAATCTTGCAGTCGCGAGAAAACAAATGGAAAGTTCAAATTCAACACTCCAAACATGTAATTCAAGAGAAATTATTGACCAGTGAAGCCAAAGTAGTTCTCTCGCTTATCCCACGAAGGAGAGTTCAAAGAAAACCATCAACGAGATAATTACTGTCAAATATGGTATTTTTCCAAATCAACAAAAGCTCCACCAGCGATAAATAGGATGTCTTTCGTATCAATCTGCAGAGAAGTTCTCATAATAAGTTAGAGAACCGAGATTGATTAATCCGAAGAATTCCACCACCAAAAATACGAATATGGCAGGGTGAAATTTCTTTTTAAAGCTGCGCAGGATCGGGAGTCTAATGCCGAGTCAAAGCGTGGCCGGCTTCGGATCCAATAATTCAAATTAATTCAATTGGGCATAGGGTCTAGGGTTTAGGGTCTAGGGTCTAGGGTCTAGGGTCTAGGGTTTAGGGTATAGGGTCTAGGGGTTTAGGGTTTAGGGTTTTGTTTAGGGTCTAGGGTCTAGGGTATAGTGTTTAGGGTCTAGGGTTTAGGGTCTAGGGTGTAGGGTTTAGGGTATAGGGGTTTAGGGGTTTAGGGGTCTAGGGGTTTAGGGGTCTAGGGTCTAGGGGTCTAGGGTCTAGGGTCTAGGGTTTAGGGTTCTAGGTTTTAGGGTATAGGGTATAGGGTTTAGGGTCTAAGGTTTAGGGTATAGGGTATAGGGTCTAGGGTCTAGGGTTTAGGGTATAGGGTATAGGGTCTAGGGTTTAGGGACTGGGGTTTAGGGTTTAGGGTTTAGGGGTCTAGAGTCTAGGGTTTAGGGTTTAGGGTATATTGTTAGGGGTTAGACTCTAGGGATTCAAGATTAGGGGTTTTTGCTCCTTTCATGACGAAACCTGCCGAGAAAACAACCAAAACCGGTGAGAATCAACGGAAAATCATCCACAATCCGGCGCTGACAACAGATTCAAATCTGAAAAACTCGGCCGTTCGGAGCCAAAGTCGATGCTGCTCATAGGTCCGCAAAAATTGCAGAAAGAAATGCGGAGAGATTCGGAGACGGAGAAAGAGAATAGAGAGTGAGGGAGAATAAACAACTTACCTCAGTTCGTCGGAGCAGCGTCGTATCAATTCAAAAATACGAGAAGATGACTGCTTAAAAAAGGCCTAATAATGCTTTTACAGGTCACCAAGATCTGGCTGCTTCCAGAATAATAGCATTGATTGCTGATTTTTAGTGTTACCCAAGTGGTTTCTTCAAAATTCGAGGGCAGCACAGGTTTACCTTCACAAAGACAAAATTTGAACGGCACAATGAACATGTCAGACATTTTATTGAATAGAGATTATGTCCAGTTTAAAAGAAATTACGCCAACAGAACAGAAAATGAATAATAATCAATAACATCGATATATGAGTTGATAAACATATGCACAACACCAAAAACCAATGTAATTTTTGAGCAATCACATTGAGGTTGCAACTTGCAAAGCATGACAAACAAAAGTTAAAAATAGTCATTTTCCTATCAAGAAGCTTCTCTTTTCTTCTTTTCCATTCTTCTCTGCCATTTTTTTTTCGAAGAAGGCTAGGTAACTTCTTATTATTATACACCAAATCCTACTACAGATGCTAATGAGTTTCACAATTTCATTCTCTTTGATGGGCCCTGGTCGATAATGGGATCTACAGAAGGTTGCTGGGGCTCTACTTGCTGGTTTTCTGAACTTTTCTCTCCTTCAGCAGTTGAAGGCGGAGCATAACCTTCTGGAAAAGGTGGTGGCGGAGGAACTGGTGGAAGCTGCAAGATAAGAATCAAGAACATCCTAATCAATGTAGTGCATTGAGACTAAACGATACTTTAGTTAATGAAAACTATCAGCAGCTGCTGCACTACTGAATGAATCCATAAAACACGTTGAACATGTCAGGTTGAAATACAAGTTGAACATGTATAGTTTAACAATACACAAGATGCCATGTATACTTTAGACAGGACCATGGGAGACCTAAGGGAAAAAAGAAGGGTATCATCTAAAGTGCAATGGGTAAGGAATGCACCACTACTATTCCTAAGAGAAATTAGTGATCTTCGACAAAATTGTTTATGTACTTCAAGGGGTTGAGACATGCTAGTTGAACCTGAAGTTGCTAACACAAAATCAATGTAATGATGAATGGTGCCTTTTAAGCCAGAAAAAGGATCCTCCAAATTGCACGGGAATGGGACAACCAATAAAGAAATGAATGTGAAAATTACCTTCCGTTGCATTGATGCAAGTATATGATCTACTCGCTTAATCTCTTTGAAGTCAATAGTCTCTTTTATAGCCTTTGAATCGGATGCTGCAGTCTCATTTTCAGAATCAACTGCATCAATCAAAAACAACCTGAATGAGAATATTGACAACAGAAGTAAAGAATCATCTAAGCCACCTAGTTTTATCTAATTGTATTAATGATGGATTAGTAAATAGTTATTATAATCTTAAGACAGTCTTCAGAGAATAATTCTAAACCATGCATAACAAGGCTCAAGATTCACAACCGCATATTGAGTTCTACAACATTAAGAGAATATAGCCAAAAATACCCTTCACATTTTTTGTCGCCACTTATGCCACAACTTTTTTCGAATGGCCAAAATGCCCAATGTATAGGTTTCTAGTGTCTTTGTGCAGAAATTATCATGTACA
Source organism: Catharanthus roseus (assembly GCA_028651295.1). Lineage (NCBI taxonomy): Eukaryota > Viridiplantae > Streptophyta > Magnoliopsida > Gentianales > Apocynaceae > Catharanthus > Catharanthus roseus. Next base: position 209,512 of record JAPQWS010000144.1, read on the forward strand.
CACTCATGATTTATTTATAAAATTATAAAATATGCATAATACCACCCTAATATTTATTTATAAAATGTGAGGGAAAACTATGTATGTAGAATATGTATGCTTCAAAACATGACAGGGCTATAGATTAGCAAATAATGGTACTTTAATGCCTATTTACCCTTTTATGAACAAACTATATGTAATTCACAAAATAATCTGACCAAAACACCGAAAAAAGTTGAGTGGCCTTTTTAGCCAATTGAAAAAAATTGAGTGGCATAATTGGCGACAAAAAAAGAATAGGCCTTACATTGGCAAAAGGTGAAGGACATTTTTAGCTTATTCTCACAGCATTGTTCTGTCCTAAATATAAGCAAATATCAAGATTCCAGATAAGTTACAACACAGCATCTTACTGCTACAACAAAAGTACCCAGATGAGTTTCAAAATACCATAACCAATCTTCTCCAATTTTGATGCTGCAGTATTAAAAGCTTTTGATATATGGTACAATGCCCGCCCCTGTCAGATGAAGTAAACATCAAAATTCATCATAAACTGAACATGCAATATTTTGCAAAGGAAACATGTTAAAGCACCATAACCCACTACCATTACGAGAAGGCAATTGCCTAGGAGTTTAGAGGACACATCAAGAAGGGAAATAACATGTTAAACTAATATAATTAGAGAAGAAAGACTAACAAGTCGAGCAGCAAAGACATTACAAAGCTGGGGAGCTTGATATATTGAACCATCAAGAATATAGTATGTAAGCATTGGTGTCACTTTCTCAGGACCATCTCTCTTTTGTTTACGTATGACAAAAAGATGAGGCTCCATAACTTCACTCAATGTATACTCTGTTCCAATCATTTTCCTGAAAAGAAAACAAGCTAATAATATAAATCCTTTGAAATTCAATTCTTTACCAAAACCAGAGGCATTTGACAATATTTCTTATGCTAATCCTTCTCTTAAGCATTCACTTCTTTCATTTTACATTTCATTTCACCAAATGCACTAAACCTGTGTGCTAAGCATGTAATGCAAACTTATTACTCAACTCATAATTATATTAATCTGGAGGAATAAAATGGTAGACTTGCAGTACATCTGCATTTCCCCAAATCCAACTTCTCCATCTCACCTTTTTTAGGATTCTCTGCTTATCACTTTTAGCTCAATTGGGTTGCATAAGAAATAGAAAAAAATCTCTAAGAACAAATCAAAGAAAGTTAGGGAAGCAATTAATAGATCAATTCATTTACTAGGCCACCAAAAAAATGTAGAAAATAATGAGCTTAAGTACATCAAAATTGCGCTAAAGAGCAAATTTTAATTCATTTCAACAAGCAATTAGTAACAAAGATTCAATTTTTTTCCCAACAAGCAATAATTTAGGATAGAAAGGGAGAGCTACATACGAGAGATGAGAATTATCCAGTGGATGGATTGAACGCATTCGAAGTTGCTCATTATTGCAAGTCCAATCGTAGAATGGGGACAAAGCGAAGTAATCAAACACCAAGTTCCGATCCAGTGGGTATGTGTTCAACCATAGCTGGTCTCTAAAGCAAATACTAGTCATATCCGTCCCAGGCAGTGCTGGAGCCGCCGCAGATGCAGTCGCCAAACCTCCATCTATATTCGGATTTCCCACCACCGTGCTCTGAGTCGCCGCCATCTTTTGACAGTTCTTTTTCTCCGGTTAGTCTTTCTGAACTACTTATGGGGCTTCTGTTTTTCCTTCAGTGGCCTCTCTGGAGGAAAACAGTGTGGCCTATTCTCTTAGGCCCATATTGTTATCTGCTAAAATATTCCATAATTCTAGGCCATTTTTTGGGCCGTAATTGGAGCCCAATCAACACACCCCAAAAAGAAGTCACTGGTTTCTTTTGGTTTTTGATTGGGAGGGGGTTGTAAGGGTCCTAAAATTAATAATACAACTTTAGGAAATTCCAAGAAAGAGATATTTACGCTTTGCTTAAAGTTATTATTACAATTCTTATTATAAGAAATTACAACAAATCCTAATGAATTAAAATTTTTACTAAAAACATTTAGAAAAAGATTATTAAAAATTTCAAAAATAAATATTTGAAGTTTTAGTAAACACTCATATTTTATTTATAATCCAATAATTTCATTTTTCATTTAATTATATTTAGAATCACCATTTTATTTTTCCTTAAATAATCAAATTTTTTTAGTTAAATCATTTATTTTCAAAGAATGTAAACTAAAAATATATGTTTCAGATTTTATAAAGTATTTTATATAATAAAGTATCATAAAAAGATAGTAGTCAGAAGGAACGGAAGGTACGGGTTAAATTAATTTCACATAAAACTTTAGAGGCTACTTCGTAACAAATCATAACTCTCAAAATTTGGGTTCTTTGGTCATTGTATTTATTTTGACTATTGACAAATTATTTGGAGGGATAAAGTACATGAGTGCTCCTACCCCTAACTTAAAGCAGTGGCAGAACCAGGACAAAAAAGTTGGAGGCTGGACAACACTAAAAATTTTGTCAGAATTTCGTCTATAAAATAGATGAATTCCAAGTACAAAAACATTCAAACAATTCCAAATTTACAAATAAAAATAATAGGTAATCGCCCATTACCAATGAGAAGTGATCACCCATCACTCACGAGAAATGATTACCCATCACTCACGGGATAAGTATCACATATTAATGCAAATAAAATAGCAAAAAGAATAGGTAATCGACAATTACCAATGAGGAGTGATCACCCATCACTCACGAGGAATGATTACCCATCACTCACGGGGAATGATTACCCATCACTCACGGGATAAATACCTCTATCAAAGCTAAAGATATTAATGCAAAAGTCGTTGAGAATCTTGAGATAACCGATCGAGCACGATCAAAAAGACGACCTCCAATATGAGCTACAATTAATTTACAACGATTAGAAGATTAATATAAAAACAAATAACACTCATACAAAAGAAATCACTATTGAAAAATGATCTAAAATAGAGTTTTACATGTAAAGGGAATGATTAACATGGCAATTTTATCCTTCGAGTTTGCATATTATGAAACCGCTTCAAGATGTCTTCATTTTCAATACTCATAAAAATCTCTTGCTCAACATAACAAACCAAACTGATATTAAGAAACTCATCTCCCATCCTATTGCATGAATCATTCTTAATCATTTTCATAGCAGAAAAAGATATTTCAATGGTAACTGTCGCAACAGGCAAGACTAAAGCCAACTCAAGTAGTCGATTTCAGTTTGACTACTTCGTTTCAATAACATGTACTCTCCATTATGTCTTTCATTTCTGAAACCCAACAACTGAATTACAGCACCAGAGTGAGTACTATTTGGAGATCCCCATTTCCAATTTTTAAAACCAACTTTTGTAAACATATGGTTTTGTAAACATATCATCACCATGTTTGTGATTGTGACCTTTAACAAATAACAACATAAACAAAATGTTGCTTCTTTATGTATCATGTATTCTAACCAAGTAAAATCTTTAAACTATGTCTTTTGAAATGATCTCCTAATTTTCGCAATCTGAATCACCAACAATTTCACAATCTGAAAACTCTATCGATGACTGTTTTCCCACGATTCATTATTAACATTTCCTTTATTAGATGATTCTTCTACTTTTCAAGATATTTTTTTCATAGTAAAATCCTATATAATAATCAAATATTTTAAATTAAATTCAACTACTTTCACTTATGACATAATAATTAATTAGAACATAATAATCATTTTTTTTTAAAAAACCCTAGAAAATTTGACTAACAAAATAAAAAATTTTCCACTTTAGAGGGTGGGGAGTTTGAAATAGGAGGATTTGATGATGGGTTAAGTGAATTCTATAAAGCAAAAAATGTTTCTACATAGATTAATCTTTAAAATCTAATTAAAAAACTTACTTTTTTCTTCAAAGTTCGAAGAACAGAAGGAAGGAGCAGCAGCTACTGTCGCCCTGCAGCCACCGTCCACCGTTGCCGCCGCACGCCGCACGCCGCTGGTCGCCGCCGCCGAGAGGACTGAGGCGGGAGCCGAGAGAGTCGAGAGAAAGGAAGGGAAGAGAGAGTCGAAGAGAGACAGTGTGAGTTTTTTATTTTTTCCTTTCTTCTGTTTCTGTTCTGTCCACTGTCAGCAGAGTTTTTGGCTTTTTTTTTTTTTTTTTTTGAAAGTGAGTAGGCTAAGTTTTGAGACTATTTTTTTAAAAAAAATTTGGAGAAACTTGAATGTAAATAATCATAATTTCTAAAGTATGGTATTTTGATATAAAACCCAAAAAAAAAAGGATGCATTTGAAATTGTAAGTATATAATTTTTTTTGGAAAAAAAATGTAATTATATAATTAAAAATAAATAAATATATTACCTTATTTTTCCGAAGTCAATACCTGAGAATTCAACAAAGGCAATAATCTGCCAAATCAAACACAAATAACCTTTAAAAGTTAAACAAAAATTATAACGGAACCTAATAGGTTTTCAAACCAAAATTTATTAAACCGAATTATTTCTATTTAGAAATATATTATTAAAAACATAATATAATAAATGGAAAATCAAGAAAAAAGAGCTACCATACTAATTAATCTTTTTTTTTTAAAAGGTTATATATTCATTTTTGTACCTATAACTTTTTTAATATTAAAAAAACAGAAACTATTGACACTAATTACTAGAATGATTTCACGAAAAATTTTTAAAAAATTTAACTCCACCAATCTCATAAAGAATTTAACTCCATCAATCTCATAGGTGTCCATGAATGTCTTAGTACTCATTATTACTTTGTTAACCATTATTTTGAAATACTTGATAAATGTTAGTTCCCATTATTTAATAGTACCGTTATTGTCGATTAGCACAAGAAAAAATTTGTCCAATTTATATTATATCTTTCTAAACTCGATATTCAAGTTGAACAATCCAAAGTGAAAGGTTAAATGATAGTGAGGAAGTTAAAATTACCAAACAACTGTTAATTTCTATTACAAACGAATCCTATAATAATGAAATCCTTTGTGATGTGGTTCATATGCAAGCGGAGCATTTGTTGTTGGTTCCTTGAATACAAGAAGGAAAGAAACTTTAGCTACTCATTTCCAGTTGAATACAAAGGCAAATAAAAAATGAACAAATTCCTAATCAAAGGCACAAATCATGCAACCATGAAGAGTATCCTCCTCAGCTTACTGTTTCAGTCTCAACTTTTGACTCCTACATAGTTATAGAAATGACGAGTGAATCCAAGAATCTTAATCAGAAAACAGTAGCATCATGGCACATCTATAAGATATCAGATGACAGCACCAAGCAATCCGACAAAATGTGTTTTCCAGCTATAACAATACAACCAGAATTTAGTACATGACTCATGCAAAAAATGCCATGACCTGAATCAAAGATCATAGCCTTCTTGAATATAATATAGTGGAAGCAGCTATCATACTTGGTGGAGAATCAGGATCTGGAAGACCCATATCCCGCAGCATTGAATTGGAGATCATGCCTTTTTGAGGAGTTAGTAACTCAATAACCTTTCCAGCAGCGCTGATCTGCTGCTTCCTTAAGTCTTCATTGTGAATCAATTCTCTGCACCACAATTTTCTAGTCATCTAATTAGTGTGAAGGTTACAGTTTTTCTTTTTTAAAAAAAAAAACCACCCCAAAAAAAAAGATTCATGTCTCTTTCACCCTTTGTATTATGTTAACTGCAAACCTAGAACTCAATCCATTATTTATTAATAAAGAAAGGGGTACTGGTATAAAATACCACTCAACTATTTAAGAACTTACAAAAATAGCCGCTCTCTTTTGTTTTCATTTTTTTTATACGCATTAACATTTTTTGTTCAATTTATACTAACCCTCAACCAGCATTGAACTAACGTGTGCCTTTTGTGTCTTCTTTTACACAGGGGTAAAATGGTCACATTACTTCTTTTCTGCCAAAAAAATGTTCCCCAACTACATTCCATCAAAATTTCCCTCAATTTTGCCATTCAAAAAACCCTATATATATATATATATCTAGGTGCAATCTAAGCATTTTATCCCTATAAAAGAACACGAGGATAGCACAAGTGGTGACAGGTAGTATAAATTGAACAAAAATAGTTCATGTATATAAAAATGAAAATAAAATAAAGTGGCTATATTTGCATGTTTGTAGGTAGGTGAGTGCTATTTTACGCCATTTTACCTAATTAAAAGGAAATACATAAAAGTTTACCCAGGGCAATATAAACAAGTAATATTATTGTGAACTTTGTCTCAGAGCAAACAATTTTAGCAATTGAGGAAGAGTGCTTACACCAGCAATGATGCCATCTTAGAAGGTGTGCATTCTTGGAGTAAAGCTTCAGGAATTATAGGAGAATCCAAAAGAATATTAGTAAGAGAGATGTATGGTACTTTAGCTTTGTAGCGTATGATCCATTCAGTCGGGAAATGGGCTCTGTAGGCAACAACACATGGTAGCCTCGCAAGCTGCAATTCCATGGCAACTGTTCCAGAAGTGCATAGTGCTACTTCACTTGCCTGTGCCATTTTAAAATCAAGAAGGTAACATGCTCAATCTCACTTTAGACAGTGGCTATGAAGGCAGTTAAAAAGAATATACATTTATCAGACGTAATGTATCAGTTATTGGAAACAATTGCATATACAGGCTCGTTGCCATTTACCAATTGCATATAAAGGCAAACAGAAGCATATCAGAAATCCTAACAAAAATTTACCCAAAATAATATGGAGGATAAAAGAAATAAATAGTTTAACTTAAAGAGATCTGAAATATCAAAATAAAGGAAGGCAAATGTCTTAATAGCTACAATCTGGGGGCAACAAGAGTAATTGAAAACCTATTTAACAACTAGAATCATTATACTTTTAATCAGCATCAACATCCAGAAAAGCAAGATTTGAAATTTGGTGTGGCATACATGCAAGGTAACATGATAGGGAAAAGGACTAAGAATCCTTACACTAAAAGAGTCGTACTTTGTGCAAAGAGATCCACCTGCAATGAGCAATACAGGTACAGGCCATTCAGAAATAGAATGGTTAATATAATCTACAACATGGCTGTTAGGTGCCACATGGATTACATTTATCAACTCCCGAACGGAATCCGACAGCTGTTTTATAGTTCTACGAAATAAAGGAAGCATGCGAGTGACCTCCTGTGATCTGCTTCCAGGAAGCAAGGAAATGATGGTAGACCCTTCAAGAGACAGATTGGCAAATGTTAAATATATTACACACTTTGAAAATTTTGGGCAAAAAATTAAGTGTAAGCACGCCAAAACGGATTGTGTATCATTATGAAAATATGAGAACTGTGTTGTCTAATTTAGGTATCTCAGACTTCTCCTTTACCATATATTTCATGTGAGGTTATACAAGTTCCATTTGCTGTGCAGTTCCAAGACTATCTAGCTATCATTACAATGTGAACATGCAAGAATTCCAATCACAGAGCAGGAAGTTTCCTCCAGCAATTGCAAGTTAGTGATACCTGAAGATATTCCATAATCAGCTTTAAACTTTTCTCCATTTCCTTGGATCTCCCTTGCAATTCCTGAGATATTCTTATCCTGAAAGAAAGAACAAAAAAGGATGTTCATTACGTTACAAGACGATGTGATATCATATTAAATTTGCAGTAGTCAAGAAGTTTTTTAAGTTCACGGAAATGCTTAATTGAAAGTTCTCCTCAAATGGACACCTGTTGTACATTTAAAAGTGATAACATAATTGGAAAATTTTTCATCACCTTGACCTCAATAATGTCTTCAAGTGTCGGATGTCCTACAAATGTTGCAGCTATTCCATTTGCTTTACACACTTCAGCCTCAAAAGGAAGAATGCACAGGAGATGGTCCACAAATTCAGAAAACCCTCTAAGTCTTGTCTCACCTCCTTTCCAGGCCCAGAAAGATGTTGCTACGTAATGGAAGTGTTGGGGACTAACTACTCCCTGCTGCACGTATATATCTGCAAAGCATCTTACCAAAATCATATGCACCATTGAATTTTTTATAAACAAGGAAATAAGAATTCCCTTTTGTTAATGAAAAAGGATCATGTCAAAATAACCGCGCAGTTTCTTTAGGAAGCGGAAGGAGAATCCTTTTGAGTCCACTGTTAGCACAACATGGGGGTGGAAGGATAGAGCAGCATCAACTGCCTGCTTCAGTTTAACCTACCCATTTCTGGTATTAATTTTATGCAGACAAAGTTCCCTCTGTATTGGGTATCAAAAAAATTAACCAATGTACCAAATCTTAGCATGAAACATTATATATATCACATGCTACATACTGTGAAAATTTTAAGGAGTGGCAGCAACTCCCAGATACCCATTACTGAAATCTCCTCCATGGGAAAGAGAGAATTTAACCCTTGACTAGACATCATGGAACTGGAAAGGTGCAAAAATCCATATATGAATACTTCTAATTGGGGGAAGTGAAAAGATCCATGAAGAGCACATAGTTCTTCAGGTTAAAGTATGGTGACTCTCATCTTATGGTATAAATAGTCCTTTGGGCAAAAATATAGGGGCTGATGTTCTGGTATGCACTTCTAACTACTCCATGGAATGCAAACTAGTCAAACCAATGCAACAATGAAATGTTACCGCATCAGAAGTGCTGGATGATAACATTTTAAAGAGCTGCAAAGGCAAGAAATAAAACATTTATATCATCTTTTTATATTTCTATTTGATATAGAATAATTGTTAATCTAAACACTATTACGCAATTGCAAAGCATTCCTTTATGAATTGGAAATTTTGAGAGTATAAAGTGTTTGACATTTTATAGTAACAATAGTATATACGAGGCATTCTTTTTTATGTAATGTAGAAAGAGTTAGATAACAGAGACAAATTTTTGGGTTCCCTGAAAGTGGTGACTTTAACACCAAAAGGAAGAAGAAAACAGTTTACCCCCCAATACCAGCAAAGCGAACAGGAAAGGGAGCAAGCTTTTGAAGAGAATGCATGCAGCGAGAAGCAATCATGTCACCAGAAACTTCACCAGCAACAATGAAGACTCTTAATTCTCCTTCTTTGCTGGCCATATCTACAGCAGCTCGGTTGGAAGTTGAAAATGATTTCCATGCTAGACACTTAAGTCCCTTGTTTTTCCCACTGCAGAAGTACCATGATGTTCTTCTAAGAAACATGCTACCTTTTGCTTTCCCTGAAGATCATAGATAAAAAAGGAGAGCATCTTCAGCTGATCTTGCCAATGGCACCGAACTATATTTAGGCCGTTAGGGGTTATTTGTCCCAAAAACAAAGAAAAAAAAATACCTTAGTTGACTAACCCCCTCACTAAAGGAAAAACACGTGGAGGCAAGAAGTTTTTAACTCCCTTGCGTGAATAGAAACATCACTAGCAGGTACTGATCCAGAGTATCAAGCACACAAAAATGAAATATGCATGCAAATCTGAGTAATTGATAGAAAAATTAAAATCAACAACATGAAACGTTGAATAAGTAAAAAAAAACCCTAACATTAAAATATGATGATATTTCAAAACAAATAACAAGCAAAGGAAGAATGTTTAATAGTATTCCATTTCAGGAATAGCAATTTCCGCCTTCATTTCAATAAACCAGAATGCTAAGAAAAATGCATAGTAGAATACTATTAAACTCACGGTAACAACATTGAGTGCTCATTCTAAATCGCATTATTCAACACGAATAATTTTCATCCAAAATTCTCAGATATTTGGTGCACAGTAATCCAAATACTTACTGAAGAAGACGAATCAAAAAACAATCAACGATGCTGGACTCGTCTATGCACCAGCCATGGCGTTAAGCTAAAGAATACCGCCGGCCAACACGAGTCTCTCTCTGTTCTTTTCTGTGTTCACAGAAACTGAGATTCAGAGGGAGTGAGCAAGGAAAAGAAGAATAGATAGAAAAGCACAGAAGATTGGATTGAGAGAGGGGAGGAAGGATAGGCAAATGTAGAAAAGAGAGGATGCTGTGGATTCAGATGAATTGGGGTTTAGAGAGAGGATCGGCAGATTTACAGGAAGGATTGACAGATTTACAGAGAGGGATGTGGATTTAGAGAGAGAAAGTGATATATTATATATATAATTAAATACACAAGCTTCCCTAATTTGGAGTAATTTTAAATTTGAAATTAAATAATATTCTTTTAAATTTGTGAGGGATAAATTATTTGTGAATTTCAAATATGAATAAGAATGAACAATTTAACTTTTAGTCTATCACGAAAAATTTTTATTTTATTTTTTTATGATCATGAACTATTTTTATTTTTCTATTTATAAGCGACTATTATGGACCGTGTCTGATGGTTGTTTATTTTCTTCCCTTTTTACATTAGTTTACCAATTTAACTACACAAATTTATGCAATAATGCACATGGAACTTCTTTATTTCTCGAGCTAAATTACCATAATCCTAAAGAAACTTTTATTTCCTTTCTTTTTTTTTTTCATTTTCTAATCTCCAATTTACATAGCCATGTTCAAAAAATTGAATAGTGTTTGTTGGAGTTTGCAATTTGCTTGCTTATTGATAAATTATGACTTTCTTTAGAAATTTACATTCCATTGTAAATTAAAATTTACAATGTGTATACATGTGTAAAATATTGACAATGAGGGGCAACTTGATAATAAAGCCTCCCTCCTTGTCAAATGAGAGATTCTGACTTCGAGTCACTTTAGAAGGGGCTTATGCCATATTTTGAATGCCGTGCTCCCAGTCTAAAATAGTGTTTTTAAAAAAGTAAAAATAAAAATTTCATTGATAATGAGAAAATTATAACTTAAATGTTTGTGTTTTCAATTCAAAATTTTTTAACAAACTTTTAGCGAGCATCCAAAGTTTTTAGCAAGTTATTCAATTTTTTTTTGAAACAAAACAAGGAGAGAATGGGAGAGGTATGGAGGGATGAGGGATGGACATTCTCAAGAAGCTCTTAGGGGATTAGAGTCTTTTATATTTTAGGGTTGTTATAGTTTTATGGGTCTTTAGGGTCTTACTGGTTTAGTGGTTTTTTGGGCTTAGGATTTTTAGGGTCTTAATTTAGGAGTTTTAGTTTTTAGGTCTTAGGAGTTTAGGTGGTTTTAGGGGTTTTTAGGGTGTCTTTGGAGTTTACGGTTTTTAGGGCTTGGGGGATTAGAGGTTTTTAGAGTCTTAGGGATTTTAGGAGTTTTTAGGATCTTAGAGGTCTTAGGTGTTCAGGGGTTTAGGATTTTAGAGTTTAGGGGATTTTATGATTTTAGGAGTTTTTAGGGTGTCTTACGGGTTTAGGGTCTTTAGAGTCTTAGGGGTTTAGGGAGTTTTAGGGTCTTAGGGGTTTTGAGTTTTGGGGGATTTAGGGGTTATTACGTTCTCTTAGGGGTTTTTAAGGTATAGGATTTTTAGGGTTTAGAGTTTTAGGGTTTAAGCATAATAATTCTTAGTACTACAACTAAAATCATTCAATGTTTATTTCTCTACTTCAAACAGAGATATCCCGCTCCAGTTAATAGCATGACAGCAATTGAGTATCTAGAATCCTTGCTTGCATACTTAAATACTAAGTTTATCATTTGCATGTATCATACAGAACTTAATTGACAAGCACAAATACTCTCAATTGTGTTTGAATTGAAACTCTGATTTTGGATTTTTTTTAAAGGAAAAAAACACAAGAATTTTGTTTTTCCAGTTTCTGGTTTAATGGTAATTTGCTTGAAGAGGCGGTCACGAGCTACACCTGGTAGAATTAATTACAGTAATAGGCAGCTCAGATGGCAGAACTAAATAAGTAAGATGAACCAAGAAACTGATGGCTTACATGGGTTTGTTTGGTGACTATTAGATGAAAGTAATTTTGGCTTTAGAGGAGGTTTGCCATAATCAACTTTTACTATACACCTATTGTACAGAATTTAGGAAAGATGGTGAACTATTGAACAAGAGAAATTTATTCCCTCAATTTGTGTAACTCTATTTACACAGTTATTTGCTACTCTAGCATTCAAGCTCACAATCACACACGACTCACTGATTGCTCTAGCTCACTTGCACACACTCACCTGTCCCCTTTACTTTGCTTCACTCTTTCAGCTCACCCTCTTCACTCTTGCTTGGCTACACTTCCCTCTAGTGACTTTCTCATATTCATAGGCCTCACTCACCGACATCCAATGTCGGTTTCTCCTTGTTTTAATTCTAATAAATTACAGAAGCTTGCTTTTCAAATAATTTCTAGACATCACTAATTCTAGAGTCTTCTATATTTTCTTCTTCAAATATTACTCTAGATATGCCAAGGGTTAAAGACTAAGCATTTCACTTCTGTGGCTAGATCAACAATAAAGTAGTCACATAAGCTTGTCAAGAGAGAAAAACTAAAAAAGGATAAGTTTTGTAATAAAAATGTTCATAAACCTTAATTCTCATGAAGGTTCTAAACTATATCTTCTGCAGTACTCTGAAATTGTCGAATAAAATTATCTAAGAATCACAAAAGATTTAATAAAGTTAAAAAATTTTAAAAATGATTTTCATAGGTTGTTTACAGAATTTTGCAATTTTTTACTTAAGGAATAGTGTTCTGTGTGAAATAATTACAGGATTTTCACTTAGAAACAATTACAGGATTTCCACTCAGAACCCTGAAATCAAGTAATTTAGACAACAACCATGAAAAAAAGAATGTTACTATCCCAAAAAGCCAGCAAATAGGTGCATAATCTCATTGGTGATGCATGCAACTCAGTAACTAAAATATGTATAAGAAACAAGTTTCATTGACAAACCACTGCACTAATTCCATAATGACAAAGATAATCTTTAATGTTTAACAAACTGCAACAAAAGAGTAGCTTCATGTAAAAATTAATGTCCATTCGCATTTACCTCAAGTGTTCCCCTTCATGCAGGTCACCAATTACGAAAAGTTGTCTAAGCAAAAATAATTCTTAACACTACAACTAAAATCATTCAATGTTCATTTCTCTAAGGTTTAGGGTCTAGGCTCTAATAATTAAAGTTTAGGGTCTAGGGTTAGGGTACAGGGTCTAGAGTTTAGGGTATAGGGCTAGGGTTTAGGGTCTAGGGTATAGGGTTAGGGTTAGGGTTTAAGGTGTAGGGTTTAGGGTTAGGTTTTAGGGTCTAGGGTAGGCTTTCGGTTCTAGGGTCTAGGGTTAGAGTTTGGGGTCTAGGATTAGGGTTTGGGGTTTAGGGTTTAGGGTTAGGGTTAACGGTTTAGGGTTTAGGATTGGGGTTTACGGTCTAGGGTCTAGGGTTTAGGTTTAGGTTTAGGGTTTAGGGTCTAGGGTCTAGGGTCTAGGTTAGGGTTAAGGGTTTAGGGTCTAGGGGTTAGGGTTTAAGGGTGGGGGTTTTGGGTTTAGGTTTTAGGTCCGGGGGTTTAGGGTCTAGGGTTTAGAGTATAGGGGTTTAGGGTCTAGGGTATAGTGGTATAGGGTTTAGGGTTTAGGGGTCTAGGGTTCTAGAGTTTAGGGTTTAGGGTCTAGGGTATAGGGTTTAGGGTCTAGGTTCTAGGGTCTAGGGGTATAGGGGTTTAGGGTTTAGGTTCTAGGGTATAGGGGTTTAGGGGTCTAGGGGTCTAGGTTCTAGGGGTCTAGGGTTTAGGGGTTAGGGGTTTAGGGTCTACGATATATTGTTAGGGGTTTAGGGTGTAGGGGTTAGCATTTGGGGTCTACGATATATTGTTAGGGTTTAGAGTCTAGGGTTTAGGATTAGGGTTAGCATTTAGGGTCTAGGGGTTTAGGGTATAGGGTTTAGGGGTCTAACTTAAGCCCATCTAAACCCCCAAACTATATAGAACATGCAAATACGTTCCACTTGCATCCTAATTCCAAACTGGGAAATGAAGAATATGAGGGAAAGGTGGGAAGAAGGAAAAAGAAGATAACAAAAACATGCTAACCGGCACTATCACGATAGTTAAAAGTAATCAAATATTATTGACATGAAACTATGTTTTCAAATGCAGTAATGAGTTAGCTATTTTAAATAGTAATCCATTGTTTATGACTCATCTCTCCCCCCTTGCCCCAAAAATTGGAACAGAAAGACATACCTAGCACAACAACAGACGTAGATCTTTGAATTGTGAATACGTCTATTCGTTACAAAGATCTTGAAGCATGGTGTGATTTTGCTATTTCTCTTAAAACAGCACCCACAATTGCTGCCTGCTCCAAACATTCAGACTTATGAAGAGCATCCAAAAGAACAACACAAGTTTTTGTGTATATATTACATCCTTTTGATCTAGTTTCTTCGAACAGATGGTATGCTTCCAGTGCCCTATTCCCAATGCTCAATCCTTCAATCATTGTGCTGTAACAAGCTGAATCAGGTATACCTCCATTTGCCTTGAATCTTTCGAAAAGTCTTTCAGCCTCTATTATATTCCCTGCTTTTGCAAGCCAGAAATCATGGTGGTATAGGTAATGATATTGGGTTTGAACCCTTGTTTCTGCATCTTCTGCCAAAATACAAAGGCTTTATTGAACTTTTCAACCTTACAGAGACCATTTATGAGGATGCTGTAACTTATGAAATTTGGAGTGCAGTTCATGTTTTCCATTGAGTTGAAACAGACAAGAGCTTCATCTATTTCTCCCGCTTTAACCAGAGCATCAAGCAAGGAATTCCAAGTATATACATTCGGGGTGAAGCCTTTCTGCATCAACTCTTCCAAAAATTAGATAGGCTTCATCAATTCTACCCACCTTACCAAACCCATTGACGAGGCTAGTATAAACCACCACATTTAACTGCATGACTTTTGATTTTGCTTCTTCAAAAAGCATATAAGCTTCATCAAGCCTGTCAATCTTTGCAAGCCCATCAATGACAGAACCATAAGTGACCACAGTGGGTTCATGACCCGTCACCTTCATTTCCTCCAACAATTGATAAGCTTTATCAACCTTTCCTGACTTACAGAATCCAACTATGACAGTATTATAAGCAAGGGTGTCTAGAATACAACCTTGTTCTTTCATTGCATAAAATAACTCATATGTTTCACGGGCAAAGCCTGCTTTTGTAAGACCATGAATAAATATAGAATAGCTCCTCACATCCGGTACAAAACCCTGATTTTTTTATCTCCTGAAACAAAGCTCTGCCTTCTTCTGTTTCACCAGCTTTGAAAACACAATCCATGTATGTATTCAGGAGAAGCAGATCTGGAGCAACACCCCTAGAAACCATTTCTTTATAGATCTTGTGCCCATCTTCCTTCCTCCCAGACTTGAAAAAGTTTTTAATAAGGGATGTATAGACAATAGCATCTGGAACTCGATCAGAATCTAACATCAGCTCATATAGTCTATATGCATCATCTACCCTCCCATGCCTACCCATCTATTAGAGAGCAAAATGTCACTGAATCTGGGGTACAAAGTTTATGGTCCATTTCTTCAAATATTGAACAAGCTTCATTAAGTTTTTGAGCTTTACATAGACGATCTATCATTATGTTAACAGTCAGTACATTGGGAAACAAGCCTGCAGATTTCATGGTGTCTCGAATTTCTAAGGCAGCCTCATATTTTCCTCTGCTACAAAACATGTCAATGAGAATGTTGCATGTTAAGAGATTGGGTGCTGCATCATTTTTCATCTCCTCAAAGATCCTTAATGCCTCATCAACCATTCCCTTCTTCTTAAGGCAAGTAAGAAGAGAATTATATGCAATTACGCCAGGAATAGACCCCCTTAATCTTTGTCTCTCAAGCAAATTATAAGCTTCATTGAACTTTCCAGCAGCTCCATATCCCATGATCATAGTGCTATAAGCATACGCACAAGGGACTGTGCTATTCATGTCCATCTGCTCAAATAATTGCACCGCTTCATCTAGTCTGTTGGCTTTGCAGAGTACTCCTATCATACTGGTACAAGTAACTTCATCAGGCACAAAACCACGTGCTTTCATCTCATGAAAGAACTTCCAAGCCATATCCACCTTACCAACCTTGCCAAAGCAATCTATACAGACATTATACAGAACAATGTCTGCATGAAATGAATTGCTTTTCATCTCATCCAAAAGTGAGAGAGCAGCATCAACTCGACCCTCCCTGGCAAATATTCGAATAAGAGTTGTGAACAAATGCACACTTACTTCATAGCCTAGGTCTTGCATTTGCTGAAAGAGCTTCAACATAAGGTCAGCTTCATTAATAGTAGACAGAGCACCAATTAGGGTTGTGTAGGCTGAAAATGCTGGGCGAAATTTGAACTTTCTCATTGTCTGAATCAGATCGAACGCTTCTCTGAGTTTTTTAGTCTTGACGCAGGTTACAACTAACTCAATACATGAATCATTGGAGGGACCATACCCAGCAATACTCATTTCCTCCAAAATCTGTTCCAGATATTCAAAATTTTTACTCCTAGCCATTACCATGAGGAGCATATTATATACTTCTGGAGAATGTGCTTGCTTGGTTTCCCTCTCAACCCACCGAAAATGGTTGACTGCTAGATTGACATCCTTTAGCCTCCTTAAGACTCCACTAAGTAATTCTGAGTGAGGTTTTTCATCAAATCTTGATAAGGCACTTTCTAGGGATGGACTCCAAGAACTACCCTCCAAGATTTGGCAGACACTTGTAACTTCTTGTAGTATATTATCTGATTGTCTTATATTCTCCTGATTGCGATCAAAAGCAAAGGAACCAGCTGCACCTTCCAGAAAAGGAGTCCCATTAATTAAGATAGAGAAACTCCTAGAATATCCAATTACATGACAATATTGTTTTGCCAACTGAATCCTTAACCCTGCACCAAGGACAGACCGTAATCAAATCTATTTCCATATAAAATTCGAATACGTACCTAGAAATGTAACTAAAGCCAGCCTACCTCGGTTTGCTAAAAATGCCATCACGGTTGCAAGTTTTTAGCTGTTCCTAGTCCTTTAAAGTTTCAGATGTATCCATTTGTCAATCTACCTGATAAAAAGAGTGTGTCTTCATCCACTGACTGCAAGAAAAGCTACACTACAGAATGCAAAGCAGAAGCCTTTTCTAGCTTTCTACACCAATCAATTGAACCCTGTACAGTCAGTGGTTGAACCAGGACAAAAATGCTGAGGGCTGAAGAGCAATAAAAATTTTTTTGGAATTTTGTCTATAAAATTGATGCATTCCAATGGATTATATTTGTTCGATACACTGTTCTCAATATAAATGTTACGAAAAGAATAGAATAGAAAAAACAAAAAAAAAAATCAATTGCATTTTTTTTTATCTTTTTTCTTAGTTAAATTGAAAATAAAAATAAAAACCATCAAGTTGGCAGGAATGCCCAAATTTTATAGGATCAAGAAAATAAGGTTTTGTCGTTATAGAAGATTAATATAAAAACAAACAACATTCACAATCCGAAAACTCTACCCTTACTCTAACCCTTCTTCAACTTTTCAAAACATTTGTCCAAAGTAACACCCTATATAATAAATAGTCAAATATTTTAAATTAAATTCATTGTTGACAAAATCATTAATTAGAACATAATTTAAATGAACAATCATATTTTTACAAAAAAAAAAAAAAACCCTAGAAACAACCAAAAGAACATGAACATCACAGCAGAAGCAACTAGCAGCAGCAGGATTCAACCAATTTCATAAAATATATTAATTTAAAAGCTTGCCTTTTCTTCAAATTTGAAGAACAGCAGAGCAGAAGCAGTCAAGCAGAAGGTACAGACTGAGAAGCAGAAGCAGCACTGCACCGCAGCAGCAGCAGAGGAGCACGTTGCGCGCCGTCGCCGCCGGTCGCCGAGAAGAGAACAGGAAGGAGAAGGAGGCAGCGCACAGCAGCAGCAAGAAGGAGCAGCAGTCTTCGTCTTCGTCTTCGTCTGTGGTCGCCGTCGGGCCCGGTCGCCGAGAAGAGAAAAGGAAGGGAGAGGGAGGGCGAGAGAGAAGGAACTCGGCGAGAAAAGGTAGGAAGAAGGAGAGTCGAGGGCGGGAAAGCCGCGAGAGACACCGAAAGAAAAAAAAAAATTTTTTTTAATCAGCAGCCCAGCCAGCCAGAGTTGTGGGGCTCAATTGAAAATAAATAAAATTTGGGGGCTTGAATGTAAAAATATCAAAATTTTTGAAGTCTTTTTTTTTCCGGGAGGGCTCGAGCCCACCCGAGCCCCTAACAATTTTAAATGTTAGCTTTTGGACCTGTATTCTCTTTGTAAAACATTTACGAAATCGCAAGAAAAATATCTAAGTCAAATATAATTATTTATCTTAGCAGATGTATAATAACTTAAAAGTTGTTTCTGAAGAATAGTTTCACTTGGGCAAAGAAAACTATATTAAGCCAACGAAAAAGAATAATTGTAGTATGTTCTCTTTACTTCCAAATTAGTAGAGTGTATATTGATAATCCAATACTTTCTTAATTGCATGATTTTCTACACTTGCAAGAGCTATGGCATCCTCTGTGTGAAATAATTACAGGATTTTCACTTAGAAACAATTACAGGATTTCCACTCAGAACCCTGAAATCAAGTAATTTAGACAACAACCATGAAAAAAAGAATGTTACTATCCCAAAAAGCCAGCAAATAGGTGCATAATCTCATTGGTGATGCATGCAACTCAGTAACTAAAATATGTATAAGAAACAAGTTTCATTGACAAACCACTGCACTAATTCCATAATGACAAAGATAATCTTTAATGTTTAACAAACTGCAACAAAAGAGTAGCTTCATGTAAAAATTAATGTCCATTCGCATTTACCCTCAAGTGTTCCCCTTCATGCGAGTCACCAATTACGAAAAGTTGTCTAAGCAAAAATAATTCTTAACACTACAACTAAAATCATTCAATGTTCATTTCTCTAAGGTTTAGGGTCTAGGCTCTAATAATTAAAGTTTAGGGTCTAGGGTTAGGGTACAGGGTCTAGAGTTTAGGGTATAGGGCTAGGGTTTAGGGTCTAGGGTATAGGGTTAGGGTTAGGGTTTAAGGTGTAGGGTTTAGGGTTAGGTTTTAGGGTCTAGGGTAGGCTTTCTGCTTCTAGTGGTCTAGGGTTAGAGTTTGGGGGTCTAGGATTAGGGGTTTGGGGTTTAGGGTTTAGGGTTAGGGTTAACGGTTTAGGGTTTAGGATTGGGGTTTACGGTCTAGGGTCTAGGGTTTAGGTTTAGGTTTAGGGTTTAGGGTCTAGGGTCTAGGGTCTAGGTTAGGGTTAAGGGTTTAGGGTCTAGGGGTTAGGGTTTAAGGGTGGGGTTTTGGGTTTAGGTTTTAGGTCTGGGGTTTAGGGTCTAGGGTTTAGAGTATAGGGTTTAGGGTCTAGGGTATAGGGTATAGGGTTTAGGGTTTAGGGTCTAGGTTCTAGAGTTTAGGGTTTAGGGTCTAGGGTATAGGGTTTAGGGTCTAGGTTCTAGGGTCTAGGGTATAGGGTTTAGGGTTTAGGTTCTAGGGTATAGGGTTTAGGGTCTAGGGTCTAGGTTCTAGGGTCTAGGGTTTAGGGTTAGGGTTTAGGGTCTACGATATATTGTTAGGGTTTAGGGTGTAGGGTTAGCATTTGGGGTCTACGATATATTGTTAGGGTTTAGAGTCTAGGGTTTAGGATTAGGGTTAGCATTTAGGGTCTAGGGTTTAGGGTATAGGGTTTAGGGTCTAACTTAAGCCCATCTAAACCCCAAACTATATAGAACATGCAAATACGTTCCACTTGCATCCTAATTCCAAACTGGGAAATGAAGAATATGAGGGAAAGGTGGGAAGAAGGAAAAAGAAGATAACAAAAACATGCTAACCGGCACTATCACGATAGTTAAAAGTAATCAAATATTATTGACATGAAACTATGTTTTCAAATGCAGTAATGAGTTAGCTATTTTAAATAGTAATCCATTGTTTATGACTCATCTCTCCCCCCTTGCCCCAAAAATTGGAACAGAAAGACATACCTAGCACAACAACAGACGTAGATCTTTGAATTGTGAATACGTCTATTCGTTACAAAGATCTTGAAGCATGGTGTGATTTTGCTATTTCTCTTAAAACAGCACCCACAATTGCTGCCTGCTCCAAACATTCAGACTTATGAAGAGCATCCAAAAGAACAACACAAGTTTTTGTGTATATATTACATCCTTTTGATCTAGTTTCTTCGAACAGATGGTATGCTTCCAGTGCCCTATTCCCAATGCTCAATCCTTCAATCATTGTGCTGTAACAAGCTGAATCAGGTATACCTCCATTTGCCTTGAATCTTTCGAAAAGTCTTTCAGCCTCTATTATATTCCCTGCTTTTGCAAGCCAGAAATCATGGTGGTATAGGTAATGATATTGGGTTTGAACCCTTGTTTCTGCATCTTCTGCCAAAATACAAAGGCTTTATTGAACTTTTCAACCTTACAGAGACCATTTATGAGGATGCTGTAACTTATGAAATTTGGAGTGCAGTTCATGTTTTCCATTGAGTTGAAACAGACAAGAGCTTCATCTATTTCTCCCGCTTTAACCAGAGCATCAAGCAAGGAATTCCAAGTATATACATTCGGGGTGAAGCCTTTCTGCATCAACTCTTCCAAAATTAGATAGGCTTCATCAATTCTACCCACCTTACCAAACCCATTGACGAGGCTAGTATAAACCACCACATTTAACTGCATGACTTTTGATTTTGCTTCTTCAAAAAGCATATAAGCTTCATCAAGCCTGTCAATCTTTGCAAGCCCATCAATGACAGAACCATAAGTGACCACAGTGGGTTCATGACCCGTCACCTTCATTTCCTCCAACAATTGATAAGCTTTATCAACCTTTCCTGACTTACAGAATCCAACTATGACAGTATTATAAGCAAGGGTGTCTAGAATACAACCTTGTTCTTTCATTGCATAAAATAACTCATATGTTTCACGGGCAAAGCCTGCTTTTGTAAGACCATGAATAAATATAGAATAGCTCCTCACATCCGGTACAAAACCCTGATTTTTTATCTCCTGAAACAAAGCTCTGCCTTCTTCTGTTTCACCAGCTTTGAAAACACAATCCATGTATGTATTCAGGAGAAGCAGATCTGGAGCAACACCCCTAGAAACCATTTCTTTATAGATCTTGTGCCCATCTTCCTTCCTCCCAGACTTGAAAAAGTTTTTAATAAGGGATGTATAGACAATAGCATCTGGAACTCGATCAGAATCTAACATCAGCTCATATAGTCTATATGCATCATCTACCCTCCCATGCCTACCCATCTATTAGAGAGCAAAATGTCACTGAATCTGGGGTACAAAGTTTATGGTCCATTTCTTCAAATATTGAACAAGCTTCATTAAGTTTTTTGAGCTTTACATAGACGATCTATCATTATGTTAACAGTCAGTACATTGGGAAACAAGCCTGCAGATTTCATGGTGTCTCGAATTTCTAAGGCAGCCTCATATTTTCCTCTGCTACAAAACATGTCAATGAGAATGTTGCATGTTAAGAGATTGGGTGCTGCATCATTTTTTCATCTCCTCAAAGATCCTTAATGCCTCATCAACCATTCCCTTCTTCTTAAGGCAAGTAAGAAGAGAATTATATGCAATTACGCCAGGAATAGACCCCCTTAATCTTTGTCTCTCAAGCAAATTATAAGCTTCATTGAACTTTCCAGCAGCTCCATATCCCATGATCATAGTGCTATAAGCATACGCACAAGGGACTGTGCTATTCATGTCCATCTGCTCAAATAATTGCACCGCTTCATCTAGTCTGTTGGCTTTGCAGAGTACTCCTATCATACTGGTACAAGTAACTTCATCAGGCACAAAACCACGTGCTTTCATCTCATGAAAGAACTTCCAAGCCATATCCACCTTACCAACCTTGCCAAAGCAATCTATACAGACATTATACAGAACAATGTCTGCATGAAATGAATTGCTTTTCATCTCATCCAAAAGTGAGAGAGCAGCATCAACTCGACCCTCCCTGGCAAATATTCGAATAAGAGTTGTGAACAAATGCACACTTACTTCATAGCCTAGGTCTTGCATTTGCTGAAAGAGCTTCAACATAAGGTCAGCTTCATTAATAGTAGACAGAGCACCAATTAGGGTTGTGTAGGCTGAAAATGCTGGGCGAAATTTGAACTTTCTCATTGTCTGAATCAGATCGAACGCTTCTCTGAGTTTTTTAGTCTTGACGCAGGTTACAACTAACTCAATACATGAATCATTGGAGGGACCATACCCAGCAATACTCATTTCCTCCAAAATCTGTTCCAGATATTCAAAATTTTTTACTCCTAGCCATTACCATGAGGAGCATATTATATACTTCTGGAGAATGTGCTTGCTTGGTTTCCCCTCTCAACCCACCGAAAATGGTTGACTGCTAGATTGACATCCTTTAGCCTCCTTAAGACTCCACTAAGTAATTCTGAGTGAGGTTTTTCATCAAATCTTGATAAGGCACTTTCTAGGGATGGACTCCAAGAACTACCCTCCAAGATTTGGCAGACACTTGTAACTTCTTGTAGTATATTATCTGATTGTCTTATATTCTCCTGATTGCGATCAAAAGCAAAGGAACCAGCTGCACCTTCCAGAAAAGGAGTCCCATTAATTAAGATAGAGAAACTCCTAGAATATCCAATTACATGACAATATTGTTTTGCCAACTGAATCCTTAACCCTGCACCAAGGACAGACCGTAATCAAATCTATTTCCATATAAAATTCGAATACGTACCTAGAAATGTAACTAAAGCCAGCCTACCTCGGTTTGCTAAAAATGCCATCACGGTTGCAAGTTTTTAGCTGTTCCTAGTCCTTTAAAGTTTCAGATGTATCCATTTGTCAATCTACCTGATAAAAAGAGTGTGTCTTCATCCACTGACTGCAAGAAAAGCTACACTACAGAATGCAAAGCAGAAGCCTTTTCTAGCTTTCTACACCAATCAATTGAACCCTGTACAGTCAGTGGTTGAACCAGGACAAAAATGCTTTGAGAGTCAAGAAAGCAATAAAAATTTTTTTGGAATTTTGTCTATAAAATTGATGCATTCCAATGGATTATATTTGTTCGATACACTGTTGTCAATAGAAATGTTACGAAAAGAATAGAATAGAAAAAACGAAAAAAAAAAAATCAATTGCATTTTTTTTTATCTTTTTTCTTAGTTAAATTGAAAATAAAAATCAAAACCATCAAGTTGGCAGGAATGCCCAAATTTTATAGGATCAAGAAAATAAGGTTTTGTCGTTATAGAAGATTAATATAAAAACAAACAACATTCACAATCCGAAAACTCTACCCTTACTCTAACCCTTCTTCAACTTTTCAAAACATTTGTCCAAAGTAACACCCTATATAATAAATAGTCAAATATTTTAAATTAAATTCATTGTTGACAAAATCATTAATTAGAACATAATTTAAATGAACAATCATATTTTTACAAAAAAAAAAAAAAACCCTAGAAACAACCAAAAGAACATGAACATCACAGCAGAAGCAACTAGCAGCAGCAGGATTCAACCAATTTCATAAAATATATTAATTTAAAAGCTTGCCTTTTCTTCAAATTTGAAGAACAGCAGAGCAGAAGCAGTCAAGCAGAAGGTACAGACTGAGAAGCAGAAGCAGCACTGCACCGCAGCAGCAGCAGAGGAGCACGTTGCGCGCCGTCGCCGCCGGTCGCCGAGAAGAGAACAGGAAGGAGAAGGAGGCAGCGCACAGCAGCAGCAAGAAGGAGCAGCAGTCTTCGTCTTCGTCTGTGGTCGCCGTCGGGCCCGGTCGCCGAGAAGAGAAAAGGAAGGGAGAGGGAGGGCGAGAGAGAAGGAACTCGGCGAGAAAAGGTAGGAAGAAGGAGAGTCGAGGGCGGGAAAGCCGCGAGAGACACCGAAAGAAAAAAAAAAATTTTTTTTAATCAGCAGCCCAGCCAGCCAGAGTTGTGGGGCTCAATTGAAAATAAATAAAATTTGGGGGCTTGAATGTAAAAATATCAAAATTTTTGAAGTCTTTTTTTTTCCGGGAGGGCTCGAGCCCACCCGAGCCCCTAACAATTTTAAATGTTAGCTTTTGGACCTGTATTCTCTTTGTAAAACATTTACGAAATCGCAAGAAAAATATCTAAGTCAAATATAATTATTTATCTTAAATGAGATGTATAATAACTTAAAAGTTTGCTTTCGAAGAATAGTTTCACTTTGAGCAAAGAAAACTATATTAAGCCAACGAAAAAGAATAATTGTAGTATGTTCTCTTTACTTCCAAATTAGTAGAGTGTATATTGATAATCCAATACTTTCTTAATTGCATGATTTTCTACACTTGCAAGAGCTATGGCATCCTCTGGGCATGTTTACACATGTAAGGATAAGTTATTTCTTGTATATTTTTATTTTAGCACTATATATTCAAATAAGGAGCCATACATATTTTGGGGTAATTTTTTTTGTCTGTGAAGAGATTTAGGTCTTTCACTATCGGCTCTATTTTACTGGTGTAATACATAGCTCACTCAATGCAGAAAAAGATTGCACTAATTTGTATTACTGGCTCAATTACCATTGAAATCTTACATTGTTTTGCATAATTTTGGAACAGAGATGATTTTGAGAAGACAGGGTCGAGTAGTTTAGTCACTGTGGAACTGAGAGATATTCAAGGTGAAGGGTTTCCTGATAACTTTTTTGGACTTGTTGATTCTTTCTTTCTTGATCTACCTCAACCATGGCGCGCGATTCCTTCTGCTGGGAAAGTTCTGAAACAAGATGGGGTCTTGTGTTCCTTTTTACCATGCATTGAACAAGTACAGCAATCATGTGAAACGCTAAAAACATGTTTTACTGGTATAGTCCATTGCTAGTTGTTTTGAATGGTTATATTGATTCGAACTAATATTCTTTGTTGGATTGTTGATCTTCAATTTTATAATCTTCTGTGTTATGTTTATGTTCTGGCTTTGTGCAGACATAAGAACATTTGAGGTACTTCTACGGTCATATGAAGTGCGAGAAGAAAGGCTGGAGAGCTGGCAAAATCATGGAGGTGGTTCTCTTGGTTCACATAAGAAGAGGAACCATATTGAAGTAAGTCATCGACAAGAGTGTAATACTTCTCCCGCAATCATGGCTAGGCCTTCTAGCGAAGGAAGAGGTCATATTGGCTATTTGACATTTGCTAGACTCAAATGTATCACCTGAACTGTTTCGCTTATTTTTGAGATTTTTTCGCTTATTCTGGAAATTCTTTTGCTTTGTGCGGTTGGGAGAGCAGACCTGTTGGTGTATGATTATGTAGCAATTTTTGCAATTATTTTGTCTTCTGTTACTATTACAGCTTAGTACTTAATTGACAAAATGACAAAGTTCAGAATACTTTTAGCATTAAACCCTAAAAAAAAAATTATAAGTGTAGATTAAAAAATAAAAATAGTTGAACACTATTAATAACTAGTTTTTTTTCTTTTACAAAAATTTATTAGAGTTTGATCCTCTACTTAGGCTGAATTTTGTAAAGATGAATTATTTTTGTGTTTTTTCTCAAATTTCATAAAAAATAAATCGCAAGTAACAAAAGATGCAAAACCAAAGTGAAAAAACAAATAATTTATTTATTAAACTACAATACAAGAAGACACAATCATAACGAACTTAAACAATGTTTCACTGCAAAATATCATTAAAAAAATTTCACACTAACAGTCTTCACCAAGAATATGAAATCCGAAACAAAATCTTAAATATAATCCAGTCCCACTCTAGGAATCAGGTACTGTCCCTAAATTTGCCTTGTCAAGGGAAACATGAATAATCAAATAAAATAAGGAAAAAGTAGTATTCTAACAAGAGAAGCAGGAACAACTTGAAATACAATTAGAAGGGCAGTCTCCCTTGAGAAATTGTTCTATGAACTTTACCAACTCTATTTGGAGGCCAGACAATGTGTGTAACTCGACCACGAATCAAACCCAACGGGATCTGGGAAGCCGAAAAGGAAAATAGAACTTTGTCAAATCGGCAAAAAGGGTCATCAAAGCAAACTTGCACACAAACACAATGGTCGTGGATGTCAAAATTCATCAATATAAATCACTATCATGTGAAGATGCATTCTGATCATTCTTTATTCTAAGACAGTTTCCTTATCAGGTCTGAAAATCTATCCGTTTCTACTGGTTCTGACACAATGCTCTTCAAAGGCCACATTGTGGTGAAAATACACAGATAATTTCTGCTAAAAAAGGCATGTGTAAAGGATGAAAATTCTTATTTGGCTTGCGAAATTGGTGCTAATTAATATGAAGCTCTTTATCTGGTTTTCAAGACGGGAATGCCATCTGCAAAATGAATTATGAGCATAAAAGTTTCTTATCCTTGCCCCTAAAGCAACTTGGCTGCAATATTAAGGCAAAAAAGATTCACAACGTCTGGACTTCCAAGCAATATCTTTGAATGAAATAGTTGTATTCTCTGCAAAATCAGATCCCATTCAGAGCAAAGGTTCTCCTAAGGCTGAAAGGATCATATGACCAAAACTATGTAAAATGACAAAGTTTCACCATAGACCTAATTCCAGTTTAATCAATGGATGAAAGAAAGTAAACTGTTATATACCGGGCCAATAGATCTGGAGTCAAAACTCAACCCCGAATTGTCTCCTTCGACCCAACAATGCCCTTCTGGGACTACAATAACATCATAGTTATGGGGTGCACTGATCCAATCACCTGGTAAACCAGTTATTCTCTTTACATGTTTCTCTCTATGATTGGTTGGAGAGCTGCAAAAACCCACAATGAGAATAGAATAATGTTCCATAAGAAAATACCATGCTATACTTCTAATGGAGGATCTACTTAAATTGCAAAACATATACATTCCATTACTAGAAAAGAAATTGACAAATAACATCCATGTCTCCAAGTTTTCAATATCCAACTTCCTAAAAACAAAAAGAGAAACCAGGTTAGAAGAGACTTAATTAGTCATATGACGATTTGCATTGGCGCTCATACTGCAAAAATTCCAGCTAGTTCACGAGTTAGTTTTACACACATACTAAAAACCTTGAAATGTTCAGCTTAAGAAATTCAAATAAATAAAAGGTCAGAAACCTCATAAATCTACACTAGTTGGACACAAATGTGCACTTACCCTTCAGCAAATCAAAAAGGGAAACTTTAACAAACAAGCACACGGGAAACAAGAAAACCAAATACGCACAAATTCCCAACTGAAACAAACCATGACCTTTGAAATTGGATAGCAGCAGACTATAGGACATAGTGCTGAAGAAAATATGAATGCTACAACACAGTTAAGAGGCATTACCAGAAGACCACCACATCACCATGGAAGAACTTGTACTTTTCAAGGCAAAATTTTTCAACTAGCACACGGTCATCTGCAATTTTATGACCAAGTAGCTGGTCACTAGTATTTAAATTAAATGCAAAGTTTGATATACAATGCAGGGCACTAGAAACAAGTGAAAACTTACCAGTCAAAGGTCTCTTAGAATTGTGAACATGGGAATTAAACGTGGGAGACATTGAGGTGCCTTGAACAGAAACAATACTGAAATAACGATCAGAAACTGTAAGACCAATAAGGCCAAACGTAAAGTAATTTTTTGACAGATTCCAAAGAAAATTTCCAGTTCCCATGTCTGAGCTTCCTAAATCAGGTGGGGGCACAAGATGTGGAGGCATCTGCAGAAGAACATTCCAATAAACTCTTTGAGGTATATGTATCGAACATAGATGTACAGCAAAAGACTACGAGAAAGATCTAGCTTTGCTAATTCACTAGTCAAATATATAATTTAAAAAAGGACGCATTGTGATTAAATCATCAAAATTACGTTTAACAAGGAAAATACAATTCTATTAAATGCAGATAAGAAATAAAACTTCAGAAAGTCTAGAGATACTCTACAACATGCTACATAACACTGTCAACAATATTATTGCTTCCAAACGTGTACATTAACAAGGTCTGCCTGTCATACAAATATATCTGAGAAATATAAAACATTTCACAGGCAGAAGTCAAACTCAAATCCAAATGCACCGATAATGGCAGCAGATTCCGGCAAGCGCATAAGGGGCAAGAACTGAATGCAGAGACCCGAAATTGGATGACCATTTCTGGGATATAGGTATAATATCAGAAACACATTTCTGGGGTAAGTACTTATATCAACATATAAGTACTTAGAGTGATCGGATAAGTTTGATTTTTGGCTGAAAACCATTGTGCAGAGGAAAAGCAGCTGAACAATTTATTCAGGGGGATTACACAAGAAGTTGAACAGAAGATCATTTAGCCCTCATGTGCCAGACTCATTAACTTTCCTGATAATGCTTCTTTCGCATGCAAGGGAGTACCATTCTACAGCCCTGTATATATCTTCATCAAATGATCCATAAATGCTTATAGATTGACAAAAGGAAAAGTTTATCCTTCCCCATAGTTCAGCAGTTCAATTTCAGTCCCTTTCACAAAACTATTAAAGGAAAATCCAGAATGACTCATTGATTCTAATAGGGAAGAAGATTGTCTAACAGATCCAGAGCGATTAATGTCGATAAATAAATAAATAAAAGTACACCAAAGAAGCCTTCAAACTCTTTATGTTTCCAATACTGAAGTAATGGAATTGAAACTCAAATTTAAACACCCAGCCACAAGCTGGTTATTGATTGAAAAACATAACTTGCTTCTTAATGATACTGAAGCCGTGCTGCAAAATACTAATTATCCTATTGGTTTTGCAAGTCAAAACCCAAGTGGGAAAAGTGAACAATAAGAAACTAATCCAAAGTTGGAGTTTTCAGCCTGTTAATCTCTAAAAGCAATGTGAAAGTTCAATTGCTCTGCTTGTAAACAAGGGATTGAGAAAAAAAATCAAATAACCACCGAAATTCGTCCTTTGCTGCTGTGGACGCCGTTAACAGATTATTGTTTGCCGCCAGAGTGGTTGAGGCGTTGAGGTGCTCGGTTTTTTTCTTTTCTTTGGGTACTGTTACAAACAGAGAGCTAATGAGAGAGCAGGGTCTATTCTGTCATTTTTTTTTGGTTTCCCAAATAATTTATGTTTCGCATTTTGATCCCTCAATTCTAATTTGAGCTTTTTAGATTCCTAAATAATTTAAGTTTATCCTGTTAAAAATTCAATTTTTTTCTCATAAAATTAAGAGGGTAAAATTGAAATTTTATATATAATATTTTAAAAATGTTATATATTTTCTTTTTCTTCTCTCCACCCCTTCTTCTTCTCCGGCCGGCAGCCTTACTCCTCTCCATTCCTCCCCCCCCGTTCTTAAAAAAATCTAAGAACTCGAAAGGTATAACCATCTTTTTATCAGCCTATTTTTGCTTGTAATCTTTCAATATCTGTACATGAAATTCCTCATAATTTTTTGTAAACTACCCATAGCTCACTTACGTGATTTCCATAAAAACTCAATTCCTACCCAATGCGGGCAGAAAATTTGTGGGATTCCCATACTTACAATTAATCTTGCTTCAAGTCTCATCACAAGAAAGTGTAATTTGTTATCAGATTTAGCACCTCCAACATAAAAACTGCTAACAAATTCATCATATTTTCCTTAAAAATTACAAAAATTCTTACCGATTACATCTCAAGTCTGCTAAACTTCACGAAAATTTTCTTTCAAAATTAATTTACAGGTTCTACATCCTCTAATCGATTATATACTAAACAAGAATTTAGACAACTTATCTCACACAATAACATAAAGAGAGAAAGCAGGAGATAATACCTCACATCTTCAGCTTCAATCTCAGAAACTGAGTCAAATAGGCAGTGGAGGAACCGGAGATTTTCATTAAATTCAATGTCAATCGAAGGAAAACAAAAATTAGAATTCAAATATGAAAAACTCTGACCGTTCAGCAAAAGTTGAGACTGATAAATCACAGCCAGTGCCGACGCTGCTCATGTTTTTCCTCTTAGGTCCGCAAAAATTTGCGAAAAAATAAGGAGATATTCCGAGATGAAGAAAGGGAATAGAGAGTTAGGGAGAATAAACAACTTCCCTCAGTTTGTCGGAGCAGCGTCGGAGTCACAGAGAAGGCGCCTGAACCGGCAAAGAAGATTTGGGGCGAACAAATCTGGGGAGAACGAGAGACTAGTACGGGATGTGATACCCCATACCCCTCCGCTAGGTCAACTGCAGCTGAGTAAAGTACCTGCCTGCCTCTCAGCACTAAACTTACAAAGATACAAGACTAAGGTACAACAGGGGAAGAGTTGTAATGAGTATTTCTATATTAAATAATGTGAGAAGAAAGAAAGTTTGACCATAACTTTCTAACAAAAGCTTCTCAAACTTATACATAGGTCTAAGGCCGCTAAGGCCATAGTCTACCTAATAAAAATCTTTCTAGAAGTGAAAAACTTCAATGATGCCAACACCAATGGCTCACGATGGCTCCACTAGCAAGATCCGATTACCAAGTCATCTGAAAGAGGGAAGAAAAACATTTGGAAAACACGATGGACACCCACTGAGTTCACGTGCACGTGTACTATTCGAGAATTTTCCATACAGGCAATATATATATTTCTATTTGTTTAAAAAATGGATTGTCATCCCAGAAAATAAGTACCTTCAAAACAAATCTTTTTATGCAAAATATAAATTTTTCTGAATATCCTTGCCAGCCATGTCATTACCACTTCTCCAAGTAAGTAATCCCTCAACTTTCTAAAACTTCTACGTTGGCCCCAAATAATTCTAAAACATATCTGAAAAGTTTTCCATCGAAAAATTCTTCTCTTAATTTTTCTAATAATTACCAAATGACCTTAATAATTATTTTTTATAAACTAACCCCGAAACTTTTGTTCGAACTTACCGCGACCTAAGCTAACTTTGAGGTGCTTACTCAGGATGTTACATTCTACCCTCCTTAGAAAAATTTCGAGGACGAAATTTTAAAGTTCACATACCTAGAATCTCCAGATGTTTTCTACATAGAAACTCTTCGGTTTCCCATGTTGCTTCCTCGATGCCGTGGTGTCTCCATAATAATTTGCACATCGGAATTTTCTTTCCACATAACTCCTTTACACTTTGTTCCACAATCTCACTAGGCTTTTCCTCATATGACAAGTTAGTTTGCAATTCCAACAGATCGTCATTCAAAACATGCTCGGGTGACGGTTGATATTTCTTTAATTGGGAGACATGGAAGGCGTCATGAATGCCTGATAGTTCTTTTGGTAAATATCAGCCGGTAAGTTAACTCACCAATCCTATCGCTTATCTCAAATGGTCCAATGTATCGAGAGCTTAATTATCCTTTTCTTGGGCGTCTGGGATTTCCTCTGTGTGGTGTAAATTTTAGAAAAACTGGATCTCCCACCTTAAATTCCAAGTCTCATCGTCAACTGTCGGCGTAGCTCTTTTGTCAAATTTTAGAAGCTCGGAGTCGTTCCTGAATTACCTCTAAAGGTCCAGCAATTTTAGCAAAATCCTTAATAAACCGTCGATAGTATCCAGCTAGCCCCTTTCATACTTCCGTAGGGGTTCTCGGTGGTGCCCAGCGAGTCACGACTTCCACCTTAGTCGAATCCACAGTTATGCCCTCACGTGTGACCACGTCCTGAAAATTCACTTTCTCCATCCAGAACTCACATTTACTGAACTTGGCGTATAATTTGTGTTCTCGTAGAGTTTGTGGCACACTTCGAAGATGTTGCTCATGTGTCGCCGCGTTCGGTGAGTAAACCAGGATATCATCGATGAAAATGACCACAAACTAGTCCAAGTATGGCCTAAAAATTCTTTGCATTAAATCCATGAATGTTGCTGGTGCATTTATTAAACCAAAAGGCATTACCACCAACTCATAAGTCCGTACCGAGTGTTAAAAGACGTTATTGGAATGTCTTTTTCTTTTATCCGCACTTGATAATACCCTTGTCTTAAATCCAACTTTGAGAAACAACCTGCTCCGCGAAGTTGGACAAACAATTCATCAATCAAGGGAAGAGGGAATTTATTCTTTATAGTGGCACTGTTCAACCCTCGGTAGTCGATGCACATTCTAAGGTTTCCATCTTTCTTTTTGACAAACAATACTGGTGCACCCCATGGTGATGTGCTCGGTCGAATGTAGCCTTGACGTAATAATTCTTGTAGATGTTCTTTTAGCTCCTTCAACTCCTCCTGAGCCATTTGGTACGGTGTTCGGGATATTAGTGCAGTACCAAGTACTAGTTCTATGCTGAAGTTTACCTCCCATTCTGGTGGTAAAGTTGTTAATTCGGCAGGAAAAATATCCAAGAATTCCTTCACTACTGGGATAGTCTCCATTTGTTCTTCTGTTTTGTTGAGCAAGTATGCCAAATACCCTTGGCATCCCTTCTTGATCAATTTTCTTGCTTTAATACCGGAGGTCAAATGGTTTTCCTTCTTGGTTTTATCTCCTTGAAATTCTAGGGTAGGCATATCCAGCCAAGTAAACTTAACTATTTTCTTCCGGCAATCTACCTGAGCATAATGCTTAGACAACCAATACATTCTCAATATCACATCGTAACCCTCAAAGGATAAGGTAATCAGATCCCCAAGTAGTACCTCGCTTCCTATGTAAATCTCACAATTTGGGTACTTCTCCTCTGTGACCCGACTCACTCCCATAGGTGTGAAAACAATCAATTGGTAGGGCATACTAACGAAAGTTTTAGGGATATGTTTTATGAAATGCATGCTCAAAAATGAATGTGTGGCTCCTGGATCAATTAATACTTTAGCAGGGCGAGAGAATACACGAATAGTACCTTCAACTACTTCGGTTTCTCCGTTCACGGGTTGCCCATCTAGGGTGAGACCTTAGCTTTGACCTGTTGCTTATTGTTTCGGCCTACTGACGCCCCTACCATATTTGCTGGCCGTCCCTCTCTTCTGGGCGTTTCTGAGGTTGTTGGTTGTGTTGCAGGGCACTGTTCGCAAAGTGTCCAGACTTTCCACAGAGAAAACATTTTCCTATCTTTTATAACATGTTTCTGCCGTATATCCCTCACATCCGCAATAAGTACAACTAGGACGAGGGTTCCTTATTATAGGATTTTGACGGTTCCCATTCCCCGTTTGGTTACTGTTTCGTGGCTTCTTTGGATATTGGGGTCTCCAGCGTCCTTGTCCTCGTCGTTTGTAGGGATGGAATGAAGCATTCATTGCCACCATTCTCTGTTTAGCCATTTGATCCGCTATTTCGGTCGTGGTAGCAGCTTCAACCGTAGCAGTGAAGCTTGTTCGTGGTAAAAGGGCTAGTGCACCTTGTAGATCCACTCGCAACCCCTTTACAAACTAGCGAGTTTTGTGCTCTTCTGTGTCTATAAGACGTAAACAATACTTGGCTAGACGATTGAACTTTACAGTATACTGTGCTACCATCATCCCTTCCTGCTTCAGTTGCTGGAACTCGTCCTCATGACGTTCCCTTAGCCAGCAGAGTATGTATTCTTGTTTAAATTCCTCTTGAAAGTCTTCCCACGTCCATAATTGATTTCTTAGTACCCGAGCTTCCGAAATTCTTAACCACCAAGCTTTCGCTGCTCCCCTCAATCGAAAAGCAGCGAAGGTTACCCTCCTAGCGCCCTCATATTGCAATGTATCGTAAATGTTGTTTAGCTATTCTAAAAACAGCTCTGCCTTGGCTTCTTGTTCCACTTCGCCAAGGAACTCCGGGGACCGAAATCGGAGGAATCTTTCCAAAGCCACGTCATTGCTAGTACTCTGGGCCCATTCTCCTCTTCGGTTTGCCAACGTGGCTTCCAACAATTCTGTCGTCTTTGTCATGAAATTTCCTATTATTTCATGACTTGCAGTATTTGTTTTCCTTGCGATGAACTTTCTGGCATAGCTTCAGTTTCGTGATTTGGGGAGTGTGGTCCTGACATTTTTCTAAATCAAAGATAAGTTCAACTCACGAGAAAACTTAGGAATGCTATCCTGTAGTTATAGCTTATACATAACATCCCATACTTAAAGGAAATATCAAACATAAAAACATAATATAATTGGAAAGAAATCATACTAAATTAAGCCTTACGTACACAAAAGACACAAGCTGTTAAAGAAAGTTAAATACAAGTCGAACTAACAGTTAATCCAAATACATGAAAACATCAAACTTATTTGATACCTACCACTTCAAATATCAAAATCATAAGATAACCTATCAAGATTCTAACTTTGACGGGGAAAAACGTTTACTAAAGCTACTCCGGCGAGCCTCAGCCTCTGTCGGGGTCTCGTTTGCCGACCTGCTCACCGATCCTACCCTAACATAGTCGAGTCATAACCTACTGTTAAGCCTCAAGGGTTCCTCTCATATGTGTCATCTTAGCTATCACTCAACCCTGCAGTCTCTAACTGTCTAACGAGACAGGATGAATAAACTACTAAATCCCAAAATATAGAGTCAAAGCAGTCATCTCTTTAAAACTCATCTAGGATCTAGAGAACCTAGTGTCGAACCTAGAACTCTGATACCACCTGTGATACCATGTACCCCTCCGCTAGGTCAACTGCGGCGGAGTAAAGTACCTGCGTGCCTCTCAGCACTAAACTTACAAAGATACAAGACTAAGGTACAATCGGGAGGAGCTGTAATGAGTATTTCTATATTAAATAATGAGAGAAGAAAGAAAAGTTTGAATATAACTTTATAATAAAAGCTTCTCAAACTTATACGTAGGTTTAAGGCCGCTAAGGCCGCAGTCTACATAATAAAAATCTTTCTAGAGGTGAAAAACTTCAATGATGCCGACTTCAATGGCTCACAATGGCTCCACTAGCCAGATCCGATTACCACGTCATCTGAAAGAGGAAGAAAAATATTTGGAAAACATGAGCGATGGACGCCCAGTGAGTTCACCTGCACGTGTGCTATTCGAGAATTTTCCGTACGAGCAAAATATATATATTTCTATTTGTTTAAAAAATGGATTGTCATCCCAAAACATACGTACCTTCAAAACAAATCTTTTTATGCAAAATATAAATTCTTCTGAAGGGTTTGGGCGAAACCGAAAAATTCGAGCGAATCAAGACACATCAGCGCTGTCACGACACTTGAACTTTTAAAAAAAACATGCATGCATATGATAGGCTCAACGGACAGAGTCCGGAACCTTAAACAGGATCATCGAACAAATTTCGGTATCCCGTAGTCGATACCAGCCTTAACTCCAAAGCACACTGTACGAACGTT
This sequence comes from Catharanthus roseus, assembly GCA_028651295.1. Taxonomy (NCBI): domain Eukaryota; kingdom Viridiplantae; phylum Streptophyta; class Magnoliopsida; order Gentianales; family Apocynaceae; genus Catharanthus; species Catharanthus roseus. Next base: position 244,779 of record JAPQWS010000144.1, read on the forward strand.
CGATTTTTCAACCTCACGCAAGATATACACAAACAGGTAATGAGCTCTAGCGTACTTACCAGGCCGCCCTATGTTATCCTAGCCGATGAGCCCCTCCTGGCCCAACCTTTTAGGAAATAGCCACTACCGCAGAGCATGATACGGAGTCAAGCGCAGTATTGTCTTGGGTCTAACCCTTCAACGATACTACGCCCTTTATCAACTAGATCCAAATCAAGAATAACACTACCAAACATGTCGTTAAGAAGAGGCCCTCGTACGGGGGACTAGCCACGCACAGTGCAAGTCCTTTCGACATGTTGATAAAAAATGTATACCAAGCCCCTTTTTGCCGGATTAGGGTTTTAATTTACTTATCACATTTTTAGCATAACTCATAGTATATCACCGATAATTATTTCGCGCATTTTGCCAAGAAATAACAAAATCATATACTTCACAAGAACAATATTGTTATTTCTTTTAATAGAAAAAGGGTTTGTGAACTCAGTTGAAGTCGCGTTACAAGTTAAACCTACAAATAACAATTCCAAACTTAATTAAATAATACCATTGGAAAAATAAAACTTTGACCCAAGATGACTCTAAGTTGTACCTAAATTTATTCTAAACCCAAAGGAATTCTAGAAAACAACTCCAAAATAATTTCATAATAATTCCTTAAAAATCATGGGTTCTCAAAATAAATATATAATTATTAAATCTTAATATTATTTATCTTAGAAAATATAATCTCATAATAAAAAATAAAACTCTACATATAATTATATTTAACTTAAAAAGAAACAATATATATACCTTGAGAGAAAAAAAAATGAGGGAGAGAGAGCCGAGAGAAAGAGTGGAGAAAAAGAAAAAAGAAAGAAAAGAGAGAAAAGGGGGGGACACTGGAGTTGACCGAGAGGGGGAGGAGAGAGTTAAAGAAAAAAATAGGAGAGAGAAAAGGTGGGAAAATAGGGAAAGAGAGGGGCTGTAATTTTTTTTCAGTAATTTGGGCTCCTTTAAATAGCCATGCATGCATGGTTTGGCTTTCCATGCATGAGACACATGGCACTAACCAGCCATGTGTTACCCATTCTCTTGTCCACATGTTCATGTTTTCCAAGTGTTCTCAGCCCACATGTAAGTAATCCCTCAACTTTTTAAAACTTTTACGTTGCCCCAAAGTTTAAAAATGACTACAAATTCATCTTAAACTTAATATTTCCATTTTTACTTTAAAGCGTTAAACCCAAATAATTCTAAAACGTGTCCGAAAAGTTTTCCACCGAAAAATTCTTCTCTTAATTTTTCTAATAATTACCAAATGACCTCAATATTTACTATTCTTTATAAACTAACCCCAACACTTTTGTTCGAACTTACCGCGACCTAAGCTAACTTTGAAGTGCTTATTCGGGATGTTACACGGGAGGCGGCTGCGTAAGTTAAATAGAATAACTAATTTATATATATATATATAAATTATATAATTTATGTATATGTATAAACATATATATAATTTGTATTGATTTTTTCTGTCAATAAAACTCTTTTACCAAAATAAAATGTTCATATATTAACTTGTGAAAGGGGGAAGAATTTCATCATGAAAATAGACCAAAAAAAATCAAAAGATGCAACTTGAAAGGAGAAAGAATTTTTAGGAGATAGGAATTCTTGTATAGTACAACCACTTCAAGTGCAGCAGGACAACAAACCTGAATTACAGAGAGGAGCAATCTAACTTACCCACACCTGGATGAATTCCAGAACTATCACACGCAGCTTCTCCGAGGCACGTATAACTGCTTTCTTTAAGGAAAAAAGGAACACTGCTTTGGGGTTCACAGATATGCAAATATACTTCGCTGTGAATCATGTAAGATTGCTATTACACATGTAAATTTGTTACTTTTTCTGTAATCATCTTCAAACTGCACTAGCGTCCTGCAAACACAGATATTATCCAAACCCATCATCACAACATAAATCAATAATACCAACATGCACATCTTACAATCTTCATACTATTTTACTTTTATCTAAACTTCTTAATTACCATCATTATTTCACCTCATCATTTCAATTTCCTGCAGATTAACATGTTTTACCTTTTCCATTTTTTCAAAGCTACACAATCATTCGTGACCCTCAATGGAAGCTAAGTATTACAATTTCATCATTTAGAAACTTAAATTTAGCCTACAACTTTCCATGTTTTCTTGCTATCACCTCAGAAATGGAATCAACTTCACAAATTCAACAGACAGTAAAGTAAATTATTATCATGTATAATAATAACAAAACTGCATATATTCTGTCTTAATCTTTTTCTTACCATCATTCTATCGTTGTCTGTATAAAACGAACCCCTCAAATTAAGGGACAACTGTAGAATCAAATCTTGTCAAAAAAACTACTTAAATCAACTTTATACAAGATATTGGCACCAAAACATTGCCTCTTTTACTAGGACATCATATCCTATTAACACTGTATAACTCCATATCTAAATGCAAAAATGTCATTTCAAGAAAAAGAAATTAAACACTTTTCATCAACTACTCAGGAATGCACAAGGAAATCAAGAAATGAACATTGAAAATTTCAAACCAGCACTTTCACATCCTAAACATACTACAACTACTTAAACACTCAGAAAAATCCTTTTCTAAAACAGGAAACAAAACCCCAAAAACAGAAGAACAAAATCCTCTTTATCCTAAAATGCAGTATCATACAACACAAACTAAATGCACAGCTTTTTTTGCCAACACATAAACCAACAAACCCCAGAAAATGCTCTTCTTCCCTCTCTTTGGAAAGGCAGGAAAAAATAGGAAAACAATTAACAAACTAAACAAAAAACTCATAAAACCAAAATATATAACAAAAAACCCTAACTCCTGATGTCCAACTTCAAACTTTCACAAGGACAATATGGTCTTATTCCGCTCGCCTTCTTACTTTCACAAGGACAATATGGTCTTATGGCCTTATTAAAGCCTCTTAGAAAAATATTAAAAGTCTATTGGTAAGGTTTCTTACTTTACTTGTGTGCATTTAGAAAATATAATGTAAAGGTTATTAACCTTACCCATATTTAGCATATAAGATTTACTAGCTAAGGATTAGAAAATCCCTTTGGCTAGCAAACAAGGCAGTTTTCCTCAACCAGTCTTCCTTTTTTGTTTTAGAACTTCTTCTTTCATGTCTTGACCAGTAACCAACCCAGTTTTTGGCAGCTGTTTAGGAAGAGGTGACTTTAAATGTGTACTTCAAATTACGCATCACTGCATTTTGCAGAACACTGACAGTCCATGCGGCAAGTTCCCATAATTACTCAGAGTTGCAGTGCGCTCAGTAAATGTTTGTACTGCTTTTAACTCAGAGTTTACTAATCTTCACCATCTTTCTTATCCTTCAACTATCAAATAATCAAATCATAATATAAACTTTTCACTAGCTAAATATGACTTAATGGAAGAAGAATTATCTTACATGGAAACAAATTTGCTAAAAACCTCACAAACAATTATTAACATATTACAACTAATTTTACTCTAATCTAAGATAGTTTCATCTTATTTGAGAGAATTAGCAATCTTACAAGATAATAAAGAAACTAAGAAACTAAAAAATAAAAAATTAACAATAATTTGTTGCTAATTTTTCACACAAGCTACAAGCAATACCATTTAAGCATGCCAGCAGTGGTCTCTACATGGCCTCTGATGACCACTCCAACAACCCCTATAAAAGTTTATATGAGGCATCACAATTGACTTTAAACCCATTCAAATTTCGTGGCAACCACCTATGATCTTCCACACGCAAACCATGACCACCATCACCACTCCTCACTGTATAACCTGTACCTCATTCATTCAACATCCACATAACAATGGAAACTATTCCCTTCACATTAAATATTTGTTTTCAAACTAAGGGCCAAATAATAACTAGCAACAATATTTTCCACAAAAATTGCTCGACGGCTACCTATAAAATAAATAAATTGATTTTCAGTAACAATATAAATAGCTAGTACATAAACAAGGCAATAAGTTACAAATAATAACTTAGCCATCCAAAAAAATAAAATAAAATAAAGACAGCAGAAGCAGAATGTTCTTCGCCTTTGCCGCCACAGAACAGAAGCAGAAGAAAAGAAACTTAGAGAGAAGAAGAGAGTAGTAGAGAGACTACCTGGTTTTCTCTGCATCTGTAGCGGCAAAGAGAGGCCGGCGATGGGCTGAGGGATGGGCTGAGCAGAGGGACAGAGTTGTTTTCTTAGGGTTGAGAATTTGGGGATTCTGTGAGAGAAGGAGAAAACCGAGCGAGAGGAAAGAGAGAGTAATCTCTCAATTGTGTTTGAGTTGAAAATCTGACTTTGGGTTCTTTTTAAAAGAACAGAATACAAGAATTCGATTTTTCCAGTTTCAGTTGAACCAATCAAAACTGGCCAATTTTGTCCGAATATGAGGTGTTATTGTTAGAATTTTTTTGGGCACGCCATCTCACTCTGAGAGTGCACTCTAAGAGGGAGATCGCCTGACCCAAACTCAACAACTGCGTCTCGATGTTAGAATTTGTGAGCTTAGACCTAACTCACCTAAAAAAGTACCTCAAGAGGGGAGGACTGCCCAAGTCTTTATAAGTTGTAATTATTTTCTTTAATTAGCCGATGTGGGATTCTCAACATTTATAGTGATTTTCGATTCAAGTGTTTGAACCGGTCCCATGCTTTTTAACGGGCATTCAAATTTTTATTCAATTGTTTTGGAAACAAAATAAGGAGAGAGATTGAGAGAGGGATCAGATTTGAAAAAGATTGAACTGCCTCAACCATGCTCGGGTTGAAGGGTTAAGATTTTGAAGGAAAACCTCTGTAGCGCGAAGGGAGAGAGAGCTTATTGTGTCCAGCTCTATCAATAGGCCCTTTCTTTTGCAATACTTAAAAAAGTGTCTCATGGCGAAAGACTCATTATTAAAGTACCAGACAAGCAAGGACGGGAAGTTACTCACCACTTCCTACAATCCGGGTTGAACCTTTGGACTCACCTGGTCCATGCACATCACTCTCTCCAGGAGGTTGGCCGCCTATCCTAGATCTTCCCATTTCGAGTAGAGAAAATTCCCTTATGGGGTATCTTTCTTCCATCTAGTTTTCAGGCTCAGGTATGAATTTCGCTTTTGTTGCTATTCTACTTTCTTATGAATTACGCACGGCACACCCATTCCCTATCATACACGGCATCGGGTTAAGATGCAGCACCTAACCTTGATGCCCAGGAGCCTTCTCCATCTTCAACCTCTCCAGACACTTTGCTAGGGTAGCCATTAACAAGCACAAGATCTTAAGTATTCGACGTTCTCCCAAAGAAAGGGAAGCTCTTTGCCAGACTAAGCTAAGCTGGAAAGAAGATACGAGGGACATAAATTCCGAGAGAATGGAAGAAGGAAGTAGAGATATTGGGATGGATAAGTTAAAATTTGATACTTCCAAATACGAATTTATCTAAATTTAATGTCTTCATTTACAAATTTTTATAAAAAGTCCTTCAAATTGTTAAAATAGTTTCAATCAAGGACTCTCGTTACTTTTCATTTATTTGATTTCTAATCAAATTGTAAATAAACAGTAAAATGTTTATATATTAACTTCATTTTTTTTTGTACTTAATGATAATTTATTCAAATTTAAAGTTTTAGTGTTTTTTTTATTAAAAGAAAAATGGCATGTATTATATAATCAAAAGAAATAGCATGAGCCAAAAAAATTAGTTTCGTGTATAAAGTTTTAGTATTTTAGAGTTTAATAAAAAAATATAGAGTTTAGCCAAAAAATAAAAACCTTAATTTTTAAAGTTATAAATCGATAAAGTTGTAAATAAATGTTTAAATATTAATATGTTTATCTTTTTCTTTCATATATTATATCTTTTCATGTTTAAAATTTTAGTGTTTTGCAAAAAACATAAAGTTTTGCTAAGAATAATAATGTTTTAAATTAATAAATTTGTAAATAAATATTAAAATATCTATATATCAATTTTTTTTACTTCATATTATGTACATTTTCATTATATTTAAGTACTATTGCAACGTCAGTCTCTACATTATTCCTAACACTTTCTCTATAATTGAGAAAAGGGAGATCCAACAGATTTAGAGAGAGAGGGTCGTCGGCTAAATGAATTGGGGTTTTCAGAAGATGGAGAAAGTGACATATTATAATTTATAAATGAGTTACCTTAGCTCAACGGTTCAGTTTTGACCGTGTCTGGTGGTTGTTTATTTTCTTCCATTTTTTACATTCATTTATCAATTTGACAAGACAAATTTATGCAATAATGCACTTGGACCCCTCTATTTCTCTTGAGCTAAATTACCATAATCTTAAAGAAACTTTCTTTGCTTTTTTTTTTTTTTTTTTTAAATCTACAATTCACATAGATATGTTAAAAGTAAATGAATAATGTTTGTTGGAGCTTGCAATTTGCTTGCTTATAGAGAAATTATGATGTTTTTTTAAAAATTTACAGTTTAGTGTAAATTACAAATTACAATGTGCATATATGTGTAAAATATTGACAATCAAGGGTAACTTAATAATAAAGCCTCATTCCTTGTCAGGTGAAAGGTCTGACTTCGAGTCACTTTGGAAGCGGCTTATTCAAGATTTTCAATCTTATGCTCCCAACCCAAAATAGTATTTTTAAAAAAAATTAAATAAAAATTTGATTGATGATGAGAAAATTGAAAGAATTATAATTTAAACTATTTCAATTTTCAATTCAAAAATTTTTAAAAAACTTTTAGCAGGCATCCAAATTTTTTAACAAGTTATTCAAGTTTTTTGGAATCAAAATCATCACCTTTTTTTTTTAAATCTTTGTCCAAAAAATATTATTTAAAAAATCGCTCAAAACAATTTTAAATATTTTTCATGTTGTATAACTACTTTCATAATAATGTAATAAAGAAGGAAAAAAAAAAAAACTTGCTTCCCTATAAGAATGGTGGTTTGTTAGTGAATCAACAATTCTCCTTGATCTTCTCATATTACAGAGAAGAGCTTTAAAAAGAAGCAGCATTGAAGGCCAAAAAGAAGCCAATAGAAGCATTATCAAGTATGCATATCCATGTTAGACATCATCTATGATTAAAATAAGCAAGCGCTTACAAGAATATGAGAAACAACAATTTTACAACAAATTCTGAGTTTCTTTTCACTTCTAATACCAGGCAAAAAGCTTCATGGTATAAAATTCAATATCAAGATGTGAGCTTTGAGCAAGCTTTGATACACAAGATTGAACATGTACAGAGCAAAAGGATGACACAGAGTTCAGTTCATCAAACCAGAACTCGCCCTTCAAGCCCGTCAAAGTCATAGCTGGAACGCCAACTGAGGGCAGAAATATACCACAGTTCAGCCATCACTATCTATAGGATATGTGTGAACTTTTTGCAGGAAGTCCCACTAGACATGAAGCTGAATGATACGCTTCTATCTCCCTCAGAATCATCTTTTTGAAGGTGGCTAGAGCAGACCTCGTCTCTCATATTCTGGATCAGCCATGGAAAGCAAATTGATGAAGATGAAGTCCTGAAAACCAGACCAGCTTACATGAAGTTCTGAATCCATTGGCATCAACAATAGGTGCTAAATTTTAGAGGTTCACTGTGCTCGCCATCATTAAGAGACGATGCTTTCAGCAAAAAGCCCACAAATCCAAGCATAATATCAACATTTAAGGCTTCAAACGTTAGGCACATACTTGCACAAAGCTCCACTAGCTCTGATTGCAGAGGGAGACAACATGAAAAATGAGGCATGAAGCTGGTGGCACATCTTTCTGGAGCAAAAAGGGCAAACATGTCAACCACCAAGATAACTTAGCGATGGAGTAAATATTCCCCGTGATCGAAAGCTTCCAAGATTCAAACGGTGTAACAGAATAATTGCATGCTCATTCATTTGAAGAACAATCTTTTTGAACATATGCAAGTCTTCTAGCATATCCCAAAAGTTAACCCATATGAGCAGTGGAGAACATATTATGCTACATCAAGCCATAAAAAGAGTAACGAGAAAATGATGCAACAAAAATTCCCATAAAAAAACGGGAAAAAGCTTTCTAAATTGGACTATGACCAAAAAAAAATCATTCACGCCAATGAAAAGCATTGCCAGCTGTTGACACATTAATTAACTACGTAAAAGGATTACCATTACAAGTATATTTCACTGGGTTCAAAAAGCTTGGTCTTCGTCAATCTTACCAACTGCTTCAAGTATAGATGAGTATGTTATAAGATCATATTCATAACCGTTTTCACGCATCTCTTTCATCAGCCTTGCGGCCTCCTCAAACATGCCAGCACGGCTGAGACAACCGAGAACGGTATTGTAAGTGACTGAGTCGGGCTTCACTTTTGAACTTTTCATCCTGGTGAACATTTCTATTGCCCTTTGTGGACCACCTACCCTAGCTAAGCCATTCAGAATTATATTATGGGAGTTAAGGTCAGGGCTACAGCCATTATCTTCCATTGTTTGAAGCAAGGAATGAGCTTCATCAATCATGCCAGCTTTTACCATCCCTGACATGAGAGCATTATAAGCATACACATCAGGGCTGCACCCAAGTCTTTTCATCTCATTGAAAAGATCCATGGCCTCGGTTAAGCGTCCACATTTGCCAAAATGCTTTATCATTACAGCATATACCCGGGAACTTGAGGTACCACAATTCTCCTTCAGTTCTTGGAACAGCTCATTTGCAGCTTCATAACGTTTCGCTTTCCCAAGACTATTGATCAAGCTGCAGTAGGCAGCTGGACATGTAGGAAAACCCCTCTCATCCATCTCTTCAAGCAGCAACAAAGCTTTCTCCACTCTATTTGCCTTGCAATATCCATCAATAAGAATTGAATAAGTAAAAGAGCTTGGAACAAGACCACTTGCCTTCATCCTTTCAAACCATGATGTAGCCTCAGATGCAGGAGCCTTGGAGTTGAACAAAGCTTTGAGAACTGTGTTATAAGTGACCACATTTGGTGTACAGTTCAAAGATCCCATTTCTTCAAACAGCTTAAGAGCATCTGGAAGACGACCTACCTTGCCAAGCATATTTATAACATTGTTTATTAGCACAATATCTGGTTTACAACCATCCTTTAGCACATTAAGGAACATAGAGTAAGCTTCTTCAGCCCTCCCAGCTTTACCAAGCCCCTTTATTATCTCTGTGTAAGTATAAACAGTTGGGGCACAACCATTTTCCTTCATCTCCTGGACTAATCCTAAAGCATGTTCAACTTTCCCCATTTTGAAGTAAATCCCAAGCAAAGTTGTATATATCTTTGCAGTCGGGTGCAGTCCACTCTCCCGCATTTCATCAAACAACCTAATTGCAGAATCATCACGACCTAGTTTCCCGAAATGCAGCTATCAGTGCGCTGTAAGTAACAGTGTCTGGAAAGCAATTACCTTCGTTACACATTTCGTGGTAGAGCTCGTGAACTTTCTCATGATATCCTTCTTGCATTAACATCAAAATAATGGAGTTATAAGTGGTTGCTGTTGGCTTGCACTTCCGCATTTTAACCTGGTAAAAGATCTTTAGTGCCCTGCTTACCATTTTCGCCCTGCCCAAAATTCTCACAATCTCAGATAGATCCGAAGGGCTAACCAAAGAAGAATTTCGAACCATTTCTTGGATGATCTTCCACATTTCACCAACCAGGCCAGCTTCTTCTAAACAATGAATAAAAGAAAGGTAAGTAATGGAATCAAGCTCAAATTTTCTTCTCTTGCCAACCCACTTAAAAAACTGTATCTTAACATTGATCCCAACATCAATCTTCAGAACTTCTCGAACCAACCGGTTATCCACCTTGTGGTTGAGTACCTCCAGAGCCTTTTCTGCATCAGGGCCCCACTTAAATATTTTCAAAATCCGAATGAACCTCTCATCCAAAATCCTTGAGGAACTTCTGTTTGCTGCAAAATTTGATGCTTCCTCTCTCGGAGCTGACAGTTGAAACATCCGAACAATTTCATTTTCTGCCAAAAAGTAAAATCTCATTTTTTTCATTATCCACAGAAAGATAAAGACAATAAAGCAGCATAGCACTTTCAAAGCAGACCATCCCAGAAAAGTACAGCAAATTTGAATATACTGAAGCAAAACAATCAACAAATAAGAAAAGTACTTGGCAACATTCAATCTCCAACAGCTTCAGAAAGTAAAAATTAACATATGAAGTTAATACTAAAATATCATATAAAAACTGTGATAAGAGAAGTGAACTCAACCTGTCTGCTTTATTCTGTCACAGAGATAAGAGGAAGTGGAAATGGCTCGTCTTGAGCAAAGCAATCTGCATTCCATTTTGCTTGAAACCTAACAAATTGATTTCTCCTCATGCTAAATAGGAATCCTTCCCAATGTCAATGCCAAATACATTCTGAAAATTAAGGTTTAGGTTCATTTCAGTATCCAAACAAAAGAAAGCAATTATCAATCCTAGAACCTGATTTGTGCATACAATTTAGTTTTGAAACATTCAAAGAAGACACTATCATCTCTAATAAATGAACAGGAAAAAAATTGTTTCTTTGCCTGCGACTAACAACCAGCTAGGGTTTTATACTTTCAGTTGATCATCCTTCTAGCAAGAAGGAAATATTTCTTCCATAAAGCTTCGCCTCGATGAAAAATAGAAATGGCGACTGATTTCATCTCAACAGAATAGAAATCAAGAAGATAGAGAAACTAGCTTAAGGTTCACCTGAGCTGCACGAGAATTAGGCCATTGAAGGATGCCACCGCACGGCTGGAACCACTATGTCCGGTTCACACAGTTGAGACACTGCCGCCTTTGTTGATTTTCTTTCTTTTTTACCCCTTTTCCCCTTCAAAAGAAATTGGGTACAAATTCAAGAGAAGAACAAAAATTAGAAAAAGGACCCAAATTATTTTTAGTATCCATTTTAGCCTCAAAGAATGAATTCTTTGGGTCTCTAAAAAGAAATTATAAAGAGAGGATTTGATTGGAAATGATTCTCCAATTTTAAAAACTCTTTAAAATAATTTTTTATTTGAGATGTTCAATTAAAAATAAGTATTGATTTTAAAAAATGAAATTTAAGTTGGTCTCAAAATAAATTTTGATAAAAGAATAAAATGAAGAATCTTTCTTTATGATATAATTAATAATTTTAATGTTCCTAAATCTATATACTCATATAAATATTGAATTTGCTCAAAAAAATATATTTTCGGAAAAAATTGACTACAATTGGGCCTTTTTTAGAAGTATTATCTACTTCTCCCAAACTAGAATTTTTCAAAAATTCTCTTTTTTTTTTTTTTAGTATCTATCTTCTTGGAAAGTTTTATGGAATTTCGAAATTGCGTTTGGCAGTAGTGCACGAAATCTGTTCTTACTAGAGGAGTTAAGCTTGGTTGACGTCACATTCTGAATGAAGGGAAGGCCCCGGCCAGCAGGAGGCTGCAAAGCTGCTGTTGAAACGAGAATTTCACGTCTTGAATGCACGTCCGGCAGGTATGGGAACGTTTGAATCATCATCAGCTTGAGTTCACTGGACATGGCATATCATTGAATATATGATAGAGGTCTGAACTTCCCTGGTTCTTCATTTCATTGTGAACGATTTCCATCAACTATTTATCTACTGTGGCTCTAGAGACGTACAGCAGCTCAAGACCACCATCTGGTATTATCTATGTCGCTCCGAACAGGAGGGGAAGGGGATCCCATCCAAAGTAACAGGCATTCTGCTGATGTGGCATCGTTCTTCTCTAGCTTTCTGTTGTTTTTAGCAATTTTAAATTTCCCACCATTCAATGTACCCCGAATAAGTTTTTTCAATTCCTCTCCTTTGAATATATAGATCGGTAAAGATCCGGGAGCACAATTTGTTAGCCGAAAACCCAGGCAAATTATATTTAGTACGAGTTAATTGTATAAGGGAAAATGAGTTTAAAATTCACTTTTGAAAGAAATAAAAAATTTTCATTTCAAAACAAATTCTCTGCCTAACCCAATGTGGAGGAGAACTACCGAGTCCATACAGATAGATACCAAAGGCTTCTCAGCTGGGAAGAGGCAAATATCATAAACAATTGACACAAAAATTTCCATCGAAATATTCTCAAGTGCGGTAAACCTACCGAGGACGAGACACAATAAAACTTACCACCCACCAAAGCCTTTTCGAAGCCGCATTTTAAACAAGATAATTTCAAAAAGTCGGTCAAAAATAAATTGAGCTTCTCTTACAAACCCTTCCCAAAAACAGGATTATAGAGACTACTAAAACCTGCACCTATTGTAATAATATAATTTTGAATAATCCAAACAACCTTGCCATATTCAACCATTCATCACTACCACCACCGTCTAAAAATGTTCTCCAGCTTAAGTATGGCAAGTATAAATGAACAAACAGAACCTTCGCCATCTTTTGATTTATGCTGTTTCAGATTTTTCTGTCTCCATTGGTTCTCCACCAGCTGCTGGTGCTTCTTCACTTCCAGCAGCACTACTTTCATTAGCAGCATGGGGATTGGTGCTTTCTGCTCCTTGAGCTTGTGGCTCCCCATGAGGAGGGGATGCTGCTGGTGGCTCAGGTGTAGCTGGCTTCGCCGGCTTTGGTTTTGTCATGATCGGCCTGCAAAACCTGTATCGGGAAGACATATGAACACGTTATAATCAACCAAGGAGTGATCAAATGGCTAGAATGAACAACATCCTAACCGTGCTGGCAGAAAAGAAAACATATCCTTCGTGCCTGCAAACATGACAAGGTCAAGACAGGTGCAGAAAGACTATGCACAAGCCATATGATAGAAGACAACTCTACTCAGAGAACTAGACTTCCAACTGAGTAGATGTAGAATAACAATGCAATCTAGAAGCAAGAGATCAAACTCTTGAAAACCAGTACCTATCCAGTGCTTCAGCTTTCCTTCTCACTTCAGCTGACAAGAGAATGGGTGTGGCATATTTGGGAAGTGCATCCTGCTGTTGCTTTTTTTCTCTTAACCAAGCTTCAGCTTCCACACACTCGTTTAAGACCTAAACAGTTGAGTGCACAAGGCATTAAAAAATCATAATCAGCTACACAAATGAGAAAGGTCGGAAAAGGTTGAACGTGTTACTGTATATAAGAGAACCTACCTTCTGCTTTTCAACTAAATCAATGTGGTCAAACTTGGGATCGTTTGACATTGCTGCTTCTCTGTAACTATTAATGCAATAAATTAGTTGATCAACCACAGATCCCCTCTCTGCGCATTCCTTGTAACGCTCCTCAATTGGATCACCTTGCTGAAAATTTTATTCATTGCATTAGCATTGAACAAAGAAAAAAGAAAATGAATGATACAAGAAAGTAGACTAACCTTCTTGAGCTCATCAAGCTTAGCAATATAAACACCTTTTGTTTCGTCTTCACCATCCTCATACAGCCAATCTTCTGTCTCTTGGAGTTTAGCAATAAACTGCTCTTTCTCAGGCTCCGTAACAAACTCTTGATACTTGTCATAAAGCTAGCATTGATAAGATAAACATTGCTAGGGTTAAAAGGAGAGTGAGAGTAAAAAAAAAAAAAAAAGCATACAAATAAGTCTATATCAAAGTTGCCTAGATAGCCACCTTGGCCAAACCACGATATACCTTGTTTCTCATGTCATATACATAGGCCTCCACCGCATTCTTCTTGTCTTTTGTTTCTTCCATAACACGGTCCTGCAAAGCCATTTCAAATTCTTTTTCCACTGCTTTCTGCACATCTGCAGCAAGCATTCCTCCGTACACGGTTTCAGAGACAGGTATATTTGTCTTCTTCACCTTTTTCTTCGTAGCCTCAACCTGCTGAAGCAGTACACGCAGCAAATCATGTATCAGCTCAACTTAATAAACTAAAAATTGGAGATGTGATACATTGTAACCCAGATTAAGACCAATACCGGGGCTCCATTGAACCTTTTTGTTGACAGAAAACCATGAATAATTCGTAATTCATAAAAGTTTTACCCATTCAAAGTAAACATCAAGCAATGATGGCCCACCTTAGAATCTGTCTCCATTTGGGCAGGCTTGTCCCCAGACTCCGGAACGCCATTTTCAGCACCAGAAGCATCTGCAGCACCTTTAGCATCTTGCATATTCACATCAGTTTCAGTGGACCCAGGTGCAGTGGCATCTCTGGGAACATCATCTGTCTCCATATTGGCTGCTTCTTTTGACGGTTCCTTAGTTACTGGAACTTCCACTTCCTCCTCCTCAAGAAGCTGAAGGAAAGTCCAAGAGCACCATTATTCAATTTCTTCTCTTACACTCAAAATTAGAGGAGCAACTAGCTCAGTCCTTAGGGAACTTACAGTAGCTGACTCAACAGAAACAATTCCATGTAGATTTAAGCGTACTTTGACCTTCAATTTTGCACGCTCCCCTGTGGCTGATTGGAATGGACCAATCTATAAGGCAACAGAAGCAAGTCGCACATAAGAAGTCATTTTTATAAAAAGTGAAACTTATCTTCCTCGAACGCAAGACACAAATAAACAATTCAAATACCGTGTATGAGCTAATCTTTGCTGGGTGCCTGCAGCTCGCTGACATCCGCATACTGAACATCAATTGTAAATGTGCCAGATCTGTAGAATGTCAAAGCTTTCACACTTGGAATGGGATTTCCCTTGGGGAACACAATGGTACTTTGCTGATTTTCTGCAGCTCCATTTTGCACGTCTGGTGCAGCACCTTTCCACGACAAAGAAATTGGAAAAGGAAAGCTCTCATTGACCTACAAACCAAAACCAGAAGTCACATGGGACCATATACAACACATCAAACCTGATAACATTAATAACCAAGGTAACTACTAGAGCCGTGTTAACCAGAAAATTTCTTATTGCAACAACACACTGATATGGTCCACTAAACAGTTACATATAGAAAGGCAAAGAAATAATCAAAAATAAAAACCAGGAGACATAAGATTTCAGTACTACTTTAAACCCAAGAACGTAAATATCATTTTTGCTATTATGAAAGGAGTTATCAACTTCACATATCCCTATCAACTGAAATATTATCCGTGCATAACCCAAGCAACAATATAGAATCTAAAATCTGACGAGAACTACAAATCCTCAAGACAAATTCTGGCAGGGCTGTCCAAGTAGGTAAAGCATCAGAGAGGTAAAAGTTTTCCCTACCTGGAACTCTCGTACTTTGAATGTGGGACTAAGAATAGCACATTGCAGGGCGCATCCTTTGGCAACACACTCACTTGCATTCATTGTACGCCGAGGTTCCTTCCCGAAAAACTCCGTCAAAATTTTAATAACAGCAGGAACTCTAGAGCCAGAACCAACAACCTCAACAGTGTGAATGTTCTCAGCCGCAAGTCCAGCCTCTGCAAGAGCCTTCTCTAATGGCTTCTTTACACGTTCCAAGATTGGAGCGCTAATTTGTTCAAACTCATCTCTCTTGATAAAACCCCTGACATCCTTCTCATCCATTAAGCACTCTATATTCAAAGGTGCCTCGGGATTTGCACTTAGGACCTTTTTCAACTTTTCACAAGCAGCACGGAGCCTTAGGCAAGCCCTAGCATTCTGGAAAACATCAATCTTGTACTCATCCTTGAATTTTGCAGCAAAATGCTGGAAGAGGACTTCATCAAAATCTCTACCCCCAAGGTTTCTGTCAAATGAGTGAGCCAATATCTTTAGCTGACCTTTCTTGAAGCCCACAATGCATACCTGCAAACTAGAATGTCCAACATCGACAAAAGCAATATTCAATTGCTCATTCTCAGGTAAATCTGTCTTGTAAATACCGTAAGCCAAAGCTGTGGCTGTTGTTTCATGAATTAGACGAAGAGGATGTAAGCCAGCAATTGTAGCAGCATCCAACACAGCTCTTCTCTGAAGATCAGTGAAATAAACAGGAATGCCAATACAGCAGTCAACAACAGCTGCATTGAGGTTCTTCTCGGCAATGCTCTTTAGATTAGACAGCACCATTCCCAAAACTTGGGTGGGCGTAAACGTCCTCATCTCACCCAAATACCTTGCGTGGATCAGGGGAAATCCGTCAGGTCCTTCAGTCAAAGCAAAAGGCAAATGCCTTAAGATCACGTTGCAACTCGGGATCAGAAAATGGGCGCCCAATTAAACGCTTAACTTGAGAAATTGTATTCTTAGGGTTCATCATACTCGATGCGGCCCCTGCAGTCCCAAGAAACCTCTGCTTATCGCCAAAGCATACAATAGCAGGAGTTTCACGCTTCGACTCATCATTGAGGACAACATCAATTCCCCTCTGCCGTGCAACAGCAACAACACAACTCTCGTTCCCGAAGTCGAAACCAACCACGCTCATCCTTGACAGTAGAAAAATTAGCTGCAAGCAAATGCTGAATTTTGTACAAAAACAAAATTAAACCTCGATACACAGGACATCATTTATTCACATCTCTTGAAATAATAAGACATGTTTAACTTGATGTACAAATGTAATAGAAGTATTTAAGGCCACCCCAAAAATACCCTCCGCAAATCCCCCCCCTCTCCCCCCACCAAAAAAAGGATATTAGCTCGGTAATGGAATAATCGGAAACCAAAATCAAGTTTTTAAACTTTAACAGAACCTTCCGTTACAAAAGTATGATGCAAGCACAATTAATAATCAGATTCATATAGGAGGCCCCAATATTTATTCTCCTTAAATCCTGAATACCATGGACCATATAAATCGTACTTATTACCTTATACAAAGTCTCAACAAATTACCTATCAAAGGGAAGGACACGTGTACAGACAAAGATCAACTACTTAGAAGTAACACCAGATTTCCTCATCATGATATTTCGTAAGCTTAAAAGATTTCCTCTTCTGAATACCAAGGACCATATAAATCGTACTTATTACCTTATACGAAGTCTCACCAAATTACCTATCGAAGGGAAGGACACGTGTACAGACAAAGATCAACTACTTAGAAGTAACACCAGATTTCTTCTTCATGATATTTCGTAAGTTTAAAAGAGGAAATAAAGGAAAGATCTTTACTTTCTTCTTTTTTCAAGCAGTAATTTTTTTTGCATGCATAGTAGCCCACAGGAGGGCACATAAAATATTCAGGGCGCCAAAAATGCCAGCTTCAGTATACAAATGCTGAGCTCAT
The DNA here is from genome assembly GCA_028651295.1 of Catharanthus roseus. Taxonomy (NCBI): domain Eukaryota; kingdom Viridiplantae; phylum Streptophyta; class Magnoliopsida; order Gentianales; family Apocynaceae; genus Catharanthus; species Catharanthus roseus. Next base: position 262,002 of record JAPQWS010000144.1, read on the forward strand.
GCAGATAACTCTAAGCTACAGATTACCATTGCATGACCTCCTCTTATCTTTAGTTCCTTTTAAACTCTTCTTTTAGTCGGCAGTTACTGGTACACATATCCTGTAAACATTATAATGCCACCAAATCCATGCCCCAAATATTCTAAACCGGGATGCAATGATAATGCCAGCGGTTGAAAACTCAACCCTAATAACAAATCTGCTAAAAAGAGAAGACTTTGCACACCTTCCAACAGGTTATCCCCAAATTCAATGAAAATAATGATACACCATAATAAACCATTTATAAAACCTACTTCACATAATGACGCAGACTAAACATGATTTTTCTAACGAGTTAAATCACAACAAATCACTGCCAATTCCGCATGTTGAATCCAAATAGACGATTAATTAAACAGCAAATCTCACAATCTTAAAAATCACAGTAAATAAACACAAAAAACAACACAGATCTGAAATAACACAAGTAATCGAAATCTATACTTGGGGATTAATAGATTCAAACCTTAGTAATCACGATGGAATCAAGTTATTGAGAGGATCGACCGCCTGCTGTCGAGCAGAGACTTCTGGAATTCTCTCCAAATTGTTGCTGGTCTTGAGAGAGAAATAGTGCGCAGAAGAGAAAAAGAGAGAAAAAACAGGTCCTCTTAATTTTTGCTGATGTATAAATGGGGTTTTAAAGGAGGGTCGGAAAAGAGGGGTTTTGTGGAAATTTCGAGTATTTATTTTTTATTTTTAAATTGCGGTGGCTTTTTTCTTTTTTTTTTTTCCGACTTTTTTTATATGGGTGTTCTTTTGTGCAGATTTCAAGTGGTCCTAGATGTGTCTAGACTAGAGAGAACACTGCTTCTAGAAAGATCTACTCAGAGGAATTCAATTTCGGTTCGGTCAAAATTCTTCAGTTCTCAAATGTGGCCTGAGAGGTTATATTGGGCCTTGGGAACAGAAGCCCAAGTCCTGAATTATGTCTGGCCCGTTCAAGTTGCCTGCAAAAACTTTAGCCCATAATTTAAAGCCCTCATCGGTTCAAGGTTTTTTTACTAATATATATATATATATATATATATTGGGAGGGAGGATATGCTTCAAATCCAAGACCAAACCTGAGTCGTGACGATATCACTCAACTAGTTGGTATCGTAGGCTCAGTGTACATAAATGGCGGGAAAATCACACTGACCACAGCAGCTCTAGCAACAGCATTGTTCTTAGGGTTTATCTTGATCCTCTGTAAGCGGGTTTTTTCTTCATCACGGAGAAAATATGCCAACCTACAAATTAAGAGGGATAGATGTAGAATTTCCGTTCGAGGCATACGATTGCCAGCTTGTTTACATGGAAAAAGTTATTGAAGCTTTACAAAATGTAGGCTTTTGCTTTTCCCTTATCCCATTTGCATCACAAATATATGATATTTTCTTGTTTTTCTCAAGATTGAACTAAATTAATGCTTGATTTTTTTTGAGTTTGATGGGTAGGAAAAGAATGCAACTTTTCCCTTGTAGTATGTTTTATTCTTTGTTTCTGTATGTATTTGTTTATTCTGTTTTTCTCCCATTGCCTTTAGTGATAGACAAGTAAAATTCAAGAAATTAAGTAAAACGAATCATTTGAAGTGAGATTAGCAATGAGTTTCAGTACTAGTTATTTGAAACATTGCTAATGCCATTTTGTTTGGTGGGCAGATGTTTCTTGAGGAACTCACAAAAGAGACAAAACCATATTCGCATAAGTTGGGTTCTGTGTAATAAGTAAAGCTTATCTGTCTACACATCTGTTTCAACAGCCAGTTTTGGATTAATAGTATGACTAGTAGTTAATCATGGCAATCTCAATTCCCCCTTGTGTAACTTTGGGACCTTCTGTCAGATTTTATTCTGCTATAAATTCTTTATAATCAATATTTGCTTCCTTTACATGCACAATGGTTTGGACATGCAGGGAAGTAATGCACTGCTGGAGAGCCCAACTGGAACGGGGAAAACCTTGTGTCTTCTTTGTGCCACATTGGCCTGGAGAAAGAGTCTAGGTCGTTTCTCTAGAGGTACGGTTGAAAGTAGTCAGGACAGTAGCAGTCAGCGCCCTGGGGAATCATTCAAAGAGTCTAAATCTTCAAAACCACCAAAAATCGTTTATACATCACGCACCCACAGCCAGATTCGCCAAGTGATCCAAGAATTGAAAAGAACCAAATACAGGTATTGGGTTCATTATGATTGTCTCCCTTAGGAAGATGGGACAATGTCATATCTAATCTGACTTGAAGGATACTTTGTCCTTCTGGAGTAATAGAAATGGATACTTTATCTTTTGGGATACTTCAAGCTCATCAAACTCCTTTCCTTTATGCATATTCTTCCTAATTGGCTTCTGACAAAATCATTTGAGGTGCTTGTGGTTTTATCTTTCATGGTCAGACTGTTTGATAGTTTACCATGTAAGGATGAAGTACTTGATGTTTGACTATGCAAACCTGTTCCGCTAACTATTAGTTTTCAATTTCTAGCAGTTTTGATGCCTCATTTTCTTAATCTATTTATCGTCTCTTGAACCTGGGAAAATTTTTGCTTACTACTTGAGTTTTTTCTTTTTGTATTGCGATAAAACAGTGCCAGAGCTTATATTTGATTCTGTGCTGATATGTTTAAAGTGACTAAATATTTAACTGAATGCAGGCCCAAAATGATAGTTTTAGGATCTAGGGAGCAATTATGCATTCATGAAGATGTTCGTTTACTTCGTGGGAAAGTACAAACAAACGCCTGTGTAGCATTACGTAAAAAACGAAAGAAGCGGTATTGCGCCCACTCCTCTCATGTTGCAGGTATGTAGGTAGGAAAGAAACACTCTTTCTTCTGTTGAAAATACAAAAGCTTTTCTACTATGCTAGCACGGCTTGGATAATATTAGGATTACACCTTATCATGGAAGGTTGTGTTTTATTTTCATATTATCTATTTGTAAAATGGGAAAAAAGGAGAGACAAAGATTATGAAAGTTGGCCTTTGGTGTTTACCCTTTGTCTTACATCATTGCCGCTTAACCTTCTGTCTTGTGCATTACCCCCTCCATTCCCAAACAGAGTTCTTGAGGACCAATCCTGATCTAGGTGAGGAGCCTATTGACATAGAGGACTTGGTCAATATTGGAAGGAGCTGTGGGCCGTAAGTCGCACTTAACTAGTTGATTGATGCCATTATATTTCCTATTTGCTAATGGTTCTTCATCTCGCTTTCAGATGCCCATATTATTTGTCAAGGGAGCTCCATAAGTCTGTCGATATATTATTTGCGCCTTACAATTATCTCATAGATCCTGGATACAGGAAAAGTTTGAAGATTGATTGGGAAAACAGTATACTTATCTTCGACGAAGCTCATAACTTGGTATATGCTTGTTCTTCCTCTTTGTCATTCCGTCTTAGATGGTCCTGCTCTTTCTGTTATTCCAACCAAGTGTTGGAGATTCAACTGGTAATGATCATAGTCTGTTACCGGGAAAACAAGCCTATTTGTGCATGATAGACTCAGAATTTTGGAAAATGCAGGAAGGACTGTGTGCTGATGCAGCCTCTTTTGACCTACCCTCAAGCCTTCTAACAGCTTGTATTTCTGAAGCAAAAAGGTGTGTAGACCTTTCAGTTGCTAGAAGGGAAAATTCAAATGACAAATCATGTAACCCTGACAATTTTGCTATTCTCAGAGGTAAAGCAAGAGTGCTTTCGGTCAATAAAGTGATGGCAGTCCCAAATTTTATGGTTTATGAACTCATGGATTTTAGGATCTTGGCTGATTTAGAATGTAGAATGTCACGTACCAGGTTGACCTTGCTATAATGTTTAGTTTGCAAGGATTTCTTTAGTGGTTAGCTTGACTATCTTGACTAGCCGTTCTATTAGCTCAACCAACCCACTTATAAGTTGTTCTACAAGAACTTTTATGAGCAAAACATGTATTTCTTGCAGCTCTTCTTCTGAAGCTTGAGAAGAGAATTGCTGAGGAGCCTATTGAATCCAAAGAGTTGGGGTTTACAAAACCTGGGCCTTACATTTATGAGCTGCTTGCTGATCTAAACATCAAGAAAGATACTGCCACTATGCTGATTGATATAATTGATGAAGCAGCATTACTTCTTGAGGAAGGTATTCTGCTATTACCCACCTTCACTTGCAAATTGCTACTTTGCAGAATTTTGTTAACTGGTTTTTCAAAACTTATTTCTCTACCAATGAATGGCATAAGATCAGGGGCAGCATTTAAGATCATTCATTGGCATTTCTATATTTTATGAATACCTTTCTCATTTCCATTTCCTTTTACCTTAAGATCTTGGCTTCTTCTTTTAGATGCAAATGGCACTGATGATGTGGGATCAGAAAAGACAAAGGGGAATGTCTGCCGATTAGAAACGATGGGAGATATTCTTAGATTAATATTCAGAACCAATGACAATTCTCATGCTAGAAACTACCGTGTAAGTCCTGTCTTATTTCTTTGAGTTCTTAGAACAACTGACAGATGGTATGTGCCCTTTTGCAGTTATACTTGTTGCTTTTTCCTGGCATCCTATGTTTTGGCTGACATAAGGTGTTCCTTTCTTGTAAAGGTTCATGTACAGGAAGTTGCGCCAACTGCTTTTCATGGCTCTATAGGTACTGTTATCCTTGTTTTTGCGAGGAAAAACTTCATGTGTCTCAAATGTCTTTTACTTTGTTAGCATTGGTGTGATAGCTCGCTTGAAAATTTGATGTCCATGGAGAAGCCTAAAGTGCGTATGAGTTAAGATGCTTTATTGAGTCAATGAAATACGAATGCATGTAGAACTCGTGAGCTGTTGTTGTAGGTCTGTCTTCAATAAGAAAATTGTGATGCTTGTATGTGCTTGACACTTTTGCATAGCATTTTCCCTTTTCCTGTTAGAAAATATCATAGATTCATCTTTAGGTAGCAAATGATTCAAAATACTCTTATTCAAGTTACTCAAACCAAGAAACTTCAGAAATTAAGGCTTTATTTGGATTGGTTTTTAGTTTGGAAAAAGTGTGTTTTTTCTTCTTAGGTTTTGTAAAAGTTGATTGTTTGTGAGAGAAGACGTGGGATCCAGTGTGAAAGAACTTAAAATAATTTTGGATTGAATATCAATCCAAATAGAGCCTAAATAAGGGAAATATCTAATCTGGGAATTACTGATAATATCTGGTTGTGTCCATTTAAAAATAGAGTATGTAAAGAGGAAATGATGTAGTTGAGGCTTGGACATATTTTAGCATGTTAGGTTTCTATACTCGGATTTACCAGTCAGTAATTATTAAATTCAAAAGATTCATTCTACCTATGAAATGCAGAATAACTGTCTCACTTTTTGAACTGGTTGTTTTTGGTGTTCCAGTTGTACACACTCATCAACTGAAAACACTCAAGTAATTTGTAGCTTACCCATCTATAGGTTCATCCATTTAATCCTTGCTTTTCTTTGAACTAGTGAAAATTGTTTGCTGGCTATCTTTTGTTTCATGTAGTTTTTATACATCTCTAGCATGAGAATTAAAAGAGACCGACATGCCATTATGTCCTTATCTGGAAGCAGTCCTACCAGAAAGGTAAAAGTTTATACACGAAATACGCTAGTTTCGTTCCCTGCCATTATGTTTATGTATTTAATAACAACAGTAACATTCAAACATATTATGATCTCACATTACGTTTCTGGAATGAACTGCAACTCTTGCTGTCCTTGTTTTATACATGGAAAGGACCCAACTTCACCAGAAAGTTAACAGAGGAATGAATCTCAATTGTACTGTGATGAAGAAATAATAACTTGGGAAATACTTTGATATGTTTATATCCTGTGTGTGCAACTAATTTTGTTGTGTTAAAGTATTCATGTGTGAAAATAATGTTACATCATCTAAAATTGTAGAAAATGTTGCATTTATTTCGATATTGCAGGGAAGACATCGAGAATACTTAGCTGGTGGTGTTTCAATCCTGGAATTGCCATGGAAGAGTTCTCCAAGATGGGTATTGGATCTATTATTTTGACATCTGGCACATTATCACCATTGGACTCATTTGCTGAGGAATTGAAACTGTAAGCCGTGCTTTTGACTTTGAATTTTGTTCTACAGTTCTTCTAATGTTTCTACTTTATTTTTGTGAAGACTTAAAAAAACATATACTGATTGTAGAGAGTTTCCGGTTCGCTTGGAGAATCCTCATGTTATATCGGAAAATCAGATTTGGGCTGGGGTTGTGCCTGTTGGTCCATCTGGTTATACTTTCAACTCTTCTTATCGGAGTCGCGATTCATTAGAATACAAAACAGAGCTTGGCAATGCAATTGGTATGTCATAGCTGAATTATGCATCTTGTAGAACTTTAAAGTTCTGGAGCTTCATTTGTTTTTCTTTTAGAAGGGGAATAATATTGAATGCATGATTGCTTCATGAGTGGAAAAGAGTTGTGAAACCTTAGAGCCAATTTTTTCATGATCTAGGAATTTCTTCTTATAGACAATCGTTTGATGAAATTCTTCTGAAAATTCGCATTCAGTAAATTTCGCTCGAATTGTACCGGATGGACTTCTTGTATTCTTTGCATCTTACTACATTTTGGAGCAGTGTATTCAGTTCTGGAAAACAACGGTAAGCCTCTTTGCTTTTACTTGATATGCCCTTTCGCTTTTTCTGTTTGGCATATTATATATGGCACTTCATGCAGGGTCACGCTAATTCAACAAACTACACTTCAATTTGGGAAAGAATATGCAAGCATAAGCTACCTGTTATTGAACCTAGACAGTCTTCTCTTTTTCCTTCATCAATCGAAGTAAGCATCTGAACTGTGGAAATCATGAAATTCTTTATCCTATAAAACATTTGACATTGAATCATTATCTAAGATTTTTCAGCTGCATTTTCTTTTTACAGGATTACATGAACAACCTGAAAGACAGCTCAGCTTCTGGGGCTGTATTTTTTGCAGTCTGCCGTGGGAAGGTGATATCTTATCTATGACAACTAGTAATTTACTCCCAGATAGATTACATATTTAATGTCACTGTGAATATTTCTCTAGTTGAGGCTTCATTTGCTTATTTGACTATTTGGGCAGTTGGGGTGGGGGGTGGGGGTGAAGGGGTTGGGATGGCATCTTATTAATTAGCTTAGGTGCATCAAGCTTGCCAATTATGACTATTGGAGGGATTATTTTCGGTGATGTGGTAGCTTAGTAGGAAATGAAATGGAAACTGCAAAGAGTTCCACTTCCCTTCCATGCTGAAGAATGATTGGAGATGGTGTTGCAATTTGACTGTTACAAAGTTAGGAAGAGGTTCCTCAAGAATTAGTAAGGAGCAGCATAATGGCACTAATTGTTTGAGTTTCTTCTTTGATAATTGGTAGTTTTGTAATGCATTTAAATGGTATCATTATACTCTGTTCTACTTTTGTTCAGAAATTAGTACATAATTCCCAAGGGAGGAACTATTTTGTAGCAACAAGTTTATGATAAAAGATTTTAGCTTGATTTTGAATGTTTAATAAATTTGTGGTTGTTAATCACTGGCCCTATGTTAATGGGGAGCATTATATTCATAAACAAACTCCCACCTGTATATTTCTGCCATCCTCCCTTATCTTCACCAGATTTCTTTTGATGCCTTGGTAGTGAAGATGCAAAGTAACTTCATGGTTCACGTCTTGTACTGTCAATATTTTGTAATTGTTGTCAACTATGTTAATCTCTGTTCAACGCTTTATATGGTAGGTCAGCGAGGGACTGGACTTTGCTGACCATGCTGGTAGAGCTGTGGTGATCACAGGTTTGCCATTTGCCACAAGGACTGACCCTAAGGTTTGTCTGTTGCTCTTTCCCTGCCTGCAGAGACTGCTTTCACCAAGATCGCATCTATTTTCATTCATCATTATTACTCATTGCATTCCCACTTGCAAATCTATTTGATCATTTTGACATTTGTTTTGCATATACCTTTTTTTAGTGATTGCAGTTTGTTCTAGTTCATCTTTTGGAACTCTTCCCATTCTCATTTTGTTTTCTGAAGTGAGCAAATTCCTCCATGTTTGTCTGACGTGATTACGTTCCTGGAAATAAAACACAGGTCCGTCTAAAACGTGAATATCTGGATGAGCAGGCACAGTGCCAAAAACCAGGACATAAGGTAGTATTGGTTTGCAAGATAAGAAGATAGATATTCTATACTTTTTTAAGTATTGCTAAAATGCGGCTTCACAGGCTCTGACTGGAGAAGAGTGGTATAACCAACAGGCATCACGTGCTGTAAATCAGGCTGTTGGCCGTGTCATACGTCATCAACATGATTATGGTGCAATTATTTTTTGTGATGAAAGGTTGTTACTCCTTTAACTTAGTGCTGAAATAATACAAGAACTCTTTGTCATAAGCTGGAGTAAAGTAGCAAATATATGTGTATTTAGTCTTGTAAGCATAGATATCATACCATGAGCAGCATGATTTGTTCGTAGAGGGCAAGTTGTAGAACTTTTCTTTTGATGTTCTATATCAGTAATGTGGCTCTCAGGCTCTCAGCCTGAGCTCATAATATCACCTTAACTCCTTTAATTGCACAATTATGCACTGGATCTTGAGGATCTTGTGAAATGATTAGATTTAGTTCTGAATGGAATGTGGTTCCCTTCTTCACTTTGGTTAGGTATTGATACTTTGGATTGGTAATCTGCATATGAATCTAAGCAAAAAGATTTATTGTGAACAAGAACTGATCATTTTCTCATTTTATTACAGTAGCTCTGTAATTGCATGAGCCTTTATCGAGCACCTTGCTAAGATCATGCCTCAGAGTTATGCACTCACCTTATTTATTTATTAACTTTACTAACCATTTAAATGAAGGAGTTTTGCGGTATGAATTTGTACAAAAGGTAGTAATGCATTTTTTTTTTCTACATTTATATTTAACTTGATAACTCAATTTCTAGGTTCTTGAGTCCAAATCGTCAATCTCAGATATCACTATGGATGCAGCCTCATATCAAAGTGCGGTTTGTTCTGCTTTAATAGTTCACTTTTTTGTTTGTTGTTCTGTTTTGATATTTCATTTATATTCTTGTGTTTGTTCACTCTTTGACATAGCAGTGTTATGCCAAATTTGGGGACATAGTCTTCACACTGACTCGTTTTTTTAGAGATGGAGGAGTGTCTGGCCTTACGAAATTGGAATTGACTCGAAATCAAGACCAAGGTAAAAGGTCTTTAAACAAAAGATGTTTTATTAGCATATATAGCTGTGCCTCGGTGTCTATTCTAGTTATGATGGTGATTAATTGCATGCCTTTAGTAGCTTTTGGTATACTTTGTATGGAGCCCTTGTCAAGTTGAATTGCTTTCTTTTGCAGGAAATGCTAAAATGTGTAAAAGCTCCCAGGTTGAGGACAAACTTCCCTCTAAGAAGCTTTTTTTGCCAGTGGTAAAATTTCCTCAAGATTCATGCTTAAATTTCAATGCAGCAACATTTTCACCTTTCTTATCTATATTCATTCTGCCTATCTCTCTCTCTCAACTCCTTTCTTTGGAATATCTCCATGTAGATCACTCAAGTAGGCGACACAGGATCCTCGAAACAGAAACAACATGAGAATTTTCACGATCTAGCAGAAGTAGTTCCTGCTAATCGTTTCATCTTTGACGTCAAGAAAACTAGTCCAGAATAAAAACTTGAAGCAATCAAGTAATGTGTTTGGCATTGAGAAAAAACTGTCATTGCATGGAAAAAGAAATGCGCAAGGTAGCAATCTGCAGACTATAGATTTGCCCAAACATGTTTCTTCAGATGACAATAGTGGTCAATTGATGGAACCTTGTTCCTTGAAGAAGCCTAGATTGGTGATCTCAGGACCTGATCAAACTGAATATTTGGAAAAGTCCCATGGGCTTTCCCCAATCAGAAAAAATGATTCTCTGGCAAGTGATTTGACTGATTCATTAAAAACTGAGAAATTACAGTTGTTTGAGGATAGATACAAAAAAACTGCACAAGATGGCAAGAGGCTACTTGATAGTCAGGTTGGAGAACAAAATTTGGCTAGATTACCCATTGAGCAAAAGAACAAAGGTGCAGAAACTGGCCGTCCATCTTGTGACAATGAGGAGAACAAGGGATCTGCTTTTCTGGTCCAGGTAAGATAGATTTTCAACTCTTTCTTTCACTTGATCTGCATGGCTCTCGGTGTTATTTTGTCTACTTGCATTTTGCATGATGGTTGGTGAAATATCTAAACAACTCCCCATGGACTCACTAATAACCCCAGATTTCGTTTGACTGTGGTCATTGTCTTTGCAATCTTCCGGACAAATTTTAGAAGCACAACAGTTGTTATTTTGCTTATTGTTTTCTTCGTCTTTGTCATTATCATCATTAGTATTCGTTTGCCATTTAAGTTTGACTGTTAGATAAGTATCGGAAGAATGTATCTTACACAGGTCCACGAGAAGCTTACAGATTCAGAGTACAAGGATTTTGTGAGCTTTATGAAGGCATTGAGGTCTAAAACTATGAAGATTAGTCAAGTTCTTCAATCAATTGCCAGTTTATTTTCTCTTCCAGATAGGCGTTCTCTTCTTCAGAGGTATTAGTCTTTAGCCCAAGACTTTAAATTACTGTCAAAATACTTTGTTAAATCATCCTTTTTTTCATCAGTTTGCTAATTTAAGTTGTAAATTGAAGCAAAAGTGCTTCACCTTCAAAAGTTGCATATATCTTGGGCCTTACATTTCAATAGAACTATTATATATTATAATACGAGGGAATAGACCAAAAATGACTTAGACTTATTTACGTTTTATTAGTGCATTTTATTCATGACATGGTGCCGTTTATGTCATCGACTTTTGAAATCTAACTATTTTTGCAGACTAATTGACACATGCTTGTTAAATGTGTCATATTAGCAAGAAGTAAAATTATTTATTTCTTTCTTTGTCGAGCATGTGTATGTGTTAATTATCTAGTCTAAATGATTGGATTTTCAGAAGTTAAGGGCGTAAACAGTACACTATAAATAATTCAAAGATAGAATGTTTTTTGAATTTTTAATGATGTTCTTATCCTATGTTGTGATTTTGACAGATTTAAGGACTATATTCCGGCAAAGTATTATACCTTGTATGAGCAGTATGTGCTGGAAAATCAAAACGCTTCTGCTCCTGCTCTTTGAATCTTACATTTTATGCCATTTTAGATCCTCTGTTTTATGCTTCTATTTATTGATGTAATTTCAATAGAATAGAAAAAAAAAATGTACAGAAAACCGTCCTTATTGGTGAAAAGCCAAATCTTCTAGTCCACTACGATGTAGTTGCATTCTTTCTACTGGAAATTACATTTTTTTTTGTACTAAATTCTGGAAAATACTATGGCGATTTATCATTTTATATGATCTCAATTTACCCCTTCACTAGATTTTGCTATGACATTGTTTTCATTTATCTTTTTCAATGTATAAATAGAAAGACAAATTTCCCGGGGCCCCCCTCCCCTCCCCACCTAAAAAAAAAGAAAGATAAATAGAAATTGAGTATATACATAGGGGTCGATAAATCTAACTCGGAATGAATGTATAATACGAAAAAAATCATTATTTTTCTTTTTCTCTCTCTACATAGTTTCTTTCTGACTTCTCTCTACTCCTTTCTCCACTCTAAAACTAAAATCTTGAATATTGGAGGTAGATATGGATCATTATGAAGAATTTGTCAAATAAAATATTAATTTAGATGTAAGAAAAGTTGAATTTTTTTTTTTTCAAAATTGGGGCTCGGATCGCCCTGACGGGCGACTCGGGCATGAGCGGATCGCCGGTCTTGGCGAACCAAGCAGGTCCGGGTCGCCGGTCCGGGCAACCCGAGCTTCAGGGTTTTTTTCTCTTTTTTTTATAATTTTTTTAAAGAATAAAGAATTTTTGTAGGTATTTGGAAAACTTTAAACATGAATAACTTTGCGATCGGATGTCCGTTTCATGTGTATGACCACTCGTTTCGATGTTTCTTGTAAAGATAAATGCAACGACATTATCGAAAAAGTGATCCGGACGCGTTTCGGGGCAAAACGAGTGGTCATTCTCGTGGAACGGACATTCGATCGCAAAGTTATTCATGTTTAAAATTTTCCAAATACCTATAAAAATTCTTTTTTATTAAATAAAAAAAAAACATGAAGCTCGGGTGGCCCAGACCGACGACCCGAACCTGCTTGGGTCGCTAGGACCGGCGATTTGCTCATGTCCGGGTTATCCGTCCAGGTGATCTGAGCCCAAATTTTGAAAATTTTTTTTTTCAACTTTTCTTACATCTAAATTGATATTTTCTTCTATAAATTCTTTATAATGATCCATATCTACCTCGAGGAGGAAAAATAATGATTTTTTTCGCACTATACATTCATATTCTCGAGTTAGATTTATCGACCCCATTTAAAAAAATGTAGTAAATTACTAATAAGAAATTTTTAGTTATTTATAAAAAAATTATGTATTGATAAAAAAGTAAATCCTACAAAATCCTGTAAGCTTACCTCAGACGTTATATGTATGTATTTTTCTAAATATTTACTCTGACGCCGGAAATATCTAAGTATATAAAAGTTTTTGAGTTTTCTTGGAGTTGCTAGATACATGCAGCAGACAAAATCACCATTTCCATAGGGAAAACCCTTAATTTAAAAGCCTATGAAAAAAACAAACGAATGCTTTAACTGGAGATCAAGGCATTTCTTCTTCTCTCATGGAAAAACTTTTCTACTCTTCTACTCTCCATGTGAGGCCTCTAAGGTGGAAGTGATGAAACTAAAACCAATCTCTACCCAAATATATATTTTTTTCTTTAGTTTCAAATCAATCCATTCCATTCCGTAATCCAAAAACATTAATTCTTTACTAAAATCCATGAATTAATTCCTTACACCTTACGTTAATCTCTCTCTCTCTCTCTCTCTCTCTCTCTCTCACATAGTTCTATTGGATCGAACATTCCGTCGTGACTTTGCAGGAACGATTCTGCTTCTACCTGGAGAAGGATTTTGATTTTCACGTAAAACGACGATCATATCCACAAATGCTCTGAGTATGAATCTGTATGATTTCTTATCATTCAAATTCAAAAAACAAAACAAAAGCTCTTCCATGAATTCCCAATCGATTCTCCCATTATGATTCAATCGAGCTTCAACCATTTCCTGCATGGATCTTTTGAAATCATCATATGGATTCGGTGAATACGTCAACACCGTAATGAAATCATCAGCCTCCATTAATAATTCCTTCGCAGAAGCAGAATTATCCGATTCATTAATTCCGCCGCTACTGGCGGAGGAGCTACCAGCCTCCGTCGTGCAAAACGTCGCCGTCGTACAAGGATTGGGAATAGTCAAGCTATTCCGAGCTTCTTCCATTAACGAATTTGAAATCACCGGAGAAACGAAAAAACCGATTAGATCCACGGAGATTAATCTCCGGCGGCGGATCTGTAAATCTAGGCGATTCAATCAAAATTCCTCCGGATTTTTCTTCATTATTATGAACTGATTCCTCCTCTACGACGTCGTTTTCGTTTTTATATAACGATTTAAAATTCTCCATGAGAAACCTATCTATATCAGATAGCGTTGCCGCATCATCATTACTGATATTACCCTCTACTCTTTCATTATTTCCTTTTGTATCATCTAAGGCAAATGAAGGAGTTTTTGGATATTTACACCCACGAAGAATCCAACTCGTGGACGAAGAAAGAGTTCTTCTTGGTGGTGTTGAGGTGGGTAATTTCTTCATCTTTGGGAGGCATTCTTGAAGAGATTTTTGAAAATGGTTTTTCGGCATTTTTTTTCAGAGTTTTTCTTTGGAGAAGATAAAGATTGAGTTTTTGTGATGGATGGAGTTCTTCTATATACTTGAGGAGTTCTAATGCTTCAGATATATTTTCCATTTTTAATTCAAGGATGAAACTTAATACTTATGTCCCTTAATGGTTAATGGAGGAATTAAATGTAAGGAAACTTTTTCTTTAATTAATAACTTTAGAACAAAGAAGAAATAAGACCGTTTCAATTTTATTTTTCTTCTTTTATAGTAGTTATGTATTTGAATTATTATCAATAAATGAGTTTATAGGTGAATTTAGTATTTCGCGGGAAATAAAATTTTAACTTAATGCTGATAAAAATTTATTAAAATAAAATTGTGTAATATATATGAAAATATTTTATATTAAGAAATGCGAGAAACCATTTGTTGATACAGCAAAAACAAGATTTAGACTCGTGTATTATGATTAAAAGAAAAGAGAACAGAAAGAGAAGAAAATGTTACATTTAATTATCGAATTATTACATATAATTTTCTAAAGAAAAGATCTTCATATATTTATAAATATATATACGTAATTATATTGGATCTTCAATATACTGAAATCAAAATGATCATCTCTATATACTTGAAAAACATAAGAAAATTTAAAATTCGAATTCTAACGGGTTAGATTTTTTTCCATTTTTAATTCAAGGATGAAACTTGATACTTAGGTCTTTAATGGAAGAATTAAGTGTGAGGGAACTTTTCCTTTCATTAATAATTTTGCAACAAGGAAGAGAGATAAGACTCTTTAAATTTTAGTTCTCTTCTTTTATATTGTAGTTCATTTATTTAAATTATCATCGATAGATAAATTTATAACTTATAAGTGTCTTTAGTGCTTCACGGTAAATTTTATTTCCTAGGAAATAAATTATTGATTGAATGTTGATAAAAAGATTATTAAAATAGTGATCGCATCATACAAATGAAAATATTTTATATTGATAAATGTAAGAAAAATTGTTAGCGGTAAGAAAAGGATTAGACTTATGTATTATGAGTTCGTAAAAGAAGAAAGAACAGAAAGGGAAGAAGATGTTAGAATTGAATATCTAATCATTATGTATAATTTTCTAAAAAATATCAATATATATTTATAAATATATATAACTATATCAAATCTGCATTTTACTGAAATCAAAATGATCGAACCTCTATATACTTGAGAAGTAACGTAAGAAAATTTAATATTCGAGTTCTAATGCTTTAGATATATTTTTTATTTTTAATTCAAGGATAAAACTTAATCCTTATTTATGTCCTTAATGGAAGAATTAAGTGAAGGAACTTTTTCTTTCTTTAATAACTTTGGGACAAAGAAAAGAGATAAGAACGTTTCAATTATATTTTTCTTCTTTTATGGTAGTTCATTTATTTGAATTATTATTAATAGATGAGATAAGTTACAAGTGCCTTTAATATTTGCCGGTAACTTTTATTTCACGGCAAATAAATTCTTAATTTAATGTTGATAAAAAGATTATTAAAATAGTAATATCGTCATATAAATGAAAATATTTTATATTAATAAATGCAAGAAAACGTTAATTATTAACGGAAAGGAAGGAATTAGACTCGTGTATTATGAGTACAAGAAAGAAGAAAGAAAGAGAAGAAAATATTAAAATTGATTATCGAATCATTATATATAATTTCCTAAAAAATATCAACATATATTTATATATTTATATAAGTATATCGAATCTCCATAATACTGAAATCAAAATGATTGACATCAAAATAAAACTATGTATAATTTCTTAAAAAGATTAGTATATATATATAACAATATCGAATCTTCATTATATCGAAATCAAAATGATTGATTTTTATATACTTGAGAAGTAATGTAAGAAAAATTAAATTTGAGTTCTAATGGTTTAAATTTTTTCATTTTCAATTCAAGGATGAAACTTAAATACTTATGTCCTTAATGGAGGAATTAAGTGTGAAGGAACTTTTTTTTTTTTCATAAATAACAGTTTCAAATTTATTTTTCTTCTTTTATAGTAGTTTGTTTATTTGAATTATTATCAATAGACGAGTGCATAAGTACTTTTAATATTTTCAAGTCACTTTTATTTATCAGGAAATAAATAAATTCTTAATTAATATTAATAAAAAGATTATTAAAATAGTGATCGTGTCATATAAATAAAATTATTTTATATTAATAAAGGTAAGAAAACCTTGGTTGTTATAGGAAACTAAGAGAATTGATTTGTAAAGGAAAAAAGAAAAGAAAAATTAGAATTGATTATCTGATTATTATTACGTATAATTTTTAAAAAAAAAGGTGAACATGTATCTATAGATATAGAACTATAACGAATCTTCATTAAACAGAAATTAAAATGATTAGCTCTAAATTAATGACGAAGATTTTTATAATTAGGATATCAAAGCTTCATACCGACTTAAAAACAAATTATGAGTGAGGTATGTGGGTGGGGGCTGAAAGCGTCCCCAAAGACCTGATTATTTATTTGGAGGGTTTGTAACCGTATTCTTCTTCCTATCCTATCAGTTGTAATCGAGAAATTCGCATATCAGTAAGTAATATCTCTCCACTTTGCTCCCGCTGCAAAATGGGAAAGGGAGACAACTCATCATGTTCAACAGGCAATTATTGGTCGAGGTATATGCCTGCCTGCCTGCCAGTGCTCGGATTTCTCATACTCATGCTCTGATTCTCCTGCAACCAAGAAATGTTGACCCTATTGCTCCTAATCATATCCTATGGGAGTCATCAGCTTGTGGGATTTTAAAATTTAATATTGATGCTTCTTGAGCACCTAACCTAGTAGGGATTATACAAGTTCTACGAAATCATCAAGGTAAACTTTTGCACTTATATCATCTCTACATAAAAAAATTTATCATGTACGATTATCTTTATATAAAGATTTTAATTATAATATAATTTTATTATTGAGAGCGACTCTAAAGATTTTATTAATCATCAATCTAAAAATTTTGTATGAGGCCCTTTTGGTCATTTTCGCACACAAATCATAGACGTTCTAAGCAAGTTTAATGTCATTTCTCATTTTGTTAGGCAAGGAGAACAAACATATAAATGCATTTCTTAATTAAAGCATGCCAACTTAAATTACTCTTTCAACATTTGAGGTAATTCTTTATGTAGTTTCTAATATTATATATATATATATATATATATATAAAAGTAGAACCTACTACTCAATATAGTTTCTTTTTCCCAAAAGAAAGACTTTTAGGTTACTTATAAGAAATTAGCTTTTGTTAAATTATAACATATACTATTTATTTATGCGGCCAAAAGAAAAAGATTTCACTATCATAAATATTAAATTGCATATCAACCAGAACAATAGTCAATATATTAGGCTAGTTGATGCAGTAATTGTCAAACGTGATTATTGTAATTATGATTTTAAAAAATCAGATCATAAACGTAATTAAATATGTTTCGAAAATTTTATTTTAGTAGTGATTTTATATTACAAATTATCCAATATACCTCTCATTTATTGTACTTTATATTAATTTTATATTTCTTTAGTAAATCATTTGAATTTATATATTGGTGAAAATATATTATATATTTTAGATATTGGAATACTTTTTTTACTATTACTTAACAAATATTTATATAAGAAATAAATATTAATTCAAAGTAAAAAAAAAGAAAATATTAATTTTACTTATATAATGTTTTTATGAAAAATGAAAATGTAATATATGGATATTGCTATTTAATAATTCAATTCATATTTAAAATATATATACTTTAAAAAAAGATAGAGTAATTTAATGTGTAATCAAGATTATTACGGGAAGTTTATGATTAACATTCCTTTTGAAACCAGCGATTGACAATAGTTAGGTATCCCAAACTTTTTCCAAAATCGTGAAGAAATCATGATTTTAAACACATAAGCTAAAGCTGCTTTTTGTTTGTCAAACATTTATATTTCCCAAACGATAAAAGTTGTTTGATTCCAAATAACCCACAAAATAATATTTTTTAACTCAAAAGCGCTGTTCAATCTTGTAAAAACTCTCCCAAACAGGCATCTAATCAATTATATATTAGCTATATTGCATATTAAAAAATTAAGAATTGAGTATTTAATTTACAATTTATTATTCTTCAAAGAAAAAAAAATTGTTAAAGTGAAAATAGCACAAAGTAGCTAGTTTTTTTAATAAGCAGTACAATATTCATAATCTTAAGGACCATTTGGATTAGCTTTTTATTTTGAACCTCATTCTTTCAAAAATAATTTATTTTCATGAGATTCAAATAAAAATACACCCTCTTTTCTTCTAATTATAATTCAATCCAAATCGAACACACCTAATATACAGTAGAATAAATTATTTAAAGGACGGGATTTGATTTAATGGCTGCAAAAATAGCTGTTTGTTTTTGCCAAAAAGAAGTTACAAAAAATTAAATCAAGAAGCGGGGATAGCTCAGTTGGGAGAGCGTCAGACTGAAGATCTGAAGGTCGCGTGTTCGATCCACGCTCACCGCATATCTAATTTATATTTTTCCTTTTTTGGGACAAATAAAAGCGACACCGTCTTACAAATGTGGCATTATCGTAATTAATCTATTTTTGGGACAGTTTAAAAACGACACCGTCTTACAAATGTGGCATTATCGTAAAATCGTAATTAATCTATTTTGCCATGAGAAATCCTCCAAAGAGATGGAATTCAAAACACTCAGACAAAGATGGAGATGAGGGAAGAAACACAGGCAAGGAGGAGGAAAAAGATCGTGGAGCAAGGATCTGATAGAATGGCACTCATCACTAGCCGCAATCATAACCCCGACGGAGTATTATCTCCTCGCTCTCCTTCAGCCGCTGCTTATTTTGTTCGGTTACAATCAGCTCCCTCTTCTATCAACGCCGCCGACGCTAATCGATTTCCTGCAGAGAATCGAGTGTATGATCGATCACGATCGACAGGTATGCATGGTTCTATATATAATCGTCGTCGTCTCCTCTTGTTTAATTTTTCATTTATACGTGCCATTACGTGAAATTGATGCATTATTCTTCGTTATATTCCCCATGATTTCTACGTTAGAATTGTGGATTCGTGTCAATAATTGGAAATCAGAAGATAAAACATCACAATTTTGCTTAGGAACGAGATATTTTCTTTGCCTTCCAAATTTGAGCTATGCATGTTTCAATTTGTATAATCAGTACTGATCTCTAGCTTAATTTATGCATGGCTGAAATGAAGATTTTGTACACGATGCTATTGCTGGCCATCATTATCTTGTTTAGTCCTTTTCATGTATTTGATAAGGCATAACTAAAGCTTTTCTAGGATGCTTTTATTTTGAAATTTGCTTTTTTTGGCCATATATCAACGCATTTGAGTGACTGTAATTGTTTAAGGCAGCAAGATGATATCTTCAATTAAATTAAAAGCTTTTGGCGGTTGAACTAAATTGTGAAACGAAGTTCTTAGGAATTCAGGGCTGCTATCGTAACTCAGCTCCAAGTGGAATTTACACTGGAATTATGTAGCAACTACAGCGTCTTTTCGATCGTTATGATAGTGTTGCAATCGTTTTTTGAGAAAATACTTGGAGTTGGAGCATTTCCCACTTAACCGTAGTGGTATAACAACATTCTGCTTCTCTAATAAATATATAGTAAGGGTCTATAAGTGGAATACCAAGCATATAAATGCTGTATTATCTAGAGTAGTTGACAATCTGAGAGATCTTGTTCTGTTAGAAAATTGTTATATCTCTACTCTTAATGTCATTTTTTCCCGAATTTTGTTTTTAGGCAAAGTTCAAGAATCTAGATTATCATTGAAAGATGACTTAATTGATGGAGAACATAGGGATGTGTTTGTTCTAGAAAATAGAATATCATCATTGCAAAACACCAAGGCAAATATTGCAAAAGATGCACCAGATTCAGATACTACATTCAGCTGCGAAACAGAATCACCAATTGTTGATGCAAGGATCTCCCAGGGATCCAATGAGTCATTCCTGAAAGCTGGTGGCAGACAGCTAACTAGTTATTTCATTCCTAAGGACATAAATTCCTCCATCATATATTCGGAGAACACACGAGTATTCTGTTCAATTATGATAGCACTTCTAGTAGTTGTCTCATATGCTAATCTTCCTCGACACATTGTCAGGTCAAAGAGCACCATAGCCTCCAGGCCTCTCTATGTGCTTTTGGTAACTGATCTGATGATAGTGGGCCTCCGTCTATACTTTACGAAACAAAGTCTTACCAAAACGGCTGTAGAGAAACCAGAATCAAGTCAGGGAGATGGAAGTAACTGGGATGAAGCTGTTAAGTTTTTAGAATGGGGTCTTGTTGTGTATCAAACTCTCCGTGCTATCTTCATAGATTGCAGTTTTTACACAGTAGTTGTTGTTTGTGGCTTTTCTCTAATATAGTTCTTTGCCTTCCAAAACATTGAATCCTTAAATTTCTTGTGTTGCTTAACCCAAATTCTGGCAGCAATTGTAAAAAAGTTTGTTCCATTTCTCTTTCATCAAAGTTTGTCAATTTTATTCTGTAATTTTATACTAGTTGAACCTTCAGTACATGATGATATTGAAAGTTGAAAAATCATTCTTTACAACTCTTCCAAGACAAATGGGGATGATTCTTAGACCTATCAATTAAAAGAATTCAGGGTATGCTTTCTGTTTCTTCTGTCCTGTTTCAGTTCTGATGTCCTAGTAATTATTCATTTCAATGAAAACACGATGCAAGTCAAGGAAAATTGCATGAAAGAAATAAATTCTAAGGAAAAGGATTATTTTGGAGTGGTCCAATATGGGAGCACGATATTCTAATTGTTTGTCTTCCTCTACATTACATTTTTTAGATTTTGAAGCCCTAGAAGATAAGATCCTGAAATGAAAAATCATAAATTATGGTTGGTTGGTAGTAGTTCACAGTTCAGGTTGGTAGGTTTTGGCTTTGCATTCTTGCCAAGTTGTAGCTCTTATTTTGGAAAGAAGCATTGACTTTGTTGCTGGTAGATCTGGATATTTTATTGAATGAACTGCAGGTACCAAATTCAGTGAAGGAGGAGGCAATTGATGTCTGAGAACAACTTAGTAAAAAACAGTGAGTCTTTAACCTATCATCTTACTTTGTGTTCTTTTGCATTAATTGTCATTTATAACTATTACTGTATCTCTATGATAGCTACTTCAAAATGTTCACCTAATCATTTTTGCAGTTGATGAGGCCAATAATTGTCAACTGAATCAAGTGTATACCTAATTCAAACTGGCAAAAGAAACAGAAATCTCTATAATTGACCATAATTATAGGCCACCATGTCATTGAGCTTGTTAGATAAATTATTTTTTATCTTAGAGGAACTGTTTATTCTGACTAAGAAAGGACATTGATTAAAGGGCAGCCATATGAATAATGAATCTTGCCATTCTTTTGGGTACCTAGGAAGCTTGTTTCCTAAGATCAATAGATGTCAGCCACAGTAATGAAGTTAGTGTATTTTAAGGCTATTACTAGTACAAGTCTGTTAAAATTTGTGAATACAGAGAAGTAAGAAGGGTGAAATATTCTGAAGTAAAACAAATTTGACCTTGATGAATAGAATCTTTTGAAATACTTGCACTTGGGTTTGTTACTTTTACTTTTCCAAGCTTTAGAATCTGCTTTTCTTATAAGTTTTGCTTTGAATTCATTCTTCCCAAGTAGATGCCAACTATTAGCTACATAAAAACTGTACATAAATGGCCTTTCAGCTTAATCAGGGGTCTGTATTTAGTACCAAAATTTCAGTTAACATGAAGCAACAAATACTGAAATTCATCACCACAAATGCTCAGAAAAGCAGAAATATCCTTATCCAAACTCCGAACCCATCACTATGAAGTCTATATAGATTTTGAGTATAAATGTAAGATTAGATTTTGAGTCTTTCAGAAATATATATATATATATATATATATGAATGCTTGCGTCTTGATAGATATGATATCCCTTAAGGCTGGCCTAATCTAGTCATCAAAGGCCCTTTTTGGCCTTTTTTTTCTCCCCTTTAGATGTATTGTACACACAGAAGAAGTTGACCCATCCATCATCTTCCAAGATCCAATTCTACTTCTTTCTTTCTGTCTGCTTCATAGTCTTTATCTTTTTCTCCTTAATGCTAGTGCTTTTTAACCTTTTTATCTTCTTGGGACAAGAACCAGCAGGTGGTTTTGGAATCAGATCTTAGATTGTGGAAATCAGTAATTACTTTTGTGCAATTAAGTAGAAAACTTTGCCACAAACTTATTCTGCTGTTAAATTATATATGCTGAGATGGGGTTGGATTGGACAATCTGGTGGTAGTTAGTTTATTCAACTTCTGACCATTCAAAATGGCAGGTTTTTAACTATACTTTTTTACATTTCCATAGTCAAACGTACACCAGCAAGATTCATTCCACCCTACCTTTGCCTACTCTAAATTCATTGAATTTAACTAATCCTTTGGAATATATTTAGTTTAGTTATACACACTTGATATAGAAAAATATATGAGTGACAAAGTTTTCTCCTTAAATAATATATGAATTAGGAATCAAGACAAGAAAGATAGGACTAATGCAGATTCCTTTTGGCTATAACGGCTTTGCTTCAAGATTAGAACTGAACAAAGTCAACGTAGGGATACATTTGCAGACCAATATTATTAATCTTAACCTTAAAGCAATAATCATTCACGACCATCAAGGAAAAAACAAATAATATCAATCACACAGAATTAGCATCTTCCTTGCTTGCTTGTGACTGGATTGTTTCTGTTCCATCGTCATCATTTGATGGCCAAAAAAATTGTTGAAACACTAGTAAAAAAAAACTTGCGTGTGTCTGAGAACCAAAGATTCTTGACATTTTCATCATGAATCAAACATTAAAACTACAATAGTATCACCATTAACAAAAAATCTAACTAGAACAACAATTATAAAGAACATAAAAAAAGACTCATGCCAAAACATGGAAATCCTTGTCTAATTTTGATGTTTTTATTCAAGAAACAACTAATCCATCTTTCTCAAAGACCCTAGAAGGAACAGCAAACCTAGCAGAAAACGATCTCGATAGATCATCAGGATCAGCCCATGTCAATCCTTGATCAAAGTTTTTAGCATAAGTACAAGGATCATAACTAAACCTCATTGAACTTGAACAATCAAATATTCTTTTCTTCTCCTTCTTTATCTTCCTCCACAAATGCGTCCACAATGGCGCTCTTGATGATCTGTTGGTAGTTACCGGCAAATTGTACGAAAGAAATCGATCGTAGCCGCCTCTGGTAGAATAGCTTCTTCCTAGACAGACATCTCCGTTGCCTGAACTACACCAGCTTCCCAAATCCATCCTTGAAACTTTACCAATGTGAATCTGCTGGACTTCTTCTCTCTCTGGTTTTGGTTTTTTGTTGCTGTCAAAATGTTTAGAGAGATGGAAGAGAACTATTTATAGACAGCAAAATGATGCATTCAACTATCTGATCTTCTTAATAAAGTATATATATAAATGGTCCACCATAGCCAGAGGAGGAGGAGGGGGTGCATGTGAGCTGGATGGGTGAAAAGGTCATTTTAAATGAGTCAAGAAAATGTTTTTGGCTGGTCCTAGATTTGTTTATTATCATGCAGAATCATGCAATTAGACTGTGAAAAGTTTTCTGACAATTTTCTTTATTTTAAATTAGGGGGTTCTTATAGGATTCGGAAGCTTGAGTCAGATAAAAATGCAGGGAAATAAATGATTTTATGTGGTCATTTGCTCACATGACTGCATGTTATAATATATTTTCAATATGGTATATGGTCTACTCAGAAACTAATCATAAAAATTTACCTTCATCACATGACTAGGAATTGGTTTTTTCCTTAGTTTTTTATTCATCATTTTGTTTATTCATATTGTTTTCTTTTTTCAGTGCCGGTTTATATTGTAAAATGAAATATTACATATGATCCAGATTTTAGTATATAGATCATATTATATATTACGATAGTATTGAATCATTAACATTTTTGTTTATAATAGTATTTTTTAATATGTATCTTTTTATCTTAAATTTTATTTTTATTTAATTAATTTTATTAATAAAATATTATATTAAAAATATTATAAATTTCTTTTTAAAAAATAGGCTATAGGTAAAGTGTTATAAACAATTTGGACATGGAAGGAAGCCAAAGCATGCTAGATATTGGGAATGGATTCTTCTTCGAGCTAGTACTATGTTTATTGGTATGGAACCGACTTTATAGACCTCTCAAAGTGCTTAATTAATAATTCATCACCAAATACCTGGCACTACGATGCTGCCAATCATTTAAAAGGTGCATGAGGAAGCAAGTAATAAGTATGAAAGTTCGGATCTATTCCAGTCAATGTCTACTTGCCTTCCATACGTGCTCTTGTTCTTTTCGAATTAAGAGTCTAGTATATTTTAACTTTGGCACAAGTTCATGTTCAGAATGTAAGGATATCTATTGGATTCATTCAGAGGGATTAAGACTCTACACTACATAGTTAGCGTATTGAAATGAATCTGCTTTGAAGAAATCGACATGGAGTATCTTCTTCGTAATCGCACAAGTTGCCAGTAAAACTGGCGGGCCGAAAGTAAGCCTGGACAAATGATCGGGTGGACCTGCAAAAAATTAGTGCCTGAGAAAATAAAAAGATCAATCATATTTGGCCAAAGGCAAGGAATTTTTACTTTTCGAGTATTAGGAAGGTCATAGTTAGGGATATTACCGAAAAGAGACTAGGAAAGCACCACCAAGGCATGGCTTCATTGATCTTCCGTGCGTCATCTGTCAGCAATCTATGACCTACGCCGAAATGAAATTATAATGCAAAAGGAAAATAGAATAGAGGTTTTCATAATAGCTTGCCTCACAACAAACGTAGAGAATAGACGCACCACCAAGGACCCACTCCTTGGGCTGCAAGGACCCCGAATTGAAAAATATCCACCTATGTAAAAACCTCAAAATGAATTGAGTACAGATAATGCAAGTTGGAATGTTCGAGTACCTTAGAGAATGGTTGGGGATTTGATAGAGTTGACTCTTGCTTCTCCTCCACACTAAACAACTTGTAGATTTGTGTCAAAGGAGATAAGCATAAGACTTGTCTCACCCTTGGCCCTGAGGTCTTGGATCCTTCGGCAGTGTGCAAGCATTGGCTAGTTCATGAACGCCTATCTTCATGTCCTTTAGTAATGGGGCATAGAAGAGGCCTTGATATATTGCAGTTCTGGTCTTTACACACATCTCTATATACCTCTTTACTTGCAGCTTATGAATGTCCATCTTTAATTAGCAGACGAGTGCCTTTTCTGGTCACTGAGGGAGTTTTACTACATATATGGCAGTTTAATTGGTGATTAGTCTCAAAGAAGCAGACATCTGGACAGAATTATAGGGTGTCAAAAGTTTTTAGAAAATAGGATGAATTTCTATTTTATTTTATAACATTCTTGTCAATTGATGCGAAGCTTTGAATAAAGCGCTTTAATTAAAGTGGAGGTGAAGGGTGAAGAGATTTAATTTACCTTAACTAGGAATGAGGGTAATATAATAACTGATCAATTAGCCATTTCTGTTTATTCTATTGATTACTAATTTTGTACCGTTTATTAATTGGTAACTTTTTTTTATCAATACCAAAACTATTTGATAAAATTTGTAACCATTCTGTACCCATTAAGAAATTAATTTTTTTTATTTTTTATTTTAAAAACTAAAATTAAATTTTAAAAATGTCATACAAATTTAAAATAGTCGCAAATTATACTTAATTATTTAAACAATTTAATAACAATATATGAGAATTTCTGTATTTAAGTAATTCAAATAACAATTTAAAATTGTATATCAATTTTTTCTTGCTTTTTTAGGGTCTTATATGCTTCAATTTTTCTCGAACTATCTCGCCAAATGAGTTTTAAAAAAAATTATATATAAAAAAAAAAAACTTCAGCTCGACCTCAGCTCGACCAAGTGGGATAAAGGAAACTTCAATACCAAGCAAACAAAAGGATATATGCCAAATGCCCATAATCAGACACAGGACAGAACCAAACCAACAAGCACTCAACAAGTGGTGGTAACCTTCGGGTGGCGCGTCACCACATCCTCAGATTCGAACACCGCCAGGTGTTCTCTCTCTCTCTCTCTCTTGCCTCCTTCCAATTCCACTTCCTGATAAGATAGATTCTAATCTCCACTATTCCCAAGCGCGTGCCATTCAAATCCCTCCCTCCTCAGCACAAAGTAAAAGCAATCCTTTTCTGTAAATTAGTTTAAAAGACTTTCTTAGAACACATATTCCAAACTTTTCTTCAAATTCAACAATTCCTTTCTTATTAAATATTTATCATTGCTTGGAAATCCTCCCTTTGCTTGCCTTTTGATTTCTTCTTCCTCTGGTTGAGAAGAGATCATCATGTGTTATCCAAGTGTATATTTTGTTGGTGGTTTTAATTCTCAGAACCAATATCATCGGAACAGAGTACTGGTGGTTGAACTTGAAACGAGAGGTAATGGGGAGGTGCCGAGGCGGCGGCAATTAGGATCGGTTAATATTGAAAGAGGAGAATCGACAGGTAACAGAGGTGGAGGGATGAAACAGTGCGTGTGTTCACCAACGCGCCACCCAGGTTCGTTTAAGTGCAGGCAACATCATTCACAATATCAATGGTCGTTTAGTCGACTGGAAACCAATAAGATCACAAGGTAGTTTGGCTACTACTAGAAGAAGAAGAAGAAGAAGAAGAAGAATGCAAAGGAATATCTTTTTCATGTATTTAATTTAAGCTCTCTGTACTGTTGTATTTTGATGACAGATTGACCTCTCTCTATATATATGATATAGTATTCACAAGTACTATCAGAAAAATAAAACATAATATTTCTCCTAGGCATGTATCCATGTGATGTCCAATATAAATTGACAATTATAAGATGTGATCACATATACCTTAGTTGGTTTTGAGATTTCTGTCTGTCTAATATTTGTTTTTATATTTGTTTATATGGAGATTTTCATACATGGTAAAAGGAGGGAGGAAATAAAAGCGGGAGGAGAGGGTTATTCGAAATTCAAAATAGAGGAGGTGAGAAATTTGTACATGGAGGAATAGCCAATGGACATGAAAATTTTGAAGAGATAATTGGTTATTTACACAATAAAAGGATCTAAAAAAGACAGCTTTGTTCCATTTACAAATACAATCTTCTGATGATTTGGTCAAGGTTTGGGGGTAGGCATATCCTACTATAGCGCTATATTACAGTCATCACTTAATTATGTCTTCAATAGTATCTCAATCTAATGCAGCAAACCATGTTATAATAGCATATAGCATAGGAGCCCTTAGATAAGAACGAACACATGGATTCTCAAAATACTCCTCTTTTGCTCTGCAGCTCACAAGCTGTGTACGTCATCTCCATATACCAATCACTGTCCAGAAAACTCAATGGTCAGGGATGCAATGCAGGAAAGAGATGCCCAAAGAACCATGAACGAACTTCATTGCAATGATAGAAAAAATGAACTGCACTGTTTCTTTTCTTTTACTATGAATGTAAAAATTAAAATGCAATGGCAAGAAGCATGAAATAGTTTTACCTGAGGGTAACAATTTTGATGCTCAATTGTTTGATTGTGGATGTCTACGTTAATTTCGCATGATACTTTCGCCTGCAGAAGATCATTAGAGCAATGATTCAGGAAAAAAAAAAAAATGCTTAGATGCATTCCAAATCTAGACAAACCAAATAAATTGCATAAGGAATGAAACATAATGGTTTTCACCCAACTATATTCACAACAGGAGAACAATGGATTCATCAATTTGAAAGGCAGCTATTTTTATCCCTATTCAGAAGTCTTTCATACTCCCTAATGCATAGTAACAAGATTTCTGCAATTCCATTTGCTATAGAGTTGGGAGGAAAACAGAAATTCTAGTTGTGCAGATGCCATTGTTTTTAGTTTGGCTCTACAAAGATGCTGTAAATGTAGTTTCAGCAAGAACAACATAGGATTCACGCATAAATGAACAAACATAAATGAATAACAAAGACGAGCGAAGCAAACATATGAATGTTATGGTAAAAGATGCAGAAAAGCACATAATAAGCCCCTCTCTTGAGTAAGGCGGTTAAACTTAATTTACTTCTGATACCCAACAAGTGCACCCAAAAAGTACAAACTGCAGTGATTCTTGAATACTAATGACTACGACATCAACTCTGCAACAGAAAAAGAAAATTCAATCATGAACAAAAAGAATTTCTCAGGGACTCCTTTTCTCTTTTTCTTTTCTAAAAGCTTCTGCTGCATTAGAAATACAATGAATATTACATTTTAGGTTATACTTATTCTGCCATTACATATGTAAGTTTGATTACTATATCAAGTTGACCAGTGCTATTAAAACACATAACGTTTTACTGTGCACTTCAAATTTTGATGGCTCCTAAGCATAATGTGCTACAAGTTCTCTGATAATCTGTTCACCGTTCTCTGTTTTATAAAGTTTCATACTTGACATGAATTTACTTCTTGATTTTTTATTATCTGTAGTTCTTCATCTCTATATCTTTGCATAGTCAAAAGAGCACAAGGGCATACCAGAAAATGGAGCAATCCTTGCAAATATCTATGATAATTTCCTATTCTAATTCTAACTTACCTCAGCTTCCACCTATCATCACTATATAAAACTATAGATAAGGCCATCTACTTTCTATGAGATTAATTCAACAAGATTTATATCCTTTTCCTACTCCCAGTGCATATGACGAATCCTACCCATAAAATCAACTATCCATGGGGAAGAATCATAAGCAAAATCTTGTAATAGTTGGATGCACAAAAAGAATTTGAAGTAAAGAGATCATGGTAAGAAATTTAATACCTCAAGTGGGAGCTCAAAAAAGGACAACCCGAGCTGGCCATCAATCTGAGTAACAGTATCGAAGATAATCTCACCCCTAGCTACATCCTCCAGCAATGGAATCACATCAGCAAGTATTTCAACCCCACTAAGCGCCAGAGTAGCATTAACATACGACGAGCCTCTAGCTTTAAGGTGTCCCTGATTCGATCTAACGTACCCCAGCTGTTTCCCCCTGTACCCTATCGAAATAACAAGAGAATTGTAATCGATTGAGTAGAAATTCTTATTCCGTACCTTAACAGTTAGGTCTAGGTTTATGTCAAGGGATATAATTGGGAAGGTACGGATGTGGAATCGATGAAGGCGGAGACGGACAACGGAGACATCAGGATCTGAAGGCCAAAGGAAAAATAAGCCGCCGGCGAGAAGAAGGAGGAAAGAGAGGCAGATTATACGGCGACGCCATAGACGGCAGTAATACCTTGTTGGGTCGTAATAATGAGGCAATACAATGACGTATTGAGGCTGGGGTTCGGTGGGAATGGGGTGGTAGTAGGTTTGAGGTGGCGGCGGTGGCGAAGTGGGAGTGTCGGAGGAGTATTTTGAGGAAGTCATGTTTGCCGGTGGTGGCAGCTGCCGTCTGCTGCTCAACCGTGCGTGTCGTGTTGTGTGAGAATTGAGAGGAAAGAGAGATGGGGTCTGTCCGTAATTACAGGAATTATGGAGGACTTGTACGTATAAGAGGAGGAAGCTGGGTGGAATAGGGTTTTATTTTTTAATATTAGAAGTAGTGTGTATAATAAGTAATAATCCTTACACGTTATTGAATTAGGGGGGTCAATTAAAAGAAATATATTATTTCATTTGTTTTCATAAGAAAAAGAAAATTCCAATTTTATTTATTATATATTATATGATAAATAATTAAATATAAATATAAAAATTTACTATTGATATCTAATAATTAAATTCATATTTAAAAAATATTAATATTTTTTAAAAAAAAAATTTAATTCAAACATTACGTTATTTTTTAAAGTTAATAATTAGATATTCTATTTGAAACAAATAATTGACAAAAGTAACATAAGTTTTTTGTTCAATCGTGAAAAAATCACGATTAGAAACACTACAAAGTTTAAAAGTACTTTTGATCGATTGTTAAATGCTTCAATTTTTCCAAACACTCAAATTATTTGGTTTGTCAAATACTTTATTAAATAGCTTTTGTAATTAAAAATATTTTTAAATATTGCAGAAGTTGCTCGAAAACAAAAACAAAGGAGGAAGAAAAAAAAGGCATTTTTTATCCTCTAACTGCCAGTCAAAGGACAAACTAGACTGAACCATAACTACCGTTCTCCTCCATTCTCAATTAACATTTGATGTTGAGAATCGATCGATGCATTTCATTTCTTCTTCTTCTTAAGTTTACAGAAATTGAAAAAAGAAAGGAAGGAAATGGCAAGGCCTGGCAACAAGATCATCTATGCCAAGATGGTGGGTATGTCTCAACCCTTCTTTTTCTTTTCTTCCCTCAAGAAGTTGTATATTTTCATTAGTTTCATTTCACAAGATTTTAATCATTTCAACCAGGTACTTGTTGGGGATATGGGCACCGGAAAAACCAGCTTGGTTCTAAGATTTGTTAAAGGTCAATTTTTTGATAATCAGGTAGAATTGCTAATTCATAACATGATCTAGTATCTTATATAATATTATTTTCGTTTCATATTAAATAAATAATTTATTATTTCACGTCTTTGAAATCGATGTGAATTTTTAGAATAAAATACCTATAATGTTCTTGTATTAATCTTACTTTCTACTCCATTTTTATTTAAATGTCACATTTTAGACATAACACTGTTTAAGAAAATACGGAATTTTTGATTTTTTTTAATATAGATGATAATGCCCTTCAAACTTTCTCTCATTATTATTTTTACAAGTTTCTATATAAGAAAAGTTAGTTGTTGAAATTTATTTTTAATTGAAGGGTAAAATGGAAAGAAGTTGATCAAATTTTACATTATTTTTTAAAATGTAACAAATAAAAAGAATGCAAGAATTCTTATGGAATGTGACAAATAAAGAAAAATAAAAAGAGTATTGCCTTTTTAGAATTATATTTTATTTAGTAAGTTTTTTTAATAAGATATTATACTAAGAATGTCTTTTTAATAAGATATTATAGGGAGAAACCTAGTTGTTCTTGAATTTATGTATTGGATTGGTGAAAAAAAGAGTGTTGATATGATAAGTTCTATGATGGTGGACAGGAACCCACGATTGGGGCTGCTTTCTTTACCCAAATATTGTCATTGCCAGAGGCCACTTTCAAGTTTGATATATGGGATACAGCAGGCCAAGAGAGGTACCATAGCTTGGCTCCAATGTATTATAGAGGGGCGGCAGCTGCCATTGTTGTATATGACATAACTAGCATGGTAACTTTTGATCAATCATCTTGAACTTCAATAGATTGTTCTTACAACATTGCATCTGATAACTGTCTAATATGGAGCATTGTCCTGTTTCTAGGATACATTTGTTAGAGCAAAGAAATGGGTAGAAGAACTAAGAAGACAAGGTGAGATTTTGATACCTCAATCCCATATATATCGGTAACTGTGATGTGATTATATAATTGAACAGGATGATCCTAGGTATAGATGAACCGTGAAAGATGACAGACTCATGTGTCACGCTTTCAAGCTTGACGGAGCAGGGCATGACAGAAATATTCTATCCATTTTTCACCTTAATTGATTGGTCAGTACTAGATTGGAACAATCTTGTTTCTGTTAATTTTCAGGTAATCCAAACATGGTGATGGCTTTGGTGGGAAACAAAATTGATTTGGAAACCAAGAGTGAAGTCACCACAGAGGTACCCTTTAATCTTTTCTTCCCCTACTGCGCTGTTTAAATAATTTCTTAGATAATTTCTTAGGTACTAGTGAATTGGACGTCTAGAGATGTGATCCCGTCTCAAATATCAGTTTTAGTACTGATAAAAAAAAAATTTCAGTTTTAAAATTTACATATACTCTCATCAAATTATTCAACTTTTACGAAATGCAAGACAAAAGTTATTTGATAGTTATTTCTATATTCTTGCAGGAGGGTGAGCAATTTGCCCAAGAAAATGGGATGTTCTTCATTGAAACATCAGCCAAAACTGCCCTAAACATAAATGAGCTATTCTATGAAATTGGTTAGTAGCTTACTTATCAACTTTTCTGCAGAAAACCAGAAAGGCAAAACGTAAAGCTGATTAATTTCCATTTCCATCATTCGCAGCAAAGCGATTGGCGAAGGCCACCCCTGCGCAGCCTACTGGGATAAGCTTGAGGACAAGAACAGAGAACAGAGGATCATTCTTTTGTTGCTTAGGATGATCCCAGAAGACATAGATAACAAGAAGTTTCACTGAAACTCTGGATTTAATGGTGTAAAAACAAGCGTTTTCAAACGCAGTGAGATAAAGCTGATGAATGAATGCAGATGATAGGCTGTTACTTCATGCATTACTCAATTTGTTCTTGTGTCCATAGTTAATAATAAGAACCTTATAATCATTACCACATGAAATATACTCAATATAAAGATTCAAGTGGCAAAGCTAAGAGTTCAAAAGGTACCATAAATCCAAACCAAATTTTCTTCAATGAAGATATTGATATCAGGTTTATACATGCAAAATTATGATTCAAAGATTTGGGATTCCCGCCCTCAATGCTAAAGATGGAAAAGAGAAAGGTAATATATACAAGTGCACAAATAAATCACTATATAAGACAGTCATACAAGAATAAATTCCACATCTAACCTTTAGCTTTCATTTCTTGTCTTCTGATGTGAGATGGGATCTCGTCACTGTACATATCTGCACTAGCAAGAGAGAAATCTGACATTGCCCGGAACAGCTCGGGTAAGTGGCTCCTCAGACTTGCCAAAGACTTCTCCCTCACCTGATATTCTTCCATTTCCTCTCTCAATATATGCACAATTGCTTCCACCTGTAGCTTTCGTTCAGAAACAAGATCTTTATCCTGTGACTCCATTTCATTAGGCCAAGTTCCAGGACGCATGAACTTGTCATACCAGTCCTCAAATTGTTGGGTCCTCTAATTGAGCTCCCTTCGCATATCCTCACATTTGTATCTTATTTTAATCTCCTCGGTTTGATATGTCATGATGGTATTTACAACAGCAGCAAAGTTTTTAATAGCAGTTCGTGCAAGCTCATCAGGAAGCTTCTCCAGATTATCATGCCAGGCTTGTAGATGAATTGGGGGAATCTGAGGTCTCTGTGTAGATGAAACCTTCTCCTTCATTATTTATATTTTATTTCAAAACGTCAGTATTTATTAAATAATACTTCAAGTTTTTCTAAATCCTTTTCTAATTGAATAAATATTGTAACATGAACTTTTAAGTACATATTATTATATTGTAACTTCGATGTAAAATTTGATTATATATATAGATATATACATATG
Source organism: Catharanthus roseus (assembly GCA_028651295.1). Classification (NCBI taxonomy): domain Eukaryota; kingdom Viridiplantae; phylum Streptophyta; class Magnoliopsida; order Gentianales; family Apocynaceae; genus Catharanthus; species Catharanthus roseus. Next base: position 295,376 of record JAPQWS010000144.1, read on the forward strand.
TGTATATATATATACATATATATATATATTATGTATATATACACACATATATAACTAATTTATGTGTGTGAAAATTAGTGATCTTTGAAAACTTGTGTTATATTTTTGCAATGCTATTTGTAGTATTTGAATTTGTGTCATATTTAATGTCATTTTTTTTGTAATATTTGAAGTTGTGTCATATTTAAGTAGTATTTTTTGAAGCGTTTAAGTTTATGCAATATTTTGATGGCATTTTCTCATATTGTCATAATTTTAAGGCATTTTTATGTGACACTTAAAAAAGTGCTAAAAAAATTATGGCACTTATTAAAAAGTGCCACTAAAACATGACATTTTAAAATAAGTGTCAGAAATTAGTGGCATATATGACAGTGTCATAAGTTAAATGCCACCAAAGCTCAAAAATTGCCATAGTGAATGTTTTGTCTCGAGTTTAAGTCGAACACGAGCTTTTCACAATCTTTTTTTTAAGTTTTTATTTTATAGTGTCGAACACTTTTATAGAAAAATTATGTGAATATATTATTTTTGTAATAATATTTTGGTATTATAAAGAAAATAAAAGTATATAACACTAATTAATAGAAAATATAGAGTAAAAATAATTAATTAATTTAATTGTAGATTTTTATTTTTAATTATGAGCTTATAAAAAAGTAATAAATATAAATTTTCTAATTGAATTTACAACTTTTTGTTTGTGTTTATATTAATGTATGTGACTAAAATTTGAATAGACAATTTAACAAAGTTCATAACAATTAAATGTTTATAATCTATTAAAAATTTAATATTATAAATACTATATAAAAACCCATAAATTTGTTCATGTTAAGCTTCAAAATCCTCAAAACTTCAACAATTTTTATTTTTTTTTGAGAGAAGGTGGATAGAATGAGTGTAGAGAGAGAAAATGCTTGGAGATAGTGGAGGGAATTTTAAAACTGTTTGCGTGTAATTTTGATATTCCTATGCGTAATTTATCGACCTCCAATATTAGCAGACATATTTTTTTTGGACAAGCTTTTTGGCCAAGTTCCAAGTCGAGCTTTGAAAAACTTCAACTTAACTCTTCATGTTACTCATGCGAGCTTGAGTTTAGTCAACTTAAGTTTGCACCAAGCGTTGACCTAGATGGGAATGAGTTGGGACAGAAAAAATAAAAAAGAAAGGAATAGGATTTTATTTTGTCCCGTACCGTCCCATCTCTGTCATAGTCCTGTTCTTGTCTGTTCATTATAAATATTTAACTCTTTTATTAGTATTATTATTTTACCTCTTTTATAATACAAAAATATTTTCAAAATTTTTCTAATTAACCATATAAATATTTTCATATATTTTAAATCTTCTATGTTTTGACGGGCTAAATGTGAACTTTTTCTGTTTCTTCCCTTGGAAATGTGAGGGAGAAATTGTTCTTATCCCCATCGAAACGCGAATTACCAACAAAATTTTAAATAAGATAGAAGAAGATGGGATGTGATATTAAGTAGTGGCCGGACATAGAGTTGATGGGATTCTTAATTATCGTCTCAATTTTCATCCTAGAAAAGGGTATAAGAAAAAGAACTAATGCAAAAAATACCTGTCTTTTTAGTTAATTGTCAATTAAGTACCTGAACCTTTTGACAACGAAAAACACAAATTAAGATAACCAACAAAATAAACTTTTAATTGTGACAATTAAATACTAAAATTAGGGTCAATAATTAATTTTGTTAACCAAATACTAATTTAAATACTTAATCGTCAAAATTAAAAACTCAGATACTCAATTGATAATTGACTAAGAATACAAGAATATTTTTGCAATTAACCCCAAGAGAAAGGCCAACTTGTTGCCCACAGCCTTGAAACGCTGTTTTTTTCTTCACAGCAGTTGGACCCATATTACGCGACCAAATATCAAAATTAGGTGAAAAAACTTTATTTCCCTCCAAAAGCATTCTCTCTCCTTTCTTTCTGAAATTATGATTATTCTTCGTTTTTTTCTTTTGGAAAGGCGGAATTATGATTATTCATTAATAAATAAATCAAATTCATGGAAATATACCACAATAGAGTTAGGTAAACATGTAGATGAAATGGTTTATGTTTCTTTCACCTTAATCAGTGTAGTTTATTTTTGAATTTTTCTTGTTCACCAAAACAAATTGGATTTGGAGAAACCCAGAAAGGCAAAAGGGAAAGCTGATTAATTTCCATTTCCATCATTTGCAGCAAAGAGATTGGCAAAGGTCACCCCTGCAAAGCGGACCCGGATGAGAACAAAGGATCATCCTTTTGTTGCTCAGGATGATCCCAGAAGACACAGATAACAAGAAGTTTCACTGAAACTCTGGATTTAATGGTATAAACAAGCTTTTTCAAACACAGTAAGACAAGCTGATGAATGAATGAAGATGAAAGACTGTCACTTTATGCATTCCTCAATATGTTCTCATGTCAATAGTTGACAAATGAAGAACACCATTATCATTGCCCCATGAAATGTACTCAATGTAAAGATTCAACTGGCAAAGCTAAGAGCTGAAAAGGGACCATAAATCCAAACCATATTTTGTTCAATGAAGATAATAGATGTCAGGTTTATACATTATGATTCAGGCATTTGAAATTCCCACCCTCCACACGTAAATTATACAAGTACACAAATGAATCATTATCTATAAGACAATCAAACAAGAATAAATTCCACATCTCACCTTTAGCTTTCATTTCTTGTCTTCTGATGTGAGATGGATCTCAAGTCACTGTACATATCTGCACTAGCAAGAGAGAAATCTGACATTGCCCGAAACAGCTCAGGCAAGCGGCTCTTTAAACTTGTCAAAGACTTCTCCCTCACCTGAATGCATTGCCTCTGATATTCTTCCATTTCCTCTCTCAATCTATGCTCAATTGCTTCCACCTGTAGCTTCCGTTCAGCAACAAGATCTTTATCCTGTGATCGATCAGGATCCATTTCATCAGGCGGAGTTCTACGCTGCATGTACTTGTTATACCAGTCCTCAAATTGTCGGGTCCTCTTGCTAAGCTCCCTTTGCGTTTCCTCACATTTGTCTCTAAGTTTAATCTCCTCTATTTGATATGTCATGATAGTATTTACAACGGCAGCAAAGTTATTAATAGCACTTCGTGCAAGCTCATCTGGAAGCTTCTCCAGATAATCATGCCAGGCATGTAGGAGCCGATGAATTGGGGGAATCTGAGGTCTCTGTGGAGATGAAACCTTCTCCTTCAGGCTTGTATCTATAGGAATGAGATTTAGCTTCAACCAACTGCTTAAAGCTTTAATATATTCCTTCTGGTGGATTATGAGTTTGTCAAACTGTGAATACCATTCTGAGACAACATGCCATAGCTGCACTGTCCGTTCATGGTGGTGCTCACTTGTTTCTTTAGGAGATTGCGAAATGTCCAAAGACCTTAGAGCTTGTACAATCTTTGACTGATTTTCATGCTGCGCTCTCATGCTCTCCCACATTGTAGCCATTCTGTATAATTCCCAACAATTACAATCAGCATCGGAGCAGACATTTGAAGAGTCATGGCAAGAACTGATTACTTAGAACAGACAACCACAAAGAGGGCAGAACACAAGAATGTCTAATGTGGAGTTTAGAAGAATTTTCAGATTATAAACCCATCTTAAAACATGGCGTAAGTAGACAATAAGCAAAAGAACAGGCAAGTGTTTCCTTAACTGTAAATGGATTAAAGTATCTGCTGAACTGAATGATTAAATTCTCAAGTTCAACATGATTCCACGCGAGGAATTGCACACTACTATGCAACCCCCAAGTTTAGGCAATAGTGCCACACTCTATATTTAAACACAGGCAGGGTAAAGCGAAAATAGTCTTGCATCTTGCCTGAAGATGAGAAGAACATCATGTTTAATTATCATACAAGACAGGGTATTCTAAACAAGAATTAATATTGTAATATGCAAAACAATCACCATTCTCATAGATTCCAGAATCATGTAATTCTTTTAGGCTGTTAATTCCTTAGCTACAAAGAACACTAGAATCAAATCTCATGTGATTATCTTTTTTATGGAAAGAACACTATCTTTTCTTCTTATCGTCACAAATCTCTTAAGTGCAATCTGAAATCAATGCCGATGATGGGACTGAAAACAGGCAGGAAAAGCTAAATAAATGAGCAAGAAAAGTAGTCCATATTGCAATTCAAACTTATATATCATTTTCAGTTGAGAACTTACGCATCAACCAACGCGACAAGTTTTGGGTACAACTGCTGATCACGCAAACGATTTATCTCCGAAACTGTTGAATCCATTGACTGCATGTCAACAATGTACCTCGTATGCAAATGACTTACAGCTGCTTTCATTCTCTCTAATGCTTCTGTATGTGACCCTCGGTTCTTTAGTTTATTCAATGCAGCAACCTTTCTTTGATATTCAAGTTTCATTTGCTCACCTGCCTGGTGGAATCATCATCTTACAGCATCAGAGTTATGCAGGAAAAGTAACAAGATAGAACACATGCTTATATGATAAAAGAACAGCGCAGAAGGCACATAACAAGATGCCTGCACATTAAAAACAGACATCGTAGATGCCACAAGGCAAAATGAAAAAGAGGTTATTAGATGCACATACTTTAACTTCATCGTAAAGCTTTTTCTCCCATGCTAGCATCTTGTCCAACACTGTTGCATGAGTTTCATTTTCTTCTGAATCAAAATCATCTTTCCCATCATCCACATTCGGTAACCCTCTAAAAGATCTATTCCACGTTATAACACGCATAACCTTTGCAGAATGATCAATATGTCCTAAAAAGAAATATATGCAGTTGGATTTACGTCAGTTTAAAAGAATTGAAGACCCTCTCAAACATTGATCAATATGTACTTCTCTTAAATTCTGTTCGCTGTCAAAGGTTCCATTAGCAATTACTCTGCAAGACTTCATTGTTTTTCAATCCTTTTGCATATTTACACATCATAACAACACAGGAAACAGATTCAATAATGGCACATATTCCTTTTGAAATGAATCCTTATGGATTAATTAAGAAAATGCAAAGGTTAAAGATTAAATCTTGAAGTTTATGACAGAGAACATTCATTTATTTAACAGAATTACCCCTGTTATCTGCAAAATTTGAGTGATAATGTAACCGAGCAGCCTCAAGCATCTTTGAAACCTCATGAGCACTTTCGGAAGCCTTAAGAAAACAGTCATCAAGATCATTAAATATCTGCAATAAGCTTCCCCCTCTCCTTTTGGCCTCTGCAGGCGCCACTTGTTTTCCTCTCTTCACCCTTGTAGGCGGCGCTTGAGGAGGCGGCTCCGGCTGCTTCTCTATCAACTCAGCAACCTCTTCCTTCCCTCCTCCACTTATGCTGCCGCCATCGCCATCACCATCATCTCCACCTCCTCCCTCGCTATCAATTTCACTTCTTTTTGCTGTCTCTTCCAATACCTTCCTCTCAAATTCCTCCCTCTCCATTCTACCCTCATCCACCTCAGCCAATGTGGGACCCGGAACATTCTCCATCGACGGAAAGAAATAATCCCAAGAAGGCATCCCTTTAGTCTCAGGAGGTGGAGGCGGAGGTGGTTGCCGATTACTCAGCGGTGGAGTCCGTGGTGGCGGAGATGGAGGTTTAGGCAATTCATCCTCCTCCCGATGCGGAATTCCACTTCTATTACCCACTCCCACTCCCAATCCACCGCCGCTACTCTTACTACTCCGATGCTTTAACCCATGATTACTCTCGCCTTCAATTTCATCCTCATTTTCCTCTTCTAGAATCGCATCGGGATGCTTCATATCAGGTTTAGGAAAGGACATTTCGGGCATAGTAGCAGCTCGTTGAAGAGGGGATTGAGGAAATATCGGAGGCAGAGGAGGAGGAGGCGGAGGGAAAGGATCAACAGGGGGTTGAGGAAGAGCGGAGGGGCCCACAGATGGACCAGCGGAGATTGAAGTAGAAGGGTTCTGAACCTCACCCTGGGCGTAATCACTAAGGGCGGCGCCGGTATTCTTTAAAGCCATAGCATAAGCAGAGTGAGCCGCAGCAAAAGCGTTCCGAGCTGAAACCGCTTCTTTCATGAATTGCTTTCGTTCTTTGCATCGAGTTACTGTTTCTTCGTTCTCGATTTTCGATTGAGTACACCCCATTGGATTGAATCCTCCTCTGCCCAATAGTTCCTCAATTCTATCGACAAGAAAAGATTCTTCTTGATGGGAAATTCATGTTAGATAAACCAAGAACGATTTTTTTTTTTCAAAATTGAAGGTCGATCGAGATTGAGAAATCAAATCGTGGAATAAAATTGAGATCAGGGAGTGAAAAAGAAGGAAGAGTGCTGATGAACTGATAGAGCTTTTTTCTTTTCAGTATATAATGGGTTTTGTCGCTGTTCTAACGGAGGAAAGAGCGAGAAAGGAAAAGAAGAAGGGAGAGAGAGGCTGCCCACCGCCTTGAAACGGTGTCGTTTTCTTCCACAGTAGTTGAGCTCTTTTGGTATTTTCCCTTATTTGGAATTAAGATTATTCATCAATAATTAAACCGAATTTATGGAAATATACTTTCAAGAGAAAAAAACGAAAGGAGAACAGATCCCGGAAATATGACTAATTATACCATGTAGTAAATTATCAAAATGACGCCATTTTAATGTCTTAAATTATACATAAAATTATTATATTTTTTAAATTTACGGGTCTGATCATCAATTCAAATTAAATTTTTTTTTCTTGCTTCATGCAATTTATTCTCATCTTACTATTGTTTTCTTTGTAACCTCATCAATTCACTAAATTTCTTGTGATTTTCTACTATTTTCATTCAATTGATTATTGATTATCATTTGCAACACTGTGAAATCAATGGAGAATTGTGAATAAACTAATATTGTGTCGTTTGTTGATGTGGATGCGTTCAATTTTGATGTTTCAATAATTTTTCGTGCAATAGTGATTAATTTTTTCACAAATTCTATTACACAAAAACTTTAAATATTATGAAATATACATAATATCTTAAATAAAAAAAATTTTAATATATAGATATTTTAATATTTATTTATAAATTTATCAATTTAGAATCTTATTATTTTTAGCAAAACTCTATGTTTTTTCAAAGTTTAAAACACTATAATTTTAAACCTGAAAAGATTTAAATTAGATATGAAAGAAAAAATAAACATATTAATATTTTAAGATTTATTTACAACTTTATCAATTTAGAACTTTAAAATTTAAGGTTTTATTTTTTTGGCTAAACTCTATATTTTTTTTATGAAACTCTAAAATACTAAAACTTTAAATATGAAACTAAATTTTTTAGCTCATGCTATTTCTTTTTGATTTTAATAATGTATAACTCATTTTTCTTTAAAAAAAAACTAAAAATTTAATTTTGAAGAAATAATCATTAGATACAAAAGAAAATTAAGTTAATATATCTTATTTACAATTTTATTGATATATTTAAAAAGAAAATGCATGGAAGGTAACAAAAGTCCTTGATTGGAACTATTTTAATAATTTAAAGGACTTTTTATAAAATTTTGTAAATGAAGGCACTGAATTTAAACAAGTTCGTATTTGAAGAGACCAAATTTCAATTTATCCTTCTCAATCTCTCTCCTTCCTTTCTCTGAGAATGTGCATCCCCCCATACCTCTCCTAATCTCTCTTCTTTTGATTAGCACACGAATTCAGGGTTTAATGGGAAAGTGATATTTCGTTTGGTGTATTCATACAACATGAAAAACATTCAGAATCGTTTTGAGCAATTTTTTGGAGAACTTTTTTTCTGACCTAAATTTTGTAAAAAACGTGATGATTAGCACACGAATTCGGGCTTTAAAAGGAAAGTAATACTTCGTTTTGTTTATTTATACAACATGAAAAACATTTAGAATCGTTTTGAGCAATTTTTTCGAGAACTTTTTTTTCGGACCTAAATTTTCGTAAAAACGTGATGATTAGCACACGAATTCGGGCTTTAAAAGGAAAGTAATACTTCGTTTTGTTTATTTATACAACATGAAAAACATTCAGAATCGTTTTGAATAATTTTTTGGAAAACTTTTTTCGGACATAAATTTTTGTAAAAACGTGATGATTAACACACGAATTCAGGCTTTAATGGGATTATGATACTTCGTTTGGTGTATTTATACAACATGAAAAACATTTAGAATCGTTTTAAGCAATTTTTTCGAGAACATTTTTTCCGGACCTAAATTGTACAAAACCTGATGATCAGCATACGAATTTGGGCTTTAAAAGGAAAGTGATACTTCGTTTGATTTATTTATACAACATGAAAAACATTCAAACTCGTTTTGAGCAATTTTTCGGATAACTTTTTTTCGACCATAAATTTTGTAAAAACGTGATGATTAGCACATGAATTCGAGCTTTAATGGGAACGTGATACTTCGTTTTGAGCAATTTTTGGGTGACCATTTATTTCGGAAAAGAATTTTGTAAAAAATGTGATGGTTGGCACACGAATTCGGGCTTTATAGGAATGTGATACCTCGTTTTGTATATTTATACAAATAAAATACATTCAAAATAGTTTTGAACAATTTTTTGGAGAACTTTTTTTCGGACCAAAATTTTGTAAAAAACGTGATGATTAGCACACGAATTCGGGCTTTATTGGGAATGAGATACCTCATTTTGTGTATTTATACAAATAAAATACATTAAGAATTGTTTTGTGCACTTTTTGGGTGACCATTTTTTTCGGACCAGAATTTTGTAAAAAACGTGATGACTAGCACACAGATTCGGGCTGTATTGGGAATGTGATACATCGCTTTGTGTATTTATACAAATAAAATAAATTCAGAATCGTTTTGAGCAGTTTTTGGGTGACCATTTTTTTCGGACCATAATTTTGTAAAAAACGTGCGAATTCGGGCTTTATGGGAACGTGATACCTCGTTTTGTATATTTATACAAATAAAATACATTCAGAATCGTTTTGAATAATTTTTTGGAAAACTTTTTTTGGAATAAAATTTTGTAAAAAACGTGATGATTAGCACACGAATTCGGGCTTTATTGGGAATGTGATACCTCGTTTTGTGTATTTATACAAATAAAATACATTCAGAATCGTTTTTAGCAATTTTTGGGTGACCATTTTTTTCGGACCAGAATTTTGTAAAAAACGTGATAGTTAGCACACGAATTCGGGCTTTATGGGAATGTGATACCTCGTTTTGTGTATTTATAAAAACAAAATACATTCAGAATCGTTTTGAGCAATTTTTTGTAGAAGTTTTTTTCGGAACAAAATTTTGTAAAATACGTGATGACTAGCACACGAATTCGGGCTTTATTGGGAATGTGGTACCTCGTTTTTTTGTATTTATACAAATAAAATGCATTCCGAATCATTTTGACCAATTTTTTGAAGAACTTCTTTTCGGACCATAATTTTTTAAATAACGTGATGATTAGCATACAAATTCGGGATTTATTGGGAATTTGAAACCTCGTTTGGTGTATTTATACAAATAAAATAAATATAGAATCGTTTTGAGGAATTTTTAGGAGAACATTTTTTCGGACCAAAATTTTGTAAAAAACGTGATGTAACGCACACGAATTCGGGCTTTATCGGAATGTGATACTTCGTTAGAACATGAAATACATTCAGATTCCTTTTGAGCCATTTTTTGAGAACTTTTTTTCGGACCAAAATTTTGTAAAAAACGTGATGATTAGCACACGGATTCGGGCTGTATTGGGAATGTGATACCTCGCTTTGTGTATTTATACAAATAAAATACATTCAGAATCGTTTCGAGCAATTTTTGGGGGACCATTTTTTTTCGAACTGAATTTTGTAAAAAAACGTGATGGTTAGCATATGCAATTCGGGCTTTATGGGAACGTGATACCTCGTTTTGTATATTTATACAAATAAAATACATTCAGAGTCGTTTTGAATAATTTTTTGGAGAACTTTTTTTTCGGAAAATTTTTTTGTAAAAAACGTGATGAATAGCACACGAATTCGGGCTTTATTGGGAATGTGATACCTCTTTGTGTATTTATACAAATAAAATACATTCAGAATCGTTTTTAGCCAGTTTTGGGTAACCATTTTTTCGAACCAGAATTTTGTAAAAAACGTGATGGTTAGCACACGAATTCGGGCTTTATGGGATTCTGATACCTCGTTTGGTATATTTATACAAATAAAATACATTCAGAATCATTTTGAACAATTTTTTGGAGAACTTTTTTTCGGACGAAAATTTTGTAAAAAACGTGATGGTTAGCACACGAATTCGGGCTTTATGGGAATGTGATACCTCGTTTTGTATATTTACACAAACAAAATACAATCAGAATCATTTTGAATAATTTTTTGGAGAACTTTTTTTCGGAACAAAGTTTTGTAAAAAAAGTGATGATTAGCACACGAATTCGGGCTTTATTGGGAATATGATACCTCGCTTTGTGTATTTATACAAATAAAATACATTCAGAATCGTTTTGAGCTATTTTTGGGTCACCATTTTTTTCGGACCAGAATTTTGTAAAAAACGTGATAGTTACCACACGAATTCGGGCTTTATGGGAATGTGATACCTCGTTTTGTATATTTATACAAATAAAATACATTCAGAATCGTTTTGCATAATTTTTTGGAGAACTTTTTTTGCGGAACAAAATTTTGTAAAAAACATGATGATTAGCACACGAATTCAGGATTTATTGGAAATGTGATACCTCGCTTTGTGTATTTATACAAATAAAATACATTCAGAATCGTTTTGAGCTATTTTTGGGTCACTATTTTTTTCGGACCAGAATTTTGTAAAAAACGTGATGGTTAGCACACGAATTCGGACTTTATTGGGAACGTGATACTTCGTTAGAACATGAAATACATTCAGATTCCTTTTGAGCCATTTTTGGAGTACTTTTTTTCGGACCAAGATTTTGTAAAAAAACGTAATGATTAGCACACGTATTCGGGCTTTATTGGGAATGTGATACCTCATTTTGTGTATTTATACAACACAAAATACACTCAGAATCGTTTTCAGCAATTTTGGGTGACCATTTTTTTCGGACCAGAATTTTGTAAAAAACGTGATGAATAGAACATGAATTCGGGATTTATTGGGAATGTGATACCTCGCTTTGTGTATTTATACAAATAAAATACATTCAGAATCGTTTCACCATTTTTTCGGACCAGAATTTTGTAAAAAACGTGATGGTTAGCACACGAATTCGGGCTTTATGGGAATGTGATACCTCGCTTTGTGTATTTATACGAATAAAATACATTCATAATCGTTTTGAGCTATTTTTGGGTCACCATTTTTTTCGGACCAGAATTTTGTAAAAAACATGATGGTTAGCACACGAATTCGGGCTTTATGGGAACGTGATACCTCGTTTTGTATATTTATACAAATAAAATAAATTCAGAATCGTTTTGAATAATTTTTTGGAGAACTTTTTTTCAGAACAGAATTTTGTAAAAAACGTGATGGTTAGCACACGAATTCGGGCTTTATGGGAACGTGATACCTCGTTTTGTATATTTATACAAATAAAATACATTCAGAATCGTTTTCTGCAATTTTTGGGTGACCATTTTTTTCGGACCAGAATTTTGTAAAAAACGTGATGGTTAGTACACGAATTCGGGCTTTATGGGAACGTGATACCTCGTTTTGTATATTTATACAAATAAAATAAATTCAGAATCGTTTTGAATAATTTTTTGGAGAACTTTTTTTCAGAACAGAATTTTGTAAAAAACGTGATGGTTAGCACACGAATTCGGGCTTTATGGGAACGTGATACCTCGTTTTGTATATTTATACAAATAAAATACATTCAGAATCGTTTTCTCCAATTTTTGGGTGACCATTTTTTTCGGACCAGAATTTTGTAAAAAACGTGATGGTTAGTACACGAATTCGGGCTTTATGGGAACGTGATACCTCGTTTTGTATATTTATTCAAATAAAATACATTTAGAATCGTTTTGAGCAATTTTTGGGTGACCATTGTTTTCGGACCAGAATTTTTTAAAAAACGCGATGGTTAGCATACGAATTCGGGCATTATGGGAACGTGATACCTGGTTTTGTATATTTATACAAATAAAATACATTCAGAATCGTTTTAAATAGTTTTTTGGAGAACTTTTTTTCAGAACAAAATTTTGTAAAAAACGTGATGATTAGAACACGAATTCGGGCTTTATTGGGAATGTGATACCACGTTAAAACATGAAATACATTCAGATTCCTTTTGAGCCATTTTTTGGAGTACTTTTTTTCGGACCAAAATTTTGTAAAAAACGTAATGATTAGCACACGTATTCGGGTTTTATTGGGAATGTGATACCTCATTTTGTGTATTTATACAACACAAAATACACTCAGAATCGTTTTGAGCAATTTTGGGTGACCATTTTTTTGGGCCAGAATTTTGTAAAAAACGTGATGAATAACACACGAATTCGGGCTTTATTGGAAATGTGATACCTCGCTTTGTGTATTTATCCAAATATAATACATTCAGAATCGTTTCATCATTTTTTCGGACCAGAATTTTGTAAAAAACGTGATAGTTAGCACACGAATTCGGGCTTTATGGGAATGTGATACCTCGTTTTGTATATTTATACTAACAAAATACATTCAGAATCGTTTTGAATAATTTTTTGGAGAACTTTTTTTGGGAACAAAATTATGTAAAAAACGTGATGATTAGCACACGAATTCAGGCTTTATTGGGAATATGATACCTAGCTTTGTGTATTTATACAAATAAAATACATTCTGAATCTTTTTGAGCTATTTTTGGGTCACCATTTCTTTCGGACCAGAATTTTGTAAAAAACATGATGGTTAGCACACGAATTCGGGCTTTATGGGAACGTGATACCTCGTTTTGTATATTTATACAAATAAAATACATTCAGAATCGTTTTGAATAATTGTTTGGAGAACTTTTTTTCTGAACAAAATTTGGTAAAAAACGTGATGAATAGCACACGAATTCGAGCTTTATTGGGAATGTGATACCTCTTTGTGTATTTATACAAATAAAATACATTCAGAATCGCTTTGAGCCAGTTCTGGGTAACCATTTTTTCGAACCAGAATTTTGTAAAAAACGTGATGGTTAGCACACGAATTCGGGCTTTATGGGATTCTGATACCTCGTTTGGTATATTTATAAAAATAAAATACATTTAGAATCGTTTTGAACAATTTTTTGGAGAACTTTTTTTCGGACCAAAATTTTGTAAAAAACGTGATGGTTAGCACATTAATTCGGGCTTTATTGGGAATGTGATACTTCGTTAGAACATGAAATACATTCAGATTCCTTTTGAGCCATTTTTTGGAGTACTTTTTTTGGGGCCAAAATTTTGTAAAAAACCTAATGATTAGCAAACGTATTCGGGCTTTATTGGGAATGTGATACCCCATTTTGTGTATTTATACAACACAAAATACACTCAGAATCGTTTTGAGCAATTTTGGGTAACCATTTTTTTCGCACCAGAATTTTGTAAAAAACGTGATGGCTAGCACACGAATTCAGGCTTTATGGGAACGTGATACCTCGTTTTGTATATTTATACAAATAAAATACATTCAGAATCATTTTAAATAGTTTATTGGAGAACTTTTTTTGGGAACAAAATTTTGCAAAAAACGTAATGATTAGCACACGTATTCGGGCTTTACTGGGAATGTGATACCTCATTTTGTGTATTTATACAACATAAAATACACTCAATCGTTTTCAGCAGTTTTGGGTGACCATTTTTTTCGGACCAGAATTTTGTAAAAAACGTGATGAATAGCACATGAATTCGGGCTTTATTGGGAATGTGATACCTCGCTTTGTGTATTTATACAAATAAAATACATTCAGAATCGTTTCACCATTTTTTCGGACCAGAATTTTGTAAAAAAGTGATGGTTAGCACACGAATTCGGGCTTTATGGGAATGTGATACCTCGTTTTGTATATTTATACAAATAAAATACATTCAGAATCGTTTTGAATAATTTTTTGGAGAACTTTTTTTCGGAACAAAATTTTGTAAAAAACGTGATGAATAGCACACGAATTCGGGCTTTATTGGGAATGTGATACCTCTTTGTGTATTTATACAAAGAAAATACATTCAGAATCGTTTTGAGCCAGTTTTGGGTAACCATTTTTTGGAACTAGAATTTTGTAAAAAACGTGATGGTTAGCACACGAATTCGGGCTTTATGGGAATCTGATACGTCGTTTGGTATATTTATACAAATAAAATACATTCAGAATCGTTTTGAACAATTTTTTGGAGAACTTTTTTTCGGACCAAAATTTCGTAAAAAATGTGATGGTTAGCACACGAATTCGGGCTTTATTGGGAATGTGATATTTCGTTAGAACATGAAATACATTCAGATTCCTTTTGAGCCATTTTTTGGAGTTCTTTTTTTTTCGGACCAAAATTTTGTAAAAAACGTAATGATTAGCACACGTATTCGGGCTTTATTGGGAATGTGATACCTCATTTTGTGTATTTATACAACACAAAATACACTCAGAATCGTTTTGAGCAATTTTGGGTGACCATTTTTTTGGACTAGAATTTTGTAAAAAGCGTGATGGCTAGCACACGAATTCGGGCTTTATGGGAACGTGATACCTCGTTTTGTATATTTATACGAATAAAATACATTCAGAATCGTTTTAAATAGTTTTTTGGAGAACTTTTTTTCCGAACAAAATTTTGTAAAAAACGTGATGATTAGCACACGAATTCGGGCTTTATTGGGAATGTGATACCGCGTTAAAACATGAAATACATTCAGATTCCCTTTGAGCCATTTTTTGGAGTACTTTTTTTCGGACCAAAATTTTGTAAAAAACGTAATGATTAGCACACATATTCGGTCTTTATTGGGAATGTGATACCTCATTTTGTGTATTTATACAACACAAAATACACTCATAATCGTTTTCTGCAATTTTGGGTGACCAATTTTTTTCGGACCAGAATTTTGTAAAAAACGTGATGAATAGCACATGAATTCAGGCTTTATTGGGAATGTGATACCTTGCTTTGTGTATTTATACAAATAAAATACATTCAGAATCGTTTCACCATTTTTTTCGGACCAGAATTTTGTAAAAAACGTGATGGTTAGCACACGAATTCGGGCTTTATGGGAACGTGATACCTCGTTTCGTATATTTATACAAATAAAATACATTCAGAATCGTTTTGAATATTTTTTTGGAGAACTTTTTTTCGGAACAAAATTTAAAAAAAAACGTGATGAATAGCACACGAATTCGGGCTTTATTGGGAATGTGATTCCTCTTTATGTATTTATACAAACAAAATACATTCAGAATCGTCTTGAGCCAGTTTTGGGTAACCATTTTTTCGAACTAGAATTTTGTAAAAAACGTGATGGTTAGCACATGAATTCGGGCTTTATGGGATTCTGATACCTCGTTTGGTATATTTATACAAATAAAATACATTCAGAATCGTTTTGAACAATTTTTTGGAGAACTTTTTTTCGGACCAAAATTTTGTAAAAAACGTGATGGTTAACACACAAATTCGGGCTTTATGAGAATGTGATACCTCGTTTTGTATATTTACACAAATAAAATACATTCAGAATTGTTTTGAATAATTTTTTGGAGAACTTTTTTTCGGAACGAAGTTTTGTAAAAAAAGTGATGATTAGCAGACGAATTCGGGCTTTATTGGGAATATGATAACTCGCTTTGTGTATTTATACAAATAAAATACATTCAGAATCGTTTTGAGCTATTTTTGGGTGACCATTTTTTTCGGACCAGAATTTTGTAAAAAACGTGATGGTTAGCACACGAATTTGGGCTTTATGGGAACGTGATACCTCGTTTAGTATATTTATACAAATAAAATACATTCAGATTCGTTTTGAATAATTTTTTGGAGAACTTTTTTTCAGAACAAAATTTTGTAAAAAACGTGATGAATAGCACACGAATTCAGGCTTTATTGGGAATGTGATACCTCTTTGTGTATTTATACAAATAAAACACATTCAGAATCGTCTTGAGCCAGTTTTGGGTAACCATTTTTTTGAACCAGAATTTTGTAAAAAACGTGATGGTTAGCACACGAATTCGGGCTTTATTGGGAATGTGATACGTCTCTTTGTGTATTTATACAAATAAAATACATTAAGAATCGTTTCACCATTTTTTCGTACCAGAATTTTGTAAAAAACGTGATGGTTAGCACACGAATTCGGGCTTTATGGGAATGCGATACCACGTTTTGCATATTTATACAAATAAAACACATTCAGAATCGTTTTGAATAATTTTTTGGAGAACTTTTCTTCGGAACAAAATTTTGTAACAAACGTGATGATTAGCACACGAATTGGGGCCTTATTGGGAATATGATACCTCGCTTTGTGTATTTATAAAAATAAAATACATTCAGAATCGTTTTGAGCTATTTTTGGGTCACCATTTTTTTCGGACCAGAATTTTGTAAAAAACGTGATGGTTACCACACGAATTCGGGCTTTATGGGAACGTGATACCTCGTTTTGTATATTTATACAAATAAAATACATTCAGAATCGTTTTGAATAATTTTTTGGAGAACTTTTTTTTGGAACAAAATTTTGTAAAAAACGTGATGATTAACACACGAATTCGGGCTTTATTGGGAATGTGATACCTCGCTTTGTGTATTTATACAAATAAAATACATTCAGAATCGTTTTGAACTATTTTTGGGTCACCATTTTTTTTGCACCAGAATTTTGTAAAAAACGTGATGGTTAGCACACGAATTCGGGCTTTATGGGAACGTGATACCTCGTTTAGTATATTTATACAAATAAAATACATTCAGATTCGTTTTGAATAATTTTTTGGAGAACTTTTTTTCAGAACAAAATTTTGTAAAAAAGTGATGAATAGCACACGAATTCAGGCTTTATTGGGAATGTGATACCTCTTTGTGTATTTATACAAATAAAACACATTCAGAATCGTCTTGAGCCAGTTTTGGGTAACCATTTTTTTGAACCAGAATTTTGTAAAAAACGTGATGGTTAGCACACGAATTCGGGCTTTATGGGATTTTGATACCTCGTTTGGTATATTTATACAAATAAAATAAATTCAGAATCGTTTTGAAAAATTTTTTGGAGAACTTTTTTTCGAACCAAAATTTTGTAAAAAACGTGATGAATAGCACACGAATTCAGGCTTTATTGGGAATGTGATACCTCTTTGTGTATTTATACAAATAAAATACATTCAGAATCGTCCTGAGCCAGTTTTGGGTAACCATTTTTTCGAACCAGAATTTTGTAAAAAACGTGATGGTTAGCACACGAATTCGGGCTTTATGGGATTTTGATACCTCGTTTGGTATATTTATACGAATAAAATACATTCAGAATCGTTTTGAACAATTTTTTGGAGAACTTTTTTTCGGACCAAAATTTTGTAAAAAAAGTGATGATTAGCACACGAATTCGGGCATTATCAGGAATGTGATACTTCGTTAGAACATGAAATACATTCAGATTCCTATTGAGCCATTTTTGGAGTACTTTTTTCGGACCAAAATTTTGTAAAAAACATAATGATTAGCACACGTATTCGGGCTTTATTGGGAATGTGATACCTCATTTTGTGTATTTATACGACACAAAATACACTCAGAATCGTTTTCAGCAATTTTGTGTGACCATTTTTTTCGGAGCAGAATTTTGTAAAAAACGTGATGAATAGCACATGAATTCGGGCTTTATTGGGAATGTGATACGTCGCTTTGTGTATTTATACAAATAAAATACATTAAGAATCGTTTCACCATTTTTTCGGACCAGAATTTTGTAAAAAACGTGATGGTTAGCACACGAATTCGGGCTTTATGGGAATGCGATACCACGTTTTGTATATTTATACAAATAAAATACATTCAGAATCGTTTTGAATAATTTTTTGGAGAACTTTTCTTCGGAACAAAATTTTGTAACAAACGTGATGATTAGCACACGAATTGGGGCCTTATTGGGAATGTGATACCTCGCTTTGTGTATTTATACAAATAAAATACATTCAGAATCGTTTTGAGCTATTTTTGGGTCACCATTTTTTTCGGACCTGAAATTTTTGTAAAAAACGTGATGGTTACCACACGATCGGGCTTTATGGGAACGTGATACCTCGTTTTGTATATTTATACAAATAAAATACATTCAGAATCGTTTTGAATAATTTTTTGGAGAACTTTTTTTTGGAACAAAATTTTGTAAAAAACGTGATGATTAGCACACGAATTCGGACTTTATTGGGAATGTGATACCTCGCTTTGTGTATTTATACAAGTAAAATACATTCAGAATCGTTTTGAGCTATTTTTGGGTCACCATTTTTTCGCACCAGAATTTTGTAAAAAACGTGATGGTTAGCACACGAAGTCGGGCTTTATGGGAACGTGATACCTCGTTTTGTATATTTATACAAATAAAATACATTCAGAATCGTTTTGAATAATTTTTTGGAGAACTTTTTTTCCGAACAAAATTTTGTAAAAATCGTGATGGTTAGCACACGAATTCGGGCTTTATTGGGAATGTGATACTTCGTTAGAACATCAAATACATTCAGATTCCTTTTGAGCCATTTTTGGAGTACTTTTTTCGGACCAAAATTTTGTAAAAAACGTAATGATTAGCACACGTATTCGGGCTTTATTGGGAATGTGATACCTCATTTTGTGTATTTATACGACACAAAATACACTCAGAATCGTTTTCAGCAGTTTTGGGTGACCATTTTTTCGACTCGAAATTTTGGTAAAAAACGTGATGAATAGCACATGAATTCGGGCTTTATTGGAAATGTGATACCTCGCTTTGTGTATTTATACAAATAAAATATATTCAGAATCGTTTCACCATTTTTTCGGACCAGAATTTTGTAAAAAATGTGATGGTTAGCACATGAATTCGGGCTTTATGGGAATGTGATACCTCATTTTGTGTATTTATACGACACAAAATACACTCAGAATCGTTTTCAGCAGTTTTGGGTGACCATTTTTTTCGGACCAGAATTGGTAAAAAACGTGATGAATAGCACATGAATTCGGGCTTTATTGGGAATGTGATACCTCGCTTTGTGTATTTATACAAATAAAATATATTCAGAATCGTTTCACCATTTTTTCGGACCAGAATTTTGTAAAAAACGTGATGGTTAGCACACGAATTCGGGCTTTATGGGAATGTGATACCTCGTTTTGTATGTTTATACAAATAAAAATACATTCTGAAACTCGTTTTTGAATAATTTTTTGGAGAACTTTTTCGGAACAAAATTTTGTAAAAAACGTGATGATTAGCACACGAATTATGGCATTATTGGGAATATTTTACCTCGCTTTGTGTATTCATACAAATAAAATACATTCAGAATCGTTTTGAACCATTTTTGGGTGACCATTTTTTTCGGACCAGAATTTTGTAAAAAACGTGACGGTTAGTACACGAATTCGGGCTTTATGGAAACGTGATACCTCGTTTTGTATATTTATACAAATAAAATACATTCAGAATCGTTTTGAATAATTTTTTGGAGCACTTTTTTTGGAACAAAATTTTGAAAAAAACGTGATGAATAGCACACGAATTCGGGCTTTACTGGGAATGTGATACTTCGCTTTGTGTATTTATACAAATAAAATACATTCAGAATCGTTTTGAGCCAGTTTTGGGTTACCATTTTTTTCGAACCGGAATTTTGTAAAAAACATGATGGTTAGCACACGAATTCGGGCTTTATGGGAATATGATACCTCGTTTGGTATATTTATACAAATAAAATACATTTAGAATTGTTTTGAACAATTTTTTGGAGAACTTTTTTTGGGACCAAAATTTTGTAAAAAACGTGATGGTTAGCACACGAATTCGGGCTTTATTGGGAATGTGATACTTCGTTAGAAGATGAAATACATTAAGATTCCTTTCAATCTATTTTTGAGAACCTTTTTTCTGATCAAAATTTTGTTAAAAACGTGATGATTAGCACACTGAATTCGGCATTATTGGGAATATTTTACCTCGCTTTGTGTATTTATACAAATAAAATACATTCGTAATCGTTTTGAATATTTTTTTGGAGAACTTTTTTTCGAACAAAATTTTGTAAAAAACGTGATGAATAGCACACGAAATTCGGGCTTTATTGGGAATGTGATTCCTCTTTATGTATTTATACAAACAAAAATACCTTCTGAATCCTCTTGAGCAGCTTTTTGGGTAACCATTTTTTTCGAACTAGAATTTTGTAAAAAACGTGATGGTTAGCACATGAATTCGAGCTTTATGGGATTCTGATACCTCGCTTTGGTATATTTATACAAATAAAATACATTCGTAATCGCTTTTGAACAATTTTTTGGAGAACTTTTTTTCGATCCCAAAATTTTGTAAAAAAACGTGATGTTAGCACACTAATCTCGGGCTTTATGAGAATGTGATACGTCGCTTTTGTATATTTACACAAATAAAAATACATCTGCAAATTGTTTTGAATAATTTTTTGGAGAACTTTTTTTTGGAACGAAGTTTTGTAAAAAGAGTGATGATTAGCAGACGAATTCGGGCTTTATTGGGAATATTATACCTCGCTTTGTGTATTTATACAAATAAAATACATCTGTAATCGCTTTTGAGCTATTTTTGGGGCACCATTTTTTTCGGACCAGAATTTTGTAAAAAACGTGATGGTTAGCACACGAATTTGGGCTTTATGGGAACGTGATACCTCGTTTAGTATATTTATACGAATAAAATACATTCAGATTCGTTTTGAATAATTTTTTGGAGAACTTTTTTTCAGAACAAAATTTTGTAAAAAACGTGATGAATAGCACACGAATTCAGGCTTTATTGGGAATGTGATACCTCTTTGTGTATTTATACAAATAAAATACATTCAGAATCGTTCTGAGCCATTTTTGGGTAACCATTTTTTTCGAACTAAAATTTTGTAAAAACGTGATGGTTAGCACACTAATTCGGCTTTATGGGATTTTGATACCTCGCTTTGGTATATTTATACAAATAAAATACATTCAGAATCGTTTTGAACAATTTTTTGAGAACTTTTTTTTCGGACCAAAATTTTGTAAAAAAAGTGATGATTAGCACACGAATTCGGGCATTATCAGGAATGTGATACTTCGTTAGAACATGAAATACATTTAGATTCCCTGTTGAGCCATTTTTGGAGTACTTTTTTTCGGACTAAAATTTTGTAAAAAACGTAATGATTAGCATACGTATTCGGGCTTTATTGGGAATGTGATACCTCATTTTGTGTATTTATACGACACAAAAATACACTCGTAATCGCTTTTAAAGCAATTTTTGGGTGACCATTTTTTTCTGAGCGAAATTTTGTAAAAAACGTGATGAATAGCACACATGAATTTGGGCTTTATTGGGAATGTGATACTCGCTTTGTGTATTTATACAAATAAAATACATTCAGAATCGTTTTTGAGCAGTCTTTTGGGTAACCATTTTTTTTCGAACCGGAATTTTGTAAAAAACATGATGGTTAGCATACTGAAATCTGGGCTTTATGGGAATATGATACCTCGTTTGGTATATTTATACAAATAAAATACATTTAGAATTGTTTTGAACAATTTTTTGGAGAACTTTTTTTCGGACCAAAATTTTGTAAAAAACGTGATGGTTAGCACACGAATTCGAGCTTTATTGGGAATGTGATACTTCGCTATAGAAGATGAAATACATTAAGATTCCTTTCAATCTATTTTTTTGAGAACCTTTTTTTCGGATCAAAATTTTGTTAAAAACGTGATGATTAGCACACGTAATTCTTGCATTATTGGGAATATTTTACCTCGCTTTGTGTATTTATACAAATAAAATACATTCAGAATCGTTTTGAATATTTTTTTGGAGAGCTTTTTTTGGGAACAAAATTTTGTAAAGAACGTGATGAATAGCACACGAATTCGGGCTTTATTGGGAATGTGATTCCTCTTTATGTATTTATACAAACAAAATACATTCAGAATCCTCTTGAGCCAGTTTTGGGTAACCATTTTTTCGAACTAGAATTTTGTAAAAAACGTGATGGTTAGCACATGAATTCGGGCTTTATGGGATTCTGATACCTCGTTTGGTATATTTATACAAATAAAATACATTCGTAATCGCTTTTGAACAATTTTTTGGAGAACTTTTTTTTCTGACCAAAATTTTGTAAAAAAAGTGATGATTAGCACACTAATCTCGGGCATTATCGGGAATGTGATACTTCGCTAGAACATGAAATACATTCAGATTCCTCGTCAATCTATTTTTTTGTGAACCTTTTTTCTGATCAAAATTTTGTTAAAAACGTGATGATTAGCATACACGAATTCCGGCATTATTGGGAATATTTTACCTCGCTTTGTGTATTTATACAAATAAAATACATTCT
This sequence comes from Catharanthus roseus, assembly GCA_028651295.1. Taxonomy (NCBI): domain Eukaryota; kingdom Viridiplantae; phylum Streptophyta; class Magnoliopsida; order Gentianales; family Apocynaceae; genus Catharanthus; species Catharanthus roseus. The sequence goes on from JAPQWS010000144.1 coordinate 317,956, forward strand.
TAATCGCTTTTGAATATTTTTTTGGAGAACTTTTTTTCGAACAAAATTTTGTAAAAAACGTGATGAATAGCACACCTAATTCGGGCTTTATTGGGAATGTGATTCCTCTTATGTATTTATACAAACAAAATACATTCAGAATCTTCTTGAGCCAGTTTTTGGGTAACCATTTTTTTCGAACTAGAATTTTGTAAAAACGTGATGGTTAGCACATGAATTCGGGCTTTATGGGATTCTCGATACCTCGTTTGGTATATTTATACAAATAAAATACATTCGTAATCGCTTTTGAACAATTTTTTGGAGAACTTTTTTTCTGACCAAAATTTTTTAAAAAACGTGATGGTTAACACACGAATTCGGGCTTTATGAGAATGTGATACGTCGCTTTTGTATATTTACACAAATAAAATACATTCGTAATTGTTTTGAATTATTTTTTGGAGAACTTTTTTTGGAACGAAGTTTTGTAAAAAGAGTGATGATTAGCGACATCAATTCGGGCTTTTATTGGGAATATGATACTCGCTTTGTGTATTTATACAAATAAAATACATTCGTAATCGCTTTTGAGCTATTTTTGGGAGCACCATTTTTTTCTCGACTGAATTTTGTAAAAACGTGATGGTTAGCACACTAATTTGGGCTTTATGGGAACGTGATACCTCGTTTAGTATATTTATACGTAATAAAATACATTCGTATTCGTTTTGAATAATTTTTTGGAGAACTTTTTTTCAGAACAAAATTTTGTAAAAAACGTGATGAATAGCACACGAATTCAGGCTTTATTGGGAATGTGATACCTCTTTGTGTATTTATACAAATAAAATACATTCAGAATCGTCCTGAGCCAGTTTTGGGTAACCATTTTTTCGAACCAGAATTTTGTAAAAAACGTGATGGTTAGCACACGAATTCGGGCTTTATGGGATTTTGATACCTCGTTTGGTATATTTATACAAATAAAATACATTCAGAATCGTTTTGAACAATTTTTTGGAGAACTTTTTTTCGGACCAAAATTTTGTAAAAAAAGTGATGATTAGCACACGAATTCGGGCATTATCAGGAATGTGATACTTCGTTAGAACATGAAATACATTTAGATTCCTGTTGAGCCATTTTTGGAGTACTTTTTTCGGACCAAAATTTTGTAAAAAACGTAATGATTAGCATACGTATTCGGGCTTTATTGGGAATGTGATACCTCATTTTGTGTATTTATACGACACAAAATACACTCAGAATCGTTTTCAGCAATTTTGGGTGACCATTTTTTTCGGAGCAGAATTTTGTAAAAAACGTGATGAATAGCACATGAATTTGGGCTTTATTGGGAATGTGATACCTCGCTTTGTGTATTTATACAAATAAAATACATTCAGAATCGTTTTGAGCCAGTTTTGGGTAACCATTTTTTTCGAACCGGAATTTTGTAAAAAACATGATGGTTAGCATACGAATTCGGGCTTTATGGGAATATGATACCTCGTTTGGTATATTTATACAAATAAAATACATTTAGAATTGTTTTGAACAATTTTTTGGAGAACTTTTTTTCGGACCAAAATTTTGTAAAAAACGTGATGGTTAGCACACGAATTCGGGCTTTATTGGGAATGTGATACTTCGTTAGAAGATGAAATACATTAAGATTCCTTTCAATCTATTTTTTGAGAACCTTTTTTCGGATCAAAATTTTGTTAAAAACGTGATGATTAGCACACGAATTCTTGCATTATTGGGAATATTTTACCTCGCTTTGTGTATTTATACAAATAAAATACATTCAGAATCGTTTTGAATATTTTTTTGGAGAGCTTTTTTTGGGAACAAAATTTTGTAAAGAACGTGATGAATAGCACACGAATTCGGGCTTTATTGGGAATGTGATTCCTCTTTATGTATTTATACAAACAAAATACATTCAGAATCCTCTTGAGCCAGTTTTGGGTAACCATTTTTTCGAACTAGAATTTTGTAAAAAACGTGATGGTTAGCACATGAATTCGGGCTTTATGGGATTCTGATACCTCGTTTGGTATATTTATACAAATAAAATACATTCAGAATCGTTTTGAACAATTTTTTGGAGAACTTTTTTTCGGACCAAAATTTTGTAAAAAAAGTGATGATTAGCACACGAATTCGGGCATTATCAGGAATGTGATACTTCGTTAGAACATGAAATACATTCAGATTCCTGTCAATCTATTTTTTGTGAACCTTTTTTCGGATCAAAATTTTGTTAAAAACGTGATGATTAGCACACGAATTCGGCATTATTGGGAATATTTTACCTCGCTTTGTGTATTTATACAAATAAAATACATTCGTAATCGTTTTGAATATTTTTTTGGAGAAATTTTTTTCGGAACAAAATTTTGTAAAAAACGTGATGAATAGCACACGAATTCGGGCTTTATTGGGAATGTGATTCCTCTTTATGTATTTATACAAACAAAATACATTCAGAATCCTCTTGAGCCAGTTTTGGGTAACCATTTTTTCGAACTAGAATTTTGTAAAAAACGTGATGGTTAGCACATGAATTCGGGTTTTATGGGATTCTGATACCTCGTTTGGTATATTTATACCAATAAAATACATTCAGAATCGTTTTGAACAATTTTTTGGAGAACTTTTTTTCGGACCAAAATTTTGTAAAAAAAGTGATGATTAGCACACGAATTCGGGCATTATCAGGAATGTGATACTTCGTTAGAAGATGAAATACATTCAGATTCCTGTCAATCTATTTTTTGTGAACCTTTTTTCGGATCAAAATTTTGTTAAAAACGTGATGATTAGCACACGAATTCTGGCATTATTGGGAATATTTTACCTCGCTTTGTGTGTTTATACAAATAAAATACATTCAGAATCGTTTTGAATATTTTTTTGGAGAACTTTTTTTCGGAACAAAATTTTGTAAAAAACGTGATGAATAGCACACGAATTCGGGCTTTATTGGGAATGTGATTCCTCTTTATGTATTTATACAAACAAAATACATTCAGAATCCTCTTGAGCCAGTTTTGGGTAACCATTTTTTCGAACTAGAATTTTGTAAAAAACGTGATGGTTAGCACATGAATTCGGGCTTTATGGGATTCTGATACCTCGTTTGGTATATTTATACAAATAAAATACATTCAGAATCGTTTTGAACAATTTTTTGGAGAACTTTTTTTCGGACCAAAATTTTGTAAAAAACGTGATGGTTAACACACGAATTCGGGCTTTATGAGAATGTGATACGTCGTTTTGTATATTTACACAAATAAAATACATTCAGAATTGTTTTGAATAATTTTTTGGAGAACTTTTTTTTGGAACGAAGTTTTGTAAAAAGAGTGATGATTAGCAGACGAATTCGGGCTTTATTGGGAATATGATACCTCGCTTTGTGTATTTATACAAATAAAATACATTCAGAATCGTTTTGAGCTATTTTTGGGGCACCATTTTTTTCGGACCAGAATTTTGTAAAAAACGTGATGGTTAGCACACGAATTTGGGCTTTATGGGAACGTGATACCTCGTTTAGTATATTTATACGAATAAAATACATTCGTATTCGCTTTTGAATAATTTTTTTGGAGAACTTTTTTTCGTAACAAAATTTTGTAAAAAAACGTGATGAATAGCACACCTAATTCGAGCTTTATTGGGAATGTGATACCTCTTTGTGTATTTATACAAATAAAATACATTCAGAATCGTCCTGAGCCAGTTTTGGGTAACCATTTTTTCGAACCAGAATTTTGTAAAAAACGTGATGGTTAGCACACGAATTCGGGCTTTATGGGATTTTGATACCTCGTTTGGTATATTTATACAAATAAAATACATTCGAATCGTTTTGAACAATTTTTTTGAGAACTTTTTTTCTGACCAAAATTTTGTAAAAAAAAGTGATGATTAGCACACGAATTCGGGCATTATCAGGAATGTGATACTTCGTTAGAACATGAAATACATTTAGATTCCCTGTTGAGCCATTTTTTGGAGTACTTTTTTCGGACCAAAATTTTGTAAAAAACGTAATGATTAGCATACGTATTCTGGGCTTTATTGGGAATGTGATACCTCATTTTGTGTATTTATACGACACAAAATACACTCGAAATCGCTTTTCAGCAATTTTGGGTGACCATTTTTTTTCTGAGCGAAAATTTTGTAAAAAACGTGATGAATAGCACATGAATTTGGGCTTTATTGGGAATGTGATACCTCGCTTTGTGTATTTATACAAATAAAATACATTCGTAATCGTTTTGAGCCAGCTTTTGGGTAACCATTTTTTTCGAACCTGAAATTTTGTAAAAAACATGATGGTTAGCATACGAATTCGGGCTTTATGGGAATATGATACCTCGTTTGGTATATTTATACAAATAAAATACATTTAGAATTGTTTTGAACAATTTTTTTGGAGAACTTTTTTTTCGACCAAAATTTTTGTAAAAAACGTGATGGTTAGCACACTGAATTCGAGCTTTATTGGGAATGTGATACTTCGTTAGAAGATGAAATACATTAAGATTCCTTTCAATCTATTTTTTGAGAACCTTTTTCTGATCAAAATTTTGTTAAAAACGTGATGATTAGCACACGAATTCTTGCATTATTGGGAATATTTTACCTCGCTTTGTGTATTTATACAAATAAAATACATTCAGAATCGTTTTGAATATTTTTTTGGAGAGCTTTTTTTGGGAACAAAATTTTGTAAAGAACGTGATGAATAGCACACGAATTCGGGCTTTATTGGGAATGTGATTCCTCTTTATGTATTTATACAAACAAAATACATTCGTAATCCTCTTGAGCCGCTTTTTGGGTAACCATTTTTTTCGAACTAGAATTTTGTAAAAAACGTGATGGTTAGCACATGAATTCTGGGCTTTATGGGATTCTCGATACCTCGTTTGGTATATTTATACAAATAAAATACATTCAGAATCGTTTTGAACAATTTTTTGGAGAACTTTTTTTCGGACCAAAATTTTGTAAAAAAAGTGATGATTAGCACACGAATTCGGGCATTATCAGGAATGTGATACTTCGTTAGAACATGAAATACATTCAGATTCCTGTCAATCTATTTTTTGTGAACCTTTTTTCGGATCAAAATTTTGTTAAAAACGTGATGATTAGCACACGAATTCTGGCATTATTGGGAATATTTTACCTCGCTTTGTGTATTTATACAAATAAAATACATTCAGAATCGTTTTGAATATTTTTTTGGAGAAATTTTTTCGGAACAAAATTTTGTAAAAAACGTGATGAATAGCACACGAATTCGGGCTTTATTGGGAATGTGATTCCTCTTTATGTATTTATACAAACAAAATACATTCAGAATCCTCTTGAGCCAGTTTTGGGTAACCATTTTTTCGAACTAGAATTTTGTAAAAAACGTGATGGTTAGCACATGAATTCGGGTTTTATGGGATTCTGATACCTCGTTTGGTATATTTATACCAATAAAATACATTCAGAATCGTTTTGAACAATTTTTTGGAGAACTTTTTTTCGGACCAAAATTTTGTAAAAAAAGTGATGATTAGCACACGAATTCGGGCATTATCAGGAATGTGATACTTCGTTAGAAGATGAAATACATCTGCATTCCCTGTCAATCTATTTTTTTGTGAACCTTTTTTCTGATCAAAATTTTGTTAAAAAACGTGATGATTAGCAATACGAATTCTGGCATTATTGGGAATATTTTACCTCGCTTTGTGTGTTTATACAAATAAAATACATTCAGAATCGTTTTGAATATTTTTTTGGAGAACTTTTTTTCGGAACAAAATTTTGTAAAAAACGTGATGAATAGCACACGAATTCGGGCTTTATTGGGAATGTGATTCCTCTTTATGTATTTATACAAACAAAATACATTCAGAATCCTCTTGAGCCAGTTTTGGGTAACCATTTTTTCGAACTAGAATTTTGTAAAAAACGTGATGGTTAGCACATGAATTCGGGCTTTATGGGATTCTGATACCTCGTTTGGTATATTTATACAAATAAAATACATTCGTAATCGTTTTGAACAATTTTTTTGGAGAACTTTTTTTTCGGACCAAAATTTTGTAAAAAACGTGATGGTTAACACACGAATTCGGGCTTTATGAGAATGTGATACGTCGTTTTGTATATTTACACAAATAAAATACATTCAGAATTGTTTTGAATAATTTTTTGGAGAACTTTTTTTTGGAACGAAGTTTTGTAAAAAGAGTGATGATTAGCAGACGAATTCGGGCTTTATTGGGAATATGATACCTCGCTTTGTGTATTTATACAAATAAAATACATTCAGAATCGTTTTGAGCTATTTTTGGGGCACCATTTTTTTCTGACTCGAAATTTTGTAAAAACGTGATGGTTAGCACACGAATTTGGGCTTTATGGGAACGTGATACCTCGTTTAGTATATTTATACGAATAAAATACATTCAGATTCGTTTTGAATAATTTTTTGGAGAACTTTTTTTCAGAACAAAATTTTGTAAAAAACGTGATGAATAGCACACGAATTCAGGCTTTATTGGGAATGTGATACCTCTTTGTGTATTTATACAAATAAAATACATTCGGAATCGCTCTGAGCCAGCTTTTGGGTAACCATTTTTTTCGAACCAGAATTTTGTAAAAAACGTGATGGTTAGCACACGAATTCGGGCTTTATGGGATTTTGATACCTCGTTTGGTATATTTATACAAATAAAATACATTCAGAATCGTTTTGAACAATTTTTTTGAGAACTTTTTTTCGGACCAAAATTTTGTAAAAAAAGTGATGATTAGCACACGAATTCGGGCATTATCAGGAATGTGATACTTCGTTAGAACATGAAATACATTTAGATTCCTGTTGAGCCATTTTTGGAGTACTTTTTTCGGACCAAAATTTTGTAAAAAACGTAATGATTAGCATACGTATTCGGGCTTTATTGGGAATGTGATACCTCATTTTGTGTATTTATACGACACAAAATACACTCAGAATCGTTTTCAGCAATTTTGGGTGACCATTTTTTTCGGAGAAGAATTTTGTAAAAAACGTGATGAATAGCACATGAATTCGGGCTTTACTGGGAATGTGATACTTCGCTTTGTGTATTTATACAAATAAAATACATTCAGAATCGTTTTGAGCCAGTTTTGGGTAACCATTTTTTTCGAAACGGAATTTTGTAAAAAACATGATGGTTAGCACACGAATTCGGGCTTTATGGGAATATGATACCTCGTTTGGTATATTTATACAAATAAAATACATTTATAATTGTTTTGAACAATTTTTTGGAGAACTTTTTTTCGGACCAAAATTTTGTAAAAAACGTGATGGTTAGCACACGAATTCGGGCTTTATTGGGAATGTGATACTTCGTTAGAAGATGAAATACGTTAAGATTCCTTTCAATCTATTTTTTTGAGAACCTTTTTTTCGGATCAAAATTTTGTTAAAAACGTGATGATTAGCACACATAATCTCGGCATTATTGGGAATATTTTACCTCGCTTTGTGTATTTATACAAATAAAATACATTCGTAATCGTTTTGAACCATTTTTTGGGTGACCATTTTTTTTCGGACTCTGAAATTTTGTAAAAAACATGATGGTTAGCACACGAATTCGGGCTTTATGGGAACGTGATACGTCGCTTTTGTATATTTATACAAATAAAATACATTCGTAATCGCTTTTGAATAATTTTTTGGAGCACTTTTTTTGGGAACAAAATTTTGTAAAAAACGTGATGAATAGCACAAGAATTCGGGCTTTATTGGGAATGTGATACTTCGCTTTGTGTATTTATACAAATAAAACACATTCAGAATCGTTTTGAGCCATTTTTTGAGTAACAATTTATTTCGAACCTGAAATTTTGTAAAAACGTGATGGTTAGCACACTAATTCGGGCTTTATGGGAATATGATACCTCGTTTGGTATATTTATACAAATAAAATACATTCAGAATCGTTTTGAACAATTTTTTGGAGAACTTTTTTTCGGACCAAAATTTTGTAAAAAACGTGATGGTTAGCACACTAATTCGGGCTTTATTGGGAATGTGATACTTCGCTTTTTATGTATAGATGAAATACGTTAAGATTCCTTTCAATCTATTTTTTTGAGAACCTTTTTTTCGGATCAAAATTTTGTTAAAAACGTGATGATTAGCACACGAAATTCGGCATTATTGGGAATATGTTTACTTCGCTTTGTGTATTTATACAAATAAAATACATTCGAAATCGTTTTGAACCATTTTTTGGGTGACCATTTTTTTCGGACCTAAATTTTGTAAAAAACATGATGGTTAGCACACGAATTCGGGCTTTATGGGAACGTGATACGTCGTTTTTGTATATTTATACAACATAAAATACATTCGTAATCGTTTTGAATAATTTTTTTGGAGCACTTTTTTTTCGGGAACAAAATTTTGTAAAAAAACGTGATGAATAGCACACGAATTCGGGCTTTATTGGGAATGTGATACTTCGCTTTGTGTATTTATACAAATAAAACACATTCGTAATCGCTTTTGAGCCAGTTTTTGAGTAACAATTTATTTTCGAACTAGAATTTTGTAAAAAACGTGATGGTTAGCACACGAAATTCGGGCTTTATGGGAATATGATACCTCGTTTGGTATATTTATACAAATAAAATACATTCGTAATCGTTTTGAACAATTTTTTTGGAGAACTTTTTTTCTGGACCAAAATTTTGTAAAAAACGTGATGGTTAGCACACTAATTCGGGCTTTATTGGGAATGTGATACTTCGTGTATGTATAGATGAAATACATTCAGATTCCTTTCAATCTATTTTTTGAGAACTTTTTTTTCGAACAAAATTTTGTAAAAAACGTGATGATTAGCACACGAAATTCGGGCTTTATATTGGGAATGTGATACCTCGCTTTGTGTATTTATACAAATAAAATACATTCAGAATCGTTTTGAGCCATTTTTGGGTGACCATTTTTTTCGGACCAGAATTTTGTAAAAAACGTGATGGTTAGCACTCGAATTCGGGCTTTATGGGAACGTGATACGTCGTTTTGTATATTTATACAAATAAAATACATTCAGAATCGTTTTGAATAATTTTTTGGAGCACTTTTTTTTGGAACAAAATTTTGTAAAAAACGTGATGAATAGCACACGAATTCGGGCTTTATTGGGAATGTGATACTTCGCCTTGTGTATTTATACAAATAAAATACATTCAGAATCGTTTTGAGCCAGTTTTGGGTAACCATTTTTTTCGAACCGGAATTTTGTAAAAAACGTGATGGTTTAGCACACGAATTCGGGCTTTATGGGAATATGATACCTCGTTTGGTATATGTATACAAATAAAATACATTCAGAATTGTTTTGAACAAATTTTTGGAGAACTTTTTTTCGGACCAAAATTTTGTAAAAAACGTGGTGGTTAGCACTTGAATTCGGGCTTTATTGGGAATGTGATACTTCGTTAGAAGATGAAATACATTCAGATTCCTTTCAATCAATTTTTTGAGAACTTTTTTTCGGAACAAAATTTTGTAAAAAACGTGATGATTAGCACACGAATTCGGGTGGTATTGGGAATGTGATACCTTGCTTTGTGTATTTATACAAATAAAATACTTTCAGAATCGTTTTGAGCCTTTTTTGGGTGACCATTTTTTTCGGACCAGAATTTTGTAAAAAACGTGATGGTTAGCACACGAATTCGGGCTTTATGGGAACGTGATACCTCGTTTTGTATATTTATACAAATAAAATACATTCAGAATCGTTTTGAATAATTTTTTGGAGCACTTTTTTTCGGAACAAAATTTTGTAAAAATCGTGATGAATAGGACACGAATTCGGGCTTTATTGGGAATGTGATACTTCGCTTTGTGTATTTATACAAATAAAATACATTCAGAATCGTTTTGAGTAACCATTTTTTTCGAACCGGAATTTTGTAAAAAACGTGATGGTTAGCACACGAATTCGGGCTTTATGGGTATATGATACCTCGTTTGGTATATTTATACAAACAAAATACATTCAGAATCGTTTAGAACAATTTTTTGGAGAACTTTTTTTCGGACCAAAATTTTGTAAGAAACGTGATGGTTAGCACACGAATTCGGGCTTTATTGGGAATGTGATACTTCGTTAGAACATGAAATACATTCAGATTCCTTTTAATTCATTTTTTGAGAACTTTTTCTCGGACAAAATTTTTTTAAGAAACGTGATGATTAGCACACGGATTCGGGTTGTATTGGGAATGTGATACCTCGCTTTGTGTATTTATACAAATAAAATACATTCAGAATCGTTTTGAGCAATTTTTAGGTCACTATTTTTTTCGCACCAGAATTTTGTAAAAAACGTGATGGTTAGCACACGAATTCGGGCTTTATGGGAACGTGATACCTCGTTTTGTATATTTATACAAATAAAATACATTCAGAATCGTTTTGAATAATTTTTTGGAGAACTTTTTTTCCGAACAAAATTTTGTAAAAATCGTGATGGTTAGCACACGAATTCGGGCTTTATTGGGAATGTGATACTTCGTTAGAACATCAAATACATTCAGATTTCTTTTGAGCCATTTTTGGAGTACTTTTTTCGGACCAAAATTTTGTAAAAAACGTAATGATTAGCACACATATTCGGTCTTTATTGGGACTGTGATACCTCATTTTGTGTATTTATTCGACACAAAATACACTCAGAATCGTTTTCTGCAGTTTTGGGTGACCATTTTTTTCGGACCAGAATTTGTAAAAAACGTGATGAATAGCACATGAATTCGGGCTTTATTGGGAATGTGATACCTCGCTTTGTGTATTTATACAAATAAAATATATTCAGAATCGTTTCACCATTTTTTCGGACCAGAATTTTGTAAAAAACGTGATGGTTAGCACACGAATTCGGGCTTTATGGGAATGTGATACCTCGTTTTGTATATTTATACAAATAAAATACATTCAGAACCGTTTTGAATAATTTTTTGGAGAACTTTTTCGTAACAAAATTTTATAAAAAACGTGATGATTAGCACACGAATTAGGGCATTATTGGGAATATTTTACCTCGCTTTGTGTATTTATACAAATAAAATACATTCAGAATAGTTTTGAACCATTTTTGGGTGACCATTTTTTTCGGACCAGAATTTTGTAAAAAATGTGATGGTTAGCACACGAATTCGGGCTTTATGGAAACGTGATACCTCGTTTTGTATATTTATACAAATAAAATACATTCAGAATCGTTTTGAATAATTTTTTGGAGCACTTTTTTTGGAACAAAATTTTGTAAAAAACGTGATGAATAGCACACGAATTCGGCCTTTACTGGGAATGTGATACTTCGCTTTGTGTATTTATACAAATAAAATATATTCAGAATCGTTTTGAGCCATTTTTGGGTAACCATTTTTTTCGAACCGGAATTTTGTAAAAAACGTGATGGTTAGCGCACGAATTCGGGCTTTATGGGAATGTGATACGTCGTTTTGTATATTTATACAAATAAAATATATTCAGAATCGTTTTGAATAATTTTTTGGAGCACTTTTTTTCGGAACAAAATTTTGTAAAAAACGTGATGATTAGCACACGGATTCGGGTTGTATTGGGAATGTGATACCTCGCTTTTTGTATTTATACAAATAAAATACATTCAGAATCGTTTTGAGCAATTTTTTGGGTGACCATTTTTTTCGGGGACCTGAAATTTTGTAAAAAACGTGATGGTTAGCACACGAAATTCGGTCTTTATGGGAACGTGATACGTCGTTTTGTATATTTATACAAATAAAATACATTCGTAATCATTTTGAATAATTTTTTTGGAGCACTTTTTTTCGAACAAAATTTTTGTAAAAAACGTGATGAATAGCACACGAATTCGGGCTTTATTGGGAATGTGATAAATGGCTTTGTGTATTTATACAAATAAAACACATTCGTAATCGTTTTGAGCAGTTTTGAGTAACCATTTTTTTCGAACCGAAATTTTGTAAAAAACGTGATGGTTAGCACACGAATTCGGGCTTTATGGGAATATGATACCTCGTTTGGTATATTTATACAAATAAAATACATTCAGAATCGTTTTGAACAATTTTTTGGTGAACTTTTTTTCGGACCAAAATTTTGTAAAAAACGTGATGGTTAGCACACGAATTCGGGCTTTATTGGGAATGTGATACTCCGTTAGAAGATGAAATACATTCAGATTCCTTTCAATCTATTTTTTGAGAACTTTTTTTCGGAACAAAATTTTGTAAAAAACGTGATGATTAGCACACGTATTCGGGTTGTATTGGGAATGTGATACCTCACTTTGTGTATTTATACAAATAAAATACTTTCAGAATCGTTTTAAGCCATTTTTGGGTGACCATTTTTTTCGGACCAGAATTTTGTAAAAAACGTGATGGTTAGCGCACGAATTCGGGTTTTATGGGAACGTGATACCTCGTTTTGTATATTTATACAAATAAAATACATTAAGAATCGTTTTGAATAATTTTTTGGAGCACTTTTTTTCGGAACAAGATTTTGTAAAAAATGTTATGAATAGCACACGAATTCGGGCTTTATTGGGAATGTGATACTTCGCTTTGTGTATTTATACAAATAAAATACATTCAGAATCGTTTTGAGCCAGTTTTGGGTAACCATTTTTTTCGAACCGGAATTTTGTAAAAAACGTGATGGTTAGCACATGAATTCGGGCTTTATGGGAATATGATACCTCGTTTGGTATATTTATACAAATAAAAATACATTCGAAATCGTTTTGAACAATTTTTTTGGAGCACTTTTTTTCGAACAAAATTTTTGTAAAAAACGTGATGATTAGCACACAGATTCGGGTTGTATTGGGAATGTGATACCTCGCTTTTTGTATTTATACAAATAAAATACATTCAGAAATCGTTTTGAGCAATTTTTTGGGTGACCATTTTTTTTCGGACCGAAATTTTGTAAAAAACGTGATGGTTAGCACACGAATTCGGGCTTTAATGGGAACGTGATACGTCGTTTTGTATATTTATACAAATAAAATACATTTAGAATCGTTTTGAATAATTTTTTGGAGCACTTTTTTTCGGAACAAAATTTTGTAAAAAACGTGATGAATAGGACACGAATTCGGGCTTTATTGGGAATGTGATACTTCGCTTTGTGTATTTATACAAATAAAATACATTCGAATGATCGCTTTTTGAGTAACCATTTTTTTCGAACCGGAATTTTGTAAAAAACGTGATGGTTAGCACATGAATTCGGGCTTTATGGGAATATGATACCTCGTTTGGTATATTTATACAAATAAAATACATTCAGAATCGTTTTGAACAATTTTTCGGAGAACTTTTTTTCGGACCAAAATTTTGTAAAAAACGTGATGGTTAGCACACGAATTAAGGCTTTATTGGGAATGTGATACTTCGTTAGAAGATGAAATACATTCAGATTCCTTTCAATCTATTTTTTGAGAACTTTTTTTCGGAACAAAATTTTGTAAAAAACGTGATTATTAGCACACGAATTCGGGTTGTATTGGGAATGTGATACCTCGCTTTGTGTATTTATACAAATAAAATACATTCAGAATCGTTTTGAGCCATTTTTGGGTGACCATTTTTTTCGGACCAGAATTTTGTAAAAAACGTGATGGTTAGCACACGAATTCGGGTTTTATGGGAACGTGATACCTCGTTTTGTATATTAATACAAATAAAATACATTCAGAATCGTTTTGAATAATTTTTTGGAGCACGTTTTTTGGGAACAAAATTTTGTAAAAAACGTGATGATTAGCACACGGATTCGGGTTGTATTGGGAATGTGATACCTCGCTTTTTGTATTTATACAAATAAAATACATTCAGAATCGTTTTGAGCAATTTTTGGGTGACCATTTTTTTCGGACCAGAATTTTGTAAAAAACGTGATGGTTAGCACACGAATTCGGGCTTTATGGGAACGTGATACATCGTTTTGTATATTTATACAAATAAAATACATTCAGAATCGTTTTGAATAATTTTTTGGGGCACTTTTTTTCGGAACAAAATTTTGTAAAAAACGTGATGAATAGCACACGAATTCGGGCTTTATTGGGAATGTGATAAATGGCTTTGTGTATTTATACAAATTAAATACATTCAGAATCGTTTTGAGCCAGTTTTGAGTAACCATTTTTTTCGAACCGGAATTTTGTAAAAAACGTGATGGTTAGCACACGAATTCGGGCTTTATGGGAATATGATACCTCATTTGGTATATTTATACAAATAAAATACATTCAGAATTGTTTTGAACAATTTTTTGGAGAACTTTTTTTCGGACCAAAATTTTGTAAAAAACGTGATGTAACGCACACGAATTCGGGCTTTATTGGGAATGTGATACTTCGTTAGAAGATGAAATACATTCAGATTCCTTTCAATCTATTTTTTGAGAACCTTTTTTCGGAACAAAATTTTGTAAAAAAGTGATGATTAGCACACGAATTCGGGTTGTACTGGGAATGTGATACCTCGCTTTGTGTATTTATACAAATAAAATAAATTAAGAATCGTTTTGAGCCATTTTTGGGTGACCATTTTTTTTCGGACCAGAATTTTGTAAAAAACGTGATGGTTAGCACACGAATTCGGGCTTTATGGGAACGTGATACGTCGTTTTGTATATTTATACAAATAAAATACATTCAGAATCGTTTTGAATAATTTTTTGGAGCACTTTTTTTCGGAACAAAATTTTGTAAAAAACGTGATGATTAGCACACGGATTCGGGTTGTATTGGGAATGTGATACCTCGCTTTTTGTATTTATACAAATAAAATACATTCAGAATCGTTTTGAGCAATTTTTGGGTGACCATTTTTTTCGGACCAGAATTTTGTAAAAAACGTGATGGTTAGCACACGAATTCGGGCTTTATGGGAACGTGATACGTCGTTTTGTATATTTATACAAATAAAATACATTCAGAATCGTTTTGAACAATTTTTTGGAGCACTTTTTTTCGGAACAAAATTTTGTAAAAAACGTGATGATTAGCACACGGATTCGGGTTGTATTGGGAATGTGATACCTCGCTTTTTGTATTTATACAAATAAAATACATTCAGAATCGTTTTGAGCAATTTTTGGGTGACCATTTTTTTGGGACCAGAATTTTGTAAAAAACGTGATGGTTAGCACACGAATTCGGGCTTTATGGGAACGTGATACGTCGTTTTGTATATTTATACAAATAAAATACATTCAGAATCGTTTTGAATAATTTTTTGGAGCACTTTTTTTCGGAACAAAATTTTGTAAAAAACGTGATGAATAGGACACGAATTCGGGCTTTATTGGGAATGTGATACTTCGCTTTGTGTATTTATACAAATAAAATACATTCAGAATCGTTTTGAGTAACCATTTTTTTCGAACCGGAATTTTGTAAAAAACGTGATGGTTAGCACATGAATTCGGGCTTTATGGGAATATGATACCTCGTTTGGTATATTTATACAAATAAAATACATTCAGAATCGTTTTGAACAATTTTTTGGAGAACTTTTTTTCGGACCAAAATTTTGTAAAAAACGTGATGGTTAGCACACTAATTAAGGGCTTTATTGGGAATGTGATACTTCGTTAGAAGATGAAATACATTCGAATTCCTTTCAATCTATTTTTTTGAGAACTTTTTTTCGAACAAAATTTTGTAAAAAACGTGATTATTAGCACACTAATTCGGGTTGTATTGGGAATGTGATACCTCGCTTTGTGTATTTATACAAATAAAATACATTCGTAATCGTTTTGAGCCATTTTTTGGGTGACCATTTTTTCGGACTGAAATTTTGTAAAAAACGTGATGGTTAGCACACGAATTCGGGTTTTATGGGAACGTGATACCTCGCTTTTGTATATTTATACAAATAAAAATACATTCGTAATCGTTTTGAATAATTTTTTGGAGCACGTTTTTTGGGAACAAAATTTTGTAAAAAACGTGATGATTAGCACACGGATTCGGGTTGTATTGGGAATGTGATACCTCGCTTTTTGTATTTATACAAATAAAATACATTCGTAATCGTTTTGAGCAATTTTTTGGGTGACCATTTTTTTTCGGACCTGAAATTTTGTAAAAAACGTGATGGTTAGCACACGAATTCGGGCTTTATGGGAACGTGATACATCGTTTTGTATATTTATACAAATAAAATACATTCAGAATCGTTTTGAATAATTTTTTGGGGCACTTTTTTTCGGAACAAAATTTTGTAAAAAACGTGATGAATAGCACACGAATTCGGGCTTTATTGGGAATGTGATAAATGGCTTTGTGTATTTATACAAATTAAATACATTCGTAATCGTTTTGAGCAGTTTTGAGTAACCATTTTTTTCGAACCGAAATTTTGTAAAAAACGTGATGGTTAGCACTACGAATTCGAGCTTTATGGGAATATGATACCTCGTTTGGTATATTTATACAAATAAAATACATTCAGAATTGTTTTGAACAATTTTTTGGAGAACTTTTTTTCGGACCAAAATTTTGTAAAAAACGTGATGTAACGCACACGAATTCGGGCTTTATTGGGAATGTGATACTTCGTTAGAAGATGAAATACATTCAGATTCCTTTCAATCTATTTTTTGAGAACCTTTTTTCGGAACAAAATTTTGTAAAAAAGTGATGATTAGCACACGAATTCGGGTTGTACTGGGAATGTGATACCTCGCTTTGTGTATTTATACAAATAAAATAAATTAAGAATCGTTTTGAGCCATTTTTGGGTGACCATTTTTTTTCGGACCAGAATTTTGTAAAAAACGTGATGGTTAGCACACGAATTCGGGCTTTATGGGAACGTGATACGTCGTTTTGTATATTTATACAAATAAAATACATTCAGAATCGTTTTGAATAATTTTTTTGGAGCACTTTTTTTCGAACAAAATTTTTTTTAAAAAACGTGATGATTAGCACACGGATTCGGGTTGTATTGGGAATGTGATACCTCGCTTTTTGTATTTATACAAATAAAATACATTCAGAATCGTTTTGAGCAATTTTTGGGTGACCATTTTTTTCGGACCAGAATTTTGTAAAAAACGTGATGGTTAGCACACGAATTCGGGCTTTATGGGAACGTGATACGTCGTTTTGTATATTTATACAAATAAAATACATTCGAATCGTTTTGAACAATTTTTTGGAGCACTTTTTTTCGAACAAAATTTTGTAAAAAACGTGATGATTAGCACTACGATTCGGGTTGTATTGGGAATGTGATACCTCGCTTTTTTGTATTTATACAAATAAAATACATTCGTAATCGCTTTTGAGCAATTTTTTGGGTGACCATTTTTTTTGGACCAGAATTTTGTAAAAAACGTGATGGTTAGCACACGAATTCGGGCTTTATGGGAACGTGATACGTCGTTTTGTATATTTATACAAATAAAATACATTCAGAATCGTTTTGAATAATTTTTTGGAGCACTTTTTTTCGGAACAAAATTTTGTAAAAAACGTGATGAATAGGACACGAATTCGGGCTTTATTGGGAATGTGATACTTCGCTTTGTGTATTTATACAAATAAAATACATTCAGAATCGTTTTGAGTAACCATTTTTTTCGAACCGGAATTTTGTAAAAAACGTGATGGTTAGCACATGAATTCGGGCTTTATGGGAATATGATACCTCGTTTGGTATATTTATACAAATAAAATACATTCAGAATCGTTTTGAACAATTTTTTGGAGAACTTTTTTTCGGACCAAAATTTTGTAAAAAACGTGATGGTTAGCACACGAATTAAGGCTTTATTGGGAATGTGATACTTCGTTAGAAGATGAAATACATTCAGATTCCTTTCAATCTATTTTTTGAGAACTTTTTTTCGGAACAAAATTTTGTAAAAAACGTGATTATTAGCACACGAATTCGGGTTGTATTGGGAATGTGATACCTCGCTTTGTGTATTTATACAAATAAAATACATTCAGAATCGTTTTGAGCCATTTTTGGGTGACCATTTTTTTCGGACCAGAATTTTGTAAAAAACGTGATGGTTAGCACACGAATTCGGGCTTTATGGGAACGTGATACGTCGTTTTGTATATTTATACAAATAAAATACATTCAGAATCGTTTTGAATAATTTTTTGGAGCACTTTTTTTCGGAACAAAATTTTGTAAAAAACGTGATGAATAGGACACGAATTCGGGCTTTATTGGGAATGTGATACTTCGCTTTGTGTATTTATACAAATAAAATACATTCAGAATCGTTTTGAGTAACCATTTTTTTCGAACCGGAATTTTGTAAAAAACGTGATGGTTAGCACATGAATTCGGGCTTTATGGGAATATGATACCTCGTTTGGTATATTTATACAAATAAAATACATTCAGAATCGTTTTGAACAATTTTTTGGAGAACTTTTTTTCGGACCAAAATTTTGTAAAAAACGTGATGGTTAGCACACGAATTAAGGCTTTATTGGGAATGTGATACTTCGTTAGAAGATGAAATACATTCGATTCCTTTCAATCTATTTTTTGAGAACTTTTTTTCGGAACAAAATTTTGTAAAAAACGTGATTATTAGCACACGAATTCGGGTTGTATTGGGAATGTGATACCTCGCTTTGTGTATTTATACAAATAAAATACATTCAGAATCGTTTTGAGCCATTTTTTGGGTGACCATTTTTTTTCGGACTAGAAATTTTGTAAAAAACGTGATGGTTAGCACACGAATTCGGGCTTTTTATGGGAACGTGATACCTCGCTTTTGTATATTTATACAAATAAAATACATTCGTAATCGCTTTTGAATAATTTTTTGGAGCACTTTTTTCTGAACAAAATTTTGTAAAAAACGTGATGATTAGCACACATGATTCGGGTTGTATTGGGAATGTGATACTTCGCTTTTTGTTTTTATACAAATAAAATACATTCAGAATCGTTTTGAGCAATTTTTTGGGATGACCATTTTTTTTCGGACCTAAATTTTGTAAAAAACGTGATGGTTAGCACACTAATTCGGGTTTTATGGGAACGTGATACGTCGTTTTGTATATTAATACAAATAAAATACATTCGTAATCGCTTTTGAATAATTTTTTGGAGCACTTTTTTTCGAACAAAATTTTGTAAAAAAACGTGATGATTAGCACACGGATTCGGGTTGTATTGGGAATGTGATACCTCGCTTTTTGTATTTATACAAATAAAATACATTCAGAATCGTTTTGAATAGTTTTTGGAGCACTTTTTTTCGGAACAAAATTTTGTAAAAAACGTGATGAATAGCACACGAATTCGGGCTTTATTGGGAATGTGATAAATGGCTTTGTGTATTTATACAAATAAAACACATTCAGAATCGTTTTGAGCCAGTTTTGAGTAACAATTTTTTTCGAACCGGAATTTTGTAAAAAACGTGATGGTTAGCACACGAATTCGGGCTTTATGGGAATATGATACCTCGTTTGGTATATTTATACAAATAAAATACATTCAGAATTGTTTTGAACAATTTTTTGGAGAACTTTTTTTCGGACCAAAATTTTGTAAAAAACGTGATGTAACGCACACGAATTCGGGCTTTATTGGGAATGTGATACTTCGTTTATGAAG
This sequence comes from Catharanthus roseus, assembly GCA_028651295.1. Taxonomy (NCBI): domain Eukaryota; kingdom Viridiplantae; phylum Streptophyta; class Magnoliopsida; order Gentianales; family Apocynaceae; genus Catharanthus; species Catharanthus roseus. The sequence goes on from JAPQWS010000144.1 coordinate 337,684, forward strand.
ATGAAATACATTCGAATTCCTTTCAATCTATTTTTTGAGAACCTTTTTTTCGAACAAAAATTTTGTAAAAAAGTGATGATTAGCACACGAATTCGGGTTTATATTGGGAATGTGATACCTCGCTTTGTGTATTTATACAAATAAAATAAATTCAGAATCGTTTTGAGCCATTTTTGGGTGACCATTTTTTTCGGACCTAAATTTTTGTAAAAAACGTGATGGTTAGCACACGAACTCGGGCTTTATGGGAACGTGATACGTCGTTTTGTATATTTATACAAATAAAATACATTCGTAATCGTTTTGAATAATTTTTTTGGAGCACTTTTTTTCTGAACAAAATTTTGTAAAAAACGTGATGATTAGCACACATGATTCGGGTTGTATTGGGAATGTGATACCTCGCTTTTTTGTATTTTATACAACATAAAATACATTCGTAATCGTTTTGAGCAATTTTTTGGGTGACAATTTTTTTTCGGACTAGAATTTTGTAAAAAACGTGATGGTTAGCACACTAAATTCGGGCTTTTATGGGAACGTGATACGTCGTTTTGTATATTAATACAAATAAAATACATTCAGAATCGTTTTGAATAATTTTTTGGAGCACTTTTTTTCGGAACAAAATTTTGTAAAAAACGTGATGATTAGCACACGGATTCGGGTTGTATTGGGAATGTGATACCTCGCTTTTTGTATTTATACAAATAAAATACATTCAGAATCGTTTTGAGCAATTTTTTGGGTGACCATTTTTTCTGGACCTAATTTGTAAAAAACGTGATGGTTAGCACACGAATTCGGGCTTTATGGGAACGTGATACGTCGTTTTGTATATTTATACAAATAAAATACATTCAGAATCGTTTTGAATAGTTTTTGGAGCACTTTTTTTCGGAACAAAATTTTGTAAAAAACGTGATGAATAGCACACGAATTCGGGCTTTATTGGGAATGTGATAAATGGCTTTGTGTATTTATACAAATAAAACACATTCAGAAATCGTTTTGAGCAATTTTTGAGTAACAATTTTTTTCGAACCGGAATTTTGTAAAAAACGTGATGGTTAGCACACGAATTCGGGCTTTATGGGAATATGATACCTCGTTTGGTATATTTATACAAATAAAATACATTCAGAATCGTTTTGAACAATTTTTTGGAGAACTTTTTTTCGGACCAAAATTTTGAAAAAAACGTGATGGTTAGCACACGAATTCGGGCTTTATTGGGAATGTGATACCTCGCTTTGTGTATTTATACAAATAAAATACATTCAGAATCGTGTTGAGCCAGTTTTGGGTAACCATTTATTTCGAACCGGAATTTTGTAAAAAACGTGATGGTTAGCACACGAATTCGGGCTTTATGGGAGTATGATACCTCGTTTGCTATATTTATACAAATAAAATACATTCATAATCGTTTTTGAACAATTTTTTTGGAGCACTTTTTTTTCGAACAAAATTTTGTAAAAAACGTGATGATTAGCACACGAATTCGGGTTGTATTGGGAATGTGATACCTCGCTTTTTGTATTTATACAAATAAAATACATTCAGAATCGTTTTGAGCAATTTTTTGGGTGACCATTTTTTTTCGGACTAGAATTTTGTAAAAAACGTGATGGTTAGCACTACTAATTCGAGCTTTATGGGAATATGATACCTCGCTTTGTATATTTATACAAATAAAATACATTCAGAATCGTTTTGAACAATTTTTTTGGAGAACTTTTTTTCGGACCAAAATTTTGTAAAAAACGTGATGTTAGCACACTAATTCGAGCTTTATTGGGAATGTGATACTTTGCGTTAGAAGATGAAATACATTCGAATTCCTTTCAATCTATTTTTTGAGAACCTTTTTTCGGAACAAAATTTTGTAAAAAACGTGATGATTAGCACACGAATTCGGGTTGTATTGGGAATGTGATACCTCGCTTTGTGTATTTATACAAATAAAATACATTCAGAATCGTTTTGAGCCATTTTTGGGTGACCATTTTTTTTCGGACCAGAATTTTGTAAAAAACGTGATGGTTAGCACATGAATTCGGGCTTTATGGGAACGTGATACGTCGTTTTGTATATTTATACAAATAAAATACATTCAGAATCGTTTTGAATAATTTTTTGGAGTACTTTTTTTCGGAACAAAATTTTGTAAAAAACGTGATGATTAGCACACGGATTCGGGTTGTATTGGGAATGTGATACCTCGCTTTTTGTTTTTATACAAATAAAATACATTCAGAATCGTTTTGAGCAATTTTTGGGTGACAATTTTTTTCGGACCAGAATTTTGTAAAAAACGTGATGGTTAGCACACGAATTCGGGTTTTATGGGAACGTGATACGTCGTTTTGTATATTAATACAAATAAAATACATTCAGAATCGTTTTGAATAATTTTTTGGAGCACTTTTTTTCGGAACAAAATTTTGTAAAAAACGTGATGATTAGCACACTGAATTCGGGCTTTGTATTGGGAATGTGATACCTCGCTTTTTGTATTTATACAAATAAAATACATTCGTAATCGTTTTGAGCAATTTTTTGGGTGACCATTTTTTTCTGGACTAGAATTTGTAAAAAAACGTGATGGTTAGCACACGAAATTCGGGCTTTAATGGGAACGTGATACGTCGTTTTGTATATTTATACAACATAAAATACATTCGAAATCGTTTTGAATAATTTTTTTGGAGCACTTTTTTTCGGAACAAAATTTTGTAAAAAACGTGATGAATAGCACACGAATTCGGGCTTTATTGGGAATGTGATAAATGGCTTTGTGTATTTATACAAATAAAACACATTCAGAATCGTTTTGAGCAATTTTTTGAGTAACAATTTTTTTTCGAACCTAAATTTTGTAAAAAACGTGATGGTTAGCACTACGAAATTCGGGCTTTATGGGAATATGATACCTCGTTTGGTATATTTATACAAATAAAATACATTCAGAATCGTTTTGAACAATTTTTTGGAGAACTTTTTTTCGGACCTAAAATTTTGTAAAAAAACGTGATGGTTAGCACACTAATTCGGGCTTTATTGGGAATGTGATACCTCGCTTTGTGTATTTATACAAATAAAAATACATTCGTAATCGTTTTGAGCAATTTTTTTGGGTAACCATTTATTTCGAACCTAAATTTTGTAAAAACGTGATGGTTAGCACACGAATTCGGGCTTTATGGGAATATGATACCTCGTTTGCTGTATTTATACAACATAAAATACATTCGTAATCGTTTTGAACAATTTTTTGGAGAACTTTTTTTTCTGAACAAAATTTTGTAAAAAACGTGATGATTAGCACACGAATTCGGGCTTTGTATTGGGAATGTGATACCTCGCTTTTGTGTATTTATACAAATAAAAATACATTCGAATCGCTTTTGAGCAATTTTTTTGAGAACTTTTTTCGACCTAAATTTTGTAAAAAACGTGATGGTTAGCACACAAATTCGGGCTTTAATGGGAACGTGATACTTCGTTTTGTATATTTATACAACATAAAATACATTCAGAAATAGTTTTGAACAATTTTTTTGGAGCACTTTTTTTTGGGAACAAAATTTTTGTAAAAAACGTGATGAATAGGACACTAATTCGGGCTTTATTGGGAATGTGATACTTCGCTTTGTGTATTTATACAAATAAAATACATTCAGAATCGCTTTTTGAGTAACCATTTTTTTTCGAACCTAAATTTTGTAAAAAACGTGATAGTTAGCACATGAATTCGGGCTTTATGGGAATATGATACATCGTTTGGTATATTTATACAAATAAAATACATTCGAAATCGTTTTGAACAATTTTTTGTACAACTTTTTTTCTGACCAAAATTTTGTAAAAAAACGTGATGGTTAGCACACTAATTCGGGCTTTATTGGGAATGTGATACTTCGTTATGTATAGATGAAATACATTCAGATTCCTTTCAATCTATTTTTTTGAGAACTTTTTTTGGAAACAAAATTTTGTAAAAAACGTGATGATTAGCACACTGAATTCGGGTTGTATTGGGAATGTGATACTTCGCTTTTTGTATTTATACAAACATAAAAATACATTCAGAATCGCTTTTGAGCAATTTTTGGGTGACCATTTTTTCTGGGACTAGAATTTTGTAAAAAAACGTGATGGTTAGCACACGAATTCGGGCTTTATGGGAATATGATACCTCGTTTTGTATATTTATACAAATAAAATACATTCGTAATTGTTTTGAACAATTTTTTTGGAGAACTTTTTTCGGACCAAAATTTTGTAAAAAACGTGATGTTAGCACACACGAATTCGGGCTTTATTGGGAATGTGATACTGTCTGTATTTATAGAAGATGAAATACATTCAGATTCCTTTCAATCTATTTTTTGGAGAACCTTTTTTTCTGAACAAAATTTTGTAAAAAAGTGATGATTAGCACACTAATTCGGGCTTTGTATTGGGAATGTGATACCTCGCTTTGTGTATTTATACAAATAAAATACATTCGTAATCGTTTTGAGCCATTTTTTGGGTGACCATTTTTTTTCGGACCTAAATTTTGTAAAAAACGTGATGGTTAGCACATGAATTCGGGCTTTTATGGGAACGTGATACGTCGCTTTTTGTATATTTATACAAATAAAATACATTCAGAATCGTTTTGAATAATTTTTTTTGGAGTACTTTTTTTCGAACAAAATTTTGTAAAAAACGTGATGATTAGCACACTGATTCGGGCTGTATTGGGAATGTGATACCTCGCTTTTTGTATTTATACAACATAAAATACATTCAGAATCGTTTTGAGCAATTTTTTGGGTGACCATTTTTTTTCGAGCTAGAATTTTGTAAAAACGTGATGGTTAGCACACGAATTCGGGCTTTATGGGAACTTGATACGTCGTTTTGTATATTTATACAAATAAAATACATTCAGAATCGTTTTGAACAATTTTTTGGAGCACTTTTTTTCGGAACAAAATTTTGTAAAAAACGTGATGATTAGCACACAGATTCGGGTTGTATTGGGAATGTGATACTTCGCTTTTGTGTATTTATACAAATAAAATACATTCAGAATCGTTTTGAGCAATTTTTGGGTGACCATTTTTTTCGGACCAGAATTTTGTAAAAAACGTGATGGTTAGCACACGAATTCGGGCTTTATGGGAATATGATACCTCGTTTGGTATATTTATACAAATAAAATACATTCAGAATCGTTTTGAACAATTTTTTGGAGAACTTTTTTTTGGACCAAAATTTTGTAAAAAACGTGATGTAACACGAATTCGAGCTTTATTGGGAATGTGATACTTCGTTAGAAGATGAAATACATTCAGATTCCTTTCAATCTATTTTTTGAGAACTTTTTTTCGGAACAAAATTTTGTAAAAAACGTGATGATTAGCACACGAATTCGGGTTGTATTGGGAATGTGATACCTCGCTTTGTGTATTTATACAAATAAAATATATTCAGAATCGTTTTGAGCCAGTTTTGGGTAACCATTTTTTTCGAACCGGAATTTTGTAAAAAAACGTGATGGTTAGCACATGAATTCGGGCTTTATGGGAATATCATACCTCGTTTGGTATATTTATACAAATAAAATACATTCAGAATCGTTTTGAATAATTTTTTGGAGCACTTTTTTTGGAACAAAATTTTGTAAAAAACGTGATGATTAGCACACGAAATTCGGGGTTGTATTGGGAATGTGATACCTCGCTTTTTTGTATTTATACAAATAAAATACATTCATAATCGTTTTGAGCAATTTTTTGGGTGACCATTTTTTTCGGGGACCTAAATTTTGTAAAAAACGTGATGGTTAGCACACGAAATTCGGGCTTTATGGGAACGTGATACGTCGTTTTGTATATTTATACAAATAAAAATACATTCAGAATCGTTTTGAATAATTTTTTTGGAGCACTTTTTTTCGAACAAAATTTTGTAAAAAACGTGATGAATAGGACACGAATTCGGGCTTTAATTGGGAATTTGATACTTCGCTTTGTGTATTTATACAAATAAAATACATTCGTAATCGCTTTTTGAGTAACCATTTTTTCGAACCTAAATTTTGTAAAAAACGTGATGGTTAGCACATGAATTCGGGCTTTATGGGAATATGATACCTCGTTTGGTATATTTATACAAATAAAATACATTCGAATCGTTTTGAACAATTTTTTTGGAGAACTTTTTTTCGGACCAAAATTTTGTAAAAAACGTGATGGTTAGCACACGAATCTGGGCTTTATTGGGAATGTGATACTTCGTATTTAGAAGATGAAATACATTCAGATTCCTTTCATTCTATTTTTTTGAGAACTTTTTTTCAGAACAAAATTTTGAAAAAAACGTGATTATTAGCACTACGAATTCGGGTTGTATTGGGAATGTGATACCTCGCTTTGTGTATTTATACAAATAAAATACATTCAGAATCGTTTTGAACCATTTTTGGGTGACCATTTTTTTCGGACCAGAATTTTGTAAAAAACGTGATGGTTAGCACACGAATTCGGGTTTTATGGGAACGTGATACCTCGCTTTTAGTATATTTATACAAATAAAATACATTCGAATCGTTTTGAATAATTTTTTTGGAGCACTTTTTTCTGAACTAAAGATTTTGTAAAAAATGTGATGAATAGCACACGAATTCGGGCTTTATTGGGAATGTGATACTTCGCTTTGTGTATTTATACAAATAAAATACATTCAGAAACGTTTTGAGCCAGTTTTGGGTAACCATTTTTTTCGAACCGGAATTTTGTAAAAAACGTGATGGTTAGGACATGAATTCGGGCTTTATGGGAATATGATACCTCGTTTGGTATATTTATACAAATAAAATACATTCAGAATTGTTTTGAACAATTTTTTGGAGCACTTTTTTTCGGAACAAAATTTTGTAAAAAACGTGATGATTAGCACACGGATTCGGGTTGTATTGGGAATGTGATACTTCGCTTTTTGTATTTATACAACATAAAATACATTCGAATCGCTTTTGAGCAATTTTTTGGGTGACCATTTTTTTTCGGACCCTAAATTTTGTAAAAAACGTGATGGTTAGCACACGAATTCGGGCTTTATGGGAATATGATACCTCGTTTGGTATATTTATACAAATAAAATACATTCAGAATTGTTTTGAACAATTTTTTGGAGAACTTTTTTTCGGACCAAAATTTTGTAAAAAACGTGATGTAACGCACACGAATTCGGGCTTTATTGGGAATGTGATACTTCTCTAGAAGATGAAATACATTCAGATTCCTTTCAATCTATTTTTTGAGAACCTTTTTTCGGAACAAAATTTTGTAAAAAAGTGATGATTAGCACACGAATTCGGGTTGTACTGGGAATGTGATACCTCGCTTTGTGTATTTATACAAATAAAATAAATTCAGAATCGTTTTGAGCCATTTTTGGGTGACCATTTTTTTCGGACCAGAATTTTGTAAAAAACGTGATGGTTAGCACACGAAATTCGGGCTTTATGGGAACGTGATACGTCGCTTTTGTATATTTATACAAATAAAATACATTCGAATCGTTTTGAATAATTTTTTTGGAGCACTTTTTTTCGAACAAAATTTTGTAAAAAACGTGATGATTAGCACACTGATTCGGGGTTGTATTGGGAATGTGATACCTCGCTTTTTGTATTTATACAAATAAAATACATTCAGAATCGTTTTGAGCAATTTTTTGGGTGACCATTTTTTTTCGGACTAAATTTTGTAAAAAACGTGATGGTTAGCATCACGAATTCGGGTTTTATGGGAACGTGATACTGTCGTTTTGTATATTATTACAAATAAAATACATTCAGAATCGTTTTGAATAATTTTTTGGAGCACTTTTTTTCGGAACAAAATTTTGTAAAAAACGTGATGATTAGCACACGGATTCGGGTTGTATTGGGAATGTGATACCTCGCTTTTTGTATTTATACAAATAAAATACATTCAGAATCGTTTTGAGCAATTTTTTGGGTGACCATTTTTTTCGGACCTAAATTTTGTAAAAAACGTGATGGTTAGCACACTAATTCGGGCTTTATGGGAACGTGATACGTCGCTTTTGTATATTTATACAAATAAAATACATTCGAATCGTTTTTGAATAATTTTTTGGAGCACTTTTTTTTCGAACAAAATTTTGTAAAAAACGTGATGAATAGCACACGAATTCGGGCTTTATTGGGAATGTGGTAAATGGCTTTGTGTATTTATACAAATAAAACACATTCAGAATCGTTTTGAGCTAGTTTTTGAGTAACAATTTTTTTTTCGAACCTGAAATTTTGTAAAAAACGTGATGGTTAGCACTACGAATTCGGGCTTTATGGGAATATGATACCTCGTTTGGTATATTTATACAAATAAAATACATTCAGAATCGTTTTGAACAATTTTTTGGAGAACTTTTTTTCGGACCAAAATTTTGAAAAAAACGTGATGGTTAGCACACGAATTCGGGCTTTATTGGGAATGTGATACTTCGTTAGAAGATGAAATACATTCAGATTTCTTTCAATCTATTTTTTGAGAACTTTTTTTCGGAACAAAATTTTGTAAAAAACGTGATGATTAGCACACGAATTCGGGTTGTATTGGGAATGTGATACCTCGCTTTGTGTATTTATACAAATAAAATACATTCAGAATCGTTTTGAGCCAGTTTTGGGTAACCATTTTTTTCGAACCGGAATTTTGTAAAAAACGTGATGGTTAGCACATGAATTCGGGCTTTATGGGAATATGATACCTCGTTTGGTATATTTATACAAATAAAATACATTCAGAATCGTTTTGAACAATTTTTTGGAGCACTTTTTTTCGGAACAAAATTTTGTAAAAAACGTGATGATTAGCACACAGATTCGGGTTGTATTGGGAATGTGATACCTCGCTTTTTGTATTTATACAAATAAAATACATTCAGAATCGTTTTGAGCAATTTTTGGGTGACCATTTTTTTGGGACCAGAATTTTGTAAAAAACGTGATGGTTAGCACACGAATTCGGGCTTTATGGGAACGTGATACGTCGTTTTGTATATTTATACAAATAAAATACATTCAGAATCGTTTTGAATAATTTTTTGGAGCACTTTTTTTCGGAACAAAATTTTGTAAAAAACGTGATGAATAGGACACGAATTCGGGCTTTATTGGGAATTTGATACTTCGCTTTGTGTATTTATACAAATAAAATACATTCAGAATCGTTTTGAGTAACCATTTTTTTGAAATGGAATTTTGTAAAAAACGTGATGGTTAGCACATGAATTCGGGCTTTATGGGAATATGATACCTCGTTTGGTATATTTATACAAATAAAATACATTCAGAATCGTTTTGAACAATTTTTTGGAGCACTTTTTTCGGAACAAAATTTTGTAAAAAACGTGATGATTAGCACACGAATTCGGGTTGTATTGGGAATGTGATACCTCGCTTTGTGTATTTATACAAATAAAAATACATTCGAAATCGTTTTGAGCCATTTTTTGGGTGACCATTTTTTTTCGAACTAAATTTTGTAAAAAACGTGATGGTTAGCACACGAATTCGGGTTTTATGGGAACGTGATACCTCGTTTTGTATATTTATACAAATAAAATACATTCAGAATCGTTTTGAATAATTTTTTGGAGCACTTTTTTTCGGAACAAGATTTTGTAAAAAATGTGATGAATAGCACACGAATTCGGGCTTTATTGGGAATGTGATACTTCGCTTTGTGTATTTATACAAATAAAATACATTCAGAATCGTTTTGAGCCAGTTTTGGGTAACCATTTTTTTCGAACCGGAATTTTGTAAAAAACGTGATGGTTAGGCCATGAATTCGGGCTTTATGGGAATATGATACCTCGTTTGGTATATTTATACAAATAAAATACATTCGTAATTGTTTTGAACAATTTTTTTGGAGCACTTTTTTTCGAACAAAATTTTGTAAAAAACGTGATGATTAGCACACAGATTCGGGTTGTATTGGGAATGTGATACCTCGCTTTTTTGTATTTATACAAATAAAATACATTCAGAAATCGCTTTTGAGCAATTTTTTGGGTGACCATTTTTTTCTGGACCTAAATTTTGTAAAAACGTGATGGTTAGCACACGAATTCTGGGCTTTATGGGAATATAATACCTCGTTTGGTATATTTATACAAATAAAATACATTCAGAATCGTTTTGAACAATTTTTTGGAGAAATTTTTTTCGGACCAAAATTTTGTAAAAAACGTGATGGTTAGCACACGAATTCGGGCTTTATTGGGAATGTGATATTTCGTTAGAAGATGAAATACATTCAGATTCCTTTCAATCTATTTTTTTAGAACTTTTTTTCGGAACAAAATTTTGTAAAAAACGTGATGATTAGCACACGAATTCGGGTTGTATTGGGAATGTGATACCTCGCTTTGTGTATTTATACAAATAAAATACATTCAGAATCGTTTTGAGCCATTTTTGGGTGACCATTTTTTTCGGACCAGAATTTTGTAAAAAACGTGATGGTTAGCACACGAATTCGGGTTTTATGGGAACATGATACCTCGTTTTGTATATTTATACAAATAAAATACATTCAGAATCGTTTTGAATAATTTTTTGGAGCACTTTTTTCGGAACAAGATTTTGTAAAAAATGTGATGAATAGCACACGAATTCGGGCTTTATTGGGAATGTGATACTTCGCTTTGTTTATTTATACAAATAAAACACATTCAGAATCGTTCTGAGCCAGTTTTGGGTAACCATTTTTTTCGAACCGGAATTTTGTAAAACACGTGATGGTTAGCACACGAATTCGGGCTTTATGGGAATATGATACCTCGTTTGGTATATTTATACAAATAAAATATATTCAGAATCGTTTTGAACAATTTTTTGGAGAACTTTTTTTCGGACCAAAATTTTGTAAAAAACGTGATGGTTAGCACAAGAATTCGGGCTTTATTGGGAATGTGATACTTCGTTAGAAGATGAAATATATTCAGATTCCTTTTAATCTATTTTTTGAGAACTTTTTTTCGGAACAAAATTTTGTAAAAAACGTGATGATTAGCACACGAATTCGGGTTGTATTGGGAATGTGATACCTCGCTTTGTGTATTTATACAAATAAAATACATTCAGAATCGTTTTGAGCCATTTTTGGGTGACCATATTTTTCGGACCAGAATTTTGTAAAAAACGTGATGGTTAGCACACGAATTCGGGCTTTATGGGAACGTGATACCTCGTTTTGTATATTTATACAAATAAAATACATTAGAATCGTTTTGAATAATTTTTTGGAGCTATTTTTTTCGGAACAAAATTTTGTAAAAAACGTGATGAATAGCACACGAATTCAGGCATTATTGGGAATGTGATACTTCGCTTTGTATATTTATACAAATAAAATACATTCAGAATCGTTTTGAGAAACCATTTCTTTCGAACCGGAATTTCGTAAAAAACGTGATGGTTAGCACACGAATTCGGGCTTTATGGGAATATGATACCTCGTTTGGTATATTTATACAAATAAAATACATTCAGAAGCGTTTTGAACAATTTTTTGGAGAACTTTTTTTCGGACCAAAATTTTGTAAGAAACGTGATGGACGCACACGAATTCGGGCTTTATTGGGAATGTGATACTTCGTTAGAACATGAAATACATTCAGATTCCTTTTAATCCATTTTTTGAGAACTTTTTCTCGGACCAAAATTTTGTAAGAAACGTGATGATTAGCACACGGATTCGGGTTGTATTGGGAATGTGATACCTCGCTTTGTGTATTTATACAAATAAAATACATTCAGAATCGTTTTGGGCAATTTTTGGGTGACCATTTTTTTCGGACCAGAATTTTGTAAAAAATGTGATGGTTAGCACACGAATTCGGGCATTATGGGAACGTGGTACCTCGTTTTGTATATTTATGCAAATAAAATACATTCAGAATCGTTTTAAATAATTTTTGGAGAACTTTTTTTCGGAAAATTTTTTTGTAAAAAACGTAATGATTTAGCATACGAATTCGGGCATTATTGGGAATATTTTACCTCGCTTTGTGTATTTATACAAATAAAATACATTCAGAATCGTTTTGAACCATTTTTGGGTGACCATTTTTTTGGGACCAGAATTTTGTAAAAAACACGATGGTTAGTACACAAATTCGGGATTTATGGGAACGTGATACCTCGTTTTGTATATTTATACAAATAAAATACATTCAGAATCGTTTTGAATAATTTTTTGGAGCACTTTTTTTCGGAACAAAATTTTGTAAAAAACGTGATGAATAGCACACGAATTCGGGCTTTATTGGGAATGTGATACTTCGCTTTGTGTATTTATACAAATAAAATACATTCAGAATCGTTTTGAGCCAGTTTTGGGTAACCATTTTTTTTGAACCGGAATTTTGTAAAAAACGTGATGGTTAGCACACGAATTCGGGCTTTATGGGAATATGATACCTCGTTTGGTTTATTTATACAAATAAAATACATTCAGAATCGTTTTGAACAATTTTTTGGAGAGCTTTTTTTCGGACCAAAATTTTGTAAGAAACGTGATGGTTAGCACACGAATTCGGGCTTTATTGGGAATGTGATACTTCGTTAGAACACGAAATACATTCAGATTCCTTTTAATCCATTTTTTGAGAACTTTTTCTCGGACCAAAATTTTGTAAGAAACGTGATGATTAGCACACGGATTCTGGTTGTATTGGGAATGTGATACCTCGCTTTGTGTATTTATACAAATAAAATAAATTCAGAATCGTTTTGAGCAATTTTTGGGTGAGCATTTTTTTCGGACCAGAATTTTGTAAAAAACGTGATGGTTAGCACACGAATTCGGGCATTATGGGAACGTGGTACCTCGTTTTGTATATTTATACAAATAAAATACATTCAGAATCGTTTTAAATAATTTTTTGGAGCACTTTTTTTGGGAACAAAATTTTGTAAAAAACGTGATGAATAGCACACGAATTCGGGCTTTATTGGGAATGTGATACTTCGCTTTGTGTATTCATGCAAATAAAATACATTAAGAATCGTTTTGAGCCAGTTTTGGGTAACCATTTTTTTCGAACCGGAATTTTGTAAAAAACGTGATGGTTAGCACACGAGTTCGGGCTTTATGGGAATATGATACCTCGTTTGGTATATTTATACAAATAAAATACATTCAGAATCGTTTTGAACAACTTTTTGGAGAACTTTTTTTCGGACCAAAATTTTGTAAAAAACGTGATGGTTAGCACACGAATTCGGGCTTTATTGGGAATGTGATACTTCGTTAGAACATGAAATACATTCAGATTCCTTTCAATCTATTTTTTGAGAACTTTTTTTCGGAACTAAATTTTGTAAAAAACGTGATGATTAGCACACGAATTCGGGTTGTATTGGGAATATGATACTTCGCTTTGTGTATTTATACAAATAAAATACATTCAGAATCGTTTTGAGCCATTTTTGGGTGACCATTTTTTTCGGACCAGAATTTTGTAAAAAACGTGATGGTTAGCACACGAATTCGGGCTTTATGGGAACGTGATACCTCGTTTTGTATATTTATACAAATAAAATACATTCAGAATCGTTTTGAATAATTTTTTGGAGCACTTTTTTTCGGAACAAAATTTTGTAAAAAAAGTGATGAATAGCACACGAATTCGGGCTCTATTGGGATTGTGATACTTCGCTTTGTGTATTTATACAAATAAAATACATTCAGAATCGTTTTGAGCCAGTTTTGGGTAACCATTTTTTTCGAACCGGAATTTTGGAAAAAACGTGATGGTTAGCACACGAATTCGGGCTTTATGGGAATAACATACCTCGTTTGGTATATTTATACAAATAAAATACATTCAGAATCGTTTTGAACAATTTTTTGGAGAATTTTATTTCGGACCAAAATTTTGTAAAAAACGTGATGGTTAGCACACGAATTCGGGCTTTATTTGGAATGTGATACTTCGTTAGAACATGAAATACATTCAGATTCCTTTTAATCCATTTTTTGAGAACTTTTTTTCGGACCAAAATTTTGTAAAAAACGTGATGATTAGCACACGGATTCGGGTTGTATTGGGAATGTGATACCTCGCTTTGTGTATTTATACAAATAAAATACATTCAGAATCGTTTTGAGCAATTTTTAGGTGACCATTTTTTTCGGACCAGAATTTTGTAAAAAACGTGATGGTTAGCACACGAATTCGGGCTTTATGGGAGCGTGATACCTCATTCTGTATATTTATACAAATAAAATACATTCAGAATCGTTTTGAATAATTTTTTGGAGCACTTTTTTTCAGAACAATATTTTGTAACAACGTGATGAATAGAACACGAATTCAGGCTTTATTGGGATTGTGATACTTCGCTTTGTGTATTTATACAAATAAAATACATTCAGAATCGTTTTGAGCCAGTTTTGAGTAACCATTTTTTTCGAACCGGCATTTTGTAAAAAACGTGATGGTTAGCACACGAATTCGGGCTTTATGGGAATAAGATACCTCGTTTGGTATATTTATACAAATAAAATACATTCAGAATCGTTTTGAACAATTTTTTGGAGAATTTTTTTTCGGACCAAAATTTTGTAAAAAACGTGATGGTTAGCTACACAATTCGGGCTTTATTGGGAATGTGATACTCTTGTTAGTAACATGAAATACATTCAGATTCCTTTTAATCCATTTTTTGAGAACTTTTTTTCGGACCAAAATTTTGTAAAAAACGTGATGATTAGCACACGGATTCGGGTTGTATTGGGAATGTGATACCTCGCTTTGTGTATTTATACAAATAAAATACATTCAGAATCGTTTTGAGCAATTTTTAGGTGACCATTTTTTCCGGACCAGAATTTTGTAAAAAACGTGATGGTTAGCACACGAATTCGGGCTTTATGGAAACGTGATACCTGGTTTTGTATATTTATACAAATAAAATACATTCAGAATCGTTTTAAATAATTTTTTGGAATAATTTTTTTCGGAACAAAATTTTGTAAAAAACGTGATGATTAGCACACGAATTTGAGCTTTATTGGGAATATGATACCTCGCTTTGTGTATATATACAAATAAAATACATTCAGAATCGTTTTGAGCTATTTTCGGTTGACCCTTTTTTTGGACCAGAATTTTGTAAAAAACGTGATGGTTAGTACACGAATTCGGGCTTTATGGGAACGTGATCCCTCGTTTTGTATATTTATACAAATAAAATACATTCAAAATCGTTTTGAATAATTTTTTGGAGAACTTTTTTTTTTCGGAACAAAATTTTTTAAAAAACGTGATGATTAGCACACGAATTCGGACATTATTGGGAATATTTTACCTCGCTTTGTGTATTGATACAAATAAAATACATTCAGAATTGTTTTGAACCATTTTTTGGTGACCATTTTTTTCGGACCAGAATTTTGTAAAAAACGTGATGGTTAGCACACGAATTCTGGCTTTATGGGAATAAGATACCTCGTTTGGTATATTTATACAAATAAAATACATTCAGAATCGTTTTGAACAATTTTTTGGAGAATTTTTTTTCGGACCAAAATTTTGTAAAAAACGTGATGGTTAGCACACGAATTCGGGCTTTATTGGGAATGTGATACTTCGTTAGAACATGAAATACATTCAAATTCCTTTTAATCCATTTTTTGAGAACTTTTTTTCGGACCAAAATTTTGTAAAAAACGTGATGATTAGCACACGGATTCGGGTTGTATTGGGAATGTGATACCTCGCTTTGTGTATTTATACAAATAAAATACATTCAGAATCGTTTTGAGCAATTTTTAGGTGACCATTTTTTTCGGACCAGAATTTTGTAAAAAACGTGATGGTTAACACACGAATTCGGGCTTTATGGGAACGTGATACCTCATTCTGTATATTTATACAAATAAAATACATTCAGAATCGTTTTGAATAATTTTTTGGAGAACTTTTTTTCGGAACAAAATTTTTTAAAAAACGTGATGATTAGCACACGAATTCGGGCATTATTGGGAATATTTTACCTCGCTTTGTGTATTGATACAAATAAAATACATTCAGAATTGTTTTGAACCATTTTTGGGTTACCATTTTTTTCGGACCAGGATTTTGTAAAAAACGTGATGGTTAGCACACGAATTCGGGCTTTATGGGAACGTGATACCTCGTTTTGTATATTTATACAAATAAAATACATTCATAATCGTTTTGAACAATTTTTTGGAGCACTTTTTTTCGGACCAAAATATTGTAAAAAACGTGATGGTTAGCACACGAATTCGGGCTTTATTGGGAATGTGATACTTCGTTAGAACATGAAATACATTCAGATTCCTTTTAATCCATTTTTTGAGAACCTTTTTTCGGACTAGAATTTTGTAAAAAAAGTGATAAATAGCACACGAATTCGGGCTTTATTGGGAATGTGATACCTCGCTTTGTGTATTTATACAAATAAAATACATTATGAATCGTTTTGAGCTATTTTTGGGTCACCATTTTTTTCGGACCGGAATTTTGCAAAAAACGTGATGGTTAGCACACGAATTCAGGCTTTTTGGGAACGTGGTACCTCGTTTTGTATATTTATACAAATAAAATACATTCAGAATCATTTTAAATAATTTTTTGGTGAACTTTTTTTCGGAACCAAATTTTGTAAAAAACGTGATGATTATTAGCACACGAATTCGGGCTTTATTGGGAATGTGATTCCTCGTTAGAACATGAAATACATTCAGATTCCTTTTAGCCATTTTTTGGAGTACTTTTTTTTGGACCAAAATTTTGTAAAAAACGTGATGATTAGCACATGAATTCGGGCTTTATTGGGAATGTGATACCTCGTTAGAACATGAAATACATTCAGATTCCTTTTGAGCCATTTTTTGGAGTACTTTTTTTCGGACTAGAATTTTGCAAAAAACGTGATAAATAGCACACGAATTCGGGCTTTATTGGGAATGTGATACCTCGCTTTGTGTATTTATACAAATAAAATACATTCAGAATCGTTTCCAGCTATTTTTGGGTCGCCATTTTTTTCAGACCGGAATTTTGTATAAAAAGTGATGGTTAGTAAACGAATTCGGGCTTTTATGGGAATGTGATACCTCATTTTGTATATTTATACAAATAAAATACATTCAGAATCATTTTGAATAATTTTTTGGAGAACTTTTTTTCTGAACAAAATTTTGTAAAAAATGTGATGATTAGCACACGAATTCGGGCTTTATTGGGAATGTGATACCTCGCTTTGTGTATTTATAAAAATAAAATACATTATGAATTGTTTTGAGCTATTTTTGGGTCACCATTTTTTTCGGACCGGAATTTTGTAAAAAACGTGATGGTTAGTATACGAATTCGGGCGCTATGTGAACGTGATACCTCGTTTTGTATATTTATACAAATAAAATACATTCAGAATCGTTTTGAGCTATTTTCGGGTGACCATTTTTTTCGTACCAGAATTTTGTAAAAAACGTGATGGTAAGTACACGAATTCGGGCGCTATGTAAACGTGATACCTCGTTTTGTATATTTATACAAATAAAATACATTCAGAATCGTTTTGAATAATTTTTTGGAGAACTTTTTTTCGGAACCAAATTTTGTAAAAAACGTGATAATTAGCACACGAATTCGGGCATTATTGGGAATATTTTACCTCGCTTTGTGTATTTATACAAATAAAATACATTCAGAATCGTTTTGAACCATTTTTGCGTAACCACCTTTTTCGAACCGGAATTTTGTAAAAAACGTGATGGTTAGCACACGAATTCGGGCTTTATGGGAATAAGATACCTC
Organism: Catharanthus roseus; assembly: GCA_028651295.1. Lineage (NCBI taxonomy): Eukaryota > Viridiplantae > Streptophyta > Magnoliopsida > Gentianales > Apocynaceae > Catharanthus > Catharanthus roseus. The sequence continues at coordinate 355,582 of JAPQWS010000144.1, forward strand.
GTTTGGTATATTTATACAAATAAAATACATTCAGAATCGTTTTGAACAATTTTTTGGAGAATTTTTTTTCGTACCAAAATTTTGTAAAAAACGTGATGGTTAGCACACGAATTCGGGCTTTATTGGGAATGTGATACTTCGTTAGAACATGAAATACATTGAGATTCCTTTTAATCCATTTTTTGAGAACTTTTTTCCGGTCCAAAATTTTGTAAAAAACGTGATGATTAGCACACGGATTCGGGTTGTATTGGGAATGTGATACCTCGCTTTGTGTATTTATACAAATAAAATACATTCGAATCGTTTTGAGCAAGTTTTGGTTAACCATTTTTTTTCGAACTAAAGATTTTGTAAAAAACGTGATGGTTAGCACATGCAATTCGGGCTTTATGGGAATAAGATACCTCGTTTGGTATATTTATACAAATAAAATACATTCAGAATCGTTTAGAACAATTTTTTGGAGAATTTTTTTTCGGACCAAAATTTTGTAAAAAACGTGATGGTTAGCACACTAATTCGGGCTTTATTGGGAATGTGATACTTGCGATTTATGAACATGAAATACATTCGATTCCTTTTAATCCATTTTTTGAGAACTTTTTTTCAGACCAAAATTTTGTAAAAAACGTGATGATTAGCACACGGATTTGGGTTGTATTGGGATTGTGATACCTCGCTTTGTGTATTTATACAAATAAAATACATTCAGAATCGTTTTGAGCAATTTTTAGGTGACCATTTTTTTCGGACCAGAATTTTATAAAAAACGTGATGGTTAGCACACGAATTCGGGCTTTATGGGAACGTGATACCTCATTCTGTATATTTATACAAATAAAATACATTCAGAATCGTTTTGAATAATTTTTTGGAGCACTTTTTTTCAGAATAAATTTTGTAAAAACGTGATGATTAGCACACGAATTTGGGCTTTATTGGGAATATGATACCTCGCTTTGTGTATATATACAAATAAAATACATTCAGAATCGTTTTAAGCTATTTTCGGTTGACCATTTTTTTGGACCAGAATTTTGTAAAAAACGTGATGGTTTGTACACGAATTGTGGCTTTATGGGAACGTGACCCTTGTTTTGTATATTTATACAAATAAAATACATTCAAAATCGTTTTGAATAATTTTTTGGAGAACTTTTTTTCGGAACAAAATTTTTTAAAAAACGTGATGATTAGCACACGAATTTGGGCATTATTGGGAATATTTTACCTCGCTTTGTGTATTGATACAAATAAAATACATTGAGAATTGTTTTGAACCATTTTTGGGTGACCATTTTTTTCGGACCAGAATTTTGTAAAAAACATGATGGTTAGCACACGAATTCGGGCTTTATGGGAACATGATACCTTTTTTGGTATATTTATACAAATAAAATACATTCAGAATCGTTTTGAACAATTTTTTGGAGCACTTTTTTTCGGACAAAAATTTTGTAAAAAACGTGATGGTTAGCACACGAATTCGGGCTTTATTGGGAATGTGATACTTCGTTAGAACATGAAATACATTCAGATTCCTTTTAATCCATTTTTTGAGAACCTATTTCGGACCAGAATTTTGTAAAAAAAGTGATAAATAGCACACGAATTCGGGCTTTATTGGGAATGTGATACCTCGCTTTGTGTATTTATACAAATAAAATACATTATGAATCATTTTGAGCTATTTTTGGGTCACCATTTTTTTCGGACCGGAATTTTGCAAAAAACATAATGGTTAGCACACGAATTCGGGTTTTTTGGGAACGTGGTACCTCGTTTTGTACATTTATACAAATAAAATACATTTAGAATCGTTTTAAATAATTTTTTGGTAAACTTTTTTTCGGAACAAAATTTTGTAAAAAACGTGATGATTATTAGCACACGAATTCGGGCTTTATTGGGAATGTGATACCTCGTTAGAACATGAAATACATTCAGATTCCTTTTGAGCCATTTTTTGGAGTACTTTTTTTCGGACCAAAATTTTGTAAAAAAAGTGATGATGAGCACACGAATTCGGGCTTTATTGGGAATGTGATACCTCGTTAGAACATGAAATACATTCAGATTCCTTTTGAGCCATTTTTTGGAGTACTTTTTTTCAGACTAGAATATTGTAAAAAACGTGATAAATAGCACACGAATTCAGGCTTTATTGGGAATGTGATACCTCGCTTTGTGTATTTATACAAATAAAATACATTCTGAATCGTTTCCAGCTATTTTTGGGTCACCATTTTTTTCAGACCGGAATTTTGTACAAAAAGTGATGGTTAGTACACGAATTCGGGCTTTTATGGGAATGTGATACCTCATTTTGTATATTTATACAAATAAAATACATTCAGAATCGTTTTGAATAATTTTTTGGAGAACTTTTTTTCTGAACAAAATTTTGTAAAAAATGTGATGATTAGCACACGAATTCGGGCTCTATTGGGAATATGATACCTCGCTTTGTATATATGTACAAATAAAATACATTCAGAATCGTTTTGAGCTATTTTCGGGTGACCATTTTTTTCGTACCAGAATTTTGTAAAAAACGTGATGGTTAGTACACGAATTCGGGCTCTATGGGAACGTGATACCTCGTTTTGTATATTTATACAAATAAAATACATTCAGAATCGTTTTGAATAATTTTTTGGAGAACCTTTTTTCGGAACAAAATTTTGTAAAAAACGTGATGATTAGCACACGAATTCGGGCATTATTGGGAATATTTTACCTCGCTTTGTGTATTTATACAAATAAAATACATTCAGAATCGTTTTGAACCATTTTTGGTTGACCATTTTTTTCGGACCAGAATTTTGTAAAAAACGTGATGGTTAGCACACGAATTCGGGCTTTATGGGAACGTGATACCTCGTTCTGTATATTTATACAAATATAATACATTCAGAATCGTTTTGAATAATTTTTTGGAGCACTTTTTTTCGAAACAAAATTTTGTAAAAAACGTGATGGTTGTTAGCACACGAATTTGAGCTTTATTGGGAATCTGATACTTCGTTAGAATATGAAATACATTCAGATTCCTTTTAATCCATTTTTTGAGAACTTTTTTTGAACCAAGATTTTGTAAAAAACGTGATGATTAGCACACGGATTCGGACGGTATTGGGAATGTGATACCTCGCTTCGTGTATTTATACAAATAAAATACATTCAGAATCGTTTTGAGCAATTTTTAGGTGACCATTTGTTGCGCACCACAATTTTGTAAAAAACGTGATAGTTAGCACACGAATTCGGGCTTTATGGGAATGTGATACCTCGTTTTGTATATTTATACAAATAAAATACATTCAGAATCGTTTTGAATAATTTTTTGGAGAACTTTTTTTCGGAACAAAATTTGTAAAAAACGTGATGATTACCACACGAATTCGGGCTTTATTTGGAAAGTGATACCTCGTTTTGTATATTAACATAAATAAAATTTATTCAGAATCGTTTTGAGCAATTTTTGGGTGACAAGTTTTTTCGGACCAGAATTTTGTAAAAAACGTGATGGTTAGTACACGAATTCGGGCTTTATGGGAATGTGATACTTCGTTAGAACATGAAATACATTCAGATTCCTTTTGAGCCATTTTTTTAGAACTTGTTTTCGGACCAAAATTTTGTAAAAAACGTGATGATTAGCACACGGATTCGGGCTGTATTGGGAATGTGATACCTCGTTTTGTGTGTTTATACAAAAAAAATACATTTAGAATCATTTTCTGCAATTTTTGGGTGACCATTTTTTTCCGACCAGAATTCTGTAAAAAACGTGATGGTTAGTACACGAATTAGGGCTTTATGGGAATGTGATACCTCGTTTTGTGTATATATAAAAATAAAATACATTTAGAATCGTTTTGAGCAATTTTTTGTAGAATTTGTTTTCGGACCAAAATTCTGTAAAAAACGTGATCGTTAGCACACGAATTCGGGCTTTATCGGGAATGTGATACTTCGTTAGAACATTAAATACATTCAGATTCCTTTTGAGCCTTTTTTTGGAGAACTTTTTTTCGGACCAAAATTTTGTACAAAACGTGATGGTTAGCACACGAATTCAGGCTTTATTGGGAATGTGATACCTCGTTAGAACATGAAATACATTCAGATTCCTTTTGAGCCATTTTTTGAGAACTTCTTTTTTGGACCAAAAATTTTGTAAAAAACATAATGATTAGCACACGAATTCGGGCTGTATTGGGAATGTGATACCTCGCTTATTGTATTTATACAAATAAAATACATTCAGAATCGTTTTGAATAATTTTTTGAAGAATTTTTTTTCGGAAAAAAATTTTTTTAAAAACGTGATGATTAGCACACGAATTCGGGTTTTATTGGGAATGTGATTCCCCGTTTTGTGTATTTACACAGATAAAATACATTCAGAATCGTATTGAGCAATTTTCAGGTGACCATTTTTTTGGACCAGAATTTTGTAAAAAAATTGATAAATAGCACACGAATTCGGGCTTTATTGGGAATGTGATACCTCTCTTTGTGTATTTATACAAATAAAATACATTATGAATCGTTTTTAGCTATTTTTGGGTCACCATTTTTTTCGGACCGGAATTTTGCAAAAAACGTGATGGTTAGCACACGAATTCGGGCTTTATGGGAATGTGATACCTCGTTTTGTATATTTATACAAATAAAATACTTTCAGAATCGTTTTGAATAAATTTTTGGAGAACTTTTTTTCGGAACAAAATCTTGTAAAACACGTGGTGATTAGCACACGAATTCGGGCTTTATTGGGAATATGATACCTCGCTTTGTGTATTTATACCAATAAAATACATTCAGAATCGTTTGGAGCTATTTTTGGGTCACCATTTTTTTCGGACCAGAATTTTGTAAAAAACGTGATGGTTAGCACACGAATTCGGGCTTTTATGGGAACGTGATACTTCGTTTTGTATATTTATACAAATAAAATACATTCAGAATCGTTTTGAATAATTTTTTGGAGAACTTTTTTTGGGAACAAAATTTTGGTAAAAAACGTGATGAATAACATACGAATTCAGGCTTTATTGGGAATGTGATACCTCGCTTTGTGTATTTATACAAATAAAATACATTCAGAATCATTTTGAGCCATTTTTTGGTAACCATTTTTTTCGAACCAGAATTTTGTAAAAAACGTGATGGTTAGCACACGAATTCGGGCTTTATGGGAATATGATACCTTGTTTTGTATATTTATACAAATAAAATACATTCAGAATCGTTTTTAATAATTTTTTGGAGAACTTTTTTTCGGACAAAAATTTTGTAAAAAACGTGATGATTAGCACACGGATTCGGGCGGTATTGGGAATGTGATACCAAGCTTTGTGTATTTATACAAATAAAATACATTCAGAATCGTTTTGAGCAATGTTTGGGTGACCATTTTTTTCGGACCACAATTTTGTAAAAAACGTGATAGTTAGCACACGCATTCGGGCTTTATGGGAACGTGATACCTCGTTTTGTATATTTATACAAATAAAATACTTTCAGAATCGTTTTGAATAATATTTTGGAAAACTTTTTTTCGGAACAAAATTTTGTAAAAAACGTGATGATTAGCACACAAATTCGGGCTTTATTTAGAATGTGATACCTCGTTTTGTATATTTATACAAATAAAATATATTCAGAATCGTTTTGAGCAAATTTTTGGGTGACAATTTTTTTCGGACCAGAATTTTGTAAAAAACGTGATGGTTAGTACAAGAATTCGGGCTATATGGAAATGTGATACCTCGTTAGAACATTAAATAGATTCAGATTCCTTTTGAGCCATTTTTTTCGAACTTTTTTCTGACCAAAATTTTGTAAAAAAGTGATGATTAGCACACGGATTCGGACTGTATTGGGAAAGTGATACCTCGTTTTGTGATACAACACAAAATACATTCAGAATCGTTTTGAGCGATTTTCTGGAAAAAATTTTTTCGGACCAGAATTTTGTAATAAACGTGATGATTATAGCACACGAATTCGGGCTTTATTGGGAATGTGATACCTCGTTTTGTGTGTTTATACAAATAAAATACATTCAGAATCGTTTTCTGCAGTTTTTGGGTGACCATTTTTTCCCGACCAGAATTTTGTAGAAAACGTGAAGGTTGTTAACACACGAATTCGGGCTTTATGGGAATGTGATACCTCGTTTTGTGTATTTATAAAAATAAAATACATTCAGAATTGTTTTTAGCAATTTTTTATAGAACTTTTTTTTGGACCAAAATTCTATAAAAAACGTGATGGTTAACACACGAATTCGGGCTTTATTGGGAATGTGATACTTCGTTAGAACATTAAATACATTCAGATTCCTTTTGAGCCTTTTTTTGGAGAACTTTTTTTGGGACCAAAATTTTGTAAAAAACGTGATGAATAGCACACGAATTCGGCCTTTATTGTGAATTTGGTACCTCGCTTTTGTGTATTTATACAACACAAAAATACATTCGAATCGTTTTGAGCGATTTTTCGGAAAACTTTTTTTCGGACTAGAATTTTGTAATAAACGTGATGATTAGCACACGAATTCGGGCTTCATTGGGAATGTGATACCTCGTTTTGTGTATTTATACAAATAAAATACATTCAGAATCGTTTTGAGCAATTTTCGGGGGACCATTTTTTTGGACCAGAATTTTGTAAAAAACGTGATGATTAGCACACGAATTCGGGCTTTATTGGGAATGTGATACCTTGTTTTGTGTATTTATACAAATAAAATACATTCAGAATCGTTTTGAGCAATTTTCGGGTGACCATTTTTTTCGGACCACAATTTTGTAAAAAACGTGATCGTTAGCACACGAATTCGGGCTTTATTGGGAATGTGATACCTCGTTAGAACATGAAACACATTCAGATTCCTTTTGAGCCATTCTTTGAGAACTTTTTTTCGGACCAAAATTTTGTAAAAAACGTGATGATTAGCACACGAATTCGGGCTGTATTGGGAATGTGATACCTCGCTTTGTGTATGTATACAAAAAAAATACATTCAGAATCGTTTTGAGCAATTTTTGGGTGACCATTTTTTTCGGACCACAATTTTGTAAAAAACGTGATAGTTAGCACACGAATTCGGGCTTTATGGGAACGTGATACCTCGTTTTGTATATTTATACAAATAAAATACATTCAGAATAGTTTTGAATAATTTTTTGGAAACCTCTTTTTCGGAACAAAATTTTGTAAAAAACGTAAAGTTTAGCACACAAATTCGGGATTTATTTGGAATGTGATACCTCGTTTTGTATATTTATACAAATAAAATATATTCAGAATCGTTTTGAGCAAATTTTTTGGTGACAATTTTTTTCGGACCAGAATTTTGTAAAAAACATAGTGGTTAGTACACGAATTCGGGCTTTATGGGAATGTGATACCTCGTTAGAACATGAAATGCATTCAGATTCCTTTCGAGCCATTTTTTTAGAACTTTTTTTCTGACCAAAATTTTGTAAAAAACGTGATGATTAGCACACGGATTCGGGCTGTATTGGGAATGTGATACCTCGTTTTGTGTATTTATACAACACAAAATACATTCAGAATCGTTTTGAGCGATTTTCTGGAAAACTTTTTTTCGGACCAGAATTTGGTAATAAACGTGATGATCAGCACACGAATTCGGGCTTTATTGGGAATGTGATACCTCGTTTTGTGTGTTTATACAAATAAAATACATTCAGAATCGTTTTCTGCAGTTTTTGGGTGACCATTTTTTTCCGACCAGAATTTTGTAAAAAACGTTATGGTTAACACACGAATTCGGGCTTTATGGGAATGTGATACCTCGTTTTGTGTATTTATAAAAATAAAATACATTCAGAATTGTTTTTAGCAATTTTTTATAGAACTTTTTTTGGACCAAAATTCTGTAAAAAACGTGATGGTTAGCACACGAATTCGGGCTTTATTGGGAATGTGATACTTCGTTAGAACATTAAATACATTCAGATTCCTTTTGAGCCTTTTTTTGGAGAACTCTTTTTCGGACAAAAATTTTGTAAAAAACGTGATGATTAGCACACGGATTCGAGCGGTATTGGGAATGTGATACCTCGCTTTGTGTATTTGTACAAATAAAAAACATGCAGAATCGTTTTGAGCAATGTTTGGGTGACCATTTTTTTCGGACCACAATTTTGTAAAAAACGTGATAGTTAGCACACGCATTCGGGCTTTATGGGAACGTGATACCTCGTTTTGTATATTTATACAAATAAAATACATTCAGAATCGTTTTGAATAATTTTTTGCAGAACTTTTTTTCGGAACAAAATTTTGTAAAAAACGTGATGATTAGCACACAAATTCGGGCTTTATTTAGAATGTGATACCTCGTTTTGTATATTTATACAAATAAAATATATTTAGAATCGTTTTGAGCAAATTTTTGGGTGACAATTTTTTTCGGACCAGAATTTTGTAAAAAACGTGATGGTTAGTACACGAATTCGGGCTATATGGGAATGTGATACCTCGTTAGAACATTAAATAGATTCAGATTCCTTTTGAGCCATTTTTTTCGAACTTTTTTTCTGACCAAAATTTTGTAAAAAAGTGATGATTAGCACACGGATTCGGGCTGTATTGGGAAAGTGTTACCTCGTTTTGTGATACAACACAAAATACATTCAGAATCGTTTTGAGCGATTTTCCGGAAAGAATTTTTTCGGACCAGAATTTTGTAAAAAACGTGATGGTTAACACACGAATTCGGGCTTTATGGGAATGTGATACCTCGTTTTGTGTATTTATATAAATAAAATACATTCAGAATTTTTTTTAGCAATTTTTTATAGAACTTTTATTTGGACCAAAATTCTGTAAAAAACGTGATGGTTAGCACACGAATTCGGGCTTTATTGGGAATGTGATACTTCGTTAGAACATTAAATACATTCAGATTCCTTTTGAGCCTTTTTTTGGAGAACTTTTTTTCGGACCAAAATTTTGTAAAAAACGTGATGAATAGCACACGAATTCGGGCTTTATTGTGAATTTGGTACCTCGTTTTGTGTATTTATACAACACAAAATACATTCAGAATCGTTTTGAGCGATTTTCTGGAAAACTTTTTTTCGGACCAGAATTTTGTAATAAACGTGATGATTAGCACACGAATTCGGGATTTATTGGGAATGTGATACCTCGTTTTGTGTATCTATACAAATAAAATACATTCAGAATCGTTTTGAGCAATTTTCGGGGGACCATTTTTTTGGGACCAGAATTTTGTAAAAAACGTGATGATTAGCACACGAATTGGGCTTTATTGGGAATGTTATACCTCGCTTTGTGTATTTATACAAATAAAATACATTCAGAATCGTTTTGAGCAATTTTCGGGTGACCATTTTTTTCGGACCACAATTTTGTAAAAAACGTGATGGTTAGCACACGAATTCGGGCTTTATTGGGAATGTGATACCTCGTTAGAACATGAAATACATTCAGATTCCTTTTGAGCCATTCTTTGAGAACTTTTTTCGGGCCAAAATTTTGTAAAAAACGTGATGATTAGCACGCGAATTCGGGCTGTATTGGGAATGTGATACCTCGCTTTGTGTATGTATACAAAAAAAATACATTCAGAATCGTTTTGAGCAATTTTTGGGAGGCCATTTTTTTCGGACCACAATTTTGTAAAAAACGTGATAGTTAGCACACGAATTCGGGCTTTATGGGAACGTGATACCTCGTTTTGTATATTTATACAAATAAAATACATTCAGAATCGTTTTGAATAATTTTTTGGAGACCTTTTTTTCGGAACAAAATTTTGTAAAAAACGTGATGATTAGCACACAAATTCGGGATTTATTTGGAATGTGATACCTCGTTTTGTATATTTATAAAAATAAAATATATTCAAAATCGTTTTGAGCAAATTTTTGGGTGACAATTTTTTTCGGACCAGAATTTTGTAAAATACATGATGGTTAGTACACGAATTCGGGCTTTATGGGAATGTGATACCCCGTTAGAACATGAAATACATTCAGATTCCTTTTGAGCCATTTTTTTAGAACTTTTTTTCTGACAAAAATTTTGTAAAAAAAGTGATGATTAGCACACGGATTCGGGCTGTATTGGGAATGTGATACCTCGTTTTGTGTATTTATACAACACAAAATACATTCAGAATCGTTTTGAGGGATTTTCTGGAAAACTTTTTTTCGGACCAGAATTTGGTAATAAACGTGATGATCAGCACACGAATTCGGGCTTTATTGGGAATGTGATACCTCGTTTTGTGTGTTTATACAAATAAAATACATTCAGAATCGTTTTCTGCAGTTTTTGGGTGACCATTTTTTTCCGACCAGAATTTTGTAAAAAACGTGATGGTTAACACACGAATTCGGGCTTTATTGGGAATTTGGTACCTCGTTTTGTGTATTTATACAACACAAAATACATTCAGAATCGTTTTGAGCGATTTTCTGGAAAACTTTTTTTCGGACCAGAATTTTGTAATAAACGTGATGATTAGCACACGAATTCGGGCTTTATTGGGAATGTGACACCTCGTTTTGTGTATTTATACAAATAAAATACATTCAGAATCGTTTTGAGCAATTTTCGGGGGACCATTTTTTTGGGACCAGAATTTTGTAAAAAACTTGATGATTAGCACACGAATTCGGGCTTTATTGGGAATGTGATACCTCGTTTTGTGTATTTATAAAAATAAAATACATTCAGAATCGTTTTGAGCAATTTTTGGGTGACCATTTTTTTCGGACCACAATTTTGTAAAAAACGTGATAGTTAGCACACGAATTCAGGATTTATGGGAACGTGATACCTCGTTTTGTATATTTATGCAATTAAAATACATTCAGAATCGTTTTGAATAATTTTTTGGAGACGTCTTTTTCGGAACAAAATTTTGTAAAAAACGTGATGTTTAGCACTAAATTCGGGATTTATTTGGAATGTGATACCTCGTTTTGTATATTTATACAAATAAAATATATTCAGAATCGTTTTGAGCAAATTTTTTTGTGACAATTTTTTTCGGACCAGAATTTTGTAAAAAACGTGATGTAACGTACACGAATTCGGGCTATATGGGAATGTGATACCTCGTTAGAACATTAAATACATTCAGATTCCTTTTGAGCCATTTTTTTCGAACTTTTTTTCTGACCAAAATTTTGTAAAAAAGTGATGATTAGCACACGGATTCGGGCTGTATTGGGAAAGTGATACCTAGTTTTGTGATACAATACAAAATACATTCAGAATCGTTTTGAGCGATTTTCTGGAAAAAAATTTTTCGGACCAGAATTTTGTAATAAACGTGATGATTATAGCACACGAATTCGAGCTTAATTGGGAATGTGATACCTCGTTTTGTGTGTTTATACAAATAAAATACATTCAGAATCGTTTTTTGCAGTTTTTGGGTGACCATTTATTTCCGACTAGAATTTTGTAAAAAACGTGATGGTTAACACACGAATTCGGGCTTTATGGGAATGTGATACCTCGTTTTGTGTATTTATAAAAATAATATACATTCAGAATTGTTTTTAGCAATTTTTTATAGAACTTTTTTTTCACCAAAATTCTGTAAAAAACGTGATGGTTAGCACACGAATTCAGGCTTTATTGGGAATGTGATACTTCGTTTGAACATTAAATACATTCAGATTCCTTTTGAGCCTTTTTTTGGAGAACTTTTTTTCGGACCAAAATTTTGTAAAAAACGTGATGAATAGCACACGAATTCGGGCTTTATTGTGAATTTGGTACCTCGTTTTGTGTATTTATACAACACAAAATACATTCAGAATCGTTTTGAGCGATTTTCTGGAAAACTTTTTTTCGGACCAGAATTTTGTAATAAACGTGATGATTAGCACACGAATTCGGGCTTTATTCGGAATGTGATACCACGTTTTGTGTATTTATACAAATAAAATACATTCAGAATCGTTTAGAGCAATTTTCGGGGGACCATTTTTTTCGGACCAGAATTTTGTAAAAAACGTGATGATTAGCACACGAATTCGGGCTTTATTGGGAATGTAATACCTCATTTTGTGTATTTATACAAATAAAATACATTCAGAATCGTTTTGAGCAATTTTCGGGTGACCATTTTTTTCGGACCACAATTTTGTAAAAAACGTGATGGTTAGCACACGAATTCGGGCTTTATTGGGAATGTGATACCTCGTTAGAACATGAAATACATTCAGATTCCTTTTGAGCCATTCTTTGAGAACTTTTTTGGACCAAAATTTTGTAAAAAACGTGATGACTAGCACACGAATTCGGGCTGTATTGGGAATGTGATACCTCGCTTTGTGTATGTAAACAAAAAAAATACATTCAGAATCATTTTGAGCAATTTTTGGGTGACCATTTTTTTCGGACCACAATTTTGTAAAAAACGTGATAGTTAGCACACGAATTCGGGCTTTATGGGAACGTGATACCTCGTTTTGTATATTTATACAAATAAAGTACATTCAAAATCGTTTTGAATAATTTTTTGGAGACCTTTTTTTCGGAACAAAATTTTGTAAAAAGCGTAATGATTAGCACACAAATTCGGGATTTATTTGGAATGTGATACCTCGTTTTGTATATTTATACAAATAAAATATATTCAGAATCGTTTTGAGCAAATGTTTGGGTGACAATTTTTTTCGGACCGGAATTTTGTAAAAAACATGATGGCTAGTACACGAATTCGTGCTTTATGGGAATGTGATACCTCGTTAGAACATGAAATACATTTAGATTCCTTTTGAGCCATTTTTTTAGAACTTTTTTTCTGACCAAAATTTTGTAAAAAACGTGATGATTAGCACACAGATTCGGGCTGTATTGGGAATGTGATACCTCGTTTTGTGTATTTATACAACACAAAATACATTCAGAATCGTTTTGAAGGATTTTCTGGAAAACTTTTTTTCGGACCAGAATTTGGTAATAAACGTGATGATCAGCACACGAATTCGAGCTTTATTGGGAATGTGATACCTCGTTTTGTGTGTTTATACAAATAAAATACATTCAGAATCGTTTTCTGCAGTTTTTGGGTGACCATTTTTTTCCGACCAGAATTTTGTAAAAAACGTGATGGTTAACACACGAATTCGGGCTTTATCGGAATGTGATACCTCGTTTTGTGTATTTATAAAAATAAAATACATTCAGAATTATTTTTAGCAATTTTTTATAGAACTTTTTTTTGGACCAAAATTCTGTAAAAAACGTGATGGTTAGCACACGAATTCGGGCTTTATTGGGAGTGTGATACTTCGTTAGAACATTAAATACATTCAGATTCCTTTTGAGCCTTTTTTTGGAGAACTTTTTTTCGGACCAAAATTTTGTAAAAAACGTGATGAATAACACACGAATTCGGGCTTTATTGGGAATTTGGTACCTCGTTTTGTGTATTTATACAAGTCAAATACATTCAGAATCGTTTTGAGCAATTTTCGGGTGACCATTTTTTTCAGACCACAATTTTGTAAAAAACGTGATGGTTAGCACACGAATTCGGGCTTTATTGGGAATGTGAACCTCGTTAGAACATGAAATACATTCAGATTCCTTTTGAACCATTCTTTGAGAACTTTTTTTGGACCAAAATTTTGTAAAAAACGTGATGATTAGCACACGAATTCGTGCTTTATTGGGAATGTTATACCTGTGTATTGTTACAAATGAAATACATTCAGAATCGTTTTGACCAATTTTTGGGAGACCATTTTTTTCGAACCAGAATTTTATAAAAAACGTGATGGTTAGCACACGAATTCAGGCTTTATGGGAATGTGATACCTCGTTTTGTGTATTTATACAAATAAAATACATTCAGAATCGTTTTGACCAATTTTCTGGAGAACTTTTTTTCGGAACAAAATTTTGTAAAAAACGTGATGATTAGCACACAAATTCGGGATTTATTTGGAATGTGATACCTCGTTTTGTATATTTATACAAATAAAATATATTCAAAATCGTTTTGAGCAAATTTTTGGGTGACAATTTTTTTCGGACCGGAATTTTGTAAAAAACATGATGGTTAGTACACGAATTCGTGCTTTATGGGAATGTGATACCTCGTTAGAACATGAAATACATTTAGATTCCTTTTGAGCCATTTTTTTAGAACTTTTTTTCTGACCAAAATTTTGTAAAAAACGTGATGATTAGCACACAGATTCGGGCTATATTGGGAATGTGATACCTCGTTTTGTGTATTTATACAACACAAAATACATTCAGAATCGTTTTGAAGGATTTTCTGGAAAACTTTTTTTCGGACTGAATTTGGTAATAAACGTGATGATCGAGACACGAATTCGGGCTTTATTGGGAATGTGATACCTCGTTTTGTGTGTTTATACAAATAAAATACATTCAGAATCGTTTTCTGCAGTTTTTGGGTGACCATTTTTTTCCGACCAGAATTTTGTAAAAAACGTGATGGTTAACACACGAATTCCGGCTTTATCGGAAATTTGGTACCTCGTTTTGTGTATTTATACAACACAAAATACATTCAGAATCGTTTTGAGCGATTTTCTGGAAAACTTTTTTTCGGACTGAAATTTTGTAATAAACGTGATGATTAGCACACGAATTCGGGCTTTATTGGGAATGTGACACCTCGTTTTGTGTATTTATACAAATAAAATACTTTCGTAATCGCTTTTGAGCAATTTTCGGGGACCATTTTTTTGGGACCGAAATTTTGTAAAAAACTTGATGATTAGCACACTAATTCGGGCTTTATTGGGAATGTGATACCTCGTTTTGTGTATTTATAAAAATAAAATACATTCAGAATCGTTTTGAGCAATTTTTGGGTGACTATTTTTTTCGGACCACAATTTTGTAAAAAACGTGATAGTTAGCACACGAATTCGGGATTTATGGGAACGTGATACCTCGTTTTGTATATTTATGCAATTAAAATACATTCAGAATCGTTTTGAATAATTTTTTGGAGACCTCTTTTTCGGAACAAAATTTTGTAAAAAACGTGATGTTTAGCACTAAATTCGGGATTTATTTGGAATGTGATACCTCGTTTTGTATATTTATACAAATAAAATATATTCAGAATCATTTTGAGCAAATTTTTTGGTGACAATTTTTTTCGCACCAGAATTTTGTAAAAAACATGATGGTTAGTACACGAATTCGGGCTTTATGGGAATGTGATACCTCGTTAGAACATGAAATACATTCAGATTCCTTTTGAGCCATTTTTTTAGAACTTTTTTTCTGACCAAAATTTTGTAAAAAACGTGATGATTAGCACACGGTTTCGGGCTGTATTGGGAATGTGATACCTCGTTTTGTGTATTTATACAACACAAAATACATTCGGGAATCGTTTTGAGCGATTTTCCGGAAAACTTTTTTCGGACTGAGATTTGGGTAATAAACGTGATGATTAGCACACGAATTCGGGCTTTATTGGGAATGTGATACCTCGTTTTGTGTGTTTATACAAATAAAATACATTCAGAATCGTTTTCTGCAGTTTTTGGGTGACCATTTTTTTCCGACCAGAATTTTGTAAAAAACGTGATGGTTAACACACGAATTCGGGATTTATGGGAATGTGATACCTCGTTTTGTGTATTTATAAAAATAAAATACATTCAGAATTGTTTTTAGCAATTTTTTATAGAACTTTTTTTTGGACCAAAATTCTGTAAAAAACGTGATGATTAGCACACGAATTCGGGCTTTATTGGGAATGTGATACTTCGTTAGAACATTAAATACATTCAGATTCCTTTTGAGCCTTTTTTTGGAGAACTTTTTTTCGGACAAAAATTTTGTAAAAAACGTGATGATTAGCACACGGATTCGAGCGGTATTGGGAATGTGATACCTCGCTTTGTGTATTTATACAAATAAAATACATTCAGAATCGTTTTGAGCAATGTTTGGGTGACCATTTTTTTTGGACCGCAATTTTGTAAAAAACGTGATAGTTAGCACACGCATTCGGGCTTTATGGGAACGTGATACCTCGTTTTGTATATTTATACAAATAAAATATATTCAGAATCGTTTTGAATAATTTTTTGGAGACCTTTTTTTCGGAACAAAATTTTGTAAAAAACGTGATGATTAGCACACAAATTCAGGCTTTATTTAGAATGTGATACCTCGTTTTGTATATTTATACAAATAAAATATATTCAGAATCGTTTTGAGCAAATTTTTTTGTGACAATTTTTTTCGGACCGGAATTTTGTAAAAAACGTGATGTAACGTACACGAATTCGGGCTATATGGGAATGTGATACCTCGTTAGAACATTAAATACATTAAGATTCCTTTTGAGCCATTTTTTCGAACTTTTTTTCTGACCAAAATTTTGTAAAAAAGTGATGATTAGCACACGGATTCGGGCAGTATTGGGAAAGTGATACCTAGTTTTGTGATACAATACAAAATACATTCAGAATCGTTTTGAGCGATTTTCTGGAAAAAATTTTTTCGGACCAGAATTTTGTAATAAACGTGATGATTATAGCACACGAATTCGGGCTTAATTGGGAATGTGATACTTCGTTTTGTGTGTTTATACAAATAAAATACATTCAGAATCGTTTTTTGCAGTTTTTGGGTGACCATTTATTTCCGACCAGAATTTTGTAAAAAACGTGATGGTTAACACACGAATTCGGGCTTTATGGGAATGTGATACCTCGTTTTGTGTATTTATAAAAATAATATACATTCAGAATTGTTTTTAGCAATTTTTTATAGAACTTTTTTTTGGACCAAAATTCTGTAAAAAACGTGATGGTTAGCACACGAATTCAGGCTTTATTGGGAATGTGATACTTCGTTTGAACATTAAATACATTCAGATTCCTTTTGAGCCTTTTTTTGGAGAACTTTTTTTCGGACCAAAATTTTGTAAAAAACGTGATGAATAGCACACGAATTCGGGCTTTATTGTGAATTTGGTACCTCGTTTTGTGTATTTATACAACACAAAATACATTCAGAATCGTTTTGAGCGATTTTCCGGGAAAACTTTTTTTCGGACCAGAATTTTGTAATAAACGTGATGATTAGCACACGAATTCGGGCTTTATTCGGAATGTGATACCACGTTTTGTGTATTTATACAAATAAAATACATTCAGAATCGTTTAGAGCAATTTTCGGGGGACCATTTTTTTCGGACCAGAATTTTGTAAAAAACGTGATGATTAGCACACGAATTCGGGCTTTATTGGGAATGTAATACCTCATTTTGTGTATTTATACAAATAAAATACATTCAGAATCGTTTTGAGCAATTTTCGGGTGACCATTTTTTTCGGACCACAATTTTGTAAAAAACGTGATGGTTAGCACACGAATTCGGGCTTTATTGGGAATGTGATACCTCGTTAGAACATGAAATACATTCAGATTCCTTTTGAGCCATTCTTTGAGAACTTTTTTGGACCAAAATTTTGTAAAAAACGTGATGATTAGCACACGAATTCGGGCTGTATTGGGAATGTGATACCTCGCTTTGTGTATGTATACAAAAAAAATACATTCAGAATCATTTTGAGCAATTTTTGGGTGACCATTTTTTTCGGACCACAATTTTGTAAAAAACGTGATAGTTAGCACACGAATTCGGGCTTTATGGGAACGTGATACCTCGTTTTGTATATTTATACAAATAAAGTACATTCAAAATCGTTTTGAATAATTTTTTGAGACCTTTTTTCGAACAAAATTTTGTAAAAAGCGTGATGATTAGCACACAAATTCGGGATTTATTTGGAATGTGATACCTCGTTTTGTATATTTATACAAATAAAATATATTCGAATCGTTTTGAGCAAATTTTTGGGTGACAATTTTTTTCGGACCGAATTTTGTAAAAAAACATGATGGCTAGTACACGAATTCGTGCTTTATGGGAATGTGATACCTCGTTAGAACATGAAATACATTTAGATTCCTTTTGAGCCATTTTTTTAGAACTTTTTTTCTGACCAAAATTTTGTAAAAAACGTGATGATTAGCACACAGATTCGGGCTGTATTGGGAATGTGATACCTCGTTTTGTGTATTTATACAACACAAAATACATTCAGAATCGTTTTGAAGGATTTTCTGGAAAACTTTTTTTCGGACCAGAATTTGGTAATAAACGTGATGATCAGCACACGAATTCGAGCTTTATTGGGAATGTGATACCTCGTTTTGTGTGTTTATACAAATAAAATACATTCAGAATCGTTTTCTGCAGTTTTTGGGTGACCATTTTTTTCCGACCAGAATTTTGTAAAAAACGTGATGGTTAACACACGAATTCGGGCTTTATCGGAATGTGATACCTCGTTTTGTGTATTTATAAAAATAAAATACATTCAGAATTATTTTTAGCAATTTTTTATAGAACTTTTTTTTGGACCAAAATTCTGTAAAAAACGTGATGGTTAGCACACGAATTCGGGCTTTATTGGGAGTGTGATACTTCGTTAGAACATTAAATACATTCAGATTCCTTTTGAGCCTTTTTTTTGGAGAACTTTTTTTCGGACCAAAATTTTGTAAAAAAGCGTGATGAATAACACACGAATTCGGGCTTTATTGGGAATTTGGTACTCGCTTTTGTGTATTTATACAAGTAAAATACATTCGAATCGTTTTGAGCAATTTTCGGGTGACCATTTTTTTTCAGACCACAATTTTGTAAAAAACGTGATGGTTAGCACACGAATTCGGGCTTTATTGGGAATGTGATACCTCGTTAGAACATGAAATACATTCAGATTCCTTTTGAACCATTCTTTGAGAACTTTTTTTGGACCAAAATTTTGTAAAAAACGTGATGATTAGCACACGAATTCGGGCTGTATTGGGAATGTGAAACCTCGCTTTGTGTATGTATACAAAAAAAATATATTCAGAATCGTTTTGAGCAATTTTTGGGTGACCATTTTTTTCGGACCACAATTTTGTAAAAAACGTGATAGTTAGTATACGAATTCGGGCTTTATGGGAACGTGATACCTCGTTTTGAATATTTATACAAATAAAATACATTCAGAATCGTTTTGAATAATTTTTTGGAGACCTTTTTTTCGGAACAAAATTTTGTAAAAAACGTGATGATTAGCACACAAATTCGGGATTTATTTGGAATGTGATACCTCGTTTTGTATATTTATACAAATAAAATATATTCAGAATCGTTTTGAGCAAATTTTTGGGTGACCATTTTTTTCGTACCACAATTTTGTAAAAAACGTGATAGTTAGCACACGAATTCGGGCTTTATGAGAACGTGATACCTCGTTTTGTATATTTATACAAATAAAATACATTCAGAATCGTTTTGAATAATTTTTTGGAGAACTTTTTTTCGGAACAAAATTTTGTAAAAAACGTGATGATTAGCACACAAATTCGGGATTTATTTGGAATGTGATACCTTGTTTTGTATATTTATACAAATAAAATATATTCAGAATCGTTTTGAGCAATTTTCGGGTGACCATTTTTTTCGGTCCAGAATTTTGTAAAAAACGTGATGATTAGCACACGAATTCGGGCTTTATTGGGAATGTGATACCTCGTTTTGTGTATTTATACAAATAAAATACATTCAGAATCGTTTTGAGCAATTTTCGGGTGACCATTTTTTTCAGACCACAATTTTGTAAAAAACGTGATGGTTAGCACACGAATTCGGGCTTTATTGGGAATGTGATACCTCGTTAGAACATGAAATACATTCAGATTCCTTTTGAGCCATTCTTTGAGAACTTTTTTTGGGACCAAAAATTTTGTAAAAAACGTGATGATTAGCACACGAATTCGGGCTTTATTGGGAATGTGATAATTCGTTTTGTGTATTTATACAAATAAAATACATTCGAATCGTTTTGAGCAATTTTCGGGGACCATTTTTTTTCGGTCCCGAAATTTTGTAAAAAAGCGTGATGATTAGCACTACGAATTCGGGCTTTATTGGGAATGTGATACCTCGTTTTGTGTATTTATACAAATAAAATACATTCAGAATCGTTTTGAGCAATTTTCGGGTGACCATTTTTTTCATACCACAATTTTGTAAAAAACGTGAAGGTTAGCACACGAATTCGGGCTTTACTGGGAATGTGAAACCTCGTTAGAACATGAAATACATTCAGATTCCTTTTGTGCCATTCTTTGAGAACTTTTTTTCGGACCAAAAATTTTGTAAAAAACGTGATGATTAGCATACGGATTCAGGCTGTATTGGGAATGTGATACCTCGCTTTGTGTATTTATACAAAAAAAATACATTCAGAATCGTTTTGAGCCATTTTTGGGTGACCATTTTTTTCGGACCAGAATTTTTTAAAAAACGTGATAGTTAGCACACGAATTCGGGCTTTATGGGAACGAGATACCTCGTTTTTTATATTTATACAAATAAAATACATTCAGAATCGTTTTGAATAATTTTTTGGATAACTTTTTTTGGAACAAAATTTTCTAAAAAACGTGATGAATAGCACGCGAATTCGGGCTCTATTGGGAATATGATACCTCGCTTTGTGTGTTTATACAAACAAAATATATTCAGAATCGTTTTGAGCCAGTTTTGGGTGACCATTTTTTTCGAACCAGAATTTTGTAAAAAACGTGATGGTTATCACACGAATTCGGGCTTTATGGGAATATGATACCTCGTTTGGTATATTTATACAAATAAAATACATTCAGAATCGTTTTGAACAATTTTTTGGGACCAAAATTTTGTAAAAAACGTAATGGTTGGCACACAAATTAGGGTTTTATTGGGAATGTGATACTTCGTTAGAATATGAAATACATTCATATTCCTTTTAATCCATTTTTTGAGAACTTTTTTTCGGAAAAAAAATTTTAAAAAACGTGATGATTAGCTCACGGATTCGGGCTTTATTGGGAAGGTGATACCACGCTTTGTGTATTTATACAAATAAAATACATTCAGAATCGTTTTGAGCAATTTTTTGGTGATTGTTTTTTTCGGACCGGAATTTTGTAAAAAAACGTGATGTAACGAATTTGGGCTTTATGGGAACGTGATACCTCGTTTTGTAAATTTATACAAATAAAATACATTCAGAATCGTTTTAAATAATTTTTTGGAGAACTTTTTTTCGGAACAAAATTTTGTAAAAAACGTGATAGTTAGCACACGAATTCGGGTTTTATGGGAATGTGATACCTCGTTTGGTGTATTTATACAAATAAAATGCATTTAGAATTGTTTTGACCAATTTTTTGCATAACTTTTTTTCGGACCAAAAACGTGAAGTTAGCACCCGAATTCGGGCTTTATGGGAATTTGATACCTCGTTTTGTGTATTTATAAAAATAAAATACGTTCAGAATCGTTTTGAACAATTTTTTGGAGAACTTTTTTTCGGACCAAAATTTTGTAAAAAGCGTGATGGTTAGCACAAGAATTCGGGCTTTATTAGGAATGTGATACTTCGTTAGAACATGAAATACATTCAGATTCCTTTTGAGCCATTTTTTGAGAACTTTTTTTCGGCCCAAAATTTTGTAAAAAACGTGATGATTAGCACACGGATTCGGGCTGTATTGGGAATGTGATACCTCTCTTTGTGTATTTATACAAATAAAATACATTCAGAATCGTTTTGAGCAATTTTGGGGTAACCATTTTTTTCGGACCAAAATTTTGTAAAAAACGTGATGGTTAGCACACGAATTCGGTCTTTATGGGAACGTGATACCTCGTTTTGTATATTTATACAAATAAAATACATTCAGAATCGTTTTGAATAATTTTTCGGAGAACTTTTTTTCGGAACAAAATTTTGTAAAAACGTGATAGCACACGAATTCGGGCTTTATGGGAATGTGATACTTTGTTTTGTGTATTTATAAAAATAAAATACATTCCGAATCGTTTTGAATTATTTTTTGGAGAACTTTTTTTCGGAACAAAATTTTATAAAAAACGTGATGAATAGCACACGAATTCGAGCTTTATTGGGAATGTGATACTTCATTAGAACATGAAATACATTCAGATTCCTTTTGAGTAATTTTTTGTAGAACTTTTTTTCAGACCAAAATTTTGTAAAAAACGTGATGGTTAGCACACGAATTCGGGCTTTATCGGGAATGTGATACCTCGTTTTGTGTATTTATACAACATAAAATACATTAGAATCATTTCGAGCAATTTTCTAGAGAACTTTTTTTCGAACAAAAATTTTGTAAAAAATTTGATGATTAGCACCTGAATTCAGGATTTATTGGGAATGTGATACCTCATTTGGTGTATTTATACAAATAAAATACATTCAGAATCGTTTTGACCAATTTTTTGGAGAACTTTTTTTCGGACCAAAATTTTGTAAAAAACTTGATAATTAGCCCCTGAATTCGGGATTTATTGGGAATGTGATACCTCGTTTTGTGTATTTATAAAAATAAAATACATTCAGAATCGATTTTAGCGATTTTTTGGAGAACTTTTTTCAGACCAAAATTTTGTAAAAAACGTGATGGTTAGCACACGAATTCGGGTTTTATTGGGAATGTTATACTTCTTCAGAACATGAAATACTTTCAGATTCCTTTTGAGCAATTTTTTGTAAAACTTTTTTTCGGACCAAAATTTTGTAAAAAACGTGATGATTAGCACACGAATTCAGACTTTATTGGGAATGTGATACATCGTCTTGTGTATTTATAAAAATAAAATACAATCAGAATCGTTTTGAGCAATTTTTTGGAGAAATTTTTTTCGGACCAAAATTTTGTAAAAAATGTGATGATTAGCACACGAATTCGGGCTTTATTGGGAATGTTATACCTGTGTATTGTTACAAATGAAATACATTCAGAATCGTTTTGACCAATTTTTGGGTGACCATTTTTTTCGGACCAGAATTTTATAAAAAACGTGATGGTTAGCACACGAATTCGGGCTTTATGGGAATGTGATACCTCGTTTTGTGTATTTATACAAATAAAATACATTCAGAATCGCTTTTGACCAATTTTTCCGGAGAACTTTTTTTGGACCAAAATTTTGTAAAAAAACGTGATGATTAGCACACGAATTCGGGTTTTATTGGGAATGTTATACCTCGTTTTGTGTATTTATAAAAATAAAATACATTTCAGAATTTTTTCGAGCAATTTTTCTGTGACCATTTTTTTGGGACCAGAATTTTGTAAAAAACGTGATGGTTAGCACACGAATTCGGGCTTTATGGGAATGTGATACCTCGTTTTGTGTATTTATACAAATAAAATACATTCAGAATCGTTTTGACCAATTTTCTGGAGAACTTTTTTTGGACCAAAATTTTGTAAAAAACGTGATGATTAGCACACGAATTCGGGCTTTATTGGGAATGTTATACCTCGTTTTGTGTATTTATAAAAATAAAATACATTCAGAATTTTTTCGAGCAATTTTTCTGTGACCATTTTTTTGGGACCAGAATTTTGTAAAAACGTGATGGTTAGCACACGAATTCGGGCTTTATGGGAATGTGATATATCGTTTTGTGTATTTATAAAAATAAAATACATTCGAATCGTTTTGACCAATTTTCTGGAGAACTTTTTTTCGGACCAAAATTTTGTAAAAACCTTGATGATTAGCACCTGAATTCGGGATTTATTAGAATGTGATACCTCCTTTGGTATGTTTATACAAATAAAATACATCGTTTTAAGCAATTTTATAGAAAACTTTTTTCGAACGTAAATTTTGTAGAAAAACGTGATGATTAGCACACGAATTCCGGCTTTAACGGAAAAGTGAAGCTTTATGCGATGTATCTGTACAACATGACAAACATAAAGAATCGTTTTGAGAAATTTTAAGGATAACTATTTTCGAATTTTAATTTTGTAAGAAACGTGATAATTAGTACATGAATTTGGGTTTCAACGGGCAAGTCAAACTTAGTGAGATGTAACTTTAAGTGATGAAAAACATACAGATTCATTTTGAACAGTTTTTTGAGAATTTTTTTTTCAAATCTAAATTTAGAAAAAAACGTGATTATTAGCACATGGATTCGGCCTTTTACAGACATGAGAAACATTGTGCCGATGTATTTATACATCATGAAAAACATACAAAATTTTTTTGAACAATTTTACAGAGGACTATTTTCATAACAAAATTTTTTCAAAAACGTGATGATTAACACACGAATTCGGGCTTCAACACGCAAATGAAACGTTGTGGGGATATATCTTTACAACATTAGAAACATATTGAATCATTTTAAGAATTTTATTGAGAATTATTTTGCGAACATAAATTTTGTAAAAAACGTAATGATTAACTCAAACCTTTAAAAGGACAAGTGAAACTTTATGCGATTATTTTTAAAATTGGAAAAACATACATAATTATTTTGAGTAATTTTATGCCGAACTATTTTTTTGACCAAAATTTTTTAAAAAAAGCGTGATAATTATTAACACACGGATTCGGGTTTTAATGGAAAAGTGAAATTTTGTCCGATGATCTATAAAACATGAAAAACATATATAATCGTTTTGAGCAACTTTAAAGATAACTATTTTCGGACCTTAATTTTGTAAGAACATGATAAATAGCACACAAATTCGGCTTCAACCAGCAAGCCAAACCTTGTGCAATGTATCTTTGCGCAAAGAGAAATATTGAATCGCTTTGAGCAATTTTATAAATATTTTTTTTCGAACCTAAATTTTTAAAAAAAAATGATAATTAACACATGATTTAGCCTTCTATATACAAAGTGAAACATTAGGGCATATATATAATATGAAAAACATACAAAATTATTCTGAACAATTATACAAAAAAAATATTTTCAAATCTAAATTTTATAAAAAAAAGGTAATAATTCACACAAGAATTCCAGGCAAGTGAAACATTGAGTATCTCTTTACTACATGAGAACATAGTGAAATCATTTTGAACAATTTGATAGAGAATTATTTTTCGAACATAAATTTTATAAAAAAATGCAATTGACTCAGATTCAAATTTCAAAGGATAAGTGAAACTTTGTACAATTATTTTTAAAACATGAAAAAGATCCAGAATTATTTTGAACAATTCTATAAAGAACTATTTTTTAACGAAAATTATTTAAAAAACATGATTAACACACAAATTCAGGCCTTAATGGAAATGGAAATGCTAATGAAGTGTGTTTTTTCTCTTTAGAGTTTGTAAAAATTAAATTTTATGTGAAAGATGAATACAGAGGGAAAATAAAATATGCGTAAAAACTAAAAAAAGCCAACTAAAAAGAAGAATATATTATTAACATATAAATGAAAAAAAAATTATAGATGATACTAAGTTTATCACATAAATTTAGCTAATAATAAGAAAAAAAAAGGAACCATAAGCATTAAAATAGCACACCTCAGTCACATACATCAAATGAGAAGAGAGAAACATGTTAACACTGCTAATAAATAATATTACAAAATATCAAAGTGTTTCTTAAGTAGAAGAGTAAGAAAACTCAATCAACCCTCCCTCGGAATCATCTCGCTAAAATGCATGCAATCATAAAGACCATTCATTCATTCATAAGAAAAAAGGACCTAAACCTACTAAGTCTCACCAAGCAAAAAAAGCTGCTGCTGCTTCTGCTTCTGCACGATAATCTTTTCCAAAAATTTTTGAATAGTATTTTTTCAAGAAGCTCGATACACTTCTAACACGCTTCATTAGAAAACACCAACCCACAAGAACCACCTGAGAAATTCAAACGCAGAAACATCATTTTTTCCCCCATTTTCAAAAATATAACTAAGTTTCTCGGGTTTCTCTGATGATGCTCCTACCGCATATTAGAATAATGAACCACCACCTGTCAGCTGCACTGCTTTTTGTCGGAATGAAGCAGCGTGAGCAGGTGTTAGCCACATATAAACCTGGAACACGAGCATTATGACAAAATGATCAACAAGTATTAGAGAATAGAATTGCATTGCAACAAATTAATCAACAAAATAAAAGAAAGAAAGCCGAAACTAAAGATGAAATATCAGGGATTCTAAAACAGAAGCAAGGCTTTCACCAGCGCAGCTTAGAGGCGATCCCTGCTTTCTCAAGTCCAATAAGCAGCTAGAGCATACTTTTCCAACCAACATGTACATGCAGCATACTTATATTGATCAAACAAGATCACAATTTAAATGAAAGTAGACGTACAGAGAGATGAAAATCCCTACATCGCATTAATCGATGGAGAAACTAAATACATGGCAAAATCACAGCAACATTAAATCTTTCTAGTGGTAGATTTGGGTTTAAAATGTTTATTGTGTAGCACCCTTCACTAATTTCTTGTGGTTGGATATAAAATGCTTTAAAGGGGAATCTGATGTGAGCCTGTATTTGCACAAATGTATAAAATCTCCAAGTGCATCTGTAAACACAAAACCTGAGTATACACTCACAAAATTTCATACTAAGGAGATTCTAATTTATACTAACTGATCAACATAATTTTGTTCATGCCTTAAATATCATGCAGCCACGAAAAAACATGACTTTTTGGCCCCTATAATTGGGCTTCGTTTATACATGGATTTGCCAATGATCTTTTCCTCTTGTAAAGAGAATAACCCCTGTTTTTTACTAATGGAAATGTTCTTACCTACCTATCAATACATTGCCTATCTACATAGACAGATAAAGGTTCTTCCTAAAAATATCCTAATTCTACCTCCCTCACTCTCACTATTAAGTCTATTTAAATGTGGCCATTAGGAGTAACGGCAGATGTTCTCCAATAAACTATGCCGTATGTCTCGTCTTTCAGCATTCGACATATACTCTATGTTACATGCCCATGCAAGTGTGGAGGTGTATGTATAGGTATTACATCCAAGATACAAGGGCACTGTCAAAAACTATAGAAATAGCTGGTCTAGACACAGCATGCAACACATAACATAACAGAAGATAGATATAAATCAACTTCCTCAAGTACCAGTGAGAAATTCAAATTCCCGAAGCCCCTGATTCTCTCTTTTTGAAACAACTATAAATGCACATAACTCTTTCCTCTTTTCTTGTTGCCTATGATGTGGCACCAATATGGTTTCACCCCTCCAGCACTTTAAAGCATGTCAAAATTATTTGACCACCTCAATCAGGCAAACTACTTCTAGCATTTTCAAGTAATAGCTGGTTCTCGTGCAAAGTATAATGCAAGGGATTTGAGTTTCCTAGACAACACCTCCAGGAGCGATGAAGAAATGGAATTTCCTTTGAAAAAGAAAAACCTTTGCAATTTTTTTCTCCTTTTTATGAAAGTAAATTACCCAGCTCCACAGCCACATTGCATGACTGATTAGTATAATAATGTTAGTATAGTTTGACACCATTAAGAGAGTGGTAAACAAAGAAAAAAATAAGCAATTTACTTTCATAACTTTTGAAGATATTGAAAAAAGAAATGTAGCTTGTTCCCAGTCGGAAATTGTAGAAAGAAAGGAAAACATTGAAGTAACTTTTACATCTTATTGACTTATTTCAGTTTCAAGAGAACTTTCTCCACAAGCTCAAACTTGATACAATAAACTTTCAGTAAATGATGAACTTCCATTTTCCTTTTTGATTCTTCCCACTCCAAATTATAGAAGTTTTCAAGGGAAGGGTTTGCCACCCTATTTCTTTTTTCCTTTAATCCCCCTTCTTGACTGAAACTTTTAATATTATTTTTTAAAAAAGAAAACAAATTAAAAAAGAGGGAATCTAAACCTTCTCCCCATCCAAACTTGAGGTTACATGAATAAATACCACAGAAGATGCCCAGAGAAAGGACAAAATAGAGAAAAAAAAATCCAAGAAGGAAATATTGCACATAATACAAGTAAAATGAAGATCAAACAACAAGAATGCATGATGGAACTTGGTGAGATGATATTTATGACAGAGAATTTCATACAGCAATAAATTTGACAATATGCCACAGAAAAATTGTTACCTAAAGCATCTCAGAGTACAATATCAGCCCAAAGTGCTCCAGATCAACAACTGGAGATTACAAAGGGCCTGGAAGGAGGCCTGCAGCACCAGAAGTATAACTCAGAATACTGGAACACCCAACAGATGAAAGACTTTGGGGAAATGTAAACCTTGATAGGCTTATTCAAACAAGTTCCACCTAGCTAATTATTTCACTGGTCAAACTTCATCTCTGTGTATCTGCAACAGAGAAGGAAGTAAATAAATCTAGTACAACTGCCCATACCAAGAGAAGAAAGATACAACTCAACTCATGCTGCACATAATGTTCACCACATGAGCTGTCAGCGGACAAAAGATTATAGATCGCATGAGCAGTGGAAAAAATTACTGCATCAGACCAGGAAAAAAGGGCATTAGGCTAACCTGCGAGGATTCTTTTGCCGCTGCCCAAAATCATCATTAGCAACCTCTGCAAAGGGGGAGTGGAGAGATGAGTTAGATACAGCTGACAAGTGTGTATGCTTTAAGTAAGATGTGCTACCAAAAAAAAAGAGGAATCATGTTGTACCAGGCCTTTGAGAGGGCTTCCATTCACTACTGGGTTTACTTGCGTTATTTTCTTTACTGCAGGCAAGCAACACAAGTTAAAATCCACACTTCATTCAGAACTATAATTTTGAATATTTAGAATTAAGAATAAAGAATCAAAATATAATTTTAAGATCGAGAATCTTTGATGGAGGCATAAACCAAATTTCCAGGAATAAAGAGCTCAAGGTAGAACTAGTAACTTTAATAACTAGAACACAGCTTTCCAAAAAAACTGCTAGATGTTCCATCTTGCAAAATATACAGATATTCGGTTTCAAATGGAAAAAATAATGAGGTTAACTATGAAAACAAATTAACCTAGAGCTAAGACTAATGTGCAAAGCAGAAGCATGACAACCTGAATATAAGCTCAGAATCAAAATTAAGGTTTTAATACCCAAGTGTCAAGAAAATACATTAAAAAGCATATATGAAACACTATCATATTACAAGAGGTTCCACTGACATTGTAGAAGGAAGGGATGAAGGCTGCCCAGCAGGGCGAGAATGATAAGCACCATCAACAGCAATATATGGTGGACAGTATGTTGCTCCCAAAGCTCCAGCAGCACCAGCTAACACTGGTAGCCTGAATAAGGTGAATAATCGTCAGCTCCGTTGCTAATAAATATATATATATATATACATAATCCTTATTTAGGCCACCATACAAAAAACTGTTCAATGAAGTACTCAGAAATGTGTCATTTATCTGGGAAGCAAACTACATGCTGAAATAGATGTCATGAGTCAAGGCTTATTATTTTCCAGATATATAGCCAAAATTGGTATTACATATATCAATGCGCAAAATTGCACAAATGCTGGTATTCAGAGTACCAAATTGCATTTTTAAAGCACAGTAAACAATCCAAGAAACAAGAAGTTGTTTCTGTTTGTGATACAGCACATTTCAATGAATAAACACACAAACCTTTCAACAAAGGAAGAGGCAAATTAACATTTGACTCCAGGTTAATTTTTACCATCCTCATCAAATACTGAAATGCTAAAATCTTTTAGATATGTCAGACCGGCAATGTAAAAGTATCACCTAAGAAGTTGGAGAAAAACAATTACCAAGTCATCTCAGAATTCCCAATTCCACCATGTTGGGGTTGAGCAACATAACCAGGGAAGGCCATGCCCACAGCAGGAACTCCAATACCACCAGGGTGCTGGGCACCAAATTGCATTACTGCATTCCAACAAGCAAAATCGTTCATACGTTTAAATTAAGGTGTTAATATAACAGGATAACCAACAACTAGCTTAAAATTTGATGTATGTCAACAAATGAGTTTCTAAAATTACAGGGCTAAAACATCAGATAAAATGTCGTTATTTTACAATATATAGTCAATGTTACTATGATTGCCAAAAGGCCAACTTCTAAATATAAATTCATATAATGCATATAATACTAAGAGAAGATCAATGAATTGAAATTAACAGCCCTACAGTAGTGTAAATATGCCAAAAAGTCATCATACTTCACTTTCAATTTATATTCCTTGAACTTGAACATCTTACCTGGCAAGAACGCAGGGAAATTCGGATCACCAGTACCACTGCCCAAGTTCCCCAAAGGCCCCATAACCTGAGCTCCACCATACAAAAATGACCCCCTTCCAGCGCCTTGAACACTGCCTTTCGCTTTAGCAACTAACGCACTCTTGGACTTGCTTGCCTCTGAAGGAGATTCAACTTCTCCATGATCAGAAGCACTTTTATTTAGAGCAGCTTTTGGAGGAGATGAAACTTGAGATCCACTACTAGGATTCTGCACAAACTGCTGCACAGAAGATTGCCCTCGATTCTGAACAAGATTACGCTGAGAAGCATGCAGCTGGGCAGGTGGAGAAATTCTGTTAACTTGATTATTAGACCCCGATGGTTGGAAGCTCATCTGTGGCAAGCTATTTATTCCTCTTCCTTGACCCCTCAGCTGCAGAGATTGATTAGAGATCACAGATGAGGAACCTGAAGATAGCAATGGTAAGTTGTTTGAAGGCTTCCCAGCATGTGTTGAAGTTTTATCATCAACATAAAGCTTGTCCATTCCCATGGAATCCACCACATTCTTTCCTCTTTGCATTGCACTGGTTTGTGCTGTGGGAAAAGTTTCATCCCCAACCGTAGGTTGAACATTTTGGTTTGTCATCCCAGCTTGTGCATCCCTCTTCTGTGTTAAAGGAATCTCTTTGGAAGAGGAACCAGAAGGGTAAAAAGGAGGAGAAGCAGAATTTAAGCTTGATGCAAAAACATGTTTTTTTGCTGGAACTGCTTCTGATTCCACATTGGACATGGGTCTAGATATCCTTGCATAACTAGAATGTGAAGGTTTCTCAGCAGACTTCCCAGATCTATGAGAACAAATATAAAAAAAATAATAGAAGAGACAAATGGAAGATAGTCACTAAAAGGATTACAAGGAGACTGAAAATAATATAATAGATCGAAAAATACTTTTACTCACTGTTGGTTCTGGCTAGGAGGTGCGTCGTTATTCTTAAAAGATGGCTGATATCTTCTAGGCCCTCGTCCTCTCACACTCTTAGGAGCATTATTCTGATTATTATTCTTATTTGAATTGTTTCCAGTACTAAATGTCCTCGGCCTGTTTCCTCGTCCATATCCGCGTTCTGGACCTCTATTTCTACCACGGCCTCGATAACGGCCCCTAGAAGTCCTCCTTCCCTGAAATAATAAAAAGACAGAAAAACTCATTCAAGTACAAAGAAAATTATTGGAGAATAAAACCAGATGCCAACTCAACAATCATTTAGCACATTGGTAGCCATTCACCTCTTCGTAGTGCCTTTCCTGCATAGTCAGCTCCTCAAATTTGTCATGTCCCCATTTCTTGTCATCTTTCGACTCCCATAATTTTCTACCACCAAAGGTTCGCCTAAAGGTTTTCCAGGAAAAAGAAACTCTAAATTAATATATTTTCACCATGGAAAATAAATTCCCTATAGCACAACAGAATAAAAGAAAGAAGAACCCGAAAGATACAGATATAGATACTTTAAAATGCAGGTGTTAAAGGTGCATAGTATGTAGGAGCTGTCTTAATGAGAGAGAGAAAGGAAGCAATATTGCAACAGGCTTTTCACAGATAAAGCTATTCATAGGAATAGTAAATCAGCTAAGCAAGTCAGCTTAAATCTTATACATCTGATTAAAAAAGGAAAAAGCAATTTCCACCAACCATGTTTTCCTACAGCCTAGAATTCAGGAAAATCTATAAACTGGCAATGTTATGCAGATACAAAATCCAAAAGAACAGATTGCACAGCTCAAAATATATGGAGTGCATTACTCATATCAAGCGGATAAAGTCACACTGTCGCCTGGAATTTGAAATCCCTTAAGACAAGGTGGATTTGGTCGGACTATTACAAGAAATTTCATTCATAACATAAAGGGCACAAAAAGTCTTTAGTTATAACTTGAGCAAATTCAGTCTGGATAGCAAAATGAGAATGCACAGAGATCATACAAAAACCAACTTACTCATGCAACACAACTGCCCAGCTAAAGTCTCGGTTAACCCACCCTCTGTAGGGAAAAAGGCAAGATGTTAATTGTTAAATAGGTTTCGAACTCAACTCAATCACCAAGCACAAGATGTTTCATCGGAGAAACTTGGTTGGGGTCACAGGTTAAGCACAGAAGCTATATTCAGGGAAACTCTATCTCTCAACAAGCTTAGACAACATACTTCAAGGTGACTTCCAGACATGGGGAACGGAGAAAGAGTGAGATGCCAAATTTTACATTTGGCTAGGACATCAAACTTAGAAGCTACTATTATTTCAACCATGCAATGGAGTAAAACAACAATAACCAAGGGAACATGTACATTCTTTGATTAGGAAGTTAGCTTTCTTGAGCTATGCCATGTAACACAAGATGCCTACTTTTCACAAGCCCATGCACACTTTTTTTTGGGGGAGCCCATGCCCTCTTAACATTAACTGCAAGTAATCACCATTTTATTTCCTACTGATTAAGAAACCTAACATTTAACCTAAACATCTGTGAGGGCATTAAGTTTATTCACCTTTACCAATGCCCAAGTTTCATTAAGCCTGAAACTCACATATCTGTCTTCTAAAGTTTAATTCCCAGCTGTCGGCAAGTCCATGAACTACCTTTTGCTAGATTAAAGGCCATACAGTAGTAAAAAAGTGCCAGTAACAAATTCAGTGAAAATCCACATGCATAAGATGAAATGATAATCAGAAAAGAACAGAACAAGTTTTCCAAAAGCATAACTAACTGTGTTACCAAAATTCAACTTCTTTACCTTACTCAAGCAGTACATGAAAATGGAACTACCTTTTGCTGGATTAAAGGCCACACAGTAGTAAAAAAATGCCAGTAACAAAATTCAGTGCCAATCCACATGCATAAGATGAAATGATAATCAGAAAAGAACAGAACAAGTTTTCAAAAAGCATAACTAACTGTATTACCGAAATTCAACTACCTTACTCAAGCACTACATGAAAATTTTAATATAACATTCAGGTCAGACAGACAACTGCATGATCAAGACCAAGATTTTTAACTTATATTTAGCTCAGATAGTCAAACTCATAGTGGCCTAATGTGAATCAAATAGGTAATTCTTAGATTAAATATCATTACTTCCCAAACAACACCTCTAATAACAATCAATTAAAACATCCTAGAAACTGTGGCAAATGCAACTAAATTCATGAATCCTCGGTCCATTACCTGTGCCGCCCACCAGCATTGTCCCGGAACCTGTCATCATGCATATAAAAAGCCCCAGCAGTTGGAACAGCATATGGCTCATTCTCTTTCTTCTCTTCTTCTTCCTCCTCCTCCCTCTGTTCATTATCATTATTATTTATGTCACCGTTTCCATCCTCATCCATCCCTTGCTGGCCTTCTGTTGCTACTGCCCCAACTCTTTCCTCAGCCATTGCTTTACCTCCCTTCACCTCCACTACCTCCTTCGCCAGATCACTAACTTCTCCAACTTCACGGTCTCTCTCTTCATACTCTTCCACTTCCTCATACTCTTCATCCTCGAACTCCTCAATTATCTCATCGTCATCCTCTACGTACTCCTCGTCATCCTCCACATCGTCCTCATAATCCGCAGCAGCGCCTTGCCCATCCGATTCCCCATCAGAGTCAACGATTCTCCTCGAAGGCTTTGGCTTATCTCTCCTCCCTATGTCCTGCCCATCTCTTCTCTCATCCTCCTCCTCATCATCACTAGCCTCTCTTCTCCGCATCTTCAGTGATAACTTCGTCTCCTCTGGATCACTCTCGTACTCCAACTCCTCCTCTTTCGCCTCCTCGGCCATCCTGTCAAAAAGAAGAAGATAAAAAAGACCCTTGTTTTCACTCAATCTACACAAAACATCCGATAAAAATTCACTCCCTATCCAAAATTAACCCAAACCAAATCCAATTAATTGAATAAATTAGGGTTTTTAGGGGTTGGAATCAAGGAATTAAAGGGGTTAGGCTAGGGTAGGGAAAGCCCTAGATTTTCCTCTCCCTTCTCTGTTAGGTGGAAAAGCTTTTTTAAAAAAATAAATACAGAAGAAGGAGATGGGATGGGGGTGTGATTTTTTTCCCTTTTTCTAGAGATATTTTTTCTTTTTTTTTTTTTATTATCTTGGATTTATCACAGAAGGTAGCGGACATCACATATATACGGCAGGCGGGGTTGATGACGTTATGATAAAAAGGCTTTGGGTCAGGTGGTGAGTCATCACGTGATGGGGCATGAAATGAATTATCTATTTTTATGGGGTTATGACGAATTTCGAGGATCTTCACAATTCAATTGTTAAACAATAATGGTAATTTACATAAACCTCCCCTAGATTTTAAAAACATTAAAAACACTTCCCACTTTATTCTTGATTTTATATTGAACTCCTACTTCTTTTTTGGTAACCAAAGTATCTATGAGTCATCAACCAATCCAGGTGAATAACTCAGGACCTCTCATTTTGCATGTTATGACAAGGTACATAAGTGAGAGAAATCCCATCCTCGTACCACACACCCCTTTTCAACTTCAACTCCTTACTTTGTTTTTCATAACTCAATATTTAAGAGTTATCGGTTAATTCAAAAACAAATCAAAGGCACAAAGCTAACATGTGACATTAAATCACTTCTCATGTGATTCGAATTCAAAATTTCTCATTTAACATACTAGATGAAGGTACATAAATGTGGGAGGTTGCGCCATTGAACCACACACCTCTAGTCAACTCTCTCTCTCTCTTTTATTTTGTTTTTATTTTTTTATTTTTTGTAACTAAATATTTAAGAGTTATTGACTAGTTCATGAGAGATTCCATACAAAGAATCTTAAGTGAGGAATGTCGCAACATCACCGTACCACTCTTGTCCAACTCCCTCTTTTGTTGTTAACTATTGAACTTCTTCCACATGATGCCGAGCCTTAATTTTTTTTTGGAGAAGGTTGGGCCTTAATTTGATTTATGAAGTACATATAGGACCATAGAAAGCTTTATACTCATAAGGTAGGAAAATCACCAGCAGGCAGAAGATAGGTTCAATTATGGGCCTATGGCCTGTGTATCTTTTTCTTTGATAGACCTGCGTCTCATATTATCCGAAACATTTGTTATTTTTTCCACTTTTCTTTCTTTTCTTCTCATTTTCATTTTAGGAGTCAAAAGAAAAACATAAGACTAGTTATTTGTTTTAATTTTTTTTATTTATTGAGCCAAGATTTTCTTCTCAAAATACATTATCAAAACTGTATATACTTGTTTGATTTTTAATTCTAAACAAAATCATAAAAGAATGATAAATACATTTTTTTTTAATTGAATTTTACTTTTTATTGAATTTTATAAAAGTTACATTTTTGAGTGAGAATGGAAAGGATAACCAAATATGCACTTCAAAAGCAACATGAATGTATAATTCATTTACCCTTCTTGCTTTCTTTCTTTCTTTTTTTGTTTTAAGTGAAAATGAGGTTTTTTAACTTAAATTGGATGGTCAAAATTATAAATTATTTTATATATTTCAATGTGTATTTATTGTTTATTTTCGAATTATATTATTTTTTATTTATTTATTATCTCTCTTCTTCTTTTTTCTCACTTATTATTCTTATTATTTATTAATGGTAAAAATAGATACTAAGTATCTCCGTTTCATAATATAATGTTAAATTATTTTTCACAAAAATTAAGAAAATATGAAATCAAGATATTTTTTTAGCGAAATACCTATAATACAATGTATTAATTTTATAAATTTCTTATTTTAAGGCTTTATCTTCTCTCTTCATATTTTAAAGCTTTATAAAATGTGAATGAGTTAAAGTTTTGTGAATTACTAAGTAATGATACATTAAATAAATTGAGGTATTTTTGGAGAAAAAAGTTTATAAAGGGAAAAAATCACTTTATAATATGAAACTTCAAATATGACAGTTTAGCCTTATATTATGAAACAAAAATAGTATCTTACATAAAAAATTCTATGATTCTCTTAATCATTAATTCGTGTGTAAAGTTATTCATATCCTTGACCGAAGGTAATATATTAATCGTAATACTAATAGTGTAACAGATAAGTTGGCTCATATAGGCTCTAAAATATCTTCCTATTAAATTTGATTTAATTAGATTCTCCTTGAACTATACGCTAAAGTTGGTTTTGATATGTTGATATAAATGTTGTGGGTTGTTCAGAAAAAAAAAATTATTTCACGTTTAGACTCAATATATTTATCAATAAATATATATGAAACGGATCTAAATCATAAATAAAAAACAAACTTTCAATTAAGATAAGATTCGAACTCAAAACATCTAACTTACTAAATTACAAACAAGTAAATTTGAAAGTAAAATCCGTGAGACTTTTGTGTGTATAATACATTTACTACACTTAGCTAGCAGTTGCAACATTAGTGAATATAAGTCCATAGTTATCCATATTCACAACATCCACTTACATAAATCAGATTATATAAGATAACCTTACACACTACTTTTTCATATGCATTTCATTAAAATCAACCCACATATATATATATATATATATATTAAGGTTAGCTTTGCCTAGAAAACAACTATACAGAGTCTATAGAAAGAGACTAAAAGAAAAAAATGGCTCACAAAAATGAGATGAACAAGACTAGAATTATCTTTCTTTGGTTGATCTTTACCACGGCGATGATCGCTGGAGTTGTAGCGATGGATGCACCGGAGCCAGAGCCAGAGCCGGAGCCGGCGTCGATGGCCAGCTGCAGTATTAAATGTAGATTGGATTGCCTTTTATCAAAAGCCCCTCTTTGTGTTTCTGATTGTTTGAAAAGATGTGAAATTTCAGTGATAGATACCCTTGGCAAGTGTACATTCTCATGTGCAAAATCAAGTTGCACCAATTTAATTTCTGGTAGTTATTTAATTAATTGTTACTCAATTTTTTGAGTTTTTATAATTTCGATTTATTTTGAGTTAAAATTGAAATTAAATTTAAGATTTTTTATTTGTTGAATTTTTTTATAGATGACAGAAAACTAAAAGGATGCGTGACTTCTTGCTACAACAATTGCAATCATATATAGGCCTTGAAAGAAGTATGAAGATGGATGGAGCACAAATTTCATAGTTAATTAGCCATATATATGTAATGATTAAAAAAAAATTTGAAATAAAATTCAGGTTACGAAGATATGCTATGTTTTGTTCTAAACAAATTTTTTGCTGTTAATGAAATTATGGTTTAAATGTATGGTAAAGGTAAATATATATATTTATATATTTTTAAAACATGGTAAAGGTATTTTTTTTAAGAAAATATTCATTAATTTAAACTAAATCTGTTTGTACGAGCGATGACGAATAGCACAATCAATATTTATTAGTCATATGTTAGAGGGTAGTTTGAGATTGATAAGATTGTCTAATACACTTTTACCTGATTGAAATTATTTAATGAATCTTTTAATATATTTGTTTAAAGATTCATCTATTTTTTTCATTTATTTTTTATAATAATTTTATTAATAATACCTTATAAAATAAAAGATAAATTATAAACTTTAAAATATAAGTTATTCATTTATTAATCGAGTATCGATACGTTAGAATGATAATTTGAGGGTAATTCGAGATTATTATTGCCGTCTAAATACACTTTCTCCACAAGAGAACACTACTTCTAACCATATGTTAGAGAAATAGTTTAAGATGGATCAGATTGTCTACACTTTTTCCCGCAACAGATCAATTCATAATAATCATTATTACATTTTGTTTTCATATTTTAACAGCTGATGAAAACATAATTATTCTTCAGATATAATAAATCACTACATTTCCTGCAGTAATTCTTTGAGCAAACACAACGAGCTAAGCAGAATCTACCCAGTTTTTTCACATCTGCAAAGCCAAATAAACAGTTCAATCAATCTCTCATTAATCTAATTCTCCAATTACATAATAATTAAAAAAAAAGAAACCAAATTAGATATAATTAAAAAAAAAGAGTAATAATAATTACTTGGAAGATTCTTCATAGGATGAATGGAAACCGAATTCATTTGAGGAAAAAGGTTTAAAACATTTATTGTTCTTGAAACAATTGAGAAGACAAGCAGGCTTATGATCTTTATTTTCCCTTTTATTGCAAAGCTTCTTACAGCTTTTCCTGCACTGTTTATCCACTTTTTTTGCCTGAATCATAAGGATCATGAAGATCATGATAATCGCCAACAACATTAAGCGGCGTCGTCTGTTAAATGCCTCCATCCCTGTTTCAATGTCTATGAAGAAAACTTCATCTGTAGCCAAGAAGAAGACAAGAGGAGTGAGATCCTCTTACATAATATAATATATGAACCGCCATAAGAAGAAAAGGACAGATTAAAAAGGGTTAAATTTCAATTTGATCCTTGAAATTGGATACGTGTTTGTCAATGGAGGACATCATTTTGCAATTCTTCTATATTATGTGGATTTTGTGGTTATGGAGATTGTAGGTTATAGACAAGATTTGTGTGGTCTAATAGCTTGACCTTCTCACTTAAAATTCTCCACATGACATGTCAAGTGAGAGATCTTGAGTTCAAGTTACTTTAAAAAGCGGTTTAATGTCTTATGCTAGTTTAATACTGTTGTTTAGGGCGTTATGCTCTCCAATTTCTTTCAGAGATTAGTGAATGATTCTCGGATAACGAAATTACCAAAGAGATTGTAGACTAGAAAAAGGAGAAGATCAGAAGAAAAAGGGTGAAGAAATAGTGTGTGCTAGTGGTATTGATGATTACGACGAGAAATAATAGATGAGAATGGAGAAAA
This sequence comes from Catharanthus roseus, assembly GCA_028651295.1. Taxonomy (NCBI): domain Eukaryota; kingdom Viridiplantae; phylum Streptophyta; class Magnoliopsida; order Gentianales; family Apocynaceae; genus Catharanthus; species Catharanthus roseus. The sequence continues at coordinate 394,567 of JAPQWS010000144.1, forward strand.
AATATTAGGAAAAATAAAAAATATATATTTTCCTAAAATGGATTTCTTAGAATATTTTTTTATATTGAGTTTTAAGGGAAAAACTCGATATTTTGCTTTTAATTGAAAGGGTAAAAAGGTATTTTAAATTTTCAAATTAATTTGATGCATTTGTTTAGTCCATGAATATTTATTTGCAGAAAGTTTTAGTTCCTGTCACATTGAAATCCGACAATAAAAAATATGTAAGTCTCTCAGACCAAAATTAAAAAAAGATATTTTACTTACTCAACTCACCATCACTCTATTAAAAAGAATAATGAGATCTAATTGAGTACTTGAGATATTTTTGGGGTCTATATGAAATTTTCTCAAATACCTAAATATTTCCTCCAAATTTATAGAAAAGTTCTATAATTGAATACTTGAAATATTCTTGGAGTTAAAACTTGTTTTTTCTTCAAATTTTGAGAAAATTTCAAACAAACCCCAATAATACTTTAGATTTTTAATTAGATCCCATTATTTTTTTTTAATAAAATGATGAGTGAGTTGAGCAAGTGTAATGCCATTTTTTAACTTACTCATGAGTCAAGTGGAGACTCACATGTTTTACCAGGACTAATAATTTTTTTAAAATAAATGTTTGGAAATTAAAAAATTAAAAAAGATTAAGGACTAACTTAAGACTAAAAAAATAATTTAGCAACTAATATTACCAATTTATCTAATTTTTATGTTGAAAAACATGTCAAATTTTTAATTTCTTTTTGGAGTTTGTAACCAGGGAATTATTTGTGGAAAAGATAAGCTTTTATAAGAAAAGATGTGGACCTCATAACAAGAAAAAAAAACAAATTTAAAGAAGAGATGTGAGTTTCAAAATAAAATAGAAAAAAATTTTATTTTTAAAAATGCCTCAAATTTTTTATTTTCTTGAAGTAATGAATTGGTTATGGAAAGATGTGGGTCCTACTGTGAAAAGGCAAAGTTTTATAAAGAAAGATGTGAGTCTAATAGTAAAAAAGGCAAACCGATCGTAAAAAGATATGTAAAATCTAAAGTGAGAAACTGACAAATTTTTATTTTGGAAACTCTGTCTAATTTAAGACTAAGACTTAACCAAATATTTTATGGAATTTGAATTTATATTTTCATCTACTCCCTTTGCCATGAAAATTTGTCTTAAGGTCTTCATTCAAAAATTATGTGACATGTGTTTAATGTGTGCCACATTATCCATAAGTGGAAATATGAACCAGGTCCATAGTAAAAATTTCTTTTTGCCTTAACATACATTTAATTTCTTAGTGGTATATATATATATGTGTATATATATATATATTGCTGTGAGTGGATTCAACAAAAAGAGAAGTAGAGAAAACAAACGAGAGAGAGAAAGAGAGAGAGGGGAAAAAAATGGAGAAAAATATGATGAGGAAAGTTATTATAGGGGTTTCATTGATGTTGACAGTTCTAAGCGCAGTTGTTGCAGAGAACGATGCTGTTGAACCCCAATCAGTTAAGAAATGTATCATAGTATGTGCCATTGAGTGCATTATAGTTAGAGCATTTTGGTGTATTCCAGATTGCTTGACAAGATGCAGATCTCATGTCCCAGAAGCTCTTTCTACTTGTACATTTTCTTGTACAGATTCAAAATGCTCCAACTTCACTTCAGGTATATAAATGAATCTATATACTTTTTTTTTGAATTTATTAGGTCTCTAACAGATCTTTAACACTTATGATGAATGATTTCTTAATGGATTTCCATATGATTTTGTATTTTGCAGATCCAAAGAGACTGGAAGGATGTGCGGGTTCTTGCTACGATGGGTGCAGCCGCAGTCTTTGAAAGATGCTGCATTTTTCAGCAACTGAAATTTATTCAGTAGTAGAATGAATGAATGTATACAAGTCTTTTCATCATATTTTTAATGGAGAAGGGAAATAATTGATATGTTGCACTACTACTATCATTTTTTATATGAAATGAAATGTTCCTTAAAAAATATATTTCTTCTATGAAGAGAAAGATTTTACCCCCACAGATGATTGAGGGCAGATGCCACAAGAATTGCAATTATATTTCTATATAGGGAGAGTTCATTGAAATATCTTATAACAATTCTCGTAAGTCCCAAAACAAATAACTGAAATTTTAATTTTTATATCACATTAACTAAAATTTTAGGACAGAAATTGGTTCCTCGTTATTAAATACAATATACTTTGACAAACAAATATATATATATATTGCGTGTCATTTATTGGAAGGGAAAAATAGTTAAAATATATTTATCCATATATTCTATGATTCGTAATAAATGTAATTGGCGCTTAATATAATATTTGTAGGGAACCATAAGTTTTAAGTATTTTGCCCTCCTAGGCTTTTCCCTTAAAAAAAACCCCTTTTTTTAACAGGCTACTAAAGTGACCTAATTTTTTTTTATGCTTGATTGTGCGTTATTAATTAGGATAACGCACAATGGTTGTGCGTTATCACTTAATCACATCCAGGTGGCAGATAACGCACAATGAACCCTTGACCGCATGAGGAATAACACAAAAGACTTACCACTAGACCACCATCGGATTATATTCAACAAGTGCATGAAATTTTATTTAACAATAACTTACTTACGTATTCCAATATTTAACTACTTCAATCATTTGAATTTTTAATTAGAGCAAAAATAAGACTGCTCCTCTGTTTAATTTTCAAATTTGTGCCATAATTTTTTAGTTAACAAGAGAGAAAGTATTAGAAAATTACAAAAACGTAAATTAAAAGGAAAATAGGAGGTTTTTGTGGGAACGGTTTTTGTGCGTAGGTCTCGAAAAAATAACTGAAATGCCCACAAGAATCGCCTCAATCGGACGTTCGAGCGCAAAGTTATGCCCCGTCAAAGTTTTCGATTGTACGAAACGATTTTTTTGCCCCGAAAAGCGTTCGGATCACTTTTTCGACGATGCCATTACGTTCCTCTTTACGAGAATCATAAAAATGAGTGGTCATACGCGTGAAACGGACATCCGATCGTAGAGTTATTCATGTTTAAAGTATTCCAAATACCTTAAAATTTATTTCTTCCTAATCAACGTAAACAAGATAACGCATAATCATTGTGCGTTATCATCAAGATAATGCACAATGGTTGTGCGTTATCATCCACCTCAGCACTTAACGCGGATTAAACCCGTGATTAGCTATAACGCACAACCATTGTGCTTTATCTCATTTGATAACGCGCAATGACTGTGCGTTATGGCCTCTTGAAGAATAAAAAAAAAATTTTAAGCCTATTTAGTACCCATTTTTTGAAAATTGGCTAAATAAAGAAAAAAATCGCCCTCCTAAGTAATAAGAAGGGTAGAGTTGGCTTGATTTGAATTTTCTTTTTGAAGTTTATAAAAGTTAATTTAATTGTGAGAAAAAAATGTAAGATTTAGAGTAAAAAATAATTTTAAATATTCGACTATTTTTTGTTACTTTTTCTCATGGAGAGCATCAAATTTGTGAGTTCGAATTATGTACTCGAACACTAATCAAGTTCGTTTGATTAATGTTTCAAACTCATATGAACAATAACTTTGATTATCCATACATGACTTTTTTTAGAAAAAAATATAGTGTAGATGTTGCTCCTTCACTATTTTTATTATTTTCATTTTATGTCCCTACTCATTTTTATTACTATATCTGGTCGAAAATATAAGTCCTTTTAGGGAGTTTGAAAAATGATAAAAAATATAAGTCCTTTTACACTTTTTAATAAGTATTGATTGCATTTATTTTTTCTTTACCCATCTTTTTATGCATTTATTATACTCTTATTGTCTATCCTTTCCTTATTTACTAAAAGCATATAGATATTTCAAAAATTACCTTATTTTCCACACTATGGGTCAAAAGATGTATTTCTTGACTTGTGAACTAGGTCCACAATATAATTTCTTAGTAGTATATATATATATATATATATTAGTCTTAATGGATTCAAAAAACAAAGAAAGTAGAGAAAATTAATAAGAGAGACAATATGAAGAAAATTATGATGACAAAAATTATTATTGGGCTCTCATTGATCTTGACAATTCTAACGAGGAGTTGTTGCAGAGGATCATGATGTTGAACCCCAAAAAACAAACAAGAAATGTGTCGTAAAATGTCTCATTAAGTGTATTTTTATTAATTGTAATATTGTAGATTGCTTTAAAAAATGCAAATCTCGGGTTCCAGAGTCTCTTTCTACTTGTGCAATTTCTTGTACAAATTCAAAATGCTCCAGCTTCACCTCAGGTATGTTCATTTGCTTCCTAAACCCTTTTGTTGAGAATCGCATGTCAATTAGTTAACGAAAAAATAAATTATTAAAAAAAATTAGATAATCATCTGTTTTTGGTGATATATTTTTGCCGTAAGTAAAATTAAGACCTCATTTTTAATATAATATCTTAGTTTTACGTTCTAAATACCCTTGTTCATTAATGGATGGATATATTGATATTTTTTTCTATAAAAAAAAAAAAAAAGAATCCTTATATTTTTTGTGGTGAGTTAGATTTAAAGGGATCTTTAACACTTATAATAAATGATTTCTTAATGGATTTTCATATGATTTCGTATTTTGTAGATCCAAAGAGACTTGAAGGATGTGCGGGTTCTTGCTACGATGGGTGCAGCCCTAGTCTTTGAAAGATGCTGCATTTTTCACCAACTAAACTATTCATTAGTAGAATATTTTCACCATACTTGTAATGGAGAAAGTAATCAATTGATATGTATGTTATGGTGCTACTTTCATTTATGATATAAAATGTTCATTAAAATATATATATATATATATATTTCCCCTATGAAGTGAGAACGATTTTACCCCCACATATAGATGCCAAAAGAATCGCAATTACAGTTTTTTATTGAGAATTTCACTCAAAATATCTTCTAATTATTCAAGGAAGTTGCAAAATAAATAAGTAAAATTTTATTTTTAATAACAATTAATTAAAGTAATATGAGAGAAATTGGTATGCCTTATAAATATAATATATAATTTGATAAATAAAATGTATACGCATGCATTACGTGCCATTAATGGGAAGGGCGAAATAATCAAAATATATAATTCTTTCTAAATAGTAACCATCCAAATATTCTATGCATTCATGATAAACGTAATTTTAGTGGCTAATATTCGTAGTAAATGTTAATTAATATTAAGTATTTTGCCCTTCTAACAAAGAACAAAGAAGAAGAAGGGAATTGGCTCAATTGGGATAGCAATTTAATTTGAATATTTTATATTTTTTCATTATTAGAGTTTATGAAAGTTAAATTAATCTTGAAAGTAGACGTGTGGTCCGGAGGGAAAAAACAAGCAAAAAAACTCAAATTGAACTGCAATCCGAGCCTTGGTTGATATGACATAAAATGTTCTTAAGAAAATATATATGTTCTATGAAGAGAGAAAATATTTTACACCAAATCATTGAGAGCAGATGCCCAAAGAATAAATTATAATTCTTTATTTATGTGATTGTTAATTGTGCTAAAGTTATTCCCACTACATGAAATTAAAATTTTGCTATGAATATGATTTTTGAAGGGTTAAAATCTCAAAAATTAAATTACTTGGGGATTAAATAGGAAAATCATCTTTTATATATATATATATATTGTGAATTATGTCTCTACTTTTAAAAATAAGAGTATTTTATCATCAAGCTATTTCTCGTAATTATAATTAAACTATATAGATAGATCTCTTGGGTAAAGAAGTACGTTTCTATTTATAAAAATAAAGGATAAAAGAATTAAACACAATTGTGATGTAGCTTAATTAGCATTGTTAAACTTAAAACGGGCTTAAGTTCGAAGATGCAAGTTAATTATATCGGACTATTTTAAATGTAAGTTGGTGTTGTTAGTTTGGTCCAAGTTGACCCATTTTGATAGTAGTTATTTAATATGAAATAAAGAATTTAATTTTTTCACTTGTGGACCGCTCTACAATAAAATTTATATTTCCATACTTGTGAATCGGGTACATAATATTAATTTTTTCCTGCCCAAAAGGTATATCCAAAGACTTATATAAACTTGGGTGCCAAATAGAGTCTCACGCATTCTCTTCACAACATCAATTTTCTCTCAGATCCTTGCAACAGAAGAGTGAAGGTATAGAAAGAGAGAGGAGAAAATGGTCCAAAATAGACATGTTGGGATTCTGTTGATGTTTATAGCTCTAGTTTTGTCGGGGGAAGGGGAAGCCTTAGCCCCATGGCTTGGTTGCACTCTACAATGTACATTATGCATCTTTCTAAGAATGCCCTCTTGTATAACTGATTGCTTTAAAAAATGTCATTCTCCTCAAGTTTCAGAAGCCATCTTTAATTGTACATCTTTATGTGCAAATTCAACTTGCAGCAACTTTATTTCAGGTATTACAAATTGATTATGATGCTCTTATCCCACATGTCGTATATTTGATGTCATTATATATATTACTGGGTGATGTCAAGCCCATAAATCGTGTTCTTGAACCTCTGTGGGAGCGGGATTTGACGTAGATTATCACTAATAACTCACAAAGCCCTTAATTTGTTATACATATGTGATATATTTGATGTATTAGTGGCCGTTCCTAAACCTTCTGTCACTAATAACTTACCCAACCCTTAAATTTGTTATGTATATGTGAGGAAAAAGTTTGATTTGATGTTTCGTTCAATTTGCAGATGCGGTTAAATTTGAAGAATGCATAAGTTCTTGCAGTGATAATTGCAAGAAGAGATCATTCAGAAATATGCCTATGTAATAGTAAATTTTTTATCATGTACTTAGATAGAGTTTTAAAAAGGTGAAGTGTTTTTAGAAGAATATTTGAGATGTTTACTAATATAGCTCAATAAAATACCATCTTTATGACATTTTCTTGGTTTGGTTTTGAAAATTTAGATGATTGGGCTTTGGAGATGTTAATTATGGGGGGCAGATCCATACAGCATGCACGCGTGATCTCTTTGTAAATTTGTTTTTAGTTCTTGTGATCATTACAAGTAAGTGAAATCAAAGGCAAAAGAAGGAACATCCTTACCTACTACCAACACTGTATATAGTACTAATAAAAAAGAGTAATTTATTCCTCTTGTCATTTAAAGCTTAATAACCCTGGGACAAAAAAGAAAATAAAAGGACAAAAAAGAAAATATATGAAAAAGTTAGCAACCCGTGACAAAAAATGTTTGGATAAGGGAAAAACTATGGCATGTGAAGTTTAGCAGTGGAGGTGGAGGTGGAGGAGGCTATTAAACAATCCCTTACTTTATGTGATGAGCCATGGACTGCTCGTAGACTTACATGATTAGACTAATTAGAGATGAAAGATTAATCGTATTTGAAATTAAAGTATTAAGGGATATACTTTTTTATATTCTCTTAAACTTTCATAATTGACCGGCTAAAACGAGCTTGTACATGAATTTTGCTGTCATCCTAGTGTGATGTTTGTGGACGGTTCAAATGGACGAATTGAGTCCCATCATCATCGTTATGTATATATTATCATATTAGTTTCCGAAATCAGCTTGAAGCCATAGCAGTAGTTGGTAGTTGTTGCTAAGAATAACTTTGATTATTAGAGATTACAGCATTCTGTTAAATTAGCCATAAACTATATATAACTTTCACGTGCCATGGAATTGGAGATCAAGTGCTGACTCGATTCTTGAAGAGGAATTTGCAGGACACCCTGTCATATGGAGCTTCCGACACCACAGGAGAAGACAAAAAACTATCACATGCCAACTTCCAAGTTTCATAAACTTCTGCCATTGCTATGCTTCTTTTCTGAGATTTGAATGTATATAGTGGAGTTAAGATTTGTCTAATACAACTTATTTGATTTCTCATGTATAAGTCCGCCAATACAAAAAGTTATCTAACACAATTTATATAGTTTTGTATAATTTACGCGCTGTATAGAAAATTAAATATTATTGTTCAAAACCTAACCATATTGCTTTCGGTTGAAATGGGAGTGACTAGATAGATACACTTTGGATTGGGACCCTAGTACAATACTAGTAATACACTTTATAAAAACCCTTGATTAGACCACCCAAACTCCAACAGATGTTGTGACTTAGGGGCCAAAGTTTCCCTGCACAAAGATGGAAGTGAAGAAACTAAGAGCACTAGTCATGTTGGTTTTGGCAATGGGGTTGATTGTAGACCAATCTTGTGCATCTTTCAAGGACTGTTATGCCAAATGTTTTGTTCTATGTATGATAGAACCTTCACAAACTCTATGTTCTTGCACAACCCAATGCTTCAAAGAATGCATCTTTTCAAATCCAACCACAGTCAATGAGTTTCATGAACAAACAAGCAATTATGATTTTTGCAAGCTTGGTTGTGCCTTTACTATGTGCTCAGACATTAGCAAGAAAGACAAACCAAGTAATTTCTATCTCTCTCTCTCTCTCTCTCTCCATTCCCTCCCTTGATTTCTCTGATATTACTGTACCACTGATCTCCATTGCTTCAAATAAGTTACCATTTTAACTTATATAAATTATTGTTTGAACGGTTTCTCGGATGCTCATAAAATGATGTTTTTGCTTTTTGTTGCAGATGGAGAGAAAGTGGACGGCTGCGTGGGATCTTGTTCCAAGATGTGCATCAAGAGCTACCACTAATTATATTCACGATCGAAGGATCCTTACTGCACTAATTTCCTCAAATCAATGAACCGTGTTTGATGACTCTCTATTAGCATTTAGCAGTTGTTTTTGTTTTAGTTTTTATTCTTTTCCAAGCAGAGGAGAAATTAGGATTATAATCCTCTCCTCAAAATGGATAAATTGCAATTCTATTCTTGGCGTTTCAAAGTAATGAATGTATTCCTCATTCTCAAGGTTGTACCTTTCGAATTCATTGGGATGAAAATTGTCAATGTCTTTTTTGTGGTAAATTTTGGACCCCGGAACCGCCAGTATATATTTTGTTGATTATTATGCATAGGGTTATACAACCTGACTAGTCCCAGATCCACCTACGACACGCTGAATCTCATTCAAGAGTTAAAACTTGAACATTTTATAACACCATAAGGAAGATTCCAACCTTTTAAACATTCCCAAACATTGTGTTCTAAGAATTCAATGGTTCTTTTGATGGGTGCCCTTTTTCTGGTATTCTAGAACTGAAGCCAACAGCGCAAACTGATGTTCCATAAAGAAAGAGTACATAAGACTGACTGACTATATAAGCAGAAAAATCGAAGAGCTGCACAAAAGCAGCAGAGAAAAAACCTGTACAGGCACATTTTAGATAGATAGGTCACTCATCATCCATCAAGCACCCTAGAGAAAAGATAAAGGAAGCACCATAGAGAATTACAACGCTATTATGGCATATGCATTAAGGTCAAAGAAGTATCATCGGTAGCACTTCATTTTAACATCAAGCATCTCCAGCACCATCAATTTTGAGTTAGAAGAACCCATGACTTAAGGACTGATAGGGATGAACAACAACAAAGGACATTGTCTTTTGTGTAGGCTATTGTAGGACATCTTAACATGGTTTACTCTCTCTTCGCCTCTTTCTGCTATCTCGTTTTTAACAGAAGAACAAAACAAAAAGGGAAAAGAAACAGAATTTAGGTTCCTGGAGTTGAGATTGCAACTGAGAGCTTTGATGATGCCATCAGCATTTATTCATCAGATGTCTTGGGAGAGTTTTCTGGGGTCTTCAGATCAACTTGCAGCTTGCCTTTGTGCTCCATCACACATGCTCGAAATTCTCCAACCATAAAAGCATCCTTAAACTTCAAGGCAAAAGTCGACAAACCATCTTTTCCCTCCTCAATACTATTCACACAGGCAAAAGTAATGCCCCTCTTATCCATATTGGTCAGCTTCATGTCTGGGAAAAGACTAGCATTCAGAATCAACCGAAAATTTCCCCTGGTTCTCATAATCAGCCTAGCTTTTCCAGTCCCAGTTGTCGGAATGTTGACCTTGATCTCTCCCTTCCCACGCTCCTTCCAGGCTCCATCAATATACTCAAACAAAACTGAATCGGCTGTGAAGGCAGGCTTCTCATTCTCTTCCCCTGTTTCCAAAGGAACCTCCTGCATTGAAGTGAACCCACTTCCCTCACTTTTGGTAGTAGTAGATGTCCCTGAAGTTCCAAAAAGTGAAGAACTTCCATTGTTAGAAAGGCCAAATGAGAAGGAAGGCTGATCACTTTTCAGTCCAAAAATAGAACCTGAACCAGAACCCGAAGACCGTTCTTCTGTGATTGAACCAAAAGAAAAGGTGGAACTAGAAAACCCAGTTCCAGCAAGTCCAGTAAAAGCATTTTGGCTACTTGAAAGCTGTTGAAAAGAGTTGAATGATGCAGCTTCTCCACCCTTTTCAACACTACCATTTCCATCATCTTTTTTAACATCACCTTCATCTTTCTGGGCTTCAGGATCCTTTTCAGCTCCCTTGTCGCTATTAACAGGTTCTGCACCTTCTTCAGGTTTGCTCCCAGAGTTCTCATCATTGCCCTTGTCATCGGTAGTTTCAGGTTTATTTGGCTCTTCTTTAATGTCATTTTTATCATTTCCAGCAGTAGATTCATCCTTTGGCTCATCGTTTCTGCTCTCCAATTGTTTATCCTTCTCAGCACTTCCCTGATTGATTTCCTTGCTTGCATCTACTTTTCCCTCATTTTCTGCCTGGTTTTCACTGTTTTCATTTTCATCTGTGACTGCAGCTGTTGTAGCAGCAGACCCAAGAGGAGGAACCAAACGGATACCAGCAAAAGGGTTAGAAGATGGCGCTGATGTGGTTGATGATGTCTGGTTGCGTCGAACTTTGACGATTCTTCTACTGGCAATCACCTCATCACTTGCCTTCTTGAAGGTCCCCATCTCTTGTTCAGATGTCCCCTCTTCGTCATCATCAAGGCCAGGGTTATCCCGAGATATTTCTCTTCCAGCAGCCCTCTTTTTTGAGGGTGGAAGACTGTTTTCTGTATCACCCATTGTAAAACGGAAGAAACAAGGTTTGATTCAATGAACGTCTCCTCAGACTAATTCTGCAGAGAGATGACAAAAGTCAATAACGCAAAGAGAGAGAACATACGAAGACCCACACTACCTTTTTGTCGGGAAGTGGAATATAAAACAAAAAGGTTGTTGTATAAGCTGGATGTGGGGGGGGGGCAGGGCAGCAGGAGGCGTATTAGGAGATTTACAGTGTGAAAATATGATTCTTATAACCCTAACACTACAATAAAAATGTTGGTCAACTTTGAACGTTTCAATATATCATGGAAGATTCTAGTCACTAAAACACGTGTAGCTAATATTTGGTAACATCATGTTAATTTTTGGGGCCTCGACTCATTTGCAAGCATCTGGAAGACCTACTGATATCTTACAAAACCTTGACTACGAGAAAAAAGAAACAATAACAACAAAGCTAGATTTGAAAGATCCTCATCAATTGTCTATAAATTCCATCTCAAGGATGAGCAAAACCGAACGCCAACCAGACACCAAACTCAGTATTAGCATTCATCGGACAGTAAAGTTTCATATTTGCGAGTACGAAACAGTAGGACACCCAAAATTATATAAAAACCGTAGAAATGGCGTGGACCCCACAGAACAGTGGGTATAGCATTGACCAAGGTAAGAGACTCAACCCTTGAATGCAAACTATGTATTGGTTGGATATTCATCTTAACATACTATATAGTATGGATAAATATGAGACATTAAGAAGAAAAAAGATAACAGTTTCAAGATTACATGAGATAGCTTTACACATTTTGTACTTTAAAAACTGCAAAACAAGTTAAGAAGAGAAGGAGCAACATCATGAAAAGTTCTCATCATTGTATGGTGAGGAAACAAAATAAACAGCAAATATTCCCTGGCAAACAATATAAAAAATCACCCATATAAAAGGAAAGAGAAACATCATTTTCAGCAAACAATTAAAATCCCGACATTGATAAATAAAGAAATAATTCAGAAGTATCTTAGGAAGACTGATTTTCCAACACAGCTTTGCTCAAATATGTTTGAACAACTAAAATATCCTTTGTTATGATTCAATGTTGGATACCCAATATTTTCAGCATTTAAGATGAATTGAGAAGGAATCCTTTTAAGTAAAAGAATTTGCAAATGTAAAATACATCAGTAGGAAAATCTTTATCTTGAAGAATCAACATGAACTCCCATATGGAATCCCATCTCACAAACACAAACAAACATGAAAAAAAATATTTAATTGCAGATAGGAGAGAAATTATAGAACCTTTTTGTATTAAAACAAACCCTAGAAATTATTTTCCTATTTTTACCACAAACATAGCAAATTTTCAGCTGCGTAAATACTCCTACTATCAAACGCAAGAAAAATAGCACAAATTCTCCACATCTCCGAGCTGCAAAACCTGTTTTAAACCTAAAACCCTTATTCGGAAATAGCATCCAAGAACATTTCCAGAACAAGAACCCCGAGTTTTCAGTTGAAAACAAAAACATACCAGCAGAGCATATACGTACCAAAAGCAAAAATTTGAAGCTGTAAATAGTACTGAAAAACGAAAAAGTGCTCAGAAATGAAATAAGTCACATAAAAGATTGAGAATGGACGATTCAATCGAACCTCAGAGAACTCCCGGAGATTGCGTTTAGGTAATCCTTGGACTTGGCCGGGATGCTAGTGCGTCCGTTCTTGTCGATCTACTATATAAAACCCTAGGGGCTTATGTGGCAATGCACTCCTGGAATTTATTTTTCTATTTTAAAATAGAATTTTTCTAGTAGCATCCTAACACACTTTAATATGAATTAATTTATTCTTACTCACAATAAAAAATGTAAATGTAATTAACTTTACTCAAATTTAAGGTATATAAATTTTTATGAGTGAATAATTTTTATTAGTTTTTAATAAATTTTCTATTAGATCCTATATGGTATGTGTTTTTTATCTTTAAAATGTACTTTCTTTTTTAAAATTTAAATACTTACACAGATTATTCATACTATTTTTTATGTTTAAATTGTTATAAAAGATATATTTTATCAAATTATTTCTTTAAAAAAAGGACATTAATTCCTTATGTAAACTATAAAAAGGAAGGTGAATTGTTTATCTGGTTTAAATCTTTTGTAATTTTTTTTAAAAAAAAATTTATTTGTAATATTTTATCTAAAACTCAGTTTTTAATATTCTTAATATATAATATTTTATTAATAAAATTTATTAAATAAAAATAATATTACAAAAGAGCTTGAGTGTTGTTTATTTTCCCTTTATTAAAAGGAGAAGACCCCTTTTAAAGTAAAAAACAATTGTGGAAATTTTAGAAATTGGTAGCATTATATTTTAATTCTTAAATCTGTTAATTTATCAATAGAGTGTAATCTAATAGTTTAAATTTTTATTTGTTTTTCTTTGTGTTGTATAAATTGAACAATTTGAATGAGACTTTTATTTTGAATTTTAAATAGAACATTATCAAAACATACCCTTAAGCTGTCCCTCGTGGATGGAAAGGCTCATTAGTCTTTGCCTACAATAATTATTATAAGGGAAAAAGAGCCTCAATCTGTTTGTTTTTCTTTTGTGAAATCCATTTTCAAAGGGGAAGCGCCTTCCCATTCTTGCAGTTTCATCCGTAGCAAGCCCAAGTTTCAAAACCAAACAAAGTGGCACAAGCGGTTGGTTGCAATTATCACTGACGGACAATCCATTCATAGCTCAAAAGATCCCTAACAACATCATTCAACAAGTTTTTTGCATCAACTAATTCAAAAGGAATCAAAAGAATTATCAACTAAATTGGAAAGAATCAAAAGGCACTGTAGGATCTTAAATGAAAAAAATCGTGCCATCACTAAACACCTCTTGTCCATCATTCTTCAAGTGTGTCACTTTAGGGAAAACCTTCAATACCATGGCAAAAATTTTCCTCTGAGATTCAGACACCCTCTATTGATCCGTTCCCCCATTTAAACAATTTCATTTTTCATTTAGGAGAACCAAAAACAAACAGCAGATTGGAAATGAAAAAAGTAAAGTGAAGATAAGAAACTATAGACGACTTATCACCAATATCGATATCAAAGTATACATTCACAATGACACTGACACAAAAGAATTTCATAGAAAAATGGGATTCAATGAATATGATAAAACTATAGAATAACTAAACTAACTTAATTTGGGAACACTGTCTAAATATCTGTCCTGACAAAACTCGTCTGTGCTACAAAATCACACCACCGCACAAATAAGACATCAGGTCCTCAATATCCTCTCTTGTGGTACAATACGGAAATCCTGGAAAACAAATCACAAATTCATACACGAGAGAAAGTGACTAGAAAGGAAACAAGGCAGCAAGATACTAAAATAAATAAACTCTGCTATTCAGTTCTCACAAATACACTAGAACAAGTTCTGTAGTAAGCTAAAAACCTGTATTGGGAAACAGCAAGTAATGTCAAGTGCTTGATAACAAATATTTACTAAATAAAACAGAAACAATCAAACAAATATCTCACAGAAATAAAGAACATGCCTTGAAGCAAAACTACTTTAGCTAATTCATGAAATACTAATGTAAGCTTAAAAATCTTTGAAATCCGAATAGCCTTCTTTTTACCACTCCCACCCCCCTCCCTATTTCAATAATGTAAATGAGGACAGGGTATTTTCTAATAGCGTTTTGCTTGAGTGTCCAATGATAGATCATTTTCACAAAATTTTATCTGGAAAATTCAGCTAACAGTTCTGTTGCCTTCTCCATCAAAGAGAGAATCCAAATGAATTTACTTCAGTAATTTTCTCCAAAGATTTTCTTGGCCAAGCAAATTATAAACCATTGTAAACATTTTAGCTCTAATAGCAATCGTACCTTGAGATGCACACCCAAATAAGAGCAAGAAGCCAACAACATTAAAGACCAAATGCGTTCCAATACACACTCCACAAAATATATCCCCCGTAAACAAAAATGAAAAACATGACCATGATCAGTTATTGAAGATGTAAAAGTGCAGGTTTCCCCAAAATCTAATATAAACAGATACATGAAGGTTGTTCATGTAATATACAGATTGGAGCTCTTACCTGAAAATAGTTCAGAATGCAGGAACCAAATGTCTCATTGCACCAAATGACGTGGTGTAAGCACTGTCATCAAGAAAAAAGGTAAGGTACCATCAGACTTTCATATTTAGTTGTTCTAAAGTAGCACATTGGCAGAAATATTAATGCAGGAGCAAAACATTAGAAGTCAAACCATTTTTATGCATATCAGTATAAGATATATACAACACCACCAGGAAGAGAGTGAAAGAATGACATGGGTCAGTTTGAGGTTTAACGTCTTATTCAGATACGAGAAAATAAATTACCACAAATGACTAAATGCAAGATCCATCGAATAGAAATATAGAATCTTATATGAAGACAAATATCCACAACAAATATTAGTCCGGTCATGTAATACTGAATTCCCCTCCTAAAATGAAAAGACTGGCGTGTGTTTTATATTTTAACATAACTGGAAGCCTAATTCCTACTCAACAAACAAACATAAATGCTGCAGTCTGAAAATAGAAAGTAGACTAATTGCTGCAGTCTGAAAATTAAGAGAGTAGACTGTAGCCGGGAGGTTTATCACAAAAATTTCTATAACTATATATTTACTCTGCCGATCAATACACATCAAGTCAATCAGGTTTTAGAAACATAAGAGTTTCACTAAGTAACACCATTAAAAAAGCTGACAAACTTAAAACAAGAAAGCAGAAACAAAAGGCATCTTAGACAACCAAAATTGGAGTCAACACAGCAACTAGAAGATATCAATTAATCACCAGCAACAAAACTACGATTTTCACACTGGCCCAACCAATTGCTTTTTAGGCTGACGGTTTTCCTTCATGATTCGTACCCCACTCTTCCTCAACCTCATTGCCATTGACAAGTACTGCACCATCTGTAGAGTCTGCATCCACCACTACTGCCTCTTCTTGACTCTCTTCTTGTCTCTCCTGTGGTTCTTCCTCATCGACTTGCAACTCTTCTCCTTGTTCTTCATCGGGCAACTCTTCTCCATTCTGTTCCACACCAGGATCAACAGTACAAAGTAAGAAACACAAATATAAAAAGGTGTAACTGCATAAACTCTGAACTGTCAAACATCAGTGCTGCAGTAACTCTTAGCAAAGGCAATGACATCCAAAAGAGGGGACCATATCCTCTAGATTTAAATAATAGCAGTCAAAATATTCAACAATGGAAAAATAAAATTGACCATAAGATCCCAATTTCTGAAAAAAACAGCTTCTCATAGAGCAACTACTGTTTCCTTTAGTTCAAAGAGGCTGCTGGTGCTGGATCTAAAGTCTGTATAATCATACATCGGTATCATTGTCACAGGCTGAACATAACACTTTGACTGAAAAAGGAATAACTACAGATATGACGACAATGCAACGGGAACCTCAGAAATAACTATACATAGAATGCATAGTTGCATGTGTACCTCATGATCCAAGGCTCCATTCTCAAGTGGCTGTTCCTCATCCAACTGCATATTTCTAAAAACCTCCACAAGACTGGTGGTTGATCCATCAGCGTGACTTAAATATTCAGATGCAGGTGGATACTTACCCCTACAAAATAATTGAAAGAGCAAGTGTTAGTCATGGATAATGATCTCTCTTTCACAAGTTCTACTCATGCATAGCGCCTAAACCTATTCCTTGAAATGGTGAAAAGCCAACCACATTTCAGGAACTTATGGTGGAAGCTTGCATAAACTAAAACAATCAAGCACTCTCATCCATGGTGACATAAGCACGTTCCGGAAACAAGCGAAGAGTCTTTCTTTTTTTTTCTGGTTTTTGGGGTGCGGGGGGGCTGGGGGGGTGTTTGAGGATAAGTAAAGAAATTGTAAAATTAAAATGTTATCTCACCTTGATTCGGCAGTTTTGCTTTCAACAGCAAGGGCAACTTGCCAATCCTCAAATAAATTTGGATACTCTTCCGGATCAGCTAAAGATTCTGCAGCTTTCTGATTAACCTGCACAGAAAATTCAATCCATTAATCAGAGTACAAACAATGAAAAAACATAATATTTCTTGATTAAAAGAAAGATTGATTCACATGATAAAAGTGACTCCACAAATTTATCGCCCACAGAATCACCAAACGTTCATATTTCAGAAAGAAACAAGAGTTTGAAGTGAATTAACTTATTGCGGTCATGGTCAAAAGATTCATCATAGACCCACCTGGGTAATACACTACTCTAGCCAACTGTTCAAATGAAAATGTAAACAAGTTGTCTCAAGGAAATGACAATAAAAGTTGCACATTTTGAAGCAAATCCTTCAAAGCGTGTCAAATCATCCTCTAGAGATTACAGGATTTAAGCTAGAAACCACCGGCAGATCTCCATTTATGATAATGATATAGCTAGCTCAGAACCAATACATCAAAGCAGGACACAAAAAACCAAATATATATACCAACCTTATTGAGATCCTTTCTCCAAATTGATACGATTTCTGAGACTCTACTTGGAAGATAGGATCGAGCCATAAGTGCAGCCTCAGGTATCCGATTGCTGCAAAAAGACAACTTCATTAAGGATGTTATATACAGCACCAAATCAAAAAACAATGAGTTCATCAAAATAAAAAACAATGTGAAGTGAAATAAGCCACCTGTCAATCAAAAGCTGCAAACACTCCTCCAATTTCCCCAACATGAATAGACAAAGGAATGCAACATTGTTCTTTCCATGCTCTTTGGCATGAGATGCAAGCTCAGATATGCCTTCAGCATCTCCAAGTGAAGAATATAGAAGCAGTAATCCACTCAAATCATTTGCCTGCTTTAAGCATTCCTCTGCCATCTCCAACTGGGGAACAAAAAAAGGACACATGAAACCAAACACAGAATTAGTAAGAATTAATTGCTAATTTTAGGACCTACTACAACAACAAAATGAGTAGTACCATTCCAGCAGACATAGCTAGTTCTCCCAACTGCTTCCACTTTGATTCGCTCTGTGCCACTTTAGCAATTTCCTGTTAACAGAAACAGCAGAAAAAAATGTGTCACTGGAAAAGAAGATTTCCACATGAACATAGTAGGTAATTTGAAGAAAGGACAGTTACTGTCCCGGAAAATGCTTATATCTTGATCAAATTGGCCACTGTTAGTTACCTGTGCAATGTCTAGCTTACTAAGCTGTATGGCAAGCTCAAATCTATAATCAGGATCTGTAGCAACTTCTAGTGCCTCCTCTATCATTCCTCGTGATTCCAGGAACCGAGCCACACTGGCAATAAGATCATTTTCATATTAATGTAAGGGCCAGAGAGAAAGTATAAAATAGTTTATGTAAGGGTCTGTCTTGTGTTAATGGATACTCTCATTTTTGCAATGCAAATAATACTTGCTGGAATGAAAAAGAAATCAGGATTGAATCTCGAAGGCTGAAGCAAAGATTGTGTTGGAGCAAAGCAAAACAGTAGCTCAAGGGAGCACAAGCAGCACTACTAAAGAACCCGCATGCTCAAAGACGAGCACTGACAACATTGATGTCTTCCAAAGAATTAATTAAGTGAAAACTATCTGAGGTAGATATGTGGGAAGTTTAACTAAAAGTTACTTCTCAAAGTTAGACAGAAAGAGCCAAGAGAGTTCAAGCAATCACAAAAATTCTTGACAATGGAGGTCTACCTGAAGTTCTGCAACAATTTGGATAGTAAAATTAAAAGTTCATAACGCACTTGATGCAGCATACAATATACAATGAAAAACATGATTTACCTATTAAGTTGCTCCTTTCGGAATTGATGGTAGGACCTCATTTGCCCTCTCAATGTCACCACGCATAACAAGTGTCTTGTACTCAATCAAACTGAGTAGTAAAGTATACCCCATAACACTGATAAAACAAAGAATGAGGAAGACTTTATTAATAAGCATGCTGACTGTAACTCAGCTAAAGAAACATGTTTTAAGACTGCTCACTTGGAAAACGCTATAATCAACGTGATATTTAAACTCAGTGCATACAAAAACATCAACAAGGCTACTCACTTGAATTCTTTGTCTATAAGATACACCTTGCTCTGGTTCGCTAGATAACCAAGCAAGTACATTGGCCGATCCAAATGGAACATTGTGGTAACCTGATGATCATATAATATCACATTCAGAAATGATCAAGAAATACATGGAGTCTTATACAAGATTAGAATTCAAAATAACATACCTCACCACCAACACAATAATTAAGTCTCCAAGAAGAGTTATTGTAGATGAAGCAATCACCAACCCAGATTCCAGTCCTAACTCGTTCATTTATTTCATATAGAAGTTCAAAGGCCTCTTCCACACCTTGTTCATCTACTGGTCTTCCACTGTCTAGGTAAGCAGAAACTACATCTCGCTGCAATATTGAATAAAAGTTACATGACAAATAAGGGAAAACTTCCAAGAAATCTAAACTTTTAGAGGAATATGAAAGCATAAATATGTTAGAAGCCTTACATTATATTTGAGTATGTAGAATGATGTATCACTAGCGATGGCCACTAAATCACCACTGTCAGCCCAGTAGAGATTCTGGAAATAGTTAACAGCAAAAAACTAGATAATTAGTTTTCTTTTTTGTTTTCTCCCTTATTTGTTTGATGGGCATTGTAGTGGAGTTTAAGCCAATTCATATTATTTTCTACATCAATTGAACAATAAGATGTGATAAAAGATATCCCTTACCTTAACATTAACATCAATACGTCGGATTAACCTGCACTCAGCCCAATCATAAAAGCAAATAAAATCATTTGAGCAAATAGCCAACAGATTCCCACCATAGATATGCTCAGCTGAAAAGGTTGGCCGGATGCTTTTCTTCTCCTGAAACAGGCCACCATTGTTAATTTTTATCTCAAAACAAGAGAAAGAAAAGAAAAACTCACTCAAAATACAAAATAAAGAGCTAATATCCAGATTTAACTACATAGACAAAGATCAACTTTGAAAATGAGCATTCGTACAAGCAAATAAATACTCGGTAAATGTTTTTAAAAATTAAAGAGAAACAGAATACATGCCCACAACAGATTGTTTGTAACAGAGGGTACAAGTTTCATATAGATTATGAAAATAACCATAAAAGAAAAGGACAAAAGAATATTAGGTGCAGACCTGGAAATTTTTACTGAATATCTTTATCTTCGATGTACTTTCCCTAACAGCATATTCACCATCTGAGGACCAAACAAATTCCAATGCGGAGCCAAATGACCTATTCCTCCATGCCAAAGCAGTGTAAATGATGTATTCACCATCACCACAAACGACAACAAACCTCCCATTTGGATTATGCTTCAAGTTCTGCAAATATAACAGAAAATAAAATAAATATCAAATGGCAACATTGCATGGAAAGATTATTAAGCCAGAAGTACCTTAGGAAGAGATACATATAGTTCAAAAGATGCAAAGAGAGATGTCAATCCTTTCAAGACATCCTCACAAGCAACACATATCAGTATCTACTTCTAGAAAAGAAGGGAGGAGATGGCATAAAAGATCCTCGCACAAAAAAAGGAAACTCACTTGCGGATAAAGATCACAAGTTCCCAACTCTTTAACAGCTAAAGGTAACCTTTCTCCATCAGTAACCTGAAAGATGGAAGAACTTACAACATTCAATGCCTAGGACAACAAAACTTCCACCACACTGTTAAAAGTAATCCGTTCATACCTCATAATCTGCACCTACACTCTTAATGTTGACAGTCTGAATCTCATTATGCTTGGCCCAAATAATTTTGCCACTGTTATCCATGCTAGCCACAGGTACCTCGCGGCCTAATTTTACCATTATCGTTCCTTCATCATAACCAATTACAACCCTGTAAAGGAAGCATATCAGAAAACTATTTCTGCAGAAAACGGTTTGGAAATTGAATGATATTCAGGACCTTCTCTTTCATTTTACTTTCAGTACCTCCCAAAATCCCATGAAATAAAGATCAATTTTACAAAATCCCATGACATAGGGATCAATGTATCATATTATGGACGGCCTTCTTATCGGCTTTAATGTACCCACCAATTTTACACTTTACTTTCAGTACCACCTAATTTTACAAAACTACTGTAGCTATGAAAAAGAGCACATAAATTCTTAAATGCACGGGATACTCTACGGCACCCCTACTTCCAATTAAGGAAATAGAATAGGGACAGTACCAGCCCCATGACAGAAGGATCAATCTACAATATAAAAGACAGCCTTATTATTGGCTTTATTGAACGCGACGCCAAATGATTACTGAGGGTGCCTTTGGATTGGATTTAAAATTTAAAAAAAAATCCTTTTATTTTTTCTGCTTGGACCCTACCTCCTGTCTCACAAACAATTTATACTATATACAAAATCCAAGGAGAAAATCTCTATATTTTTCAAACTTAAATCTAATCCAAATGCACCCAAAGTAAAGATTCCAAGAATAACAAAACTAAATTATTAAAAAAGACAGAAGAAGAATCGAGACAAAGAGAAGTATGAAATATTAGCCTGCCGGAAACCCCTCAAATAAAAGAATAACAAAAACAGCACCACATGGTGAGCAACTAGCAGCAAACTTACCGTCTAGAACTCTTCATGTAGCCAACAGCCCAGACTCTTTCAAGACCATAGTTCAATGTGTTCTCCAATCTGCAGAACATAACAAGTAATTACAAAAATCCACTTGGAACCAGCAAAAACCAGACCATTCCTACTAATGAAGAGGAAGGATGTGGGAGAAATAAATATGTTATATCAAATGCTCTGAGCCTAGAAATAAAAATTCTTAGTTGTCATGATTGGAACAATGATATTATATACCTCATTCTGATAAGAGAACACTTCTTTTATACGACAGTTTTGTTGAAAGAGGAGTAATGCATGTAAAGATGCCATTGATGCTGGGTTAACTGCCTAAAAATCTGAAACCATATAGATTACCTGTAGGTGGTTGAATGCCATATGCGGACTGTACCATCCTCTGAACCAGTAAGAATAATGGGAAGCTCAGGATGAAAGCACACAGCTGAAACATTGTGCGTATGTCCTTCAAGTGTTTGGACACAACTTTTGGTTTGATAATCCCACACCTGTATAGGAATACAAAGATGCACTTGATATGAGAACTGTAAATGATTTAGCATATCAAAAAGGATAAAGCAACACTGCAACCATACCTTGGCAGTATGATCATCAGAACCAGTAATCAAATACGGTTTATCACCACCGGTGAAATAATCCACACAATTAACTCCTTTGAGGTGAGCATCCAATGTGAAGTTTGGATCAGGGGAACCAAGATTCCAGATCTGTTACAAGAGTAACAATGTCAGAATAAAATTCACTCTATTGAAGAATAAAATAACTAGACAAAACTCACAAGACAGGAAAACAACACTCCTACCTTTATAGTTCGATCGAGGGATGCACTTGCAAAAGTGTTTGTGTCTTTTGGATTAAATGTCACTTGCATCACATAATGGGAATGACCCTCAAAGATTTGAGTGCACACCCAACCCTTCTCCCAGTCCCAAAGCTTTATAAGCATGTCATCAGATGATGACAGTACATATGGAAGAGTTGGATGAACAGCCACACACCTAATATAATCTGTATGTGCCTCAAAAACTTTGACCTTGTCCATTGTATTGTAATTGTATACCCGAATAAACATGTCATCAGCACCAGCAACAACCCACTGTTTACGTGCTATAAACTTAGCTGACCTAACTGCAAGACAGATAGGAGAACATTAGAACAACTTTTACCCCTTGGCAATACAGATCACCAATTCAACATATTTCCAGATAAAAAAACAGTCTGTACTACTCGTGCACCTGGAAGTTCAGTGACCTCAAATGACTTCGCCATTGTCTGCACAAATAGAGTAAAAATATTATCTCACACTAATGGATTAAGAAATCAAACAGATGATGGATTTATGAAATCAACCTCCTAAAAACAACTTAGGAAACTCAGTAAACAAAGTCCCAATTACAAAATTACTCGAGGTGTATGTCAAAATAAGACTTCTTTTTGAGCACTTGGGACGAACTAAAACATCCGCAATGCACAGCCTTTGACAATATCCCAAAAGAGTGGAGAATAAACACAGGTAAATGATAATTAAGCATGTTTCGAGGATTAAACTCTATTGATGGCATAATCATAGGAAGAAAAGAAATACGCTAGTTTTTCACAAGAACATAAGACAAACCTGAATTAAACTCTACACCTCCTATCAATTAGAAAATATGCCCTAACTAAGGATCCTAAAAAACTCAAATAAAGCAAAGACATATCAAGGTTTCCTTTTAAAACAATAATATTTTACCTATTTAATGTACATATTACATGACAGTATTCAAAGGACACATCAGCCTGGTAATTCAATGACCACATACAGATTAAATTATACTAGAAATGCAATAAAAATTGAAGATTATGAAGATAAGTTATACTTCAGAAGCCCTCAATGGTCCCATCTCCAGCATTTAGAATCCAAAAGTTTGATCATTGCCATCATTAACATTAAGCAAAAAATAAGATGCTTTATAAAAGGAGGGGGAGGCCAAAACAAGTCTTTGGCTATAATTTACACACTTACACACACAGATAGAGTACACTTTGTAGGGATATGGAAACTGATGCAGATCATTAAAAATAAAATTTAAAAAATAACAACAAGAAAGCACTCAAGCCAGCAGATCCAAGTGCCTCCAATTTTTTCCCAGTTTACAACAATTCTACCCAAACTTGAAGATAGAGACATATCAATCTCCAGAGATTACTAAAAGTATAGCCTATATCTCTCAAATTCTACTAAAAAAGCCTGCACATTAATAATACTAGGCCAATAAACTGCTAGAAATCAAACGGAAGTGAAGATATTTTCCTATGCCAAGATCCTTAAACATTTTCGGGGGACAAGAACAAAAGAAATGCAATTAACAAGGATGCTTGCCCTATAGTTCTCAACCTATTACGAATACCCTCTCATATTGGTGACATGTATTCCAACCCCAGAGAGCCAAATTTAACAAAAGAAACTAAGAAAAAGAGGAGGCACATTGAATGAATGGCAACCTACCAGTCTCAACTAGCCAACAATTTACGAGCTCTGAACTCCCGTACTAAAACTTGAAATCAACAGAATGCAGAAGAATATTGAGACCCAAAAAAAGCCATTTATTGTGCATTGAACTAAAAGACTAATCCATAGTCCTTCAAATTTATCTTCTTGTGATCAAGATATCCTGCCCTTGAACATCAATTAAGTGCAAAATGCAAAATATATTTGACATAGTCAGATCACAAATCTTGCCTATCTGTGCCCCAGGGGACACATATGACACAGCAGAATTTGTAACAAAAAAGAAGAGAATTCATAATCGAAGAAAATAATTCACAATACATGGAAGAATAAGTGACAGGAAGACACAACCATCAACTGAATAATCAAAACTAGAATTTGCACCTGAGTCTGATAATTCCAGATACAAACAGTCCCTGAATACAAACTGGCCAGAATCCTGTCAACATAAATAATAAGAAAATGCAACATTTGATTATCAGTATATGTAACTGGAACCTTTCTATCCAACAACTGCCTCCATTGGTGACGTTTCCAAAAGCACAAGTATTAATAATGGAATACAGAAGCATTCAGACAAAATGACCTCATAAAAATTACGCGTCGAATCCTATAATGTTAAAAACTTACCATGGCTCCGTCGGATGCAGATCGACAGATTTTACTCTTTCTGATCTTTGAGCGAGCTTCCTCTGATCCAGCAATTCAGACATTAAACAATCAACACAACTTACTAGATATAAATTCACACAACTTCAATACGTAATTCTATGCTACGGAACAAACACAAGCACTTAAATGGAACAAAATAATACGTCGCAATACCTTGATTTCCAGTCTGAGCGGCTGATGCAACGCCATTCAGCAGCAAGCAATTAAAACAAAGGAAACAGAAAAGAAAAGTATCCGAATTAGTAAATCGCCACAGCAATAGATCTCAAAATCGAGAATGAATACAAATCGGTGCAATCTGCCGAATTCACATAAGTAGAACAAACTAACTAATTGAGAACCCCGACGAATTAACTATAGATCTAAAACGCAAATCAGCTCACCATTTTAACAGAGGGAGAATGGAATCCAACAATAGGAGATTCGTAAACCCTAGAGATCAATTAGATCCAAAATGGTTAAATTGAAGTAAGTGAAGTAGAGTGAGAAAGAGAGATCAAGAGAGAGAGAATCAGAATGAAATAAAAGAGGTTTTGCTCATGTAAACAGGCAGCAGCCCAACCTCCGTAGTGTATAGGGGAAAGATGGAGATTGGAATTTTTTGTTTATGTAATGATCGTTTGATGAATCGACGAGTCGATGCTTTGGAGTTACGGAAGAAAGTAGAATTCAACGAGTTTTTAAGGCCTTCAACGTTGCGGTGTCAGGCGATGGGTTTCTGCTCGTTGATTAAGGTCAGATGCTACTTTTGACGGTCCAGATCTCGCCCCTGATGTGTTTTTTTTTGTTTTTTTTACCGGTGGGTGATTATAGACTCCCACCTATGGTTTTCTTTTTTTTTTTTTGGTCTCCTCCCATCATTTTTTTTTCATTAACAAACCTCTATCTATGTATATACATAGAGGAGCACTTTTTAATAATGTAAAAGTTTGGTTTCGAACTATATTACCCTCCTCAGATTGTTAAAAATTTTGTACTAAATATTTATGAAAAGGTAATAATTTAAAACACCTTTCACTGTATCATAATTTTTAATAGTCTAATCACGTTCTTCTATTTAAAAATATATATATTATAAAAACATGTTTTATTAGAAGTTATTGACTTGACAAAATGTGTGTAGTTTGATAATGCGACCCCTCACTATTGTATTATATGTCAAGTGAAAGATTTTAAATCAAGTTATCTAGAAAGTAATTTAATATCGCATACTAATATCGTTCCAGAATAATGGATAATTTTCGAATTTGAGATTGTATGAAGAAAGAGGCTATTGGACTGAAATTTCTCCACGACAACAAACATAAAACAGCCCATTGATAAAAAATTAAAAAAAAAAAAATCGAAATAGCCCAGGAAAATTCTTCCGAATCAATTAGACAACAAATATAAAACAGCCCACTAATAAAAAAAATACAAAATAGGCCGGTAAAATTCTTCCGAATCACTCTGCTATAATTGAGCTTCCTATGAAGATTAAAGCCCAATCAGATGAGGAAGGCTCTCTTACTCATATTATTTCTCTTTCCGAAGGCCCAAAATTACTTCATATTGGTAACAATTCAGAGAACAGCAAAGGCCCATTAGTCCAATTCAGTATTTAATTTTTTAAAAATTTTTAGAATTGATTATTTTCTTCGCAATCAGCATCTAATTACATTTTGTCTCCCGAAATATTAAAAAATATTAATTTATTTACTTTTTTGAAAAAAATAAATATTTGATCTCAAATGAACAATAGTTTACTAGCTAATTAAATTATTTCAAATTATCTCTGCAACATTTAAAGAATTTACTAGCTAATTAAATTATTTCAAATTATCCCTCAACATTTAAATAGAGTGATCTTTTTTTATTCGTCTTTATTGTTCAAATAGATATTTCTTAATCTAATTTTTCCCTTATAGAAAATGAGCAAATAATTCTTAATGTCCCAAAATTCATTTTACATTAAAAAGAACAGCAATATGTGGGTAAGAAAGATATGTATAGTGTAAATAAGAGGGCTTTAGATCTCATGATACATTGTGGTGCATCAATAAGCTTGTTCAATATATATATATATATATATAGAAACGTCATTGGTTTTTTTTTTTTTTTTTTTATACATTGAGAGAAGATGTTGCTCGAACCCAAGACCTCTGACCTAGTAAAAAGTGTTTCTATCACTGAACTACTATATTGTCCCAACATCTTTGGATTTATGAAAAAATTTCAAAAGTCGATATCTAATGGCACGTTTGTTACACTAAGAATGATATGCAATAAAATTCTTTCTCATTCAGAATGGAACGGAATCCTCTATCCATTCCAGTGATCTAGAAGGAAAAAGTAAAATGAAATGATAATTCATTTTATTTGTTTGGAAAAAGTATTATTTTAA
This sequence comes from Catharanthus roseus, assembly GCA_028651295.1. Classification (NCBI taxonomy): domain Eukaryota; kingdom Viridiplantae; phylum Streptophyta; class Magnoliopsida; order Gentianales; family Apocynaceae; genus Catharanthus; species Catharanthus roseus. The sequence continues at coordinate 421,841 of JAPQWS010000144.1, forward strand.
GTCGGAATTTAATGAAATTATATATAATATGATACAAAATACTCTTTTAATATAAAATGTATTTTTCATACCCTAACATACATTAAAACTCCAAGAAAATTAAATATTTTATTGAAAGTATAAATATTCATATAGAAGATTAAAAATACTCTTAAACAACTCACATTAAAGATCAAAATAGAAAAAAGTACGATACATAAGAAATAATTGAGTGTAATATATTAAAGGTATAATAGTCCAATATTTTTTAATATAATTTTCACTTTTCCTTAAAAAGACCATTTTATAAGTTTTAGCATAGAAATCCTTTCTAGGTTCATCCTAGATTTTGTTTTCCCATAGAAAGGATTATTCCTACTTGTAATTTATATATTAAACACTGAAATTGAAAGAGAAGTTGTAAATGTTATTCTATTTTATTTTATTCACGCGTACCAAACATAGCGTAAGTACATTATTTTTACAAAATAATTAATCAAGGTATTAAATATCTATATTAAAAATATGCTTATATATTCATATGAGTAATCTTACAAAAATTGGGGACATATTGCCACCAATTTGTTTGCAGTGCACAGTGAAGAATATACTCAGAATCTCTAGAGGAACTGTAGTATAAGATAAATCAAAGAAGCACCAAAAATATCATCATAAAAAGAGAAAAAGTGGATCAATTTGAAAATATATATCCAAAAAAATCAATTACACACAATATAAACTAAGGGGTTGCCATTTTCCACATGAAGGACAAAAGGTTAAGTGCACTTTCCCACTTAATCTAATTCTCCATTAGAGAAGAACGCAATGAACTCAACCCACCCACTCCCAAAGCACAATTATACTACTCCAATCTTTTTCATCATTTCAAACTTCAAGTTATATATGGAATGGAAGCCAATTATCAAAATGGTATTTAAATTTAACAAGTGTCATTCTGAGGAAGAATGATAAAGGTTGAAATAAATATAGAAGAGTGGTTAATATATGAAGAATGGTAACATGGAGGGCATGATTGGACACTTAACCATATTCCCTAACACTCTCAATTCAACTCCTCCATTCATTCTGCAAATCTTAACCTTAATGTTAATGGCATCTAATGCCTTCCCTATATACTTACATATATAGATCAAATGAGTACACAAGTTGTGTGGTTCTAATTAAACAAACATAACAATATATGAAGAATTGCAATCTAAAATGAAAAATTATTTGATTTAGAATTTGATTTTCTAGTTCATGCAAGAAATCAAGTAACCTATACATAAAAGAATTAATTAAATATATTGTGTTTCACACACTTGTTTGTGAGAGGTTGAATATCTAAATGGTAAATGTTAAAAATCTAACTCTTGCATAATGTAGGATTTTAACTTTTCTTCTTTTAAAAGTTGATAAAAAAATAATGTTATAGATCAAGTCTATGTCCCTACTAATGTATTATGTAGTTTGTATTAAATAATATTATTTCATATTGTTGATTATATCACTAATTATGGAGACAAATACAATCAAAAGAGTGATATAACATAATAAAAGTCACATAGTTTATAAGTAGGAATATGACTTGGTTTATAGCATAATTTTTCTAATTTAATTATTCATTTGTAATATCTAGAGTTATTTTGTACTATTCTTAAAAATATATATATATATATAAAGTTAGTTGTACAAGAAAAAAAAACCCCTCTAGGGTTAGAGAAAAGAAATCATTCTGACCTAAGTTGACTTGAATTGTTGAAAAAAATGTAGTCAAATTACTATGATGACCATTCATTCCGAAGCTGCTTTGCCGGTTCGAAGCACTGAAATGAATGGAACGGTATATTCCTAGAATAAACCAAGTCCACTAAACCCCGACCAATTTTTACTGATTTTTCAGAAACCTGCTGAATTCCTTGGCCTAGGTTTTTTTTCTTCTACGTCGTTTCCTTTAAAAAAAAATCACTAGTTGAAGAAAGCATGGTGACATTTGTGACTATTTTCCTATTTTTTCTCTTATGCAATTACGCAAAACTCGATAATTAATCCCTTGTCAAAACTTCGTTATTTAATTAATGAAGTGTTACATAATATTCAATAAATCTCGAAGAATCTAGCAATCATTCGTGACATTTTAATACTATAAGAAATAAGATTATAAAACCCTCATTTCCCGATCTCCTCTGGAAAACTTTCTTTTTGAACTTGGATTTTTTTGGATGATAATACTTTCATCCTCATCAAATTCCTTGCAAAATTCTAATAAATTCATTACGAGTATCTTTGATTATTCATATATTTTGTTGTTTAGCTAGTTTGTCAACTATTTAATTATTTTTTTTTGAAGCAATTAGTGACGGAACCAAGTTAAAAAAAATTAGTAAGCAAAATTACCTTATAAGAAGAAGAATAAATAATTTTCTTTTCTATTTTAGACACCATCAAAATATACTTACTTAACATATTTTTCGATAAATAAAGAAGTAGCGGATCCCTTATATCAAATTAGATAGTTCCATCACTGCTTGAGAGTATAAATTACGCTCCAATTCGATTATTTAGACAAATAAAATTTTGTAATAAAAAATAACATTAGAATATCTATGAAAGTAAGAAGAGTTGTACATATCTTTACCTGTGTATTATGAGCTATGCGTTGGCTAAATTAAGACCTTAGAGCAGGTCAAAAACAATGGTTTTCCAGTAATTAAGTAGACTCCATGTGCACATGTTGGATCTTCTCTTGAGGAAAAATATAAAGAAAATATTATATGATAAAGGGAAAAAAAGATATTCTTTGGAAAAAAATAAACTATATTGGAGGTAGCAGTGGTTTTTATGATATATATATTGATTCTGCATTTTTAATTTGGTCCATTGTTGGTGGGTGGGTGTTCTTGGTGCATCCCATGCCAATTACAGTGATAAATATAGTTTCCCGGTTTTCCCTTCAAAAGCCATCCACTACTCGCCGCATATAGCGTAGGTGTCGCTCTCCCCTCCCCACCCCCCATATTTTGGATAATTGAAGATATCGCAACATGCACGTACACAAGAGCAAAGTCACACTTATACTTTTACCTCTTTAAATCAAAATTTAATTTAACTTTAAATTAGTAATCTTTTTATATTTAATATAATTTAATTTTATTAATTCAAAAAGTTAAAAGAATAAATAATTAATTTTATAAAAATAAATACCGTATATATAAAGTACTAAAATTTTTTGACCTCAATATGACTTTGTCTCTATATATTAACATATATTGGACAATGGATAAGCCCATACGTTATCACTCTGAGATCATTTATAACATGATTTCTTACTTTTTTTTTATAATATTTTCTGTATAATTTTTTTTAAAACAATTTATCTTTTATTTTATAAGTTTTATATTAATAAACTATTATATTGATATAGAATATTACTACTTAACGAATTGACAAGAGATGAATTCTTTTACTAACCATTAAGGTTGACTTATTTCTTTTGAATGTTGTTTATATATTTATTTATATATTGAGTTATTGATGATATTCTCTCAATGCAATAAGACATATATCAAAGAATATCATTATTTAATTATATATTTTCCGATGTGGAAGGAAGAGAACATTATAGCTTTAATTTGAGGGGGAGGCAATTTCTTTTGACTGTCATATATGGATTCCCATAGTGGAAAAATCAAAAGATGGGTCTAGAAGGTGACACCAATTTTGGTATCTGGGGTTATAATAATGATAGAGAATCCCTTCATGAAAAATGCACCAAAATTAATTAATATATATCATTACTCGTTTGAACTTATTATTTGATCATGCAATATGAATATATGTGAGATGGCTATATATATATATATATGTTAATTTGCACATTTTACTCATTGTTGATTTAAGGTTCGAGAATATATGGAAGAGTATATATAGACTAAAAAAAAGAAAAAAAAAGGGAAATTAATATTTATTATTATTATTATTATTATTATTATTATTATTATTATCATCATTCAGATGGCATGGAGAGACAGTAAGGAATGATCTATCTTCTTTAATTATAGGAGGTTATCTGGTTGGCAGGATGAGATTGTGATGCTCATGATAAAGTGACGAAACAATGTATCCATCGCCTTCCCTATTTTTCTTTTTTCTTTTTTTTTAATGGAAAAAGTTAAGGTGACCAAGATTGATTTAATCAATTGGATTAAATAAAAAGTAAAATTATATATCTTAAAATGTTATATTTATTTACTTATTAGACACATTTTCTGTATTTGACCCAATAAATCAAATTTTTAATTTTGAAAAAAACGAAAATTTATATATACATAAAAAAACTTTAAAAATTTTGAAAGGATAAATTTAAAAAGAAAAGAACTCTAAAATCATCAAATTTGTAAAAATGTAGAAGGCAGTTAATACTTATCCTCTTTTACTTCCTCACATTTTTTATAATATTTCTTGTAGCATTTTTTTTTATGATATACATATTTTTTTAAAATTTATCTTTTATTTGATAAATTTTATTAGTAAAATATATAAAATTAAAAATGTTATGGTAGATGTTACCCCTTTGTTCCATCCTAATTCCGTGTGAGGAGGAAATTGTTACAAAAATGAGGATTTTAATTGATGCAAAAATTGTAGTAATAAAGATGGATAAGTTGAAATTGCAGAAAGCTCACGGAAGCAAATTGAATTGTAGGAAGGGAACGCAACGCAAGGCAAGGCAAGAGAATTGTTTTGTTGAAGGAATTTTATTTTATTTATGCAGCACAGCACGGCAGCAGCAGCAGCCGCTAAGAATATTCTTTTTTACATAAATGGTGAAAAAAGCAGAGAGAGAGAGCATCGTTTCAACAAACAGCGGTTCAGATTTGCCTTTGCCCATTTTGCTTTACTTGAGAGATAGAACACATTTCTTTCTACCTTTTTCTTTACTGGAAATACCCTCCCTCCCTCCCTCCATACCATATTTATTTATTTATTTATTTAATGAATTCCCTCCAATCTCCATATATTAAACCCTCACCTCTTAACACAAAAAATATATTTCGAATTTGATTATATCTCTAAGTTAAAAATAAAAAAAAACCCAACTCATATTGTGCTCTCAACCTGATCATGATTCTGCTGTCCCTTCGCGGCCATATTCCTTTATGATATTTCAGGAGCAATTTGCAAAATTAGTGGGCATGGAATGGATTTAAGAGGGTTAATTACATTTACCTCCTTGAATTTTTTTTCAATTATATATTCATTCACTCAATTGTTTATAACACCTTTATATAATCATAATTAATAAAAATATATTTTAATAAGAAAATTATAATGAGTAGTCCTAAGGCAATAATTAGTCTAATCAAATGATAATTTACAAAAAAATTTTAAACTTTTTTTTTGTTACAAATCATTATTATTCATTTACTTTTTATTGAAATTAGGAGTATAGAAATTAATTAGTTAATAAAATATATAAATGTTAAGAGTATACTTATAATTTAGATAAACTTTAAGAAGATATGGACCATTTGAATTATATTAATTAAGTTGCATTATCCATGCAATTAATATTTTCTCCCTTATTTCAATAAGTGGAGATATGCTGGACCACACAAAGAATCCATATGTTAATCTTATAAAAAATTTCATATTTCCAATTGATAAAATTTCATATTTCCAACTCATGAATCAAGTTTATAAATTTTCTATTAGAGTGTGTTTATATTTTATGAAATATAAACTTTAAAAATAATGTATTTTGAGCATAATTATCAATATATATTACTTTTGATTCACAAAAACTCTCTGTTTATAACCGAATAAATCATACTGTATTATGTTAAATCCAACCTTGAATATTCTTGTTAGGAAGTAGTTGAAAAAATTACAAGAAATCACCTCATTTTAATTAGATTTTAGCATTGGATGTTGAATTATATTGCCGTATTGTACATGATGACTTTACGTTGACAAAATCATAGAAATTTAATTATTGGGAAGTCATAAAGTATAAGAAGACACAAAAAAAGAGTATGAATCTCACACAGTCAAAAGAGGCAAAACTCTCTCACCAGCAACACTGAAGAAACAGGTAGATGTTACCCATCATAAGATAACAAACTACACCGATAACTCCCCATTAATGCTTCAAATATAAGTCAAGAAAGTAAAAAAAAAAATTAAATCATTAATGCTTATTCGGTAAATTTGCAGTTTTCTTTTTCTTTTTTTAACACTATAAATGATCCATTCCATAGCAAAGAAAAAAAAAAACACTGAAAGAGTGATCTTTTGATTGTGGGATTTAATTAACCAAATCATATTTAGATAATTAGAATATTGTGTAATAACAGCATACCACTTTTGTCTTTTTTTTTTTTTAATCCGTATACTAAAGTCATCGACTTATTTGGAAGGAACCAAAAGATATAAAACTCCAAATAACCGTACAAAATTGGCATGCAATATTAAAAGTTCCTTCGTTGAGTTAAATTTACGATCTTTCACTTGACGTGTCAAGTAGAAGTATTTATATAAGAAAGTTCGTGCCATCAAACCATACACCTCTTATCCACTTTTATGTTTTTTGTGTTCACTCCTTAAAGCATTTTCAAGAAAAAAAAACAAATTCAACCATTTCATTAGGTGTATTTGTATTCAGTTTTATTCTGAAACTATGGCCAGCGAAAATTTTACTATAGATTCTATCTATAATTAGTGATATAAATTCCTTAAACTATATTAAATTACATATTTATGTGTTTATAATACTTTAACTACTTATTTCTGTAAGTAAAGATATAATATACACAAAACATTAATACATTAATTAAAATAATGATGTGGCTTAATTATTCTATACTTATATATCTTGTCCATAAGAGAATTCTTTTTACACTTATTAAATTTTTTATTTTTCATCCTTAACTTTAAACTATTGCTAAATTTTCACTTCTAATTCTTCTCTCTATGGCGAAATCAATCGCAAGTTTTTCACTTTCAGATCCATATCTACGTTATCTTTCATCAACAATATAATTTTCACAAAATACAAAATAAAAATCTTAAAATCAAACTTTACGGAAAAACATATTAATGTTCCAAATCTAGAAAACACAAGAATTTAAAATGAAATAGGATACAATTAAGTCTCAACTCTTAATTTTGGGACGCTCTCTTCAAAATATTTTGGGACACACATATTCTTTTCTAAATAATTCAATTTTTACAAAGTTAAAAATAAAAAAACCTCGAGACGAAAAGTGTGTGGGCCAATGACGCGGTCCTACTCACTTAGAGATCTTCAGCTGATATAACAAGTGAGAAAGTCAAAAAAATTTAAGTCATTCAATGAGTGGTTCAATGTTACATGTCAGCATTGTATTTTGTTGCTTGGGAACCTAATGTCCTTCAATTCCTCTCAAATTAGTTATAACTTTTAATTACCGAATTACAAAAAATAAAACCTCCCTAATCAAACCCTATGCAAGTGCTCCGCCATTGACAGACTCTCCTTTTTTTAGTAACGTGAACTTTTAAGTGATTCAAACTCAAAATCTTTCACTTAATATACAATGTGAAGAATACAGCGAAGGGTTAAACCATTTCACTGCACACCCTAAATCCCTGCTTACCGACTCTCTTAATGAAAAGAAAAAGAACAAAAAGATCTCATGCAAATTATGTCAAATTTAGTACGCTTTTTTGCCGCTATAAAAAGGGCAAGGGACTCCCTTGAAATGATACCAAAAAACTGCCTTAAAACTGCCTTCAAAATCCTCTTCTTTCTTCAAGAATTGCTTTCTCTCCTTTGAACAAACACTAGGGAGAGAGGAGGAATTGAATTGATAGGAAAAAATGGGTTTAAATTCCAAGAGAATTGAAGATTGTTCAGACAATGCAAGCAGCCTTCATCAAGAAACCTCTGTAACAATCTTAACAGATGGACCAACAAGATTAATGTCTTCTCCTCATCCTCCTCCTTCAATTGAAATGCACAAAGTTTGTTTGCCACCCCACAAAACCACTTTCCAAAAACTCAAACTTAAACTTTCAGAAATTTTCTTTCCAGATGATCCACTTTATAGATTCAAAAACCAAACTTTGTTCAATAAATTGGTTTTGGGGCTTCAATTTTTCTTTCCAATTTTTCAATGGGCACCTAATTACTCTTTTAAACTTCTTCGATCCGATGTCGTTTCGGGACTTACCATAGCAAGTTTAGCCATCCCACAGGTGAGAATTTGAGAAGTTCAACCTTTTAAAGTGATTCTTCATTGCCATAAAAATAAGGTTATTTTTTTTTGGGTGATTTTGAATTTTAATTCTTTTTATTTTGCAGGGAATTAGTTATGCCAAACTTGCAAATTTGCCTCCTATAATTGGCCTTTGTAAGTTCTTTTCATATTTTTGAAGTTCTCATTTTTTTATACATTTTAGATGGGTAAGATACTTTAATGGTAAACAGGTTTTAATTCGAAAGTTTAAAGCAATTAGAACTAACTCTTATTCGTATTAAGACTTAACTCCAATTAAGACATCTTGAGTAATTTGAGCCTTCGACTTCTTCTTACTTTAACCTTTGAAGCATATAGGGTCTAACTCTTATTCGGATTAACTCTTATTGGGATTGAGGGCTAACTCCATTGTTTTAAGGTGCTGACTTTTACTCGGGATAGGACCAACTCCATTTGAACTTGACTTCCTGACATTTGTAGTGCACCCGCCAAGTTATTGGGTTAAAGTTCTCATTTTTTCAAGTCCATAAATGAATTTGAACATTTTTTTTTTGGGTGCTGCAGATTCAAGTTTCGTTCCACCATTGATATATTCGGTTCTGGGGAGTTCAAGGCATCTAGCAGTTGGCCCTGTTTCAATAGCTTCTCTTGTAATGGGAACCATGCTAAACGAGGCCGTTTCATATACTGATGATCCAAATCTTTACCTTCGATTGGGTTTCACTGCAACTTTGTTTGCTGGAGTATTTCAAGCTTCTCTTGGTTTTCTAAGGTAAAATTATAGGAATTTTTTTTGAGTAGTTACTAAGAATTGTGAATTTTACGAAAAGGAAACAACTTTAAGGAAAGGTAGTAGAAGAATATTTGAAATTTGGGCACTATAAAAAGCCACTTTTTTGAGCATTTTATGCTAAAAAATTTATGAGTGGAAATGGAATTACCATTTTAACAAAAATTTATGTTGACTTAAATTGACAATCAAATGTGTAAATTATCATAATTAAGTTTATTCAAACTAAATTATTTAATGAAACTGAAAGTTTAAAGTCTGAATTGTTTATTAAAGTTATGTCTTATGAATTGTTTATTAAGTCCGATTAGTGAATCTAAATTTAAATGTTGAATTAATTAATAAGTGATAGTTATATTATCAAACAAGGCCTAAGAGATTAACACTAATGAATGATGAATTCATTGGTTTTACAGGTTAGGATTCATCATTGATTTCCTATCAAAGGCAACACTTATTGGATTTATGGCTGGTGCAGCAATCATAGTTTCATTACAACAGTTAAAAGGGCTGCTTGGTATAGTCCATTTCACTAGCAAGATGCAATTAATTCCTGTTCTCTCCTCTGTTTTCAAGCACAAAAATGAGGTATTACTAAGCCCATGTGGATAGATTTCCTTGGGAAAATCACCAAATTCACTACCTAAATTTACATTAATTTCATCATTTAATATTGAATGTTTTTATTTGACTATTATTATGCACGAAGATTCTATGTCTATTAACTGGAAACTTTTAATATGAATCAAATCTATGTTCCCATCTATGAAACTCTTGGCTTGTATTAAGTCATATCATCCCTTGTTGTTCATTATGTCTCCAATTATAGAGACAAGAACAACAAGAGGGATGATGTAGCCAAGAGGTTCATGAATGGGGATATCTAATTGATCCATAATATTATTTTCCTATTAGCCACCACGTAAAATGAAAGGAGTTTTCAATTGGTTGGGCTGCACATAACATGTACCATAATGCTGAATAAAAACATTTGGTATCAAGCAACGAAATTGACATAAGTTTGGGTATCAAATTGACCATTTTAGAGTTGTACTAATCTTCTGATCACAATGAATGCAGTGGTCTTGGCAAACTATTCTTATGGGAGTCAGCTTTCTTACCCTCTTACTGACCACAAGGCAGATTGTAAGTCTTTGTTTTGAATCATTTTCATTAGAATTTTGCATTTTCAATGAAAATTTCTATATATTATTTTGCCTTTCAATGATTTATTTTGTTCAATACAGAGCATGAGAAAACCCAAACTTTTCTGGGTTTCAGCAGCAACTCCATTAACTTCAGTTATTCTTTCAACCATTCTGGTTGTCCTCTTCAAATCAAAGCTTCATGGAATTCAAACTGTAAGAGTCATATTTTTCACTAAAGAGTTTCATAATTTTCCATTTGGATTTGAATGTTTAATGGAATGAATTTTTTATCTCTTTCCACAGATTGGGCACTTGCCAAAGGGTTTGAATCCACCATCATCAAATATGTTATATTTCAATGGTCCTTTTCTGGCTGTTGCAATCAAAACTGGGATTGTAACAGGAATCTTATCTCTCACCGTAAGTCGTAAATCAATCAAATCAAATGCTATTTTTGAGTTGTTCACGATTCATTATTATATGTTCTTATACTTATTGATAGGGCTAAAAATAATAGGAATATTATATTGATTTTTCAACTGCTTAAAAAAAACACAAGCAATCAAAAAGAGTGCCAAGAACTTGTAAAATTTGGACAACGAGGTGGTACCCTGATGGCGAGCTTCCCTCTCTTAGGTAACTCCACCTTGCATATGCCAAGTAAGAGGGCCTGAATTTGAGTCACTTTGAGTGCGGCTATATGCCGGATTTTCAGCCTTGTGTAGTTGTGGACCTTGTGCCCCTCGATCTCTCATGGATCAGTCAATGACTCTCGAATGCTAAGATTAACAAAGAACTTGTAAAATTTGTGGGTTAATATTCTTCTTCTTCTTTTATAGGAAGGAATAGCAGTAGGAAGGACATTTGCTGCATTGAAGAATTACCAGGTTGATGGAAACAAAGAAATGATGGCTATTGGTCTAATGAACATGGCTGGCTCTTGTTCTTCTTGCTATGTTACCACAGGTAAAAAATCAAAATCATTCTTGCTAATTCTTCACTTGATTCTTGTCCATATTTTTGTTAATTTTTACTGCTTGATTTAACTTTAACAGGCTCATTTTCACGGTCTGCTGTAAATTACAATGCTGGAGCACAAACTGTGGTTTCAAACATAATAATGGCAGCAGCAGTACTTGTGACTCTGTTATTTCTCATGCCATTATTCTACTACACTCCCAGTTTCATCCTTGCTGCTATCATAATCACTGCTGTGATTGGCCTAATTGATTATCAAGCAGCATATAAACTATGGAAAGTTGATAAACTTGATTTTGTCACCTGCATTTGTTCCTTTTTTGGAGTTCTCTTCATCTCTGTCCCTCTTGGCCTTGCAATTGCTGTGAGCATCTTGTTTTTCCCGTCCAGATATATCTGTAATACTGTTCATGTAACATTCCTAATATGATATTTTCTTGATCAGGTTGGAGTGTCGGTTTTCAAGGTTCTTTTGCACGTGACAAGACCAAATACGGTTGTTTTGGGGAATATTCCGGGGACACAAATCTATCAAAACCTGAGTCGATACAGAGAAGCTCTTAGGATTCCTTCTTTCCTGGTTCTTGCAGTGGAGGCTCCTTTCTACTTTGCAAATGCTACTTATCTTCAAGAAAGGTTTGTTAAAAAGCTTAATTTTGTTCTCTTGGGCCATTCATTACCTTAGCTTTATAATAGATGTCTGATTTCAAGGGAATTATGGTTGTAGAATCCTGAGATGGATTCGCGAAGAGGAAGAGCGAATAAAGAACAACAGAGAAAGTATGTTGAGATGCATAATCTTGGACATGACAGGTCTGTCCCAAAACCATATTCCTTACATTCCTCTGGCCATGAAAAGTTAGATGAAAGTGTATTAAAAAGATGTACTAAACGATATTTGACTGCTTTCATTCAATGCTTAACCTGTCGAAACTCAACTAAAACGACTGCATTTTCCTTCTGCAGCTGTGACAGCGATAGACACCAGTGGTATAGACACAATCTGTGAGCTCAGGAAAACATTAGAAAAACGATCTCTTATGGTAACGATTCTCTCTTTGGAGAGAGATATTTTGCTGCATTTTGTTTCTGCTGTTCATAATGTAGGCATTGATGCTTTTGTTCGTTTGTTTCTTCTTTTTCTGTAGCTTTGTATTGGCAAACCCTGTTGGAAGTGTGATGGAAAAGCTTCATGGATCGAATATGCTTGAGTCTTTTGGTTTGCAAGGAGTTTATTTATCAGTGGGAGAAGCCATAGCAGACATATCAAGTGCATGGAAGGCCTCCCCATAGAAGATTTTAGATGGTGGCTTAAAAGAAAAATTCTATTATAGATCGATCTATCTATGAGCTCTTCACTTAAAGAAGAGATTTTGAAATTTTCATCAGACAAAACATAATCCATTTCCCATGTAATTTAGGCAAAAGCTTCCAACTGTTATGTGAATCAAAACTCATCTAAAAGAAACAATTCGTAAAGTGAGCAACTTCTGTATTTTTAAGCACTTGAAAAAAAATTGGGTTTCTAAAAAACATTATTTTAACATTTTACATTCTAATAGCATTAATAATCAAAAACAATTTTTTTAAAAAAAACACTTCTAAAAGTAGTTTCTAAAAAAAAGCTTGCCTAGCTTATTTTATACTAAAAGCAGGAGGTAAGAACAATTCGAAAATAATTTATAAACTTAAAATAAGATAAAAGCTGTTTATTTATTATAATAAATAGAGAATGAATAGAAAATAGGGCCTTGAACATACATTATCTATAGAGAAGCAAATGGATTCTTCCTGTTAGAGGTAGGAAATTCCTCACTGTAATACATTACTTCTCAAGAACCATTAAGATCAAACATGACCATAGATAGATTGAAAGTCTAAACTAAGACAAAACTTATATATATATTCGAATGATTTAAAAAATACATTGCTAATAATGAGAGAATGAAAAAATTGGAATAGAAATAAAAAGCTTCCTATGGAAAACATTCCTCAGGGGTGGTGGTAGAGTAGTAATTCCTTTACCTTAAATTGTACACACAAACTCCTAGTAGCAATTTTTGTGCTATAAATCTTGTTTTAATATAATCTCTTCCACATCAGAAACCTAACAATAGTTTTCAGAGCTGAAATCTCGCCGCATGGAGAGCCAGCCAATCTCATAGTAAAAGCTTCTATACAATTTCTCATGAATGTCAAAGATCAACCACCAATATTGGTTCCGAAAAATCATGTATCTTCTTTCAATCAAACATCTGCACAAGTTCATGAAATTATTTGTCGGTTAATAAGACATAAGAATAAAAACGCTTCATCAAAGTTTAAAGCATCTTGATTCCGACGATAAGCAATTAGGCATAGTTGGAAACAATTTTAATTTTTTACAAGGCAAAAAGGTCTGCATAAGATTATATAGCAAACAAAAAACAAGCTTTGAGTTGGAAACTCATCATCAACTAGTGCAGTAAACAAAGCTCTTAATTCACATTCGTCTGACAGATAAATGCTTGGTATTTCCCTCCTAGAAGTTGGATACCAAGGTTATCTCATGTTTAGTCTGGTTTCATTTCAATCCTCAAATATTGATATCAAATTCCTATGAAAGGAATTTGCAATAAAATCCTTAGAGAATCAAAACTCAAGTTGGTCCAACAAGCCAAACAATATGCTATTAATCCACTACAAGAGAGCAGATCTAAAAAAGAAATGCAATTAATCCCACCACAAAAGAAAGTTTGTTGAGTTGCTGGTCTTTTTTACTTCTAAGTTACACAAAATGGGGGTATAGAGGCAAACATGTAATGCAGTTAAAACGAAAGTCAATCATCCAAACATCAGACCAAGTAGGACGGTCAATTTTCTGACTAAGATATTCGATTATGAACTCCAATTACTGGAAAAAGGATAACAAGACATAACAACATTGGAACCATCATAACAGCCATATCCTACCAGTCCTGTTTTTTTCACTTCTTTCCATAAAACCACATTATTTTTCTTGCATATTCTTTTAAACTGTAAAGATGCAATTATCAAGAACAATGATTTAGTCATAGATTCACAGGCATGATGATCAAGTGTAAGTTCAACAACCGCTAACATCGTTTCCTTTCCATAATGTTCAAGTTTTATAAGGATTTCTGCTTGCTGTGAAACAGTAAGGAAACAGACAATAGAACACCAAAATTTCATACAGATACGATTTGAAAATCTACAAAAACTTACATTCTAAATTATATGCATTCAGCAAAAATGTTCCAGTAATGCCAATCTAAAATGAGACAAGAACCCTTCCCCATTTTGTTGGTGGTTTTCTGGGAGGCAACCGCGGGTGTGTGTGTGTGTGAGAGAGAGAGAGAGAGAGAGAGAGAGAGGAGATCAAAGGGGTACAAGAGTAGCCAATGAAATATATCTAATTATAAATTAATTCAGCAAAAGAAATGGTCTAGAAAAGAACTCTATATAAAAGTAGAAGGCCCATAGAACAGAGGAAGAAAGATATTATGTTGCAATTATACGGAAGAACAGGAAAAGGAAAATCACTTCGTTTAACCTGCAAGTTTGATAAAGTGAATGAAAAGAAACAATATTAAGCATATCATTTCGACAGGCAATGAAGTGAATGAGGCATACATGAACATCAGAGCAATTTTAGTAATCAATTTGAAGGTTGTCAACAAGTAAGAAGATAAAAGGCTTACTTGCACGGTATCTTGCAATCGGAATTTCACGTAATTCACGTCTTATACACAGATATTCACCTAATAATGCCATCACTGCAAGTCCAGAGACATTGACAACCCACCAAGTTAATGATGAAGGCCAACCTCCATAGATGATGCATATGAAAGTATGGATAATATAGAGGGTGGCTGAGAAGTCTAGGCACTTCTTTGCCCTCTCAACCAAATAGACCAAGTATCCTGCTCTGTTCAAATAAAGGAGGGAAAAATAAGAAAGTAAAACATTGTTCGCAGGAATACAGTAACTAACACACACACAAACAGCAAATTACCAGTTTGAGAGAGGTATATAATTCTCGTACACTGTAAAACCATGTTCTTCCTTGTAAATATATGAAACACGATCTTGATTAAATCATCGTATAAGCACACAAATGCAACTAATGCTAGCCATCACCAAGTTTTCTGACATCAAACATAGCTTCTAAGCAAGATTGAAAAATTAATGTCAAAGATATAGCATATGCCCTAAAAGTATAGATCAAGGAGTACAAGTGATAACTCTCAAGAGTAAAGCATGCAAAAAATTGAATTCTATGATATCTTTCACTACCTTATGGATAAGAAGATGGCACTAAGAGCTAAAATGGCAACAAATAATTCAGTACAAACCAAAAGAATAACATATTTACAAATAAATGCTAGAAAGACATATTGTCATTTAACTGAGAACCTAGGCTTTTAATATTAAATCGAAAGATCAATCCTTTGAAAGCTCAAATTCATACAATCTCAAACTCTAATTTTGATCAACAAAGTACCCAAATTCACTACGGAAATAACAAACACAAATGGTACTGCAAGATTCTTATGGATCACATATATTAGTAGAAGAAATAGCTTACCCAACAAGAGAGCTAAGGAGAAACGAAGCAATGACGCACCAACCAGTGACTGTGGAAGCCGTAACGGTGGCAAAATCAAATAAATACACCAAACTCATCCGAGGAACCCTAATCCCCACAATAATTCCCAAGAAGAAGCCCAGTGTAATATAATACAAACATTGAAGACAAACAATCTGGGCAACGATCAGCCATGGATCCCATACAACCGCACCATAGAACATGACTCTAAAACGTTGAAGAGTGCAAAAAAGTTTATTCCTTTTCACTCAAGAAGGAAGAACAAATACAAAATTGGGCAGATTTATTGATTTCGGAAGCGAACCCAGAAAAATTTTATTCGACGTTGAAATCCTAGTTTAATTGTAAAGTTCAAGAAACACAAAATTCAGAGGTTCCAACGAACATGTTCAAGTCGTTGATTGAAAACTGTGCAGGTTCCGGCCATTTAAACAGCAGATTGGGCTGAGATTTCGATTGAAGGTAATGAAATCTAAGCACTGAGAGAGAAAAGAAAGTTTAGTTCTGACTTCTGAGACGGCCGATTGGAACAGAAGTTCAGAACTCGCGGGTTCACCTGAATCTTTTCTTCAGAATGCCTCTGTGTTTTTCTTTTCTTCCTCTCTCGCTGGGAAAATCTTCTTCAGATCCTTCCGGGACGAGAAAGTAATGGATTATTTTATTTGTATGAAATATTATGTCTTTGTCGAATAAATCACAAGCATATGACCGCATAGCGCAGTGGATTAGCGCGTTTGACTTCGGATCAAAAGGTCGTGGGTTCGACTCCCACTGTGGTCGTCTTTCAAAATTGGTCTTCTTTTTGATATTTTTGGTCACCTTTAAAATAGTAAATGTTATAACAAGTAATGAATTGACCCCAAAATGACAAGTGAAGGATATTCTTACCTATATTTCTTCTTACTACACCCCTAATTTTGGATGTTCTCTTTACTCTACCATTTAAGGAAAGGAATAACCATAGCAAAAAACGAGGCACTAAACATAGTGATATGAAAAGTTCACTCCTAAAATTTACAAACAGTACATGAAAAAAATTTCATGCTATTATTGTCAAAAGAAATTTCCTAAAAACTGTTGTGAATATCCCCCTGTATTCAAGGGTTAAAATTGCTAATATAGACACAAAATCTGATAGACTATGAGGAGGTATCTTGCTGTTTAACAGTCTTCCTCCTTCTCCTTGTAACTTTCTTCACAGGAGGGGCTGCAGCAGCAGCATCAACTGTTTGCTGATGCTGATCATTAACCACAGTTTTTGATGAGTTTATTTGGCTCCTTAGTCTCAATATTTCTCCCTTGGCAGAAGCTAATTCCTCTTCCAGTTTCTTTCCTCTCTTCTCCAAATTCTGCCTTTCCTCGCCAAGTCTCAGCACAAGGCTGTGTGCATCCTCCAAGTTTTCTCTCGCTTCCAGGGATACATTCTTCTGTTCGGCAAGAGACTTGTAGAGGGCGTCTTTCTCCTCTTGAAGACTAGAAATCTGAGCACTTGCAAGATTCAACTCTTTAGTAAGTTCCAATGCATTTTGATTTATCTCACTTATTGATCTAGTTGCTTCTTCCAGGTCATTTTCAACATGTTTCCGAGCTTCTCTCTCTTTAGAGGTTTGTGTCTCCAATGATTTCAACTCTTGGTTTAAGGAAGCATTAAGTATCTTTTCTTCTTGAAGATCACGGACTGCACTTTCTGCTTTCTTATACACATCCACTAGCTCGTTTTGTAGGTCATCGCGAGTTTGAACAACAGTAGACAGTTCATTAGCCAAAGTCTGTGCCTCATCATTCTTTTTCTTTAGCTGCTCCTTTACTGATGTCAGCTCTCCGGCTAATACTTCTGCACCTCGCTTTGCTTCCTCAGCTTTCCTCTGTAATGACTCCCGAGCTTCTGCAAATTCTGACTTAACTTTAGAAAGTTCAACTTCAAGCTCCATGCACAACTCTTTGGACTGTAGTAGTTGTTTTGTCAGATCAGTAGCTTCATTTCTTGATTTTTCCAAAGTTTCTTGTGCGATATGGAGCTTCTCCTCCAACTTCTTAACAATCTGCATTTCAACATCCAGCATTTTCCTCAAATCGTCTCTTTCAGCAGTTAAATCAGCAACTAGAACTTTGTTCTTGCTCACTTCACTTAAGGCAGACTCAAGTTGTTCCTTAAATTGATGAATTGCATGTTCTCGATCTTCCAAGAGCTTGGCATCTTCAGCTGCCTTCTTCAGTGATGAAGACTTGAAATCACTATATTCCTCTTTAATAGAATCAAAATTTTTTATTGGATTCATCTCTTTCAACAAGCAAACTGCCTATTTGAGCATTCAAATCAGCCACCTTTGCATCCTTCAATTCCAGTTCTTTTCCATTAATCAGGAGCTTATCTTTCAGTTCTTCATTTTCTGAATTCAGACTCGCTATCTTCTCCTGCAACTGCTGAAGTGTTGAGCTTACTTTGTGCAGCTCAATTTCTTTTTCAGCAAGTTCAGATCCAAGATGATGAAGCTTGTCATCTTTATCCTTGATCTCTAGGCTAAGCATGTTTATCCTCTCTTGCAGGTCTTCTATTGCTTCATTCTTTTCTTTTAGCTTATCCTGCAGTTCCCTTTTCTCTTCCCCAGCTTTCATAAGGTCAATTTGAAGACCTTCTATGGACGCTTTAAGCTCTTCAACCAGTTTTTTCTCCTTTTGCAGCTCTTGTCCTAAGCGTACCACTGTATCATTTGCAGAACTTAACTGACTGATTAAGGACTGCTGCTCTTCGCGAGCCTTTCTAAGTTGGTCATTTCGAATTTGTTTTTCATTAATCAGTTCTGACTCATACTTCTTGTCCATGGCAATAATGGCGGTTTCTTTTTCCAGGAGTTTATTTCTCAGCTGTGTACGAGAGCAAAAAATAATACTTCAGTTGAGAGGGGCATTAAAAGCAAGTTTCTAATCAACAGAATATAGGGTAATACTAAAATGGAAAGAAGAAAAGAAAATTTGCTCGCTTTAGCATAATATCTGAAAATAGTTTTGATAAAGATATTTCACTACTCTAAGCATAAGGCCTTGTACAGTCATGCAAAAGCATAATTTTTCTGTTCGGTAGCAAAATAAGCTCTTGGTTAGTACTCACATACAATTAACCCCTTAACGGGGATTTCAAAATGCTAAAATGCATCTGCTGTGAGTTTACAAAATGCAGAGTTCAGAATGAAATGTATATTTATCGCAAATATAGAGCTTACAGATTCAATGGTTGCCTCAGAAGTAGCCTTCTCCTTTCGAGAAAGTGCATATAAAGCACCAAGCACACCCGAACCAAAAATTCCAAGTCCATTGAGAAGTGAAAGGAAAGAGTTCTTTGATGCTTGACCTTGAAGAAACAAAAGCAAAACAAACTATCAGGCAATAAAAGTGAAAGGAATCAAAAAATCTCAAAGAAAGCAGAAAAATGAAAAACATAAAACTAGCGAGAAAAGGCAAACACATAATTAGACATCTAAAACATTCCATCTTGCAGACAGCAGTGCAGTGTTAATCAGTAGCCTTTCTTTAGTAAACCAATTTATGATAGGGGAATACAAAGGATATACAATGTCTACTTTATTTAATCTTCACAAGAGCCTGATATTATTTATTTGACCTCGCCGATAAAATCTCTCAAAAAGCTAGCAAATATAAACTCATGAAGTTAATTTTCTGTCTGAAATCCCAATGTCCATTAGTTGATGCAAAAGTCCAACACCAGTAGTTACACACACCAATGGGAGCCCACGCATACTTATTTCTTGGTTCTGCAATGCATTTAAGAATAAACTGAGGATCCCCTGAAACCTGAAGGAATTAACAGTGGAATAACTCCACAAGGCAGTTAGAATATCATACTTGCAAGCCAATAAAAAATAAATAAAAAAAAAACCCTAAATCACAAGCAGATCACCAGTGAATCAAAGGGCGGATTAAGACTTAAGGGATTCTAATGATAAATCAAGAACCTAAGGCCATCCCTGCCAAGCATGGATTCCTTTGTAAGTTAAGGATATTATGCAAGAAGCAGTTACTACGATACCAAATTGAGTTAACAGTGCAAGAAACAGGCATTTGAGCATTCTAACTGAAAAAATGCATAGGTTACCAAAATAATTTCGGAATTACCTCCATGATTTTAGCTCAATCAAAAAACAATTACAAGAAAACAATAAAAATTGATCAAACGTAGTAGGCATTATCAATGACGATCAAGTAATGTCCAAATTGCACAAGTTTCATATTCATAACAGTATCAATTTATTGATTATAAGAAACCCTTCAAGAACTGACAGAAAAGTTGAACAGAACATCATTGTGGCAAAAGATTCAAAAATTGAAAGAGTTGCAGCCCTATAAATTGGGAACCCTACAATTCATAAGAGCAAATACTAAACTAAATCTTGTAAAAGAACCAAAGAAGGGCAGCAACTTTCACCTGCAGTCACGCTTTCAAGAGCATTAGCGGCCCGCAATTTCAGAAGTGGAAGAACTGAAATACCCACAAAAAGAATCGTCCTCCTCACGCTCCCATCTTGACCTTCTTGGTTCATTCGAGCAGTAACTTTCATGTGCTTTCTCCGATTATGTGGAGTTTTTGTGCAATAAAAACAGCAAATTGACTGAGATGTAGAAGAAGAAGAAGAACAGAGCGAAGATGAAGTGGAAAATTGAGGGTACTGAAAAGGGCAAGAACTTCCCATTACTAAGCCCATGGCCGAAGCAGCCATTTTCTTGAACTAAGCTTTTATAATTTTCTTGATTCAATTCAACTACCAATGCAGAATGCCCTCCAGAAAAAAATAAATTTTGGAGGGAATTGTTTCTTGAGGGATTGTTGAAATTTCAGAGAAAATCATCAAATTGTAAAGAAACTATACCAAAAATCATCACTCTCTCTCTCTGTGATATATAGTGCTGCTCTCTGTTATCTGCAAAATGGGGGTGAAAATTAGTTATATGAAGCGTATGATATTTTAGTAATTTTCTTCAGAGTTAAGGTTAAATCTTTAAGTTTTTAATCCACGTAAGCAACTTTTCAATTTCAAAAGCAGGTTAAACTCTAACCAATGAAATTCTGCCACAGAAGATAGGGCACAAATTATCCACAAATTGTGTTTGCTGGGTGGCCATGTCACCATTTTTCTATTTTCTTACAATTTTTGAGGAATTGGAATGAAAGTTATTTATGATTTAATTATTTCTTGGGATGAAACATGATTCATGACTTTGATTTATTAATAGATATATTTGAAAAAAAAATCCAAACTCCTATTTTTTTTTTCTTTAAAGAAGCTAGCAAGCTTCAATTTTAATACATTAATCAGTGTTCATTTCATATGTATATATTTGGAAGGGAAAATGTAAATAATTTTATACCACCAAAATAGGATTAAATTAATTAGAGTATTAAGAAGTATAGACTTTTAAACTTATTTTTTTATCTTAAAGTGTGTAAAAGTGAATTATTTATACGCCATCAGTCTAATCAAACAAGTTATTGAGCTTCTAATGAAAAAATTAATATACTTCAAACTATTAAACTTTATTACTTTAATATATAATTGAATCTCTTTAATTAATGTTACCTCCAAATATAGTTTAATTTAGATTCTAGTAAACTCTCAAATTAGGGGTGCATTTGAATTGGATTTAACAATGAAAAAATAAAAAAAAATTAACTCAAATTTGTTATTAAAGATAAATTATTTGCAAAAAAAAATATTTCAAAACAAAAAAAATAAAGTCGAAAACTGTTTTTATTACTGAATCCAATCTAAATGCACCCTAAATACTTGTAAATTTTTTTTTCTGAATCGATCCCTAATCCTATATTTTAATTGCCAAACAATGATCAGCTAAACTAAATTATAATTACATTTTCTTTCTTGTTCTTTATGATATATTATATCTGCTCATACATAAGTACACCAAAATGAGTTTATTATCTATCCATAAACACAAAATGGGACTTAAATATGTATATAATATGCATATATATGTTTGTGGAAGATATATCAACTCAATAATAAAATTCATAAATCATAAATTTAAATATGTATATAATGTTTTCTTTTTTTTTCTCAAGATTAAATAAATTTAGAGAAAATAAGCAAATAAATATATTTTTCTAATTTTTTTGGGCGAAAATTAAAGATCTAGGAGCCATTTGATCAAATCAAACACTAGTAGTACTATTGCATAACTTAAACAAAGAAGATACATATAAAATCGAAACCCTAGTTTGGTGGACACTATATGTAAAAAACAACACGAAGGTTAATTATACAGACTAAATTAACCCTCACTCACCATGGCATGGCTGCTTAATTATGGCCATATGTAATTCCAAATTATTTATAAACACTTGACAATAATTAAAAATAAACAAACAGACTACATAATCACAGAAATAAGAAATAATTAACAGAAACAGCTAGCTCCTCCTGATCAATCCTCATAGAGATAATGTCCGGCAGGCGCTCTCTCATGATCATTCACGGCGGCCCGGCAGCGGCGGCTTCACACCGGCATAGAAGACGGCTTTGCCGGTGGTGGAAGTAGAAGAGGGACGGATTATTGGTAGCATTCTTGTGATTTTTAAGAAATCTCTTTCAGCTATAAACTTCCAGTATCGGCACCTTACGCTGCAAAAGGATGATTCTCCCCTGAAATAATTTAAACAATTATAATATGAAGAATAATTATATTATATATGATATGAAATTGAAACCATCCATAATTGTTTTTTATTTTTTTAGGAAAAATCTAGAATTATCACTCACTCAAAATTCAATACAATTTTGTTACTTAAAGTATAAATCAGGATGTAATAAGTTCGAACATAAATCCCCTTCGATCTTTCTGAATTTATATAACTTCGAACAAAGATCCCTTAGATCTTTCTGGGATTTATATACGCTACTTGTGCCCTGAATTTAAAGTTTATTTAATTTAAGATTAATTATATTTTCTTTTTTTAGCTTTGTCCAAATTATAATGTCTCCCATATATATATATATACTTTGTATAAATTACAAAAATATCCATATTATATATTTTTTCATAACTAATTAATTAATTCTTATTATTAATTTCAATAAAAAAAATTTATTAAAAAATAAAGGATTATGCTTTAAAAAGTTCAAAATATTCATAAAATATCATTTTGTCAATTTACGTATTATTTATTATTACAAATTAAGATAATTTTATAAATATATAACTACTTATAATTCGAACTTATAATAAAATTTAATTTAAAAATCAGGACATGGATTCTAAATCTTTATATAACTTATGATTAAGTACATGTTCTGGTACACTTACTTCATAATACTCATTTTGTAATAATTTTATTAATAAACTCTATAAAATAAAAGATAAATTATAAACTTCAACAAATAAATTATCAAAGTAAGTTTATTAGATAGTCTCTAAAAAATATTATAGAGTTTATATAATTATTTATAAATGGAATTTATTATAACGGAATTGAATTTAGAAAACGTACTTGTATATATAGATATCAATGCCATCCAGAGACTTTTCACAGGACTCGCAGTTCTTTAGAAATTTCTCATTGGTACAAAAGACGGACCAGCGGCGAGGGTTGTGAACAGCTCTATATCTGCCGGCCGGCGGCTTGTCGTCGAAGCTGCCGTAAAGTGAGTGTCTCGGCGGAGGAAATTCCAGAATGCAGTTGTTATACATATGGGTAATTTTGGGATAAGGAAGATAATTAGAAGTAATTTTGGTATAGTTATCACTATTTTCGATATCTTCTAATTTAAGATAACCTGTGTTTCCATGCTTAGTACAAACCGTTGACAAATTTGACCCTCCTCCTTTTTTCTTAATCACAGGATCCATCACACTAAAAACGCAAGGCCATTCATGCGTTATGACATTATTAGTAATTTCTTCTTGGCTAGAAATAATTATTTCTTCTTTAGGAGGATCGATATTAATAATAATCTCATCAATTGAAGAAGAGGAGGGTAAGGGTTTGATAAAGTCACCGGTGACCTTTACCTGACCGTGCCCAAAAACTATATTTTTCCCGAATGGTTCAGCTGGTGAACTTAGTAAAATACCCAATCCAACCTTGTTATTGGAGGTGTTACCAATTTTTTTCTTATTGGTTTCCTCATTTGAGTTTGGGGCAGAAGAGTCAATTGGATAGGCCATTGAAATGAGGAGAATTGAATAAAAGTACATGTTCTTCATCGGGTTGTTACCTAAGGCCTGCTGTCACAGATGAAGCAAAAATTAGTTTTTTTTTTTTTTTTGAATTAGCAAAAATAATTAGTTCAAATGAGAGAAAAATGTGATGTTTTGAAAATAACCGACAAGAAATATTGCATAAAGCATGCATATATATTATTAGATGGCTTTTGAATTAATTAATTAATTAAATGACAAAAAAAGAATAATTAATTTATTAATGAATAAACTCCAAAGTAGTATAACTAAAATCTGATTCATAGATTCCCAAATGTAATTAATTTTCAATCATTATTCTTCTTGAATTTAAAATCAGTAACAAATTTTTGAACAAAATAATATTTCAAGTAAGATTATTTTTATTATAAATTTTATTTTCAGTACAGTTAATTCAAGAAGGGGAAAAGAACAATTGAGAATCTTACATTGCTAATTAAAAAAATTAATAAATTTTTTATAAATTTGGACAGAATAGTTAAGCCAATTTTAACAAGAACAAATTAGGCCATTAGTAAAGATCAAACTGAACTTGATCTCAAATTAAAGTTTTCAGCTCTATCAATGCAAATAATGCAAAAACCCAAAAAAAAATTAAATATTTGGTGAGAAAAAACAAATCTTTTGATGTAAAAAAAAACATGCATTGAGATTTAAACCACTAGATCTTTCAATTCTTAAAAGAAATGCCTTTGCATGCATCAAAAAATGATTTATAAAACTAAAAAAACAGCTTCTAAATTCATTTTTGCCCAAAATTAGATTGTACAAATCAAATTTTGAAGCAGCCAGATTAATAATTTATCTACATAAAATAAATAGATAGATGGAGTTGCTGAAAAAAGAAGAAGAAGAAGAAGAAGAAGAAAACCTGGTGATTTCCTCTTGAAACTTGACTGAAGAGATTGAGCATTGTTGAGAAAAATGCAGAAAATTTTTCTCACTTCTTCTTATTCTGTTTCTCACGCTAACCTCAGTGTGTGTGTATATATATAAAGCATGCATCAGTTTTTTTTATTTGTGAATTTAAATAGAAGAAGCACCGTCATGAGGATATAATCCCACGTCACCTAATTTCACCACGCTCTCTCTTTCTTCTGCATTCTTTTGATGTCATTACTAACTAATTACTATTTCATTTCCGTATTTCTTTTATTAATTGTCACATTTCAAATATCATTCTAATATTTAAAAAATACAGAGTTTTAGATGTTTTATTTTTATATGAATTAAGATATCCTTCAAATTCTTCTCTCTCCTTGTAAAGTTTTTTATGTTTAAAAAATAAAATATATTACAATTTATTTCTAATGGAAGAACATAATGAAAAAGTTTCATTAAATGTTGCAATATTTGCAATATAACAAATAAAAAAACATAAAACTAGAAGGAATAAAGTATATACTATGCTCTACGTCTTTTTTTTATTTGTCACATTTTATTAATTCTCCTATTACTTTTGCTTGTTACATTGAAAAACAATGCAACATTTAATACACTTTTTTTTATTATACTCTTCTATTAAAAATAAATTCCAATATTTTTTTAACTTTTCTCACATAAAAACTCATAAAAATAATAATGAAAGAAAAAAATTTAAAAGATATTTTAGTTTACTTAAAAAAACATTAAAATTTTTGAATCTTTTAAAAATAGTATAATATTTAAATGTGATAACTAATAAAACTAAGATAGAGAGTATTAAATTATTCTCTTGGCACGGAAAGAATAATCGGGCGATAGCTTAAAAACCTTCTTCTTCTTCTTATTCTTCTTGTTCCTCCATGGAAGAAGAAGATCACATGAATGGTATGAAGAGAGAAGCGAAGGAGAGATAAAATAAAGGAATTAAAATGATGAATGTGGTGAGTGTGGGCCAATCTAAACAAAAGTAAAAGCCAAAAGAAACTGACTTAAAAGTAGAGAATGCTTCCAATAATTCCACGGAATGAAAGAAACCGATTTGGAATGGAAGGCTCTGCTTTTGTTCTTATTCTACCGTTTCATCCTCCTCCTCGGTTTCTACGCACGACACCTCACCTCTCTCTCTCTCTCTTCACCGATCATCTAACTAAAAAACAACTCCTTTCAAATAATCGCCATTTATGCACCGATCCCATCTCACCCCAGCTCTCAACTAATAATAACCCTTACTTACTCACATCTTCTCACTCATGTTCCATTCCATGTCTTGTTTTTATAATCGAGTTTCTACACTGAAAGTTCACCCGCTAATATGGATTCCACTTATTAATAAGCAATGTACAATTTCATTTTTACTCTAAATTAAATTTTGATCGTCAATATTGTTTTAATGCTTATAATATGGAAACGTCTTCCATTAATTTAGAAAATATGGAGTTGATATCAAGTCCACGACTATAGTATATGACTAAAAATTTACTGTAATTGCACTTAACGTGATTCGAGCTCAAAATCTCTCTCTTAATATTATAAATGAGTTTAATGCAAACTCGCCTATCAATACATATTTCCAGAATCTACCCGTTACTCATTGAGTCTAGGTTATATTCATGACGCCGTAAAGTTTTAAACATTTACAATATGATTACTTATTGGCAAAACAATGAATTAATGTTGTTTTCACTTATCGAGTGAAGTATAAATATGTTAATTTAACAAAAAAAAACTATAAATATGGTAATTTAATTAATTAAGAGAAATGATTATGAATTATAATATTACTTAAGTGGCAAGGGACTAATTCAAATGGTAGAAGCATTTCTCAACATGCTAGAGGTTTTAGGTTCGAACTATATTCTCTTTCCTTAATGTATAAAAAATAAATAAAAATGTTATTTATGAAGCATTCAATATTGGATATTAAAGAAAAGGGGGAAATTATGTAATGAACCAAAAGAGTTACTGTTAAAACTCATGGTTTTCTGAACTAGTTAATTATACGTATAATTCATTTACTATATATTAAATTGTTCGAGGTTGATTTACTGTCTAAAATATTTATTCACCATTATTCTTAAGATTGATTTAAGTTTATTAAAAAAGAAAATCATATATGTAGACTGTAGTTTTCTCTTTAAATAAGGTTAGGGTATGAAATACATATATTTATATGTATATATTATGCTAATTAAATTATAAGTTTACATATTAGCCAAATTAATTAGGGGCTGCATGAACCAAGCTAATGATGCATAAATAGTTCCAAACGTTGCTTTAATGAGAACTCAATTTCAACGATCATTTGATTTTTCAACGGTTATTCAGTCGTTGACTTCTACGAGTTTTTACACCTTAAACGACAAAAAAGCAACATGATTATTTATCAATTGGATATGATTCGGTCGTTAAAATTATATTTTGTCGTTTGTGAACGGTTTATAACGACTAAAAGAATGTTAAAAATATATTTTATCGTTTACGAAAAGTTTATGTTCGAAAAGTAATAACTAATGATTAGAAATATTTATATTTGTTTTATTTTATTTTTGTCTCTTTATGTATTTTTCAATTAAATATTAGAAAAGTTGAAAAATATTAATGCCTATTGTTGAGAATCCCACATCAGCTAATTAAAGAAAATAATTACTCCTTATAAAAACTTGGACAGTCCTCTCCTCTTGAGGTACCTTTTGGGGCGAGTTAGGCCTAAGCTCAAAAATTCTAACATGGTATCAAAGCCAGTTGTTGGGCTGCCCGAGTTGTGCAAAATTGACTTATAAAGACTTGGACAGCCCTCCCCTCTTGAGATACCTTTTTATGTTCATTCCTGGACGTGAGGGGGTGTGTTGAGAATCCCACATAGGCTAATTAGCCCAAAAATTCTAACACCTATTTTTATATTTAATCAACCATCAGAACAAATTTAGAAGACATCAGGAAGTTACCTCTATACCCTTGTAAAAAAAAAAAAAAAATAATAGAGGAGATGGAGAGATTTTGTTTTTAGTATAAGAAGTAGTACAACATTATCGGTGAAGATTACATAAATATAAGATAATTAAACACAACTCTAACTAAAGGAGAAATGAAGCCTTAGAAAGATAAACGATAATGCACATATTAAGCCTCAACTATTGTCGCTAAAATAAGAACTCACTGCCGAGAGTGGGAGAGGGAGAGAATTATCTGGGATAAATTGTGCCTACTAAGCCAATTCGAAAATGGTTGGACAAGGATGGAAAAAGTGAAAAAATAACTAAATCTCGAGATCGTTTATTATATCCTCTAATACATTTCTTCGTGACCTTAAGTTCTATCTACTTTGATAGTAGCTAATCGATTGGTGACTCAGTTTGGCCAGTTACTAACTTGCTTTTCTTCGATGTGTAAATGTGAAGGACCCGCCCGTCTACTAATTAAAGAGGCTGAGAATGAGTGTAAGCTCGTCCACAAAATTTGGTTCTTTAGCCCAACAAAAATTGCATCAGTGCCGATGTATTTGGGCCCACGGGCTTTTCCCAGGCTGAGTTCTTCTACTGATCTAGAATCTTGGATGCTAGATCAGCCCAATCTCTTGCTGTAGTGGGCAGTAAAATATGCTCACTTTTTCAACCCAAATAATTTAGGTTATTAATTGTTAAAATTAACCTTAATTGGATCGAGGACAACATATTTGGGCACGTTCATTTTTGTAATGAAAATTTGGGCCACATTCATAACTGGACTGGGTTTTTTTTCCGGGCTGCAACTCTTCTAGAGATATAGAAGCGGTGGACACTAGATTTATTGGATCAGCCCAATCCCCGATTAAAATGGGTAACCAGAAATGCTCACATTGTCAACGCAAAATTTGTCCCCCCTTGCCATGTTATTCATAATCTCCCTTTTTTCTTTTATAGCCCAAAAAATATTTAAATTTAATTAAATTATATTCAATTCTTAAAGAGAAAAAAAACGCACTCAATACATTATTTAATATACTTCTTTTAATAATAACTTTTTATTTTATTTTTTAAGATTTATCTCTTATTTTATAAATTTATAGTAATAAAACTATTATATTGTAAATAAAGTATGTTATCTAATAAATCATATGAATTAGGATAGTTGTTATATAAATTGAGAGTTTATTACATTTTTTCTCTAAAATTTATTCAAACTATAATTTCATCCATATATTTTGTATCAATTACAAATATATATTTATTATTTATATTTTCATAACTTATTAATCTATACTACTAATTTAAATGAAAAATTTTTTATAATAAAATAATGATTATGTGGTAAAAAGTTTTAAATCTTCCTATAATATCATATTTGTAGGTTTACTTCTTGTTTATTACCATATATAAAAACAATAATACCCTTACTAAAATTTTTTTAATTAGTTTAATTTATGTAATGAATGATATTATTTTTAATATATGATAATAAATAAGAAGTAAATTTACAAACTAATATTTTAAGAATATTTTACAATTTTTTATCACATAATCATTAATTTGCGATAAAATTTTTCATCAAAATTAGTAATAGAGATTGATAAGTTATAAAAATATAAATAATAAAGATGTATTTGTAATTTATCTAAAATAAAATGATGAATTTATAACTTTGACGAACTTAAAGGAGAAAAATATAATTAATCCATAAATTTTATGTAAAGTAATTGATGAGATCTGAGGTGCGGGCTCTCGAGACTAATCTACAAAATAGTAAATACGTAAGACTCATATTGTTATTTTGATGCCTAAATTAGTATATGATTTTTTGGCATAATAAAATTAATGTAGATTGGGAGTAAAATATATACCATAAACAATACCTATTTATATTTATGAATATTCTCTAAAGTTATTATACAAATCGATACGAAATTCTGAAAAAATAAATTATTTGACCCTTTTGAACTTTCTTTAAACTAAAAATAGCTTATTAGTTGTAGACTTGAATTTCATCAAGTCCAAAATAAGGAAGCCAAAGGGATTATTTCATCCTTAATACACATTAATTCCAAACTTTTGAAAGGACGGGGATTGTGATAATTAATTTTAATTAATTATATATATATAATTATATATATATATATTTTATTTAAAAATATATATATATTTATACAATCTCCATATTTATATTGTGTGGAACATTTTTCCTTATAATTATAAGTATAAATAAATAAATAATAATGGTACATAACAAAGGTAGCACGTGTAGCACAGTAGCACAAGCATGTAGCAATTGGGCCGTCATATAGTTTGGATTTTACTGGACTCACGCTTCTATGTGGGCCCAATTAATGCATGAGTAATTGAGATCAGAGAGATGATCCGATGGCCTGACCCTGACCCGGTGCACATCAGGCAGGCACTTCTTCCTTCAGTTCTTCTTCTTCTTCTACTTTATATCCAAATCCGATTTCCCAATTCCATCACCAGATTGATTCTCAATCTTGACGCTTTCTCAATTCTCTCTCATCTCTCTCATTCATTCCATAACAATCCCTCCCTACCCCTGAAATTTCTTTCCTAGAAAAATGACAAATTTCCACGGTCTTCTTTGATTTACAGCCTTCGTTAATTCCTAGAGGAACCCAAAATTTCTACTTTTCTTTGGGGGAATTCGAACAAGGGTTTTGAGTTTTCCCTCTTGATCTTTGTGATCTTTGAATTTGAGGGAAGTTTGAGACTTTGAGGAATTTCAAGCTAAAATTTTGAGCTGTTTCAGGTAAGGGTTCTTTCGGGACCTGATTTTCTTGAGATTTATTCTGGTGAAATTGGGGGAAGAAAGAATCTTGATATTTTGAATTTGGCTTTTAGGGTGTTTACAGCATGATGGTTTGCTTGTTAGTCGTCTAAACATTCAACTACTTTTGAAATTTGTTGTAAAGTAGGCATTTCTTGGCAAAAGATCTTAATTATTCTTGAGCTTAGGACTATGGCATAGGTTCTTGAAAATTTTGGAACGGAAGTAAATCTTGTTCTGAATTAAAAGATAGATTCTTCTTTATAACCATTGGATATTGTTAACAATAACTGATGTATATTTTGGGATTTGTATTGGAAGGGAGAAACAAAGAAAGAAAAGAGATGTCTGTTGTAGTCTTAGAATGGAAAGGCTAGATTGTTGCTGGAGTTGAATGCAAGATTCTGTTTTTTACTGTAGAGGGTATTCTGATGATAATTAGAAATTAGGTTGTCCTTTTAATTCTTCTTTGGTTGCTTAATCCTGCTAAATGGACACCGAGGATGATGCAAGGTATCCACCTATACCATATGGTGTCAATCAGCCTTACAGTTCATCTAGTCGCCAGAAGGTTCCTAGTCGAAATACTTCTGCTTTCGCTCGTAATGGAAATAATCATTATGCTGAGGATAATGATGTTGATGATGAGGATGAAGACGTTGATGATGAAGAAGATGATGAGCATGAAGAAAATGGTGTCCAGCGATTGGGTAAAGATGAGTATGAAGATGACGATCTTGAGGATGAGGACGACGATGATGATGAATATGGCGATACACAGAGGCATCCCAAGAAGAGGAAGCTAAAGAGCTTGTTATCCAGTTATGAGTTTGCACCTCGTGTACCAGCACCAGCACCAGCTCCAGCCCCAGCACCCACACCTGCACCTGGTGCTGCTCCAAAGCCCACATTTGGTGGACGAAATTCGGTTGCTGATTGGAGTGAGCATGAGACATTTATTCTACTTGATGCTTGGGGTGATAAATTTCTCCAACATGGCAGGAAGAGCCTTCGTTCTGAGGAATGGCAAGAAGTTGCAGAGAAGGTCTCACGAGAATCTAAAATTGATAGAACAGACAGCCAATGCAGAAATCGGTTAGATACATTGAAGAAGAAGTACAAAAAGGAGAAAGCAAAGTTCTTGGACTCAGGGAGTTTTATCAGTAAATGGGTCTACTTTAAGAAGATGGATTCATTAATGTCATCACCACCACAACAAGCTGGCCTTTCATGTGGAGTTGACTCAGGGGAGTATGTTTTCATGAACCCTGGAGATTATCTAAATCGTTCAAATGGACTGGATGAAATGAGGGATAGCCCAGGAAATTCAGAATCTGCAGAAGGTGAGGAGGATTCAGAAGGACTGCCTCCTAAGAGAACTAAGAATGGTAAGGGCAGGGGAGGAAATGGGACTTCCTTTAAACTACTGGCAGATTCCATTCAGAAGTTCAGTGACATATATGAAAAGATTGAGAATAGCAAGAGGCAGCAGATGCTGGAATTGGAAAAAATGAGAATGGACTTCCACCGCGATTTGGAATTACAGAAGAGGCAAATTCTTGAGCGAGCTCAGGCAGAGATTGCAAAAATACGACAAGGGGATGATGAAGAGAATGATGTTTCTGCTGGGAATATCAGTGGATAAGTTCTTCTGAGATGTTGTGGCTTTTCAGCTTGACTGGCTTTGTTGTATCATTTCTATGGCACTGTGCCCTCTTGTTTTCCGTCTGCAGATCAATAAAGACTAATTGATAATTTGATGTACTACTGGATACGTTTAGATTCAAAGATTGTAGTAGTAATAAATGTTAAATGATCTTCCTTCTTATGGTAATGTAATCTTTTTTACTTTCTTAGACAGTGGGTAAGTGTTACTTTCTGTTATTGAGATCTTCCTCTCAATATGGTTCACCACTATAAACGAACCTTGTTGTTCTATGGGGTTTGAGATCCTGGTGTTGTAATGTCAATATTTAATATATATATTTCTTTTCATGGGTTGTACTATGTAGATGAGATGATTTCTTGTTTGCTGAATCAAACTTGCTGGAATTCCTGTCTGTTAGGGGTTTGATAAGTACATAGATTAGATTACGCGAGACAAGATCCATTTAATCTGCCATTTACTTGGATGGTTTTAGGAAAACTGTCATTGTCTGAAAGTTTGAAGTTAAGAAGAAAGATGCATATATGGTTTAGAAACAATGACTTAACCCATATGTTAAAGAGCCTTCATAGTCTTTGAATGTTGCAAACTAACCAAGCCTTTGACCTTTCTTGGATGTTTTTCTTGTTTGAAATAAGGATCAGACCAAATCTTTCTTGGACACAAACTCAATGACAAGAAGGATGTCGTTAGCAAACTTTTAAGAATACAACTAAGAAATCCGTTGTAAATGTAAACATCTGGTCCCGTAGCTCAGTTGGTTAGAGCGTTGGTCTTATGAGCCGAAGGTCGCGGGTTCGAGCCCCGCCGGGACCAGTTTTTTCTTATTTTCTTATTTTCTATTTTTTCTATTTTTTTCGTTTTCCCATTCGTCACTGGTCTCCTTTCTTGTGAATTCTCTTTGTCACTATTCTTAACACTTTGATTTTGATCCATTTTTAAAGGCTAATAGAATTTCAACTGGTGAACCTTTCTATTAACATACACCAAATAAATCATTTTCCTATTAAAGCTCGAATTCATGTGTTAATCATTACATTTTTTTTTAAAATTCAAGTCCGAAAAAAAGTTCTCCAAAAATCACGTTTTTTACGAAATTTAGGTCCGCAAAAAAAGTACTCCGAAAAATTTGCTCAATATGATTTTGAATGTTTTTCATGTTGTATAAATATGTCAAAAGAAGTACCACTTTCCCATTAAAGCCCGAATTCGTGTGCTAATCAACATGTTTTTTAAAACATTTAGGTCCAAAAAAAAATTCTCCAAAAAATTGCTAAAAACGATACTAAAGGTTTTTCATGTTGTATGAATAAACCAAATGAAGTATGACGTTCCCATTAAAGCCTGAATTTATGTGCTAATCAACATATTTTGTAGAAAACTGAGATTCGAAAAAAAGTTCTCCAAAAAATTGCTCAAAACGATTCTGAATGTTTTTTATGTTATATGAATACACAAAACGAAGTACCACATTCCTATTAAAGCCCAAATTCGTGTGCTAATCATCACGTGTTTTACAAAATTTAGGTCCGAAAAAAGTTCTCCAAAAAATAACTCAAAACGAATCTGAATGTTATTTATGCTTTATGAATACACAAAATGAAGTATCACACTCCATTAAAAGTAGAAATTCGTGTGCTAATAATCACGTTTTTTACAAAATTTGTCCGAAAAAACGTTATCCAAAAAATGGCTCAAAACGATTCTGAATGTTATTTATGCTTTATGAATGCACAAAACGAAGTATCACATTCATATTAAAGCCCAAATTCGTGGGCTAATCATCACGTTTTTTACAAAATTTAGGTCCGAAAAAAAGTGCTCCAAAAAATGGCTCAAAACGATTCTGAATGTTATTTATGCTTTATGAATGCACAAAACGAAGTATCACATTCATATTAAATCCCAAATTCGTGTGCTAATCATCACGTTTTTTACAAAATTTGGGTCCGAAAAAAAGTTCTCCAAAAACTGGCTCAAAACGATTCTGAATGTTTTTTATGCTTTGTGAATGCACAAAACGAAGTTATCACATTCATATTAAAGCCCAAATTCGTGTGCTAATCATCACGTTTTTTACAAAATTTAGGTCCGAAAAAAAGTTCTCCAAAAAATGGCTCAAAACCATCCTGAATGTTTTTTATACTATATGAATACACAAAACGAAGTGCCACATTCCTAATAAAGTCCAAATTCGTGTGGTAATCATCACGTTTTCCAGAAAATTTAGGTAAAAAAAAAGTTCTCCAAAAAATGGCTGAAAACGATTCTGAATGTTATTTATTCTTTAAGAATACACAAAACGAAGTATCACATTCCTATTAAAGCCCAAATTCGTGTCTTAATCATCACGTTTTTTAAAAAATTTAGGTCCGAAAAAAAGTTCTCCAAAAAATGGCTCAAAACGATTCTGAAAATTTTCTATGCTATATGAATAAACAAAACGAAGTGCCACATTTCTAATAAAGTCCAAATTCGTGTGCTAATCATCACGTTTTTTACAAAATGTAGGTCCGAAAAACATTTCTCCAAAAAATGGCTCAAAACGATTCTGAATATTATTTATGCTTTATGAAAGCACAAAACGAAGTATCACATTCATATTAAAGCCCAAATTCGTGTGCTAATCATCACGTTTTTTACAAAATTTAGGTCCGAAAGAAAGTTCTCCAAAAAATGGCTCAAAAAGATTCTGAATGTTATTTATGCTTTATGAATGCACAAAACGAAGTATCACATTCATATTAAAGCCCAAATTCGTGTGCTAATCATCACGTTTTTTACAAAATTTAGGTCCGAAAAAAAGTTCTCCAAAAAATGGCTCAAAACGATTCTGAATGTTATTTATGCTTTATGAATGCACAAAACGAAGTATCACCTTCATATTAAAGCCTAAATTCGTGAGCTAATCATCACGTTTTTTACAAAATTTAGGTCCGAAGAAAAGTTCTCCAAAAAATGGCTCAAAACGATTCTGAATGTTATTTATGCTTTATGAAAACACAAAACAAAGTACCACATTCCTATTAAAGTCCAAATTCGTGTGCTAATCATCACGTTTTTTACAAAATTTAGGTCCCAAAAAAAGTTCTCCAAAAAATGGCCCAAAATGATTCTGAATGTTTTTTATGATATATGAATACACAAAAAAAATACCACATTCCTATTAAGGTCCAAATTCGTGTGCTAATCATCACGTTTTTTACAAAATTTAGTTCCGAAAAAAACTTCTCCAAAATATAACTCAAAACGATTCTGAATGTTATTTACGCTTTATGAATACACAAAACGAAGTACCACATTCCTATTAAAGCCCAAATTCGTGTGCTAATCATCACGTTTTTTACAAAATTTAGGTCCGAAAAAAAGTTCTCCAAAAAATGGCTCAAAACGATTCTGAATGTTTTTTATGCTTTATGAATGCACAAAACGAAGTATCACATTCACATTAAAGCCCAAATTCGTGTGCTAATGATCACGTTTTTTACAAAATTTAGTTCCGAAAAAAAGGCTCAAAACGATTCTGAATGTTATTTATGCTTTATGAATGCACAAAACGAAGTACCACATTCCTATTAAAGCCCAAATTCGTGTGCTAATCATCAACTTTTTTTCAAAATTTAGGTCCGAAAAAAGTTCTCCAAAAAATGGCTCAAAACGATTCTGAATGTTATTTATGCTTTATGAATGCACAAAACGAAGTATCACCTTCATATTAATGCCTAAATTCGTAGTGCTAATCATCACGCTTTTTTACAAAATTTAGGTCCGAAGAAAAGTTCTCCAAAAAATGGTTCAAAACGATTCTGAATGTTACTTATGCTTTATGAAAACACAAAACAAAGTACCACATTCCTATTAAAGTCCAAATTCGTGTGCTAATCGTCACGTTTTTTACAAAATTTAGGTCCCAAAAAAAGTCCTCCAAAAACTGGCTCAAAACGATTCTGAATGTTTTTTATGCTATATGAATACACAAAACGAAGTGCCACATTCCTAATAAAGTCCAAATTCGTATGGTAATCATCACGTTTTCCAGAAAATTTAGGTCCGAAAAAAAGTTCTCCAAAAAATGGTCAAAAGCGATTCGATTGTTTTTTATGCTATATGAATACACAAAACAAAGTACCACATTCCTATTAAAGTCCAAATTCGTGGTGCTAATCATCACGTTTTTTACAAAATTTAGTTCCAAAAAAAACTTCTCCAAAAAATAACTCAAAACGATTCTGAATGTTATTTATGCTCTATGAATACACAAAACGAAGTACCACATTCCTATTAAAGCCCAAATTCGTGTGCTAATCATCAACTTTTTTACAAAATTTAGGTCCGAAAAAAAGTTCTCCAAAAAATGGCTCAAAACGATTATGAATGTTATTTATGCTTTATGAATGCACAAAACGAAGTATCACCTTCATATTAAAGCCTAAATTCGTGTGCATTAATCATCACGTTTTTTACAAAATTTAGGTCCGAAGAAAAGTTCTCCAAAAAATGGTTCAAAACGATTCTGAATGTTATTTATGCTTTATGAAAACACAAAACAAAGTACCACATTCCTATTAAAGTCCAAATTCGTGTGTTAATCATCACGTTTTTTACAAAATTTAGGTCCCAAAAAAAGTTCTCCAAAAAATGGCTCAAAACGATTCTGAATGTTATTTATGCTTTATGAAAACACAAAACAAAGTACCACATTCCTATTAAAGTCCAAATTCGTGTGCTAATCATCACGTTTTTTACAAAATTTAGGTCCGAAAAAAAGTTCTCCAAAAAATTGCTCAAAACGATTCTGAATGTTTTTTATGCTTTGTGAATGCACAAAACGAAGTTATCACATTCATATTAAAGCCCAAATTCGTTGTGTTAATCATCAACTTTTTTATAAAATTTAGGTCCGAAAAAAAGTTCTCCAAAAAATGGCTCAAAACGATTCTGAATGTTATTTATGCTTTATGAATGCACAAAACGAAGTATCACCTTCATATTAAAGCCCAAATTCGTGTGCTAATCATCACGTTTTTTACAAAATTTAGGTCCGAAGAAAAGTTCTCCAAAAAATGGCTCAAAACGATTCTGAATGTTATTTATGCTTTATGAAAACACAAAACAAAGTACCACATTCCTATTACAGTCCAAATTCGTGCGCTAATCATCACGTTTTTTACAAAATTTAGGTCCCAAAAAAAGTTCTCCAAAAAATGGCTCAAAACGATTCTGAATGTTTTTTATGCTATATGAATACACAAAACAAAGTACCACATTCCAATTAAAGTCCAAGTTCGTGTGCTAATCATCACGTTTTTTTAAAATTTAGGTCCGAAAAAAAGTTCTCCAAAATATGGCTCGAAACGATTCCGAATGTTTTTTAAGCTTTGTGAATGCACAAAACGAAGTTATCACATTCATATTAAAGCCCAAATTCGTGTGCTAATCATCACGTTTTTTACAAAATTTAGGTCCCAAAAAAAGTTCTCCAAAAAATGGCCCAAAACGATTCTGAATGTTTTTTATGATATATGAATACACAAAAAAAATACCACATTCCTATTAAGGTCCAAATTCGTGTGCTAATCATCACGTTTTTTACAAAATTTAGTTCCGAAAAAAACTTCTCCAAAATATAACTCAAAACGATTCCGAATGTTATTTACGCTTTATGAATACACAAAACGAAGTACCACATTCCTATTAAAGCCCAAATTCGTGTGCTAATCATCACGTTTTTTACAAAATTTAGGTCCGAAAAAAAAGTTCTCCAAAAAATGGCTCAAAACGATTCTGAATGTTTTTTATGCTTTATGAATGCACAAAATGAAGTTATCACATTCACATTAAAGCCCAAATTCGTGTGCTAATGATCACGTTTTTTACAAAATTTAGGTCCGAAAAAAAGTTCTCCAAAAAATGCTCAAAACGATTCTGAATGTTATTTATGCTTTATGAATGCACAAAACGAAGTATCACATTCATATTAAAGCCCAAATTCGTGTGCTAATCATCACGTTTTTTACAAAATTTAGGTCCGAAAAATAGTTCTCCAAAAAATTGCTCGAAACGATTCCGAATGTTTTTTATGCTTTTTGAATACACAAAATGAAGTATCACATTCCTATTAAAGCCCAAATTCGTGTGCTAATCATCAACTTTTTTACAAAATTTAGGTCCGAAAAAAAGTTCTCCAAAAAATGGCTCAACACGATTCTGAATGTTATTTATGCGTTATGAATGCACAAAATGAAGTATCACATTCATATTAAAGCCCAAATTCGTGTGCTAATCATCACATTTTTTACAAAATTTAGGTCCGAAAAAAAGTTCTCCAAAAAATGGCTCAAAACGATTTTGAATGTTATTTATGCTTTATGAATGCACAAAACGAAGTGTCACATTCATATTAAAGCCCAAATTCGTGTGCTAATCATTACGTTTTTTACAAAATTTAGGTCCGGAAAAAAGTTCTCCAAAAAATGGCTCAAAACGATTCTGAATGTTATTTATGCTTTATGAATGCACAAAACGAAGTATCACATTCATTTTAAAGCCCAAATTCGTGTGCTAATCTTCACGTTTTTTACAAAATTTAGGTCAAAAAAAAAGTCCTCCAAAAACTGGCTCAAAACGATTCTGAATGTTTTTTATGCTATATGAATACACAAAACGAAGTGCCACATTCCTAATAAAGTCCAAATTCGTATGGTAATCATCACGTTTTCCAGAAAATTTAGGTCCGAAAAAAAGTTCTCCAAAAATGGCTGAAAACGATTCTGAATGTTTTTTATGCTATATGAATACACAAAACAAAGTACCACATTCCTATTAAAGTCCAAATTCGTGTGCTAATCATCACGTTTTTTACAAAATTTAGTTCCGAAAAAAACTTCTCCAAAAAATAACTCAAAACGATTCTGAATGTTATTTATGCTCTATGAATACACAAAACGAAGTACCACATTCCTATTAAAGCCCAAATTCGTGTGCTAATCATCAACTTTTTTAAAAAATTTAGGTCCGAAAAAAAGTTCTCCAAAAAATGGCTCAAAACGATTCTGAATGTTATTTATGCTTTATGAATGCACAAAACGAAGTATCACCTTCATATTAAAGCCTAAATTCGTGTGCTAATCATCACGTTTTTTACAAAATTTAGGTCCGAAGAAAAGTTCTCCAAAAAATGGTTCAAAACGATTCTGAATGTTATTTATGCTTTATGAAAACACAAAACAAAGTACCACATTCCTATTAAAGTCCAAATTTGTGTGCTAATCATCACGTTTTTTACAAAATTTAGGTCCCAAAAAAAGTTCTCCAAAAAATGGCTCAAAACGATTCTGAATGTTATTTATGCTTTATGAAAACACAAAACAAAGTACCACATTCCTATTAAAGTCCAAATTCGTGTGCTAATCATCACGTTTTTTACAAAATTTAGGTCCGAAAAAAAGTTCTCCAAAAAATGGCTCAAAACGATTCTGAATGTTTTTTATGCTTTGTGAATGCACAAAACGAAGTTATCACATTCATATTAAAGCCCAAATTCGTGTGCTAATCATCAACTTTTTTATAAAATTTAGGTCCGAAAAAAAGTTCTCCAAAAAATGGCTCAAAACGATTCTGAATGTTATTTATGCTTTATGAATGCACAAAACGAAGTATCACCTTCATATTAAAGCCCAAATTCGTGTGCTAATCATCACGTTTTTTACAAAATTTAGGTCCGAAGAAAAGTTCTCCAAAAAATGGCTCAAAACGATTCTGAATGTTATTTATGCTTTATGAAAACACAAAACAAAGTACCACATTCCTATTAAAGTCCAAATTCGTGCGCTAATCATCACGTTTTTTACAAAATTTAGGTCCCAAAAAAAGTTCTCCAAAAAATGGCTCAAAACTATTCTGAATGTTATTTATGCTTTATGAAAACACAAAACAAAGTACCACATTCCTATTAAAGTCCAAATTCGTGTGCTAATCATCACGTTTTTTACAAAATTTAGGTCCGAAAAAAAGTTCTCCAAAAAATGGCTCAAAACGATTCTGAATGTTTTTTATGCTTTGTGAATGCACAAAACGAAGTTATCACATTCATATTAAAGCCCAAATTCGTGTGCTAAGCATCACGTTTTTTACAAAATTTAGGTCCCAAAAAAAGTTCTCCAAAAAATGGCCCAAAACGATTCTGAATGTTTTTTATGATATATGAATACACAAAAAAAATACCACATTCCTATTAAGGTCCAAATTCGTGTGCTAATCATCACGTTTTTTAC
The DNA here is from genome assembly GCA_028651295.1 of Catharanthus roseus. Classification (NCBI taxonomy): domain Eukaryota; kingdom Viridiplantae; phylum Streptophyta; class Magnoliopsida; order Gentianales; family Apocynaceae; genus Catharanthus; species Catharanthus roseus. Next base: position 462,419 of record JAPQWS010000144.1, read on the forward strand.
AAAATTTAGTTCCGAAAAAAACTTCTCCAAAATATAACTCAAAACGATTCTGAATGTTATTTACGCTTTATTAATACACAAACGAAGTACCACATTCCTATTAAAGCCCAAATTCGTGTGCTAATCATCACGTTTTTTACAAAATTTAGGTCCGAAAAAAAGTTCTCCAAAAAATGGCTCAAAACGATTCTGAATGTTTTTTATGCTTTATGAATGCACAAAACGAAGTTATCACATTCACATTAAAGCCCAAATTCGTGTGCTAATGATCACGTTTTTTACAAAATTTAGGTCCCAAAAAAAGGCTCAAAACGATTCTGAATGTTATTTATGCTTTATGAATGCACAAAACGAAGTACCACATTCCTATTAAAGCCCAAATTCGTGTGCTAATCATCAACTTTTTTTCAAAATTTAGGTCCGAAAAAAGTTCTCCAAAAAATGGCTCAAAACGATTCTGAATGTTATTTATGCTTTATGAATGCACAAAACGAAGTATCACCTTCATATTAATGCCTAAATTCGTGTACTAATCATCACGTTTTTTACAAAATTTAGGTCCGAAGAAAAGTTCTCCAAAAAATGGTTCAAAACGATTCTGAATGTTATTTATGCTTTATGAAAACACAAAACAAAGTACCACATTCCTATTAAAGTCCAAATTCGTGTGCTAATCATCACGTTTTTTACAAAATTTAGGTCCCAAAAAAAGTTCTCCAAAAAATGGCTCAAAACGATTCTGAATGTTATTTATGCTTTATGAAAACACAAAACAAAGTACCACATTCCTATTAAAGTCCAAATTCGTGTGCTAATCATCACGTTTTTTACAAAATTTAGGTCCGAAAAAAAGTTCTCCAAAAAATGGCTCAAAACGATTCTGAATGTTTTTTATGCTTTGTGAATGCACAAAACGAAGTTATCACATTCATATTAAAGCCCAAATTCGTGTGCTAATCATCAACTTTTTTATAAAATTTAGGTCCGAAAAAAAGTTCTCCAAAAAATGGCTCAAAACGATTCTGAATGTTATTTATGCTTTATGAATGCACAAAACGAAGTATCACATTCATTTTAAAGCCCAAATTCGTGTGCTAATCTTCACGTTTTTTACAAAATTTAGGTCCGAAAAAAAGTCCTCCAAAAACTGGCTCAAAACGATTCTGAATGTTTTTTATGCTATATGAATACACAAAACGAAGTGCCACATTCCTAATAAAGTCCAAATTCGTATGGTAATCATCACGTTTTCCAGAAAATTTAGGTCCGAAAAAAAGTTCTCCAAAAATGGCTGAAAACGATTCTGAATGTTTTTTATGCTATATGAATACACAAAACAAAGTACCACATTCCTATTAAAGTCCAAATTCGTGTGCTAATCATCACGTTTTTTACAAAATTTAGTTCCGAAAAAAACTTCTCCAAAAAATAACTCAAAACGATTCTGAATGTTATTTATGCTCTATGAATACACAAAACGAAGTACCACATTCCTATTAAAGCCCAAATTCGTGTGCAAATCATCACGTTTTTTTCAAAACTTAGGTCCGAAAAAAAGTTCTCCAAAAAATGGCTCAAAACGATTCTGAATGTTATTTATGCTTTATGAATGCACAAAACGAAGTATCACATTCATATTAAAGCCCAAATTCGTGTGCTAATGATCACGTTTTTTACAAAATTTAGGTCCGAAAAAAAGTTCTCCAAAAAATGGCTCAAAACGATTCTGAATTTTATTTATGCTTTATGAATGCACAAAACGAAGTATCACATTCATATTAAAGCCCAAATTCGTGTGCTAATCATCACGTTTTTTACAAAATTTAGGTCCGAAAAATAGTTCTCCAAAAAATTGCTCGAAACGATTCTGAATGTTTTTTATGCTTTTTGAATACACAAAACGAAGTATCACATTCCTATTAAAGCCCAAATTCGTTTGCTAATCATCAACTTTTTTACAAAATTTAGGTCCGAAAAAAAGTTCTCCAAAAGATGGCTCAAAACGATTCTGAATGTTATTTATGCGTTATGAATGCACAAAATGAAGTATCACATTCATATTAAAGCCCAAATTCGTGTGCTAATCATCACATTTTTTACAAAATTTAGGTCCGAAAAAAAGTTCTCCAAAAAATGGCTCAAAACGATTTTGAATGTTATTTATGCTTTATGAATGCACAAAACGAAGTGTCACATTCATATTAAAGCCCAAATTCGTGTGCTAATCATCACGTTTTTTACAAAATTTAGGTCCGGGAAAAAAGTTCTCCAAAAAATGGCTCAAAACGATTCGAATGTTATTTATGCTTTATGAATGCACAAAACGAAGTATCACATTCATTTTAAAGCCCAAATTCGTAGTGCTAATCTTCACGTTTTTTACAAAATTTAGGTCCCAAAAAAAAGTCCTCCAAAAATCGGCTCAAAACGATTCCCGAATGTTTTTTATGCTATATGAATACACAAAACGAAGTGCCACATTCCTAATAAAGTCCAAATTCGTATGGTAATCATCACGTTTTCCAGAAAATTTAGGTCCGAAAAAAAGTTCTCCAAAAATGGCTGAAAACGATTCTGAATGTTTTTTATGCTATATGAATACACAAAACAAAGTACCACATTCCTATTAAAGTCCAAATTCGTGTGCTAATCATCACGTTTTTTACAAAATTTAGTTCCGAAAAAAACTTCTCCAAAAAATAACTCAAAACGATTCTGAATGTTATTTATGCTCTATGAATACACAAAACGAAGTACCACATTCCTATTAAAGCCCAAATTCGTGTGCTAATCATCAACTTTTTTACAAAATTTAGGTCCGAAAAAATGTTCTCCAAAAAATGGCTCAAAACGATTCTGAATGTTATTTATGCTTTATGAATGCACAAAACGAAGTATCACCTTCATATTAAAGCCTAAATTCGTGTGCTAATCATCACGTTTTTTACAAAATTTAGGTCCGAAGAAAAGTTCTCCAAAAAATGGTTCAAAACGATTCTTAATGTTATTTATGCTTTATGAAAACACAAAACAAAGTACCACATTCCTATTAAAGTCCAAATTCGTGTGCTAATCATCACGTTTTTTACAAAATTTAGGTCCCAAAAAAAGTTCTCCAAAAAATGGCTCAAAACGATTCTGAATGTTATTTATGCTTTATGAAAACACAAAACAAAGTACCACATTCCTATTAAAGTCCAAATTCGTGTGCTAATCATCACGTTTTTTACAAAATTTAGGTCCGAAAAAAAGTTCTCCAAAAAATGGCTCAAAACAATTCTGAATGTTTTTTATGCTTTGTGAATGCACAAAACGAAGTTATCACATTCATATTAAAGCCCAAATTCGTGTGCTAATCATCAACTTTTTTATAAAATTTAGGTCCGAAAAAAAGTTCTCCAAAAAATGGCTCAAAACGATTCTGAATGTTATTTATGCTTTATGAATGCACAAAACGAAGTATCACCTTCATATTAAAGCCCAAATTCGTGTGCTAATCATCACGTTTTTTACAAAATTTAGGTCCGAAGAAAAGTTCTCCAAAAAATGGCTCAAAACGATTCTGAATGTTATTTATGCTTTATGAAAACACAAAACAAAGTACCACATTCCTATTAAAGTCCAAATTCGTGCGCTAATCATCACGTTTTTTACAAAATTTAGGTCCCAAAAAAAGTTCTCCAAAAAATGGCTCAAAACTATTCTGAATGTTATTTATGCTTTATGAAAACACAAAACAAAGTACCACATTCCTATTAAAGTCCAAATTCGTGTGCTAATCATCACGTTTTTTACAAAATTTAGGTCCGAAAAAAAGTTCTCCAAAAAATGGCTCAAAACGATTCTGAATGTTTTTTATGCTTTGTGAATGCACAAAACGAAGTTATCACATTCATATTAAAGCCCAAATTCGTGTGCTAAGCATCACGTTTTTTACAAAATTTAGGTCCCAAAAAAAGTTCTCCAAAAAATGGCCCAAAACGATTCTGAATGTTTTTTATGATATATGAATACACAAAAAAAATACCACATTCCTATTAAGGTCCAAATTCGTGTGCTAATCATCACGTTTTTTACAAAATTTAGTTCCGAAAAAAACTTCTCCAAAATATAACTCAAAACGATTCTGAATGTTATTTATGCTCTATGAATACACAAAACGAAGTACCACATTCCTATTAAAGCCCAAATTGCAGTGCTAAATCATCACGTTTTTTTCAAAACTTAGGTCCGAAAAAAAGTTCTCCAAAAAATGGCTCAAAACGATTCTGAATGTTATTTATGCTTTATGAATGCACAAAACGAAGTATCACATTCATATTAAAGCCCAAATTCGTGTGCTAATGATCACGTTTTTTACAAAATTTAGGTCCGAAAAAAAGTTCTCCAAAAAATGGCTCAAAACGATTCTGAATGTTATTTATGCTTTATGAATGCACAAAACGAAGTATCACATTCATATTAAAGCCCAAATTCGTGTGCTAATCATCACGTTTTTTACAAAATTTAGGTCCGAAAAATAGTTCTCCAAAAAATTGCTCGAAACGATTCTGAATGTTTTTTATGCTTTTTGAATACACAAAACGAAGTATCACATTCCTATTAAAGCCCAAATTCGTGTGCTAATCATCAACTTTTTTACAAAATTTAGGTCCGAAAAAAAGTTCTCCAAAAAATGGCTCAAAACGATTCTGAATGTTATTTATGCGTTATGAATGCACAAAATGAAGTATCACATTCATATTAAAGCCCAAATCCGTGTGCTAATCATCACATTTTTTACAAAATTTAGGTCCGAAAAAAAGTTCTCCAAAAAATGGCTCAAAACGATTTTGAATGTTATTTATGCTTTATGAATGCACAAAACGAAGTGTCACATTCATATTAAAGCCCAAATTCGTGTGCTAATCATCACGTTTTTTACAAAATTTAGGTCCGGAAAAAAGTTCTCCAAAAAATGGCTCAAAACGATTCTGAATGTTATTTATGCTTTATGAATGCACAAAACGAAGTATCACATTCATTTTAAAGCCCAAATTCGTGTGCTAATATTCACGTTTTTTACAAAATTTAGGTCCGAAAAAAAAGTCCTCCAAAAACTGGCTCAAAACGATTCTGAATGTTTTTTATGCTATATGAATACACAAAACGAAGTGCCACATTCCTAATAAAGTCCAAATTCGTATGGTAATCATCACGTTTTCCAGAAAATTTAGGTCCAAAAAAAGTTCTCCAAAAATGGCTGAAAACGATTCTGAATGTTTTTTATGCTATATGAATACACAAAACAAAGTACCACATTCCTATTAAAGTCCAAATTCGTGTGCTAATCATCACGTTTTTTTACAAAATTTAGGTCCGAAAAAAAGTTCTCCAAAAAATGGCTCAAAACGATTCTGAATGTTATTTATGCTTTATGAAAACACAAAACAAAGTACCACATTCCTATTAAAGTCCAAATTGCGTGCGCTAATCATCACGCTTTTTTACAAAATTTAGGTCCCAAAAAAAGTTCTACAAAAAAATGGCTCAAAACGATTCTCAATGTTATTTATGCTTTATGAAAACACAAAACAAAGTACCACATTCCTATTAAAGTCCAAATTGCGGTGCTAATCATCACGTTTTTTTACAAAATTTTGGTCCGAAAAAAAGTTCTCCAAAAAATGGCTCAAAACGATTCGAATGTTATTTATGCTTTGTGAATGCACAAAACGAAGTTATCACATTCATATTAAAGCCCAAATTCGTGTGCTAGTCATCACACTTTTTTTATAAAATTTAGGTCCGAAAAAAAGTTCTCCAAAAAATGGCTCAAAACGATTCTGAATGTTATTTATGCTTTATGAATGCACAAAACGAAAGTATCACATTCATATTTAAAGCCCAAATTGTAGTGCTAATCATCACGTTTTTTTACAAAATTTAGGTCCGAAAAAAAGTCCTCCAAAAAATGGCTCAAAACGATTCTCAATGTTTTTTATGCTTTATGAATACACAAAACGAGTACCACATTCCTATTAAAGCCGAAATTCGTGTGCTAATAATCACATTTTTTACAAAATTTAGGTCCGAAAAAAGGTTCTCCAAAAAATTGCTCAAAACGATTCTTAATGTTTTTTATACTATATGAATACAAAAAACAAAGTACCACATTCCTATTAAAGTCCAAATTCGGTGCTAATCATCACGTTTTTTACAAAATTTAGGTCCGAAAAAAAGTTCTCCAAAAATATAACTCAAAACGATTCCCGAATGTTATTTATGCTTTATGAATACACAAAACGAAGTACCACATTCCTATTAAAGCCCAAATTCGTAGTGCTAATCATCACGCTTTTTTACAAAATTTAGGTCCGAAAAAAAGTTCTCCAAAAAAATGGCTCAAAACGATTCTCAATGTTATTTATGCTTTATGAATGCACAAAACAGAGTACCACATTCCTATAAAAGTCCAAATTCGTGTGCTAATCATCACTTTTTTACAAAATTTAGGTCCGAAAAAAAGTTTTCCAAAAAATAACTCAAAACGATTCTGAATGTTATTTATGCTTTATGAATGCACAAAACGAAGTATCACATTCATATTAAAGCCAAAATTCGTGTGCTAATCATCACGTTTTTTACAAAATTTAGGTCCGAAAAAAAGTTCTCCCAAAAAATGGCTCAAAACGATTCTAATGTTATTTATGCTTTATGAATACACAAAACGAAGTACCACATTCCTATTAAAGTCCCAAATTGTAGTGCTAATCATCACGATTTTTACAAAATTTAGGTCCGAAAAAAAGTTCTCCAAAAAATGGCTCAAAACGATTCTGAATGTTATTTTATGCTTTATGAATACACAAAACAAAGTACCACATTCCTATTAAAGTCCAAATTGTAGTGCTAATCATCACGTTTTTTACAAAATTTAGGTCCGAAAAAAAGTTCTCCAAAAAATGGCTCAAAACGATTCTGAATGTTTTTTATGCTATATGAATACACAAAACAAAGTACCACATTCCTATTAAAGTCCAAATTCGTGTGCTAATCATCACGTTTTTTACAAAATTTAGGTCCGAAAAAAGTTCTCCAAAAAATGGCTCAAAACGATTCCGAATGTTTTTTATGCTTTATGAATATACAAAACGAAGTGTCACATTCCTATTAAAGCCCAAATTCGTGTGCTAATCATCACATTTTTTACAAAATTTAGGTCCGAAAAAAAGTTCTCCAAAAAATGGCTCAAAACGATTCTGAATGTTTTTTATGCTATATGAATACACAAAACGAGTACCACATTCCTATTAAAGTCCAAATTCGTGTGCTAATCATCACGTTTTTTACAAAATTTAGGTCCAAAAAAAGTTCTCCAAAATATGGCTCGAAACGATTCTGAATGTTTTTTATGCTTTATTAATATACAAAACGAAGTACCACATTCCCTATTAAAGCCCAAATTGCATGCTAATCATCACGTTTTTTACAAAATTTAGGTCCGAAAAAAAGTTATCCAAATAATTACTCAAAACGATTCTGAATGTTATTTATGCTTTATGAATACACAAAACGAAGTATCACATTCATATTAAAGCCTAAATTCGTGTGCTAATCATCACGTTTTTTACAAAATTTAGGTCCGAAAAAAAGTTCTCCAAAAAATGGCTCAAAACGATTCTGAATGTTATTTATGCTTTATGAATACACAAAACGAAGTATCACATTCCTATTAAAGCCCAAATTCGTGTGCTAATCATCACGTTTTTTACAAAATTTAGGTCCCAAAAAAAGTTCTCCAAAAAATTGCTCAAAACGATTCTGAATGTTATTTATGCTTTATGAATACACAAAACGAAGTATCACACTCCTATTAAAGCCAAAATTGCAGTGCTAATCATCACGCTTTTTTACAAAATTTAGGTCCGAAAAAAAGTTATCCAAATAATTACTCAAAACGATTCTGAATGTTATTTATACTTTATGAATACACAAAACGAAGTATCACATTCATATTAAAGCCTAAATTCGTGTGCTAATCATCACGTTTTTTACAAAATTTAGGTCTGAAAAAGTTCTCCAAAAAATGGCTCAAAACGATTCTGAATGTTTTTTATGCTATATGGATACACAAAACAAAGTATCACATTCATTTTAAAGCCCAAATTGTAGTGCTAATCTTCACGCTTTTTTACAAAATTTAGGTCCGAAAAAAGTCCTCCAAAAACTGGCTCAAAACGATTCTGAATGTTTTTTATGCTATATGAATACACAAAACGAAGTGCCACATTCCTAATAAAGTCCAAATTCGTATGGTAATCATCACGCTTTTTCCCAAAAATTTAGGTCCGAAAAAAGTTCTCCAAAAAATGGCTAAAAATGATTCTGAATGTTTTTTTATGCTATATGAATACACAAAACAAAGTACCACATTCCTATTAAAGTCCAAATTCGTGTGCTAATCATCACGTTTTTTACAAAATTTAGGTCCGAAAAAAAGTTCTCCAAAAAATGGCTCAAAACGATTCTGAATGTTATTTATGCTTTATGAATACACAAAACGAAGTACCACATTCCTATTAAAGCCCAAATTGTGCAGCTAATCATCACGCTTTTTTTACAAAACTTAGGTCCGAAAAAAAGTTCTCCCAAAAAATGGCTCAAAACGATTCTCGAATGTTATTTATGCTTTATGAATGCACAAAACGAAGTATCACATTCATATTAAAGCCCAAATTGCAGTGCTAATCATCACGTTTTTTACAAAATTTAGGTCCGAAAAAAAGTTATCCAAATAATTACTCAAAACGATTCTGAATGTTATTTATACTTTATGAATACACAAAACGAAGTATCACATTCATATTAAAGCCTAAATTCGTGTGCTAATCATCACGTTTTTTACAAAATTTAGGTCTGAAAAAATAGTTCTCCAAAAAATTGCTCGAAAACGATTCCAATGTTTATTTTATGCTTTTATGAATACACAAAACGAAAGTATCACATTCCTATTAAAGCCCAAATTGTAGTGCTAATCATCAACTTTTTTACAAAATTTAGGTCCGAAAAAAAGTTCTCCAAAAAATGGCTCAAAACGATTCTGAATGTTATTTATGCTTTATGAATGCACAAAATGAAGTATCACATTCATATTAAAGCCCAAATTCGTGTGCTAATCATCACATTTTTTACAAAATTTAGGTCCGAAAAAAGTTCTCCAAAAAATGGCTCAAAACGATTTTGAATGTTATTTATGCTTTATGAATGCACAAAAGGAAGGGTCACATTCATATTAAAGCCCAAATTCGTGTGCTAATCATCACGTTTTTTACAAAATTTAGGTCCGAAAAAAGTTCTCCAAAAAATGGCTCAAAACGATTCTGAATGTTATTTATGCTTTATGAATGCACAAAACGAAGTATCACATTCATTTTAAAGCCCAAATTCGTAGTGCTAATCTTCACGCTTTTTTACAAAATTTAGGTCCGAAAAAAAGTCCTCCAAAAATCGGCTCAAAACGATTCTCAATGTTTTTTATGCTATATGAATACACAAAACGAAGTGCCACATTCCTAATAAAGTCCAAATTCGTGATGGTAATCATCACGTTTTTCATAAAATTTAGGTCCGAAAAAAAGTTCTCCAAAAATGGCTCAAAACGATTCCGAATGTTTTTTATGCTATATGAATACACAAAACAAAGTACCACATTCCTATTAAAGTCCAAATTCGTGTGCTAATCATCACGGTTTTTTACAAAATTTAGTTCCGAAAAAAACTTCTCCAAAAAATAACTCAAAACGATTCGAATGTTATTTATGCTCTATGAATACACAAAACGAAGTACCACATTCCTATTAAAGCCCAAATTGCGGTGCTAATCATCAACTTTTTTTACAAAATTTAGGTCCGAAAAAATGTTCTCCAAAAAATGGCTCAAAACGATTCTCAATGTTATTTATGCTTTATGAATGCACAAAACGAAGTATCACCTTCATATTAAAGCCTAAATTGTAGTGCTAATCATCACGCTTTTTTACAAAATTTAGGTCCGAAGAAAAGTTCTCCAAAAAAATGGTTCAAAACGATTCTGAATGTTATTTATGCTTTATGAAAACACAAAACAAAGTACCACATTCCTATTAAAGTCCAAATTCGTGTGCTAATCATCACGTTTTTTACAAAATTTAGGTCCCAAAAAAAGTTCTCCAAAAAATGGCTCAAAACGATTCTGAATGTTATTTATGCTTTATGAAAACACAAAACAAAGTACCACATTCCTATTAAAGTCCAAATTGCAGTGCTAATCATCACGCTTTTTTACAAAATTTAGGTCCGAAAAAAAGTTCTCCAAAAAATGGCTCAAAACGATTCCGAATGTTTTTTATGCTTTGTGAATGCACAAAACGGTTATCACATTCATATTAAAGCCCAAATTCGTGTGCTAATCATCAACTTTTTTATAAAATTTAGGTCCGAAAAAAAGTTCTCCAAAAAATGGCTCAAAACGATTCTCGAATGTTATTTATGCTTTATGAATGCACAAAACGAAGTATCACCTTCATATTAAAGCCCAAATTCGTAGTGCTAATCATCACGTTTTTTTACAAAATTTAGGTCCGAAGAAAAGTTCTCCAAAAAATGGCTCAAAACGATTCTCAATGTTATTTATGCTTTATGAAAACACAAAACAAAGTACCACATTCCTATTAAAGTCCAAATTGCATGCGCTAATCATCACGCTTTTTTACAAAATTTAGGTCCCAAAAAAAGTTCTCCAAAAAATGGCTCAAAACTATTCTGAATGTTATTTATGCTTTATGAATACCCAAAACAAAGTACCACATTCCTATAAAAGTCCAAATTCGTGTGCTAATCATCACGTTTTTTACAAAATTTAGGTCCGAAAAAAAGTTCTCCAAAAAATGGCTCAAAACGATTCGAATGTTTTTTATGCTTTGTGAATGCACAAAACGAAGTTATCACATTCATATTAAAGCCCAAATTCGTGTGCTAAGCATCACGTTTTTTACAAAATTTAGGTCCCAAAAAAGTTCTCCAAAAAATGGCCCAAAACGATTCTCGAATGTTTTTTATGATATATGAATACACAAAAAAAAATACCACATTCCTATTAAGGTCCAAATTCGTGTGCTAATCATCACGTTTTTTACAAAATTTAGTTCCGAAAAAAACTTCTCCAAAATATAACTCAAAACGATTCTGAATGTTATTTATGCTTTATGAATACACAAAACGAAGTACCACATTCCTATTAAAGCCCAAATTCGTGTGCTAATCATCACGTTTTTTACAAAATTTAGGTCCGAAAAAAAGTTCTCCAAAAAATGGCTCAAAACGATTCTGAATGTTTTTTATGCTTTATGAATACACAAAACGAAGTATCACATTCCTATTAAAGTCCAAATTTGTGTGCTAATCATCACGTTTTTTACAAAATTTAGGTCCCAAAAAAAGTTCTCCAAAAAATAACTCAAAACGATTCTGAATATTATTTATCCATTATGAATACACAAAACGAAGTATCACACTCCTATTAAAGCCGAAATTCGTGTGCTAACCATCACGTTTTTTACAAAATTTGGGTCCGGAAAAAACTTCTCCAAAAAATTGCTTAAAACGATTCGAAATGTCATTTATACTTTATGAATACACAAAACGAAGTATCACATTCATATTAAAGCCTAAATTGCGTGTGCTAATCATCACGTTTTTTTACAAAATTTAGGTCCGAAGAAAAGTTCTCCAAAAAATGGTTCAAAACGATTCTGAATGTTATTTATGCTTTATGAAAACACAAAACAAAGTACCACATTCCTATTAAAGTCCAAATTCGTGTGCTAATCATCACGTTTTTTACAAAATTTAGGTCCCAAAAAAAGTTCTCCAAAAAATTACTCAAAACGATTCTGAATGTTATTTATGCTTTATGAATACACAAAACAAAGTACCACATTCCTATTAAAGTCCAAATTCGTGTGCTAATCATCACGTTTTTTACAAAATTTAGGTCCGAAAAAAAGTTCTCCAAAAAATGGCTCAAAACGATTCTGAATGTTTTTTATGCTTTGTGAATGCACAAAACGAAGTTATCACATTCATATTAAAGCCCAAATTCGTGTGCTAATCATCAACTTTTTTTATAAAATTTAGGTCCGAAAAAAGTTCTCCAAAAAATGGCTCAAAACGATTCTCAATGTTATTTATGCTTTATGAATGCACAAAACGAAGTATCACCTTCATATTAAAGCCCAAATTGCAGTGCTAATCATCACGCTTTTTTACAAAATTTAGGTCCGAAGAAAAGTTCTCCAAAAAATGGCTCAAAACGATTCTCAATGTTATTTATGCTTTATGAAAACACAAAACAAAGTACCACATTCCTATTAAAGTCCAAATTGCATGCGCTAATCATCACGTTTTTTACAAAATTTAGGTCCCAAAAAAAGTTCTCCAAAAAATGGCTCAAAACTATTCTGAATGTTATTTATGCTTTATGAAAACACAAAACAAAGTACCACATTCCTATTAAAGTCCAAATTGTAGTGCTAATCATCACGTTTTTTACAAAATTTAGGTCCGAAAAAAAGTTCTCCAAAAAATGGCTCAAAACGATTCTCAATGTTTTTTATGCTTTGTGAATGCACAAAACGAAGTTATCACATTCATATTAAAGCCCAAATTGCGTGTGCTAAGCATCACGCTTTTTTACAAAATTTAGGTCCCAAAAAAGTTCTCCAAAAAATGGCCCAAAACGATTCTCAATGTTTTTTATGATATATGAATACACAAAAAAAATACCACATTCCTATTAAGGTCCCAAATTGTAGTGCTAATCATCACGTTTTTTTACAAAATTTAGTTCCGAAAAAAACTTCTCCAAAATATAACTCAAAACGATTCCAATGTTATTTACGCTTTATTAATACACAAACGAAGTACCACATTCCTATTAAAGCCCAAATTCGTAGTGCTAATCATCACGCTTTTTTACAAAATTTAGGTCCGAAAAAAAGTTCTCCCAAAAAATGGCTCAAAACGATTCTGAATGTTTTTTATGCTTTATGAATGCACAAAACGAAGTTATCACATTCACATTAAAGCCCAAATTCGTGTGCTAATGATCACGTTTTTTACAAAATTTAGGTCCCGAAAAAAAGGCTCAAAACGATTCTGAATGTTATTTATGCTTTATGAATGCACAAAACGAAGTACCACATTCCTATTAAAGCCCAAATTCGTGTGCTAATCATCAACTTTTTTTCAAAATTTAGGTCCGAAAAAAGTTCTCCAAAAAATGGCTCAAAACGATTCTGAATGTTATTTATGCTTTATGAATGCACAAAACGAAGTATCACCTTCATATTAATGCCTAAATTCGTGTGCTAATCATCACGTTTTTTACAAAATTTAGGTCCGAAGAAAAGTTCTCCAAAAAATGGTTCAAAACGATTCTGAATGTTACTTATGCTTTATGAAAACACAAAACAAAGTACCACATTCCTATTAAAGTCCAAATTGTAGTGCTAATCATCACGTTTTTTACAAAATTTAGGTCCCAAAAAAGTTCTCCCAAAAAAATGGCTCAAAACGATTCTGAATGTTATTTATGCTTTATGAAAACACAAAACAAAGTACCACATTCCTATTAAAGTCCAAATTGCGTGCTAATCATCACGCTTTTTTACAAAATTTAGGTCCGAAAAAAGTTCTCCAAAAAATGGCTCAAAACGATTCTGAATGTTTTTTATGCTTTGTGAATGCACAAAACGAAGTTATCACATTCATATTAAAGCCCAAATTGTGTGCTAATCATCAACTTTTTTTATAAAATTTAGGTCCGAAAAAAGTTCTCCAAAAAATGGCACAAAACGATTCTGAATGTTATTTATGCTTTATGAATGCACAAAACGAAGTATCACATTCATTTTAAAGCCCAAATTCGTGTGCTAATCATCACGTTTTTTACAAAATTTAGGTCCGAAAAAAAGTCCTCCAAAAACTGGCTCAAAACGATTCTCAATGTTTTTTATGCTATATGAATACACAAAACGAAAGTGCCACATTCCTAATAAAGTCCAAATTCGTGTGCTAATCATCACGGTTTTTAACAAAATTTAGGTCCGAAAAAAAGTTCTCCAAAAAATGGCTCAAAACGATTCTGAATGTTTTTTATGCTATATGAATACACAAAACAAAGTACCACATTCCTATTAAAGTCCAAATTCGTGTGCTAATCATCACGTTTTTTACAAAATTTAGGTCCGAAAAAAAGTTCTCCAAAAAATAACTCAAAACGATTCTGAATGTTATTTATGCTTTATGAATACACAAAACGAAGTACCACATTCCTATTAAAGCCCAAATTGCAGTGCAAATCATCACGCTTTTTTTCAAAACTTTAGGTCCGAAAAAAAGTTCTCCAAAAAATGGCTCAAAACGATTCTAATGTTATTTATGCTTTATGAATGCACAAAACGAAGTATCACATTCATATTAAAGCCCAAATTCGTAGTGCTAATGATCACGCTTTTTTACAAAATTTAGGTCCGAAAAAAAGTTCTCCAAAAAAATGGCTCAAAACGATTCTAAATGTTATTTATGCTTTATGAATGCACAAAACGAAGTATCACACTCCTATTAAAGCCCAAATTCGTGTGCTAATCATCACGTTTTTTACAAAATTTAGGTCCGAAAAAAAGTTCTCCAAAAAATTGCTCAAAACGATTCTGAATGTTTTTTATGCTTTATGAATACACAAAACGAAGTATCACATTCCTATTAAAGCCCAAATTCGTGTGCTAATCATCACGTTTTTTACAAAATTTAGGTCCGAAAAAAAGTTCTCCAAAAAATTGCTCAAAACGATTCTGAATGTTATTTATGCTTTATGAATACACAAAACGAAGTATCACATTCATATTAAAGCCTAAATTCGTGTGCTAATCATCACATTTTTTACAAAATTTAGGTCCGAAAAAAAGTTCTCCAAAAAATTGCTCAAAACGATTCTGAATGTTATTTATGCTTTATGAATACACAAAACGAAGTATCACATTCCTATTAAAGCCCAAATTCGTGTGCTAATCATCACTTTTTTACAAAATTTAGGTCCGAAAAAAAGTTTTCCAAAAAATAACTCAAAACGATTTTGAATGTTATTTATGCTTTATGAATACACAAAACGAAGTATCACATTCATATTAAAGCCTAAATTCGTGTGCTAATCATCACGTTTTTTACAAAATTTAGGTCCGAAAAAAGTTCTCCAAAAAATGGCTCAAAACGATTCTGAATGTTATTTATGCTTTATGAATACACAAAACGAAGTATCACATTCATATTAAAGCCCAAATTCGTGTGCTAATCATCACGTTTTTTTACAAAATTTAGGTCCGAAAAAAAGTTCTCCAAAATATGGCTCAAAACGATTCTGAATGTTTTTTATGCTATATGAATACACAAAACGAAGTGCCACATTCCTATTAAAGTCCAAATTCGTGTGCTAATCATCACGTTTTTTACAAAATTTAGGTCCGAAAAAAAGTTCTCCAAAAAATGGCTCAAAACGATTCTGAATGTTTTTTATGCTATATGAATACACAAAACAAAGTACCACATTCCTATTAAAGTCCAAATTCGTGTGCTAATCATCACGTTTTTTAAAAAATTTAGTTCCGAAAACAACTTCTCCAAAAAATAACTCAAAACGATTCTGAATGTTATTTATGCTTTATGAATACACAAAACGAAGTACCACATTCCTATTAAAGTCCCAAATTCGTGTGCTAATCATCACGTTTTTTACAAAATTTAGGTCCCAAAAAAAGTTCTCCAAAAAATGGCTCAAAACGATTCTGAATGTTGTTTATGCTCAATGATTACACAAAACGATGTATCACACTCCTATTAAATCCCAAATTCGTGTGCTAATCATCACGCTTTTTTACAAAATTTTAGGTCCGAAAAAAAGTTCTCCAAAAAAATGGCTCAAAACGATTCCGAATGTTATTTATGCTTTATGAATGCACAAAACGAAGTATCACATTCATATTAAAGCCCAAATTCGTGTGCTAATCATCACGTTTTTTACAAAATTTAGGTCCGAAAAAAAGTTCTCCAAAAAATGGCTCAAAACGATTCTAAATGTTATTTATGCTTTATGAAAACACAAAACAAAGTACCACATTCCTATTAAAGTCCAAATTCGTAGTGCTAATCATCAAGTTTTTTTACAAAATTTAGGTCCGAAAAAAGTTCTCCAAAAAATTGCTCAAAACGATTCTGAATGTTTTTTATGCTTTATGAATGCACAAAACGAAGTTATCACATTCATATTAAAGCCCAAATTGCGTGCTAATCATCACGCTTTTTTACAAAATTTAGGTCCCAAAAAAAGTTCTCCAAAAAATGGCCCAAAACGATTCTCAATGTTTTTTATGATATATGAATACACAAAACAAAGTACCACATTCCTATTAAAGGTCCAAATTGCAGTGCTAATCATCACGTTTTTTACAAAATTTAGTTCCCAAAAAACTTCTCCAAAATATAACTCAAAACGATTCTCAATGTTATTTACGCTTTATGAATACACAAAACGAAAGTACCACATTCCTATTAAAGCCCAAATTGCAGTGCTAATCATCACGCTTTTTTACAAAATTTAGGTCCGAAAAAAAGTTTCTCCAAAAAATGGCTCAAAACGATTCCAATGTTTTTTATGCTTTATGAATACACAAAACGAAGTATCACATTCCTATTAAAGTCCCAAATTGCAGTGGTAATCATCACGCTTTTTTCACAAAATTTAGGTCCGAAAAAAGTTCTCCAAAAAATGGCTCAAAACGATTCTAATGTTATTTTATGCTATATGAATACACAAAACAAAGTACCACATTCCCTATTAAAGTCCCAAATTGCAGTGCTAATCATCACGCTTTTTTACAAAAATTTAGGTCCGAAAAAAACTTCTCCAAAAAATGACTCAAAACGATTCTCAATGTTATTTATGCTTTATGAATACACAAAACGGGCGTACCACATTCCTATTAAAGCCCAAATTGCGGTGCTAATCATCACGCTTTTTTTACAAAACTTTAGGTCCGAAAAAAAGTTCTCCAAAAAATGGCTCAAAACGATTCTCAATGTTATTTATGCTTTATGAATGCACAAAACGAAGTATCACATTCATATCAAAGCCCAAATTGTAGTGCCAATGATCACGCTTTTTTACAAAATTTAGGTCCGAAAAAAAGTTCTCCAAAAAATGGCTCAAAACGATTCTCAATGTTATTTATGCTTTATGAATGCACAAAACGAAGTATCACATTCATATTAAAGCCCAAATTGCGTGCTAATCATCACGTTTTTTTAAAATTTAGGTCCGAAAAAAAGTTCTCCAAAATATTGCTCGAAACGATTCCGAATGTTTTTTATGCTTTATTAATATACAAAACGAAGTGTCACATTCCTATTAAAGCCCAAATTGCAGTAAGCTAATCATCAACTTTTTACAAAATTTAGGTCCGAAAAAAAGTTCTCCAAAAAATGGCTCAAAACGATTATGAATGTTATTTATGCTTTATGAATGCACAAAATGAAGTATCACATTCATATTAAAGCCCAAATTCGTGTGCTAATCATCACATTTTTTACAAAATTTAGGTCCGAAAAAAGGTTCTCCAAAAACTGGCTCAAAACGATTCTGAATGTTTTTTATGCTATATGAATACACAAAACGAAGTACCACATTCCTATTAAAGTCCAAATTCGTATGGTAATCATCACGTTTTCTACAAAATTTAGGTCCAAAAAAAAAGTTCTCCAAAAATGGCTGAAAACTATTCTGAATGTTTTTTATGCTATATGAATACACAGAACGAAGTGCCACATTCCTAATAAAGTCCAAATTCGTATGGTAATCATCACGTTTTTGACAAAATTTAGGTCCGAAAAAAAGTTTCCCAAAAAATGGCTCAAAACGATTCCAATGTTTTTTATGCTATATGAATACACAAAACAAAGTACCACATTCCTATTAAAGTCCAAATTGTAGTGCTAATCATCACGTTTTTTACAAAATTTAGTTCCCAAAAAAACGTTCTCCCAAAAAATAACTCAAAACGATTCTAATGCTTTTTATGCTATATGAATACACAAAACAAAGTGCAACATTCCTATTAAAGTCCAAATTGCAGTGCTAATCATCACGCTTTTTACAAACTTTAGGTCCGAAAAATCGTTCTCCCAAAAAAATTGCTCAAACGATTCTCAATGTTTTTTATGCTTTTGAATACACAAAAGCGAAGTATCACATTCCTATTAAAGCCTAAATTCGTGTGCTAATCATCAACTTTTTTTACAAAATTTTAGGTCCGAAAAAAAAGTTCTCCAAAAAATGGCTCAAAACGATTCTCGAATGTTATTTATGCTTTATGAATGCACAAAACGAAGTATCACATTCATATTAAAGCCCAAATTGCGGTGCTAATCATCACGCTTTTTTACAAAATTTAGGTCCGAAAAAAAGTTCTCCAAAAATGGCTCAAAACGATTCTCAATGTTTTTTATGCTATATGAAT
This sequence comes from Catharanthus roseus, assembly GCA_028651295.1. NCBI lineage: Eukaryota > Viridiplantae > Streptophyta > Magnoliopsida > Gentianales > Apocynaceae > Catharanthus > Catharanthus roseus. Next base: position 481,006 of record JAPQWS010000144.1, read on the forward strand.
ACACAAAACAAAGTACCACATTCCTATTAAAGTCCAAATTGTGATGCTAATCATCACGCTTTTTTACAAAATTTAGGTCCGAAAAAAGTTCTCCAAAAACTGGCTCAAAACGATTCTGAATGTTATTTTATGCTATATGAATACACAGAAACGAAGAACCACATTCCTATTAAAGTCCAAAATCGTAGTGCTAATCATCACGCTTTTTGACAAAATTTAGGTCCGAAAAAAAGTTCTCCCAAAAAATGGCTCAAAACGATTCTGAATGTTATTTATGCTTTATGAATGCACAAAACGAGTATCACATTCATATTAAAGCCCAAATTGTGGTGCTAATCATCACGCTTTTTTTTCAAAATTTAGGTCCGAAAAAAAGTTCTCCAAAAAAATGGTTCAAAACGATTCTCAATATTATTTATGCTTTATGAATGCACAAAACGAAGTATCACATTCATATTAAAGGCCCAAATTGCAGTGCTAATCATCACGCTTTTTTACAAAATTTAGGTCCGAAAAAAAGTTCTCCAAAAAGTCGGCTCAAAACGATTCTCGAATGTTTTTTTATGCTATATGAATACACAGAAACGAAGTTCCACATTCCTAATAAAAGTCACAAATTAGTATGTTAATCATCACGCTTTTCCGTAAAATTTCGGTCCGAAAAAAGTTCTCCAAAAAATGGTCAAAACGATTCTCAATGTTTTTTATGCTATATGAATACAAAAAACAAGGTACCACATTCCTATTAAAGTCCAAATTGTAGTGCTAATCATCACGCTTTTTTACAAAATTTAGTTCAAAAAAACTTCTCCAAAAAATAACTCAAAACGATTCTCGAATGTTATTTATGCTTTATGAATACACAAAACGAAGTACCACATTCCTATTAAAGCCCAAATTGTAGTGCAAATCATCACGCTTTTTTTCAAAAATTTTGGTCCGAAAAAAGTTCTCAAAAAATGGCTCAAAACGATTCGAATGTTGTTTATGCTTTATGAATGCACAAAACGAAGTATCACATTCATATTAAAGCCCAAATTTGTGCGCTAATCATCACGCTTTTTTACAAAATTTAGCTCCGAAAAAAAGTTCTCCAAAAATCGGCTCAAAATGATTCTCAATGTTTTTTATGCTATATGAATACAAAGAACGAACAACCACATTCCTATTAAAGTCGAAATTCGTAGTGCTAATCATCACGTTTTTGACAAAATTTAGGTCCCCAAAAAAAGTTCTCCCAAAAAATTGCTCAAAACGATTCTCGAATGTTTTTTATGCTATATGAATACACGTAACGAAGTACCACATTCCTATTAAAGTCCAAATTGTAGTGCTAATCATCACGTTTTTTACAAAATTTAGGTCCGAAAAATGGTTCTCCAAAAAATTGTTCGAAAACAATTCGAATGTTTTTTATGCTTTTTGAATACACAAAAACGAAGTATCACATTCCTATTAAAGCCCAAATTGTAGTGCTAATCATCACGTTTTTTTACAAAATTTAGGTCCGAAAAAAGTTCTCCAAAAATCGGCTCAAAACGATTTCCGAATGTTTTTTATGCTATATGAATACACAAAACGAAGTGCCACATTCCTAATAAAGTCCAAATTCGTATGGTAATCATCACGCTTTTTTACAAAATTTTAGGTCCGCAAAAAAGTTCTCCAAAATCGGTCAAAACGATTCTCAATGTTTTTTATGCTATATGAATACACAGAAACGAAGAACCAAATTCCTATTAAAGACCAAATTGCATGTGCTAATCATGACGCTTTTTTGACAAAATTTAGGTCCGAAAAAAAGTTCTCCAAAAAATGGCTCAAAACGATTCTCAATGTTTTTTATGCTATATGAATACACAAAACGAAGTGCCACATTCTTAATAAAGTCCAAATTCGTATGGTAATCATCACGCTTTTCAGAAAAATTTAGGTCCGAAAAAAAGTTCTCCAAAAATGGCTCAAAACGATTCCAATGTTTTTTATGCTATATGAATACACAAAACAAAGTACCACATTCCTATTAAAGTCCAAATTGCGAGTGCTAATCATCACGTTTTTTACAAAATTTAGTTCCGAAAAAAAACTTCTCCAAAAAATAACTCAAAACGATTCTAATGTTATTTATGCTTTATGAATACACAAAAATGAAGTACCACATTCATATTAAAGCCCAAATTGTAGTGCTAATCATCAACTTTTTTACAAAATTTTGGTCCGAAAAAAGGTTCTCCAAAAAATGGCTCAAAACGATTCTCAATGTTATTTATACTTTATGAATACACAAAACGAAGTATCACATTCATATTAAAGCCTAAATTCGTGTGCTAATCATCACGATTTTTTACAAAATTTAGGTCTGAAAAAATGTTCTCCAAAATATAGCTCAAAACGATTCTGAATGTTTTTTATGCTATATGAATACACAAAACAAAGTACCACATTCCTATTAAAGTCCAAATTCGTGAGCTAATCATCACGTTTTTTCAAAATTTTGGTCCGAAAAAAGTTCTCCAAAAACAGGCTCAAAATGATTCTGAATGTTTTTTATGCTATATGAATACACGTAAACGAAGAACCACATTCCTATTAAAGACCAAATTGCATGTGCTAATCATCACGTTTTTGACAAAATTTAGGTCCGAAAAAAGTTCTCAAAAAAATGGCTCAAAACGATTCTCAATGTTATTTATGCTTTATGAATGCACAAAACGAAGTATCACATTCATATTAAAGCCCAAATTCGTGATGCTAATCATCACGCTTTTTTTTCAAAATTTAGGTCCGAAAAAAAGTTCTCCAAAAAATGGTTCAAAACGATTCGAATGTTATTTATGCTTTATGAATGCACAAAACGAAGTATCACATTCATATTAAAGCCCGAAATTGTGTGCTAATCATCACGTTTTTTACAAAATTTAGGTCCGAAAAAAGATCTCCAAAAATCGGCTCAAAACGATTCGAATGTTTTTTATGCTATATGAATACACGAAACGAAGTGCCACATTCCTAATAAAGTCCAAATTCGTATGGTAATCATCACGCTTTTTGACAAAATTTAGGTCCGAAAAAAAGCCTCCAAAAATGGCTCAAAACGATTCTCAATGTTTTTTATGCTTTATGAATGCACAAAACGAAGTGCCACATTCATGTTAAAGCCCAAATTGCAGTGCTAATCATCACGCTTTTTACAAAATTTCGGTCCCAAAAAAAGTTCTCCAAAAAATGGCTCAAAACGATTCTGAATGATATTTATGCTATATGAATACACAAAACAAAGTACCACATTCCTATTAAAGTCCAAATTCGTGTGCTAACATCACGTTTTTTACAAAATTTAGGTCCGAAAAAAAGTTATCCAAAAACGGGCTCAAAATGATTCTGAATGTTTTTTATGCTATATGAATACACCGAACGAAGAACCACATTCCTATTAAAGACCAAATTCGTGTGCTAATCATCACGTTTTTGACAAAATTTACGTCCGAAAAAAAGCCTCCAAAAAATGGCTCAAAACGATTCTGAATGTTTTTTATGCTTTATGAATGCACAAAACGAATTGCCACATTCATATTAAAGCCCAAATTCGTGTCACGTTTTTTACAAAATTTAGGTCCGAAAAAAAGTTCTCCAAAAAATGGCTCAAAACGATTCTGAACGTTATTTATGCTTTATGAATGCACAAAACGAAGTATCACATTCATATTATAGCCCAAATTCGTGTGCTAATCATTACGTTTCTTTCAAAATTTAGGTCCGAAAAAAAGTTCTCCAAAATATGGTTCAAAACGATTCTGAATGTTATTTATGCTTTATGAATCCACAAAACGAAGTATCACATTCATATTAAAGCCCGAATTCGTGTGCTAATCATCACGTTTTTAACAAAATTTAGGTCCGAAAAAAAGTTCTCCAAAAAATGGCTCAAAACGATTCTGAATGATATTTATGCTATATGAATACACAAAACAAAGTACCACATTCCTATTAAAGTCCAAATTCGTGTGCTAACATCACGTTTTTTACAAAATTTAGGTCTGAAAAAAAGTTCTCCAAAAACTGGCTCAAAATGATTCTGAATGTTTTTTATGCTATATGAATACACCGAACGAAGAACCACATTCCTATTAAAGACCAAATTCGTGTGCTAATCATCACGTTTTCGACAAAATTTAGGTCCCAAAAAAAGCCTCCAAAAAATGGCTCAAAACGATTCTGAATGTTTTTTATGCTTTATGAATGCACAAAACGAAGTCCCACATTCATATTAAAGCCCAAATTCGTGTGCTAATCATCACGTTTTTTACAAAATTTAGGTCCCAAAAAAAGTTCTCCAAAAAATGGCTCAAAACGATTCTGAACGTTATTTATGCTTTATGAATGCACAAAACGAAGTATCACATTCATATTATAGCCCAAATTCGTGTGCTAATCATCACGTTTCTTACAAAATTTAGGTCCGAAAAAAAGTTCTCCAAAAAATGGCTCAAAACGATTCTGAATGATATTTATGCTATATGAATACACAAAACAAAGTACCACATTCCCATTAAAGTCCAAATTCGTGTGCTAATCATCACGTTTTTTACAAAATTTAGTTCCGAAAAAAACTTCTCCAAAAAGTAACTCAAAACGATTCTGAATGTTTTTTATGCTTTATGAATACACAAAACGAAGTACCACATTCCTATTAAAGCCCAAATTCGTGTGCTAATCATCACGTTTTTTTCAAAATTTAGGTCCGAAAAAAGTTCTCCAAAAAATGGCTCAAAACGATTCTGAATGTTATTTATGCTTTATGAATGCACAAAACGAAGTATCACATTGATATTAAAGCCCAAATTCGTGTGCTAATCATCACGTTTTTTACAAAATTTAGGTCCGAAAAAAAGTTCTCCAAAAACTGGCTCAAAACGATTCTGAATGTTTTTTATGCTATAGGAATACACAAAACAAAGTACCACATTCCTATTAAAGTCCAAATTCGTGTGCTAACATCACGTTTTTTACAAAATTTAGGTCCGAAAAAAAGTTCTCCAGAAACTGGCTCAAAATGATTCTGAATGTTTTTTATGCTATATGAATACACAGAACGAAGAACCACATTCCTATTAAAGTCCAAATTCGTGTGCTAATCATCATGTTTTTGACAAAATTTAGGTCCCAAAAAAAGTCTCCCAAAAAATGGCTCAAAACGATTCTCAATGTTATTTATGCTTTATGAATGCACAAAAAGGAAGTATCACATTCACATAAAAGCCCAAATTCGTAGTGCTAATCATCACGTTTTTTTCAAAATTTAGGTCCGAAAAAAAGTTCTCCAAAAAATGGTTCAAAACGATTCGAATGTTATTTATGCTTTATGAATGCACAAAACGAAGTATCACATTCATATTAAAGCCCAAATTCGTGTGCTAATCATCACGTTTTTAACAAAATTTAGGTCCGAAAAAAGTTCTCCAAAAAGCTGGCTCAAAACGATTCTGAATGTTTTTTATGCTATATGAATACACAGAAACGAAGTGCCACATTCCTAATAAAGTCGAAATCAGTATGGTAATCATCACGCTTTTCGACAAAATTTAGGTCCGAAAAAAAGTTTCCCAAAAAATGGCTGAAAACGATTACGAATGTTTTTTATGCTATATGAATACACAAAACAAAGTACCACATTCCTATTAAAGTCCAAATTGTGTGCTAATCATCACGTTTTTTACAAAATTTAGTTCGAAAAAAAACTTCTCCCAAAAAATAACTCAAAACGATTCGAATGTTTTTTATGCTATATGAATACAAAAATCAAAGTGCAACATTCCTATTAAAGTCCAAATTCGTGTGCTAATCATCACGTTTTTTACAAACTTTAGGTCCGAAAAATAGTTCCCCAAAAAATTGCTCGAAACGATTCTGAATGTTTTTTATGCTTTTTGAATACACAAAGCGAAGTATCACATTCCTATTAAAGCCTAAATTCAGTGTGCTAATCATCAACTTTTTTTACAAAAATTTTGGTCCGAAAAAAGTTCTCCAAAAAATGGCTCAAAACGATTCAGATGTTATTTATGCTTTATGAATGCACAAAACGAAGTATCACATTCATATTAAAGCCCGAATTCGTGTGCTAATCATCACGTTTTTTACAAAATTTAGGTCCGAAAAAAAGATCTCCAAAAACTGGCTCAAAACGATTCTGAATGTTTTTTATGCTATATGAATACACAGAACGAAGTGCCACATTCCTAATAAAGTCCAAATTCGTATGGTAATCATCACGTTTTCGACAAAATTTAGGTCCGAAAAAAAGCCTCCAAAAAATGGCTCAAAACGATTCTGAATGTTTTTTATGCTTTATGAATGCACAAAACGAAGTGCCACATTCATGTTAAAGCCCAAATTCGTGTGCTAATCATCACGTTTTTTACAAAATTTCGGTCCCAAAAAAAGTTCTCCAAAAAATGGCTCAAAACGATTCTGAATGATATTTATGCTATATGAATACACAAAACAAAGTACCACATTCCTATTAAAGTCCAAATTCGTGTGCTAACATCACGTTTTTTACAAAATTTAGGTCCGAAAAAAAGTTATCCAAAAACGGGCTCAAAATGATTCTGAATGTTTTTTATGCTATATGAATACACCGAACGAAGAACCACATTCCTATTAAAGACCAAATTCGTGTGCTAATCATCACGTTTTTGACAAAATTTACGTCCGAAAAAAAGCCTCCAAAAAATGGATCAAAACGATTCTGAATGTTTTTTATGCTTTATGAATGCACAAAACGAATTGCCACATTCATATTAAAGCCCAAATTAGCGTGATCACGTTTTTTTACAAAATTTAGGTCCGAAAAAAGTTCTCCAAAAAAATGGCTCAAAACGATTTCAGACGTTATTTATGCTTTATGAATGCACAAAACGAAGTATCACATTCATATTATAGCCCAAATTCGTGTGCTAATCATTACGTTTCTTTCAAAATTTAGGTCCGAAAAAAAGTTCTCCAAAATATGGTTCAAAACGATTCTGAATGTTATTTATGCTTTATGAATCCACAAAACGAAGTATCACATTCATATTAAAGCCCGAATTCGTGTGCTAATCATCACGTTTTTAACAAAATTTAGGTCCGAAAAAAAGTTCTCCAAAAAATGGCTCAAAACGATTCTGAATGATATTTATGCTATATGAATACACAAAACAAAGTACCACATTCCTATTAAAGTCCAAATTCGTGTGCTAACATCACGTTTTTTACAAAATTTAGGTCTGAAAAAAAGTTCTCCAAAAACTGGCTCAAAATGATTCTGAATGTTTTTTATGCTATATGAATACACCGAACGAAGAACCACATTCCTATTAAAGACCAAATTCGTGTGCTAATCATCACGTTTTCGACAAAATTTAGGTCCCAAAAAAAGCCTCCAAAAAATGGCTCAAAACGATTCTGAATGTTTTTTATGCTTTATGAATGCACAAAACGAAGTCCCACATTCATATTAAAGCCCAAATTCGTGTGCTAATCATCACGTTTTTTACAAAATTTAGGTCCCAAAAAAAGTTCTCCAAAAAATGGCTCAAAACGATTCTGAACGTTATTTATGCTTTATGAATGCACAAAACGAAGTATCACATTCATATTATAGCCCAAATTCGTGTGCTAATCATCACGTTTCTTACAAAATTTAGGTCCGAAAAAAAGTTCTCCAAAAAATGGCTCAAAACGATTCGAATGATATTTATGCTATATGAATACACAAAACAAAGTACCACATTCCCATTAAAGTCCAAATTCGTGTGCTAATCATCACGTTTTTTACAAAATTTAGTTCCGAAAAAAACTTCTCCAAAAAGTAACTCAAAACGATTCTGAATGTTTTTTATGCTTTATGAATACACAAAACGAAGTACCACATTCCTATTAAAGCCCAAATTCGTGTGCTAATCATCACGTTTTTTTCAAAATTTAGGTCCGAAAAAGTTCTCCCAAAAAATGGCTCAAAACGATTCTGAATGTTATTTATGCTTTATGAATGCACAAAACGAAGTATCACATTGATATTAAAGCCCAAATTCGTGTGCTAATCATCACGTTTTTTACAAAATTTAGGTCCGAAAAAAAGTTCTCCAAAAACTGGCTCAAAACGATTCTGAATGTTTTTTATGCTATAGGAATACACAAAACAAAGTACCACATTCCTATTAAAGTCCAAATTCGTGTGCTAACATCACGTTTTTTACAAAATTTAGGTCCGAAAAAAAGTTCTCCAGAAACTGGCTCAAAATGATTCTGAATGTTTTTTATGCTATATGAATACACAGAACGAAGAACCACATTCCTATTAAAGTCCAAATTCGTGTGCTAATCATCATGTTTTTGACAAAATTTAGGTCCCAAAAAAAGTCTCCAAAAAATGGCTCAAAACGATTCTGAATGTTATTTATGCTTTATGAATGCACAAAAGGAAGTATCACATTCACATAAAAGCCCAAATTCGTGTGCTAATCATCACGTTTTTTTCAAAATTTAGGTCCGAAAAAAAGTTCTCCAAAAAATGGTTCAAAACGATTCTGAATGTTATTTATGCTTTATGAATGCACAAAACGAAGTATCACATTCATATTAAAGCCCAAATTCGTGTGCTAATCATCACGTTTTTAACAAAATTTAGGTCCGAAAAAAAGTTCTCCAAAAACTGGCTCAAAACGATTCTGAATGTTTTTTATGCTATATGAATACACAGAACGAAGTGCCACATTCCTAATAAAGTCAGAATTCGTATGGTAATCATCACGTTTTCGACAAAATTTAGGTCCGAAAAAAAGTTTCCCAAAAAATGGCTGAAAACGATTCTGAATGTTTTTTATGCTATATGAATACACAAAACAAAGTACCACATTCCTATTAAAGTCCAAATTCGTGTGCTAATCATCACGTTTTTTACAAAATTTAGTTCCGAAAAAAACTTCCCCAAAAAATAACTCAAAACGATTCTGAATGTTTTTTATGCTATATGAATACAAAAATCAAAGTGCAACATTCCTATTAAAGTCCAAATTCGTGTGCTAATCATCACGTTTTTTACAAACTTTAGGTCCGAAAAATAGTTCCCCAAAAAATTGCTCGAAACGATTCTGAATGTTTTTTATGCTTTTTGAATACACAAAGCGAAGTATCACATTCCTATTAAAGCCTAAATTCGTGTGCTAATCATCAACTTTTTTACAAAATTTTGGTCCGAAAAAAAGTTCTCCAAAAAATGGCTCAAAACGATTCTGAATGTTATTTATGCTTTATTAATGCACAAAACGAAGTATCACATTCATATTAAAGCCCAAATTCGTGTGCTAATCATCACGTTTTTTACAAAATTTAGGTCCGAAAAAAAGTTCTCCAAAAAATGGCTCAAAACGATTCTGAATGTTTTTTATGCTATATGAATACACAAAACAAAGTACCACATTCCTATTAAAGTCCAAATTCGTGTGCTAATCATCACGTTTTTTACAAAATTTAGGTCCGAAAAAAAGTTCTCCAAAAACTGGCTCAAAATGATTCTGAATGTTTTTTATGCTATATGAATACACAGAACGAAGAACGACATTCCTATTAAAGTCCAAAATCGTGTGCTAATCATCATGTTTTTGACAAAATTTAGGTCCGAAAAAAAGTTCTCCAAAAAATGGCTCAAAACGATTCTGAATGTTATTTATGCTTTATGAATGCACAAAACGAAGTATCACATTCATATTAAAGCCCAAATTGCGTGTGCTAATCATCACGCTTTTTTTTCAAAATTTAGGTCCGAAAAAAAAGTTCTCCAAAAAATGGTTCAAAACGATTCTGAATATTATTTATGCTTTATGAATGCACAAAACGAAGTATCACATTCATATTAAGGCCCAAATTCGTGTGCTAATCATCACGTTTTTTACAAAATTTAGGTCCCAAAAAAAGTTCTCCAAAAACTGGCTCAAAACGATTCTGAATGTTTTTTATGTTGTATGAATACACAGAACGAAGTGCCACATTCCTAAAAAAGTCACAATTCGTATGTTAATCATCACGTTTTCCAGAAAATTTCGGTCCGAAAAAAAGTTCTCCAAAAAATGGCTGAAAACGATTCTGAATATTTTTTATGCTATATGAATACAAAAAACAAGGTACCACATTCCTATTAAAGTCCAAATTCGTGTGCTAATCATCACGTTTTTTACAAAATTTAGTTCCGAAAAAAACTTCTCCAAAAAATAACTCAAAACGATTCTGAATGTTATTTATGCTTTATGAATACACAAAACGAAGTACCACATTCCTATTTAAGCCCAAATTCGTGTGCAAATCATCACGCTTTTTTTTCAAAAATTTTGGTCCGAAAAAAAGTTCTCAAAAAATGGCTCAAAACGATTCTGAATGTTGTTTATGCTTTATTAATGCACAAAACGAAGTATCACATTCATATTAAAGCCCAAATTCGTGCGCTAATCATCACGTTTTTTACAAAATTTAGCTCCGAAAAAAAGTTCTCCAAAAACTGGCTCAAAATGATTCTGAATGTTTTTTATGCTATATGAATACAAAGAACGAAGAACCACATTCCTATTAAAGTCGAAATTCGTGTGCTAATCATCACGTTTTTGACAAAATTTAGGTCCGAAAAAAAGTTCTCCAAAAAATTGCTCAAAACGATTCTGAATGTTTTTTATGCTATATGAATACACAAAACGAAGTACCACATTCCTATTAAAGTCCAAATTCGTGTGCTAATCATCACGTTTTTTACAAAATTTAGGTCCGAAAAATAGTTCTCCAAAAAATTGTTCGAAACAATTCTGAATGTTTTTTATGCTTTTTGAATACACAAAATGAAGTATCACATTCCTATTAAAGCCCAAATTCGTGTGCTAATCATCACGTTTTTTTCAAAATTTAGGTCCAAAAAAAAGTTCTCCAAAAACTGGCTCAAAACGATTCTGAATGTTTTTTATGCTATATGAATACACAAAACGAAGTGCCACATTCCTAATAAAGTCCAAATTCGTATGGTAATCATCACGTTTTTTACAAAATTTAGGACCGCAAAAATGTTCTCCAAAAACTGGCTGAAAACGATTCTGAATGTTTTTTATGCAATATGAATACACAAAACAAAGTACCACATTCCTATTAAAGTCCAAATTCGTGTGCTAACATCACGTTTTTTACAAAATTTAGGTCCGAAAAAAAGTTCTCCAAAAACTGGCTCAAAATGATTCTGAATGTTTTTTATGCTATATGAATACACAGAACGAAGAACCACATTCCTATTAAAGACCAAATTCGTGTGCTAATCATCACGTTTTTGACAAAATTTAGGTCCGAAAAAAAGTTCTCAAAAAAATGGCTCAAAACGATTCTGAATGTTTTTTATGCTATATGAATACACAAAACGAAGTGCCACATTCCTAATAAAGTCCAAATTCGTATGGTTAATCATCACGCTTTCCAGAAAATTTAGGTCCGAAAAAAAGTCCTCCAAAAAATGGCTGAAAACGATTCTGAATGTTTTTTATGCTATATGAATACACAAAACAAAGTACCACATTCCTATTAAAGTCCAAATTCGTGTGCTAATCATCACGTTTTTTACAAAATTTAGTTCCGAAAAAAACTTCTCCAAAAAATAACTCAAAACGATTCTGAATGTTATTTATGCTTTATGAATACACAAAATGAAGTACCACATTCATATTAAAGCCCAAATTCGTGTGCTAATCATCAACTTTTTTACAAAATTTTGGTCCGAAAAAAGTTCTCCAAAAAATGGCTCAAAACGGTCATGAATGTTATTTATGCTTTATGAATGCACAAAACGAAGTATCACATTCATATTAAAGCCCAAATTCGTGTGCTAATCATCACGTTTTTTCCAAAATTTAGGTCCGCAAAAATGTTCTCCAAAAACTGGCTCAAAACGATTCTGAATGTTTTTTATGCTATATGAATACACAAAACAAAGTACCACATTCCTATTAAAGTCCAAATTCGTGTGCTAACATCACGTTTTTTACAAAATTTAGGTCCGAAAAAAAGTTCTCCAAAAACTGGCTCAAAATGATTCTAAATGTTTTTTAAGCTATATGAATACACAGAACGAAGAACCACATTCCTATTATAGACCAAATTCGTGTGCTAATCATCACGTTTCTGACAAAATTTAGGTCCGAAAAAAAGTTCTCAAAAAAATGGCTCAAAACGATTCTGAATGTTATTTATGCTTTATGAATGCACCAAACGAAGTATCACATTCATATTAAAGACCAAATTCGTGTGCTAATCATCACGTTTTTTTCAAAATTTAGGTCCGAAAAAAAGTTCTCCAAAAAATGGTTCAAAACGATTCTGAATGTTATTTATGCTTTATGAATGCACAAAACGAAGTATCACATTCATATTAAAGCCCAAATTCGTGTGCTAAGCATCACGCTTTTTTACAAAATTTAGGTCCCAAAAAAAAGTTCTCCAAAAAAATGGTTCAAAACGATTTCAATGTTATTTATGCTTTATGAATGCACAAAACGAAGTATCACATTCATATTAAAGCCCAAATTCGTGTGCTAATCATCACGTTTTTTTCAAAATTTAGGTCCGAAAAAAAGTTTTCCAAAAAATGGTTCAAAACGATTCTGAATGTTATTTATGCTTTATGAATACACAAAACGAAGTATCACATTCCTATTAAAGCCCAAATTCGTGTGCTAATCATCACGTTTTTTTCAAAATTTAGGTCCGAAAAAAAGTTCTCCAAAAATCGGCTCAAAACGATTCCCAATGTTTTTTATGCTATATGAATACACAAAACGAAGTGCCACATTCCTAATAAAGTCCAAATTCGTGATGGTAATCATCACGTTTTTTTACAAAATTTAGGTCCGCAAAAAAAGTTCTCCCAAAAACTCGGTCAAAACGATTCTGAATGTTTTTTATGCAATATGAATACACAAAACAAATTACCACATTCCTATTAAAGTCCAAATTCGTGATGCTAACATCACGTTTTTTACAAAATTTAGGTCCGAAAAAAGTTCTCCAAAAAACCGGCTCAAAATGATTCCGAATGTTTTTTATGCTATATGAATACACAGAAACGAAGAACCACATTCCTATTAAAGACCAAATTAGTAGTGCTAATCATCACGTTTTTGACAAAATTTAGGTCCGAAAAAAAGTTCTCAAAAAATGGCTCAAAACGATCTCAATGTTTTTTATGCTATATGAATACACAAAACGAAGTGCCACATTCCTAATAAAGTCCAAATTCGTATGGTAATCATCACGTTTTTTACAAAATTTAGGTCCGCAAAAAAGTTCTCCAAAAACTGGCTGAAAACGATTCTAATGTTTTTTATGCAATATGAATACACAAAACAAATTACCACATTCCTATTAAAGTCCAAATTCGTAGTGCTAACATCACGTTTTTTACAAAATTTAGGTCCGAAAAAACGTTCTCCAAAAAATCGCTCAAAATGATTCTGAATGTTTTTTATGCTATATGAGTACACAAAACGAAGTACCACATTCCTATTAAAGTCCAAATTCGTGTGCTAATCATCACGTTTTTTACAAAATTTAGGTCCGAAAAATAGTTCTCCGAAAAATTATTCGAAACAATTCTGAATGTTTTTTATGCTTTTTGAATACACAAAACGAAGTATCACATTCCTATTAAAGCCCAAATTCGTGTGCTAATCATCACGTTTTTTTCAAAATTTAGGTCCGAAAAAAAGTTCTCCAAAAACTGGCTCAAAACGATTCTGAATGTTTTTTATGCTATATGAATACACAAAACGAAGTGCCACATTCCTAATAAAGTCCAAATTCGTATGGTAATCATCACGTTTTTTACAAAATTTAGGTCCGCAAAAAAGTTCTCCAAAAACTGGCTGAAAACGATTCTGAATGTTTTTTATGCAATATGAATACACAAAACAAATTACCACATTCCTATTAAAGTCCAAATTCGTAGTGCTAACATCACGTTTTTATACAAAATTTAGGTCCGAAAAAAAGTTCTCCAAAAAATTGGCTCAAAATGATTCCGAATGTTTTTTATGCTATATGAATACACAGAACGAAGAACCACATTCCTATTAAAGACCAAATTCGTGTGCTAATCATCACGTTTTTGACAAAATTTAGGTCCGAAAAAAAGTTCTCCAAAAAATGGCTCAAAACGATTCTGAATGTTATTTATGCTTTATGAATGCACAAAACGAAGTATCACTTTCACATTAAAGCCCAAATTCGTGTGCTAATCATCACGTTTTTTTCAAAATTTAGGTCCGAAAAAAAGTTCTCCAAAAAATGGTTCAAAACGATTCTGAATATTATTTATGCTTTATGAATGCACAAAACGAAGTATCACATTCATATTAAGGCCCAAATTCGTGTGCTAATCATCACGTTTTTTACAAAATTTAGGTCCCAAAAAAAGTTCTCCAAAAACTGGCTCAAAACGATTCTGAATGTTTTTTATGTTGCATGAATACACAGAACGAAGTGCCACATTCCTAAAAAAGTCACAATTCGTATGTTAATCATCACGTTTTCCAGAAAATTTCGGTCCGAAAAAAAGTTCTCCAAAAAATGGCTGAAAACGATTCTGAATATTTTTTATGCTATACGAATACAAAAAACAAGGTACCACATTCCTATTAAAGTCCAAATTCGTGTGCTAATCATCACGTTTTTTACAAAATTTAGTTCCGAAAAAAACTTCTCCAAAAAATAACTCAAAACGATTCTGAATGTTATTTATGCTTTATGAATACACAAAACGAAGTACCACATTCCTATTTAAGCCCAAATTCGTGTGCAAATCATCACGTTTTTTTCAAAATTTTGGTCCGAAAAAAAGTTCTCGAAAAAATGGCTCAAAACGATTCTGAATGTTGTTTATGCTTTATTAATGCACAAAACGAAGTATCACATTCATATTAAAGCCCAAATTCGTGCGCTAATCATCACGTTTTTTACAAAATTTAGCTCCGAAAAAAAGTTCTCCAAAAACTGGCTCAAAATGATTCTGAATGTTTTTTATGCTATATGAATACAAAGAACGAAGAACCACATTCCTATTAAAGTCGAAATGCGTGTGCTAATCATCACGTTTTTGACAAAATTTAGGTCCGAAAAAAAGTTCTCCAAAAAATTGCTCAAAACGATTCTGAATGTTTTTTATGCTATATGAATACACAGAACGAAGTACCACATTCCTATGAAAGTCCAAATTCGTGTGCTAATCATCACGTTTTTTACAAAATTTAGGTCCGAAAAATAGTTCTCCAAAAAATTGTTCGAAACAATTCTGAATGTTTTTTATGCTTTTTGAATACACAAAATGAAGTATCACATTCCTATTAAAGCCCAAATTAGTAGTGCTAATCATCACGTTTTTTTCAAAATTTAGGTCCGAAAAAAAAGTTCTCCAAAAAATCGGCTCAAAACGATTCGAATGTTTTTTATGCTATATGAATACACAAAACGAAGTGCCACATTCCTAATAAAGTCCAAATTCGTATGAGTAATCATCACGTTTTTTACAAAATTTAGGACCGCAAAAAATGTTCTCCAAAAACTGGGTCAAAACGATTCGAATGTTTTTTATGCAATATGAATACACAAAACAAAGTACCACATTCCTATTAAAGTCCAAATTCGTGTGCTAACATCACGTTTTTTTACAAAATTTAGGTCCGAAAAAAGTTCTCCAAAAATCGGCTCAAAATGATTCTCGAATGTTTTTTATGCTATATGAATACACAGAACGAAGAACCACATTCCTATTAAAGACCAAATTCGTGTGCTAATCATCACGTTTTTTACAAAATTTAGGTCCGAAAAAAAGTTCTCAAAAAAATGGCTCAAAACGATTCCGAATGTTTTTTATGCTATATGAATACACAAAACGAAGTGCCACATTCCTAATAAAGTCCAAATTCGTATGGTTAATCATCACGCTTTCCAGAAAATTTAGGTCCGAAAAAAAGTCCTCCAAAAAATGGCTGAAAACGATTCTGAATGTTTTTTATGCTATATGAATACACAAAACAAAGTACCACATTCCTATTAAAGTCCAAATTCGTGTGCTAATCATCACGTTTTTTACAAAATTTAGTTCCGAAAAAAACTTCTCCAAAAAATAACTCAAAACGATTCTGAATGTTATTTATGCTTTATGAATACACAAAATGAAGTACCACATTAATATTAAAGCCCAAATTCGTGTGCTAATCATCAACTTTTTTACAAAATTTAGGTCCGAAAAAAAGTTCTCCAAAAACTGGCTCAAAATGATTCTGAATGTTTTTTATGCTATATGAATACACAGAACGAAGAACCACATTCCTATTAAAGACCAAATTCGTGTGCTAATCATCACGTTTTTGACAAAATTTAGGTCCGAAAAAAAGTTCTCAAAAAAATGGCTCAAAACGATTCTGAATGTTTTTTATGCTATATGAATACACAAAACGAAGTGCCACATTCCTAATAAAGTCCAAATTCGTATGGTAATCATCACGTTTTTTACAAAATTTAGGTCCGCAAAAAAGTTCTCCAAAAACTGGCTGAAAACGATTCTGAATGTTTTTTATGCAATATGAATACACAAAACAAATTACCACATTCCTATTAAAGTCCAAATTCGTGGTGCTAACATCACGTTTTTTTACAAAATTTAGGTCCGAAAAAAAGTTCTCCAAAAAGCTGGCTCAAAATGATTCTGAATGTTTTTTATGCTATATGAATACACGAAAACGAAAGTACCACATTCCTATTAAAGTCCAAATTCGTAGTGCTAATCATCACGTTTTTTTACAAAATTTAGGTCCAGAAAAATAGTTCTCCGAAAAAATTGTTCGAAACGATTCTGAATGTTTTTATGCTTTTGAATACACAAAACGAAGTATCACATTCCTATTAAAGCCCAAATTCGTGTGCTAATCATCACGTTTTTTACAAAATTTAGGTCCGAAAAAAGTTCTCCAAAAAATGGCTCAAAACGATTCTGAAT
The DNA here is from genome assembly GCA_028651295.1 of Catharanthus roseus. Taxonomy (NCBI): domain Eukaryota; kingdom Viridiplantae; phylum Streptophyta; class Magnoliopsida; order Gentianales; family Apocynaceae; genus Catharanthus; species Catharanthus roseus. The sequence continues at coordinate 498,065 of JAPQWS010000144.1, forward strand.
GTTTTTTATGCTATATGAATACACAAAACGAAGTACCACATTCCTATTAAAGTCCAAATTCGTGTGGTAATCATCACGTTTTTTACAAAATTTAGGTCCGCAAAAAAAGTTCTCCAAAAACTGGCTGAAAACGATTCTGAATGTTTTTTATGCAATATGAATACACAAAACAAATTACCACATTCCTATTAAAGTCCAAATTCGTGTGCTAACATCACATTTTTTACAAAATTTAGGTCCGAAAAAAAGTTCTCCAAAAACTGGCTCAAAATGATTCTGAATGTTTTTTATGCTATGTGAATACACAGAACGAAGAACCACATTCCTATTAAAGACCAAATTCGTGTGCTAATCATCACGTTTTTGACAAAATTTAGGTCCGAAAAAAAGTTCTCCAAAAAATGGCTCAAAACGATTCTGAATGTTATTTATGCTTTATGAATGCACAAAACGAAGTATCACATTCATATTAAAGCCCAAATTCGTGTGCTAATCATCACGTTTTTTTCAAAATTTAGGTCCGAAAAAAAGTTCTCCAAAAAATGGTTCAAAACGATTCTGAATATTATTTATGCTTTATGAATGCACAAAACGAAGTATCACATTCATATTAAGGCCCAAATTCGTGTGCTAATCATCACGTTTTTTACAAAATTTAGGTCCCAAAAAAAGTTCTCCAAAAGCTGGCTCAAAACGATTCTGAATGTTTTTTATGTTGTATGAATACACAGAACGAAGTGCCACATTCCTAAAAAAGTCACAATTCGTATGTTAATCATCACGTTTTCCAGAAAATTTCGGTCCGAAAAAAAGTTCTCCAAAAAATGGCTGAAAACGATTCTGAATATTTTTTATGCTATATGAATACAAAAAACAAGGTACCACATTCCTATTAAAGTCCAAATTCGTGTGCTAATCATCACGTTTTTTACAAAATTTAGTTCCGAAAAAAACTTCTCCAAAAAATAACTCCAAACGATTCTGAATGTTATTTATGCTTTATGAATACACAAAACGAAGTACCACATTCCTATTTAAGCCCAAATTCGTGTGCAAATCATCACGTTTTTTTCAAAATTTTGGTCCGAAAAAAAGTTCTCGAAAAAATGGCTCAAAACGATTCTGAATGTTGTTTATGCTTTATTAATGCACAAAACGAAGTATCACATTCATATTAAAGCCCAAATTCGTGCGCTAATCATCACGTTTTTTACAAAATTTAGCTCCGAAAAAAAGTTCTCCAAAAACTGGCTCAAAATGATTCTGAATGTTTTTTATGCTATATGAATACAAAGAACGAAGAACCACATTCCTATTAAAGTCGAAATTCGTGTGCTAATCATCACGTTTTTTACAAAATTTAGGTCCGAAAAAAAGTTCTCCAAAAAATTGCTCAAAACGATTCTTAATGTTTTTTATGCTATATGAATACACAAAACGAAGCATCACATTCCTATTAAAGTCCAAATTCGTGTGCTAATCATCACGTTTTTTACAAAATTTAGGTCCGAAAAATAGTTCTCCCAAAAAAATTGTTCGAAACAATTTCAATGTTTTTTATGCTTTTTGAATACACAAAATGAAGTATCACATTCCTATTAAAGCCCAAATTAGTAGTGCTAATCATCACGTTTTTTTTCAAAATTTAGGTCCAGAAAAAAGTTCTCCAAAAAGCTGGCTCAAAACGATTCGAATGTTTTTTATGCTATATGAATACACAAAAGCGAAGTGCCACATTCCTAATAAAGTCCAAATTCGTATGGTAATCATCACGTTTTTTACAAAATTTAGGACCGCAAAAATGTTCTCCAAAAAAGCGGTCAAAACGATTCTCGAATGTTTTTTATGCAATATGAATACACAAAACAAAGTACCACATTCCTATTAAAGTCCAAATTCGTAGTGCTAACATCACGCTTTTTTACAAAATTTAGGTCCGAAAAAAAGTTCTCCAAAAATCGGCACAAAATGATTCCGAATGTTTTTTATGCTATATGAATACACGAAACGAAGAACCACATTCCTATTAAAGACCAAATTCGTAGTGCTAATCATCACGTTTTTGACAAAATTTAGGTCCGAAAAAAGTTCTCAAAAAAATGGCTCAAAACGATTCTGAATGTTTTTTATGCTATATGAATACACAAAACGAAGTGCCACATTCCTAATAAAGTCCAAATTGTATGGTTAATCATCACGCTTTCGAAAAATTTAGGTCCAGAAAAAAGTCCTCCCAAAAAATGGTCAAAACGATTCGAATGTTTTTTTATGCTATATGGATACACAAAACAAAGTATCACATTCCTATTAAAGTCCAAATTGCGTATGCTAATCATCACGTTTTTTACAAAATTTAGTTCAGAAAAAAAACTTCTCCAAAAAAATAACTCAAAACGATTACAATGTTATTTATGCTTTATGAATACACAAAATGAAGTACCACATTCATATTAAAGCCCAAATTCGTGTGCTGATCATCAACTTTTTTACAAAATTTTGGTCCGAAAAAAGTTCTCCAAAAAATGGCTCAAAACGGTCATGAATGTTATTTATGCTTTATGAATGCACAAAACGAAGTATCACATTCATATTAAAGCCCAAATTCGTGTGCTAATCATCACGTTTTTTCCAAAATTTAGGTCCGCAAAAAGTTCTCCAAAAACCGGCTCAAAACGATTCTGAATGTTTTTTATGCTATATGAATACACAAAACAAAGTACCACATTCCTATTAAAGTCCAAATTCGTGTGCTAACATCACGTTTTTTACAAAATTTAGGTCCGAAAAAAAGTTCTCCAAAAACTGGCTAAAAATGATTCTAAATGTTTTTTAAGCTATATGAATACACAGAACGAAGAACCACATTCCTATTAAAGACCAAATTCGTGTGCTAATCATCACGTTTCTGACAAAATTTAGGTCCGAAAAAAAGTTCTCAAAAAAATGGCTCAAAACGATTCTGAATGTTATTTATGCTTTATGAATGCACCAAACGAAGTATCACATTCATATTAAAGACCAAATTCGTGTGCTAATCATCACGTTTTTTTCAAAATTTAGGTCCGAAAAAAAGTTCTCCAAAAAATGGTTCAAAACGATTCTGAATGTTATTTATGCTTTATGAATGCACAAAACGAAGTATCACATTCATATTAAAGCCCAAATTCGTGTGCTAATCATCACGTTTTTTACAAAATTTAGGTCCCAAAAAAAGTTCTCCAAAAAAATGGCTCAAAACGATTCTGAACGTTATTTATGCTTTATGAATGCACAAAGCGAAGTATCACATTCATATTATAGCCCAAATTCGTGTGCTAATCATCACGTTTCTTTCAAAATTTAGGTCCGAAGAAAAGTTCTCCAAAAAATGGTTCAAAACGATTCTGAATGTTATTTATGCTTTATGAATCCACAAAACGAAGTATCACATTCATATTAAAGCCCAAATTCGTGTGCTAATCATCACGTTTTTTACAAAATTTAGGTCCGAAAAAAAGTTCTCCAAAAAATGGCTCAAAACGATTCTGAATGATATTTATGCTATATGAATACACAAGACAAAGTACCACATTCCTATTAAAGTCCAAATTCGTGTGCTAACATCACGTTTTTTACAAAATTTAGGTCCGAAAAAAAGTTCTCCAAAAACTGGCTCAAAATGATTCTGAATGTTTTTTATGCTATATGAATACACAGAACGAAGAACCACATTCCTATTAAAGACCAAATTCGTGTGCTAACATCACGTTTCTGACAAAATTTAGGTCCGAAAAAAAGTTCTCAAAAAAATGGCTCAAAACGATTCTGAATGTTATTTATGCTTTATGAATGCACAAAACGAAGTATCACATTCATATTAAAGACCAAATTCGTGTGCTAATCATCACGTTTTTTTCAAAATTTAGGTCCGAAAAAAAGTTCTCCAAAAAATGGTTCAAAACGATTCTGAATGTTATTTATGCTTTATGAATGCACAAAACGAAGTATCACATTCATATTAAAGCCCAAATTCGTGTGCTAATCATCACGTTTTTTAAAAAATTTAGGTCCGAAAAAAAGATCTCCAAAAACTGGCTCAAAACGATTCTGAATGTTTTTTATGCTATATGAATACACAGAACGAAGTGCCACATTCCTAATAAAGTCCAAATTCGTATGGTAATCATCACGTTTTTGACAAAATTTAGGTCCGAAAAAAAGCCTCCAAAAAATGGCTCAAAACGATTCTGAATGTTTTTTATGCTTTATGAATGCACAAAACGAAGTGCCATATTCATATTAAAGCCCAAATTCGTGTGCTAATCATCACGTTTTTTACAAAATTTAGGTCGCAAAAAAAGTTCTCCAAAAAATGGCTCAAAACGATTCTGAACGTTATTTATGCTTTATGAATGCACAAAACGAAGTATCACATTCATATTATAGCCCAAATTCGTGTGCTAATCATCACGTTTCTTTCAAAATTTAGGTCCGAAAAAAAGTTCTCCAAAAAATGGTTCAAAACGATTCTGAATGTTATTTATGCTTTATGAATCCACAAAACGAAGTATCACATTCATATTAAAGCCCAAATTCGTGTGCTAATCATCACGTTTTTTACAAAATTTAGGTCCGAAAAAAAGTTCTCCAAAAAATGGCTCAAAACGATTCTGAATGATATTTATGCTATAGGAATACACAAAACAAAGTACCACATTCCTATTAAAGTCCAAATTCGTGTGCTAATCATCACGTTTTTTACAAAATTTAGTTCCTAAAAAAACTTCTCCAAAAAATAACTCAAAACGATTCTGAATGTTTTTTATGCTTTATGAATACACAAAACGAAGTACCACATTCCTATTAAAGCCCAAATTCGTGTGCTAATCATCACGTTTTTTTCAAAATTTAGGTCCGAAAAAAAGTTCTCCAAAAAATGGCTCAAAACGATTCTGAATGTTATTTATGCTTTATGAATGCACAAAACGAAGTATCACATTCATATTAAAGCCCAAATTCTTGTGCCAATCATCACGTTTTTTACAAAATTTAGGTCCGAAAAAAAGTTCTCCAAAAACTGGCTCACAACGATTCTGAATTTTTTTATGCTATATGAATACACAGAACGAAGAACCACATTCCTATTAAAGTCCAAATTCGTGTGCTAATCATCATGTTTTTGACAAAATTTAGGTCCCAAAAAAAGTCTCCAAAAAATGGCTCAAAACGATTCTGAATGTTATTTATGCTTTGTGAATGCACAAAACGAAGTATCACGTTCACATTAAAGCCCAAATTCGTGTGCTAATCATCACGTTTTTTTCAAAATTTAGGTCCGAAAAAAAGTTTCCAAAAAATGGCTCAAAACGATTCTGAATGTTATTTATGCTTTATGAATGCACAAAACGAAGTATCACATTCATATTAAAGCCCAAATTCGTGTGCTAATCATCACGTTTTTTACAAAATTTAGGTCCGAAAAAAAGATCTCCAAAAACTGGCTCAAAACGATTCTGAATGTTTTTTATGCTATATGAATACACAGAACGAAGTGCCACATTCCTAATAAAGTCCAAATTCGTGTGGTAATCATCACGTTTTCGACAAAATTTAGGTCCGAAAAAAATCCTCCAAAAAATGGCTCAAAACGATTCTGAATGTTTTTTATTCTTTATGAATGCACAAAACGAAGTGCCACATTCATATTAAAGCCCAAATTCGTGTGCTAATCATCACGTTTTTTACAAAATTTAGGTCCCAAAAAAAGTTCTCCAAAAAATGGCTCAAAACGATTCTGAATGTTATTTATGCTTTATGAATGCACAAAACGAAGTATCACATTCATATTAAAGCCCAAATTCGTGTGCTAATCATCACGTTTTTTTCAAAATTTAGGTCCGAAAAAAAGTTCTCCAAAAAATGGTTCAAAACGATTCTGAATATTATTTATGCTTTATGAATGCACAAAACGAAGTATCACATTCATATTAAGGCCCAAATTCGTGTGCTAATCATCACGTTTTTTACAAGATTTAGGTCCGAAAAAAAGTTCTCCAAAAAAGCGGCTCAAAACGATTACGAATGTTTTTTTATGTTATATGAATACACGCAAACGAAGTGCCACATTCCTAAAAAAGTCACGAGTCAGTATGTTAATCATCACGTTTTCCGGAAAATTTCGGTCCGAAAAAAAGTTCTCCAAAAAATGGTCAAAACGATTCCCAGATATTTTTTTATGCTATATGAATACAAAAAAACAAGGTACCACATTCCTATTAAAGTCCAAATTCGTGTGCTAATCATCACGTTTTTTACAAAATTTAGTTCAGAAAAAAAACTTCTCCAAAAAATAACTCAAAACGATTCGAATGTTATTTATGCTTTATGAATACACAAAAGCGAAGTACCACATTCCTATTAAAGCCCAAATTAGTATTGCAAATCATCACGTTTTTTTCAAAATTTTGGTCCGAAAAAAAGTTCTCGAAAAAAATGGCTCAAAAGCGATTCGAATATTGTTTATGCTTTATGAATGCACAAAACGAAGTATCACATTCATATTAAAGCCCAAATTCGTCCGCTAATCATCACGTTTTTTACAAAATTTAGCTCAGAAAAAAAGTTCTCCAAAAAGCGGCTCAAAATGATTCGAATGTTTTTTTATGCTATATGAATACAAAGAACGAAGAACCACATTCCTATTAAAGTCGAAATTCGTGTGCTAATCATCACGTTTTTCACAAAATTTAGGTCCGAAAAAAAGTTCTCCAAAAAATTGCTCAAAACGATTCTGAATGTTTTTTATGCTATATGAATACACAGAACGAAGTACCACATTCCTATTAAAGTCCAAATTAGTAGTGCTAATCACCACGCTTTTTTTACAAAATTTAGGTCCGAAAAATAGTTCTCCGAAAAAATTATTCGAAACAATTACGAATGTTTTTTATGCTTTTTGAATACACAAAACGAAGTATCACATTCCTATTAAAGCCCAAATTCGTGTGCTAATCATCACGTTTTTTTCAAAAATTTAGGTCCGAAAAAAGTTCTCCAAAAAGCTGGCTCAAAACGATTCGAATGTTTTTTATGCTATATGAATACACAAAAGCGAAGTGCCACATTCCTAATAAAGTCCAAATTCGTATGGTAATCATCACGCTTTTTTACAAAATTTAGGTCCGCAAAAAAGTTCTCCAAAAAGTCGGTTTGAAAACGATTATGAATGTTTTTTATGCAATATGAATACACAAAACAAATTACCACATTCCTATTAAAGTCCAAATTCGTGTGCTAACATCACGTTTTTTACAAAATTTAGGTCCGAAAAAAAGTTCTCCAAAAGCGGCTCAAAATGATTCTGAATGTTTTTTTATGCTATATGAATACACGTAACGAAGAACCACATTCCTATTAAAGACCAAATTCGTGTGCTAATCATCACGTTTTTGACAAAATTTAGGTCCGAAAAAAGTTCTCAAAAAAAATGGCTCAAAACGATTCTGAATGTTTTTTATGCTATATGAATACACAAAACGAAGTGCCACATTCCTAATAAAGTCCAAATTCGTATGGTAATCATCACGTTTTTTACAAAATTTAGGTCCGCAAAAAAGTTCTCCAAAAACTGGCTGAAAACGATTCTGAATGTTTTTTATGTAAAATGAATACACAAAACAAATTACCACATTCCTATTAAAGTCCAAATTCGTGTGCTAACATCACGTTTTTTACAAAATTTAGGTCCGAAAAAAGTTCTCCAAAAACTGGCTCAAAATGATTCTGAATGTTTTTTATGCTATATGAATACACAGAACGAAGTACCACATTCCTATTAAAGTCCAAATTCGTGTGCTAATCATCACGTTTTTTACAAAATTTAGGTCCGAAAAATAGTTCTCCGAAAAATTATTCGAAACAATTCTGAATGTTTTTTATGCTTTTTGAATACACAAAACGAAGTATCACATTCCTATTAAAGCCCAAATTCGTGTGCTAATCATCACGTTTTTTTCAAAATTTAGGTCCGAAAAAACGTTCTCCAAAAACTGGCTCAAAACGATTCTGAATGTTTTTTATGCTATATGAATACACAAAACGAAGTGCCACATTCCTAATAAAGTCCAAATTCGTATGGTAATCATCACGTTTTTTACAAAATTTAGGTCCGCAAAAAAGTTCTCCAAAAGCGGGTCAAAACGATTCTGAATGTTTTTTATGCAATATGAATACACAAAACAAATTACCACATTCCTATTAAAGTCCAAATTCGTGTGCTAACATCACGTTTTTTACAAAATTTAGGTCCGAAAAAAAGTTCTCCAAAAACTGGCTCAAAATGATTCTGAATGTTTTTTATGCTATATGAATACACAGAACGAAGAACCACATTCCTATTAAAGACCAAATTCGTGTGCTAATCATCACGTTTTTGACAAAATTTAGGTCCGAAAAAAAGTTCTCAAAAAAATGGCTCAAAACGATTCTGAATGTTTTTTATGCTATATGAATACACAAAACGAAGTGCCACATTCCTAATAAAGTCCAAATTCGTATGGTAATCATCACGTTTTTTACAAAATTTAGGTCCGCAAAAAAGTTCTCCAAAAACTGGCTGAAAACGATTCTGAATGTTTTTTATGCAATATGAATACACAAAACAAATTACCACATTCCTATTAAAGTCCAAATTCGTGTGCTAACATCACGTTTTTTACAAAATTTAGGTCCGAAAAAAAGTTCTCCAAAAACTGGCTCAAAATGATTCTGAATGTTTTTTATGCTATATGAATACACAGAACGAAGAACCACATTCCTATTAAAGACCAAATTCGTGTGCTAATCATCACGTTTTTGACAAAATTTAGGTCCGAAAAAAAGTTCTCAAAAAAATGGCTCAAAACGATTCTGAATGTTTTTTATGCTATATGAATACACAAAACGAAGTGCCACATTCCTAATAAAGTCCAAATTCGTATGGTTAATCATCACGCTTTCCAGAAAATTTAGGTCCGAAAAAAAGTCCTCCAAAAAATGGCTGAAAACGATTCTGAATGTTTTTTATGCTATATGAATACACAAAACAAAGTACCACATTCCTATTAAAGTCCAAATTCGTGTGCTAATCATCACGTTTTTTACAAAATTTAGTTCCGAAAAAAACTTCTCCAAAAAATAACTCAAAACGATTCTGAATGTTATTTATGCTTTATGAATACACAAAATGAAGTACCACATTCATATTAAAGCCCAAATTCGTGTGCTAATCATCAACTTTTTTACAAAATTTTGGTCCGAAAAAAGTTCTCCAAAAAATGGCTCAAAACGATCATGAATGTTATTTATGCTTTATGAATGCACAAAACGAAGTATCACATTCATATTAAAGCCCAAATTCGTGTGCTAATCATCACGTTTTTTACAAAATTTAGGTCCGCAAAAAAGTTCTCCAAAAACTGGCTCAAAACGATTCTGAATGTTTTTTATGCTATATGAATACACAAAACAAAGTACCACATTCCTATTAAAGTCCAAATTCGTGTGCTAACATCACGTTTTTTACAAAATTTAGGTCAGAAAAAAGTTCTCCAAAAAGCTGGCTCAAAATGATTCTGAATGTTTTTTATGCTATATGAATACACGTAACGAAGAACCACATTCCTATTAAAGACCAAATTCGTAGTGCTAATCATCACGTTTCGACAAAATTTAGGTCCGAAAAAAAGTTCTCAAAAAATGGCTCAAAACGATTCGAATGTTATTTATGCTTTATGAATGCACAAAAGCGAAGTATCACATTCATATTAAAGCCCAAATTCGTAGTGCTAATCATCACGTTTTTTTTCAAAATTTAGGTCCGAAAAAAAGTTCTCCAAAAAAATGGTTCAAAACGATTCGAATGTTATTTATGCTTTATGAATGCACAAAAGCGAAGTATCACATTCATATTAAAGCCCAAATTCGTGTGCTAATCATCACGTTTTTTACAAAATTTAGGTCCCAAAAAAGTTCTCCAAAAAAATGGTTCAAAACGATTACGAATGTTATTTATGCTTTATGAATGCACAAAACGAAGTATCACATTCATATTAAAGCCCAAATTCGTGTGCTAATCATCACGTTTTTTTCAAAATTTAGGTCCGAAAAAAAGTTCTCCAAAAAATGGTTCAAAACGATTCTGAATGTTATTTATGCTTTATGAATGCACAAAACGAAGTATCACATTCATATTAAAGCCCAAATTCGTGTGCTAATCATCACGTTTTTTTCAAAATTTAGGTCCGAAAAAAAGTTCTCCCAAAAAATGGTTCAAAACGATTACGAATGTTATTTATGCTTTATGAATGCACAAAACGAAGTATCACATTCATATTAAAGCCCAAATTCGTGTGCTAATCATCACGTTTTTTACAAAATTTAGGTCCGAAAAAAAGATCTCCAAAAACTGGCTCAAAACGATTCTGAATGTTTTTTATGCTATATGAATACACAGAACGAAGTGCCACATTCCTAATAAAGTCCAAATTCGTATGGTAATCATCACGTTTTCGACAAAATTTAGGTCCGAAAAAAAGCCTCCAAAAAATGGCTCAAAACGATTCTGAATATTTTTTATGCTTTATGAATGCACAAAACGAAGTGCCACATTCATATTAAAGCCCAAATTCGCGTGCTAATCATCACGTTTTTTACAAAATTTAGGTCCCAAAAAAAGTTCTCCAAAAATGGCTCAAAACGATTCTGAACGTTATTTATGCTTTATGAATGCACAAAACGAAGTATCACATTCATATTATAGCCCAAATTCGTGTGCATTACATCACGTTTCTTTCAAAATTTAGGTCCGAAGAAAAGTTCTCCAAAAAATGGTTCAAAACGATTCTGAATGTTATTTATGCTTTATGAATCCACAAAACGAAGTATCACATTCATATTAAAGCCCAAATTCGTGTGCTAATCATCACGTTTTTTACAAAATTTAGGTCCGAAAAAAAGTTCTCCAAAAAATGGCTCAAAACGATTCTGAATGATATTTATGCTATATGAATACACAAAACAAAGTACCACATTCCTATTAAAGTCCAAATTCGTGTGCTAACATCACGTTTTTTACAAAATTTAGGTCCGAAAAAAAGTTCTCCAAAAACTGGCTCAAAATGATTCTGAATGTTTTTTATGCTATATGAATACACAGAACGAGGAACCACATTCCTATTGAAGACCAAATTCGTGTGCTAATCATCACGTTTCTGACAAAATTTAGGTCCGAAAAAAAGTTCTCAAAAAAAATGGCTCAAAACGATTCAGATGTTATTTATGCTTTATGAATGCACAAAAGCGAAGTATCACATTCATATTAAAGACCAAATTCGTGTGCTAATCATCACGTTTTTTTCAAAATTTAGGTCCGAAAAAAAGTTCTCCAAAAAATGGTTCAAAACGATTCGAATGTTATTTATGCTTTATGAATGCACAAAACGAAGTATCACATTCATATTAAAACCCAAATTCGTGTGCTAATCATCACGTTTTTTACAAAATTTAGGTCCGAAAAAAAGATCTCCAAAAACTGGCTCAAAACGATTCCGAATGTTTTTTATGCTACATGAATACACAGAACGAAGTGCCACATTCCTAATAAAGTCCAAATTCGTATGGTAATCATCACGTTTTTGACAAAATTTAGGTCCGAAAAAAAGCCTCCAAAAAATGGCTCAAAACGATTCTGAATGTTTTTTATGCTTTATAAATGCACAAAAGGAAGTGCCACATTCATATTAAAGCCCAAATTCGTGTGCTAATCATCACGTTTTTTACAAAATTTAGGTCGCAAAAAAAGTTCTCCAAAAAATGGCTTAAAACGATTCTGAACGTTATTTATGCTTTATGAATGCACAAAACGAAGTATCACATTCATATTATAGCCCCAATTCGTGTGCTAATCATCACGTTTCTTTCAAAATTTAGGTCCGAAAAAAAGTTCTCCAAAAAATGGTTCAAAACGATTTTGAATGTTATTTATGCTTTATGAATCCACAAAACGAAGTATCACATTTATATTAAAGCCCAAATTCGTGTGCTAATCATCACGTTTTTTACAAAATTTAGGTCCGAAAAAAAGTTCTCCAAAAAATGGCTCAAAACGATTCTGAATGATATTTATGCTATATGAATACACAAAACAAAGTACCACATTCCTATTAAAGTCCAACTTCGTGTGCTAATCATCACGTTTTTTACAAAATTTAGTTCCTAAAAAAACTTCTCCAAAAAATAACTCAAAACGATTCTGAATGTTTTTTATGCTTTATGAATACACAAAACGAAGTACCACATTCCTATTAAAGCCCAAATTAGTAGTGCTAATCATCACGTTTTTTTTCAAAATTTAGGTCCGAAAAAAGTTCTCCAAAAAAATGGCTCAAAACGATTCTGAATGTTATTTATGCTTTATGAATGCACAAAACGAAGTATCACATTCATATTAAAGCCCAAATTCGTGTGCCAATCATCACGTTTTTTACAAAATTTAGGTCCGAAAAAAAGTTCTCCAAAAACTGGCTCAAAACGATTCTGAATTTTTTTATGCTATATGAATACACAGAACGAAGAACCACATTCCTATTAAAGTCCAAATTCGTGTGCTAATCATCATGTTTTTGACAAAATTTAGGTCCCAAAAAAAGTCTCCAAAAAATGGCTCAAAACGATTCTGAATGTTATTTATGCTTTATGAATGCACAAAACGAAGTATCACATTCACATTAAAGCCCAAATTAGTAGTGCTAATCATCACGTTTTTTTCAAAATTTAGGTCCGAAAAAAAGTTCTCCAAAAAATGGTTCAAAACGATTATGAATGTTATTTATGCTTTATGAATGCACAAAACGAAGTATCACATTCATATTAAAGCCTAAATTCGTGTGCTAATCATCACGTTTTTTACAAAATTTAGGTCTGAAAAAATGTTCTCCAAAATACGGCTCAAAACGATTATGAATGTTTTTTATGCTATATGAATACACAGAACGAAGTGCCACATTCCTAATAAAGTCCAAATTCGTATGGTAATCATCACGTTTTCGACAAAATTTAGATACGAAATAAAGTTCCCAAAAAAATGGCTGAAAACGATTCTGAATGTTTTTTATGCTATATGAATACACAAAACAAAGTACCACATTCCTATTAAAGTCCAAATTCGTGTGCTAATCATCACGTTTTTTACAAAATTTAGGTACGAAAAAAAGATCTCCAAAAACTGGCTCAAAACGATTCGAATGTTTTTTTATGCTATATGAATACACGAACGAAGTGCCACATTCCTAATAAAGTCCAAATTCGTGTGGTAATCATCACGTTTTCGACAAAATTGAGTCCGAAAAAAATGCCTCCAAAAAAATGGCTCAAAACGATTACGAATGTTTTTTATGCTTTATGAATGCACAAAAGCGAAGCGCCACATTCATATTAAAGCCCAAATTCGTATGCTAATCATCACGTTTTTTACAAAATTTAGGTCCCAAAAAAAGTTCTCCAAAAAACGGCTCAAAACGATTCTGAACGTTATTTATGCTTTATGAATGCACAAAACGATGTATCACATTCATATTATAGCCCAAATTCGTGTGCTAATCATCACGTTTCTTTCAAAATTTAGGTCCGAAAAAAAGTTCTCCAAAAAATGGTTCAAAACGATTCCGAATGTTATTTATGCTTTAGGAATCCACAAAACGAAGTATCACATTCATATTAAACCCCAAATTCGTGTGCTAATCATCACGTTTTTTACAAAATTTAGGTCCGAAAAAAAGTTCCCCAAAAAATGGCTCAAAACGATTCTGAATGATATTTATGCTATATGAATACACAAAACAAAGTACCACATTCCTATTAAAGTCCAAATTCGTGTGCTAATCATCACGTTTTTTACAAAATTTAGTTCCGAAAAAAACTTCTCCAAAAAAAAACTCAAAACGATTCTGAATGTTTTTTATGCTTTATGAATACACAAAACGAAGTACCACATTCCTATTAAAGCCCAAATTCGTGTGCTATCATCACGTTTTTTACAAAATTTTGGTCCGAAAAAAAGATCTCCAAAAACTGGCTCAAAACGATTCTGAATGTTTTTTATGCTATATGAATACACAGAACGAAGTGCCACATTCCTAATAAAGTCCAAATTCGTATGGTAATCATCACGTTTTCGACAAAATTTAGGTCCGAAAAAAAGCCTCCAAAAAATGGCTCAAAACGATTCTGAATGTTTTTTATGCTTTATGAATGCACAAAACGAAGTGCCACATTCATATTAAAGCCCAAATTCGTGTGCTAATCATCACGTTTTTTACAAAATTTAGGTCCCAAAAAAAGTTCTCCAAAAAATGGCTCAAAACGATTCTGAACGTTATTTATGCTTTATGAATGCACAAAACGAAGTATCACATTCATATTATAGCCCAAATTCGTGTGCTAATCATCACGTTTCTTTCAAAATTTAGGTCCGAAAAAAAGTTCTCCAAAAAATGGTTCAAATCGATTCTGAATGTTATTTATGTTTTATAAATCCACAAAACGAAGTATCACATTCATATTAAAGCCCAAATTTGTGTGCTAATCATCACGTTTTTTACAAAATTTAGGTCCGAAAAAAAGTTCTCCAAAAAATGGCTCAAAACGATTCTGAATGATATTTATGCTATATGAATACAGAAAACAAAGTACCACATTCCTATTAAAGTCCAAATTCGTGTGCTAATCATCACGTTTTTTAAAAAATTTAGTTCCGAAAAAAACCTCTCCAAAAAATAACTCAAAACGATTCTGAATGTTTTTTATGCTTTATTAATACACAAAACGAAGTACCACATTCCTATTAAAGCCCAAATTCGTGTGCTAATCATCCCGTTTTTTTCAAAATTTAGGTCCGAAAAAAAGTTCTCCAAAAAATGGCTCAAAACGATTGTGAATGTTATTTATGCTTTATGAATGCACAAAACGAAGTATCACATTCATATTAAAGCCCAAATTCGTGTGCTAATCATCACGTTTTTTACAAAATTTAGGTCCGAAAAAAAGTTCTCCAAAAACTGGCTCAAAACGATTCTGAAATTTTTTTATGCTATATGAATACACAGAACGAAGAACCACATTCCTATTAAAGTCCAAATTCGTGTGCTAATCATCATGTTTTTGACAAAATTTAGGTCCCAAAAAAAGTCTCCAAAAAATGGCTCAAAACGATTCTGAATGTTATTTATGCTTTATGAATGCACAAAACGAAGTATCACATTCACATTAAAGTCCAAATTCGTGTGCTAATCATCACGTTTTTTTCAAAATTTAGGTCCGAAAAAAAGTTCTCCAAAAAATGGTTCAAAACGATTCTGAATGTTATTTATGCTTTATGAATGCACAAAACGAAGTATCACATTCATATTAAAGCCCAAATTCGTGTGCTAATCATCACGTTTTTTACAAAATTTAGGTCCGAAAAAAAATTCTCCAAAAACTGGCTCAAAACGACTCTGAATGTTTTTTATGCTATATGAATACACAGAACGAAGTGCCACATTCCTAATAAAGTCCAAATTCGTATGGTAATCATCACGTTTTCGACAAAATTTAGGTCCGAAAAAAAGTTCCCCAAAAAATGGCTGAAAACGATTCTGAATGTTTTTTATGCTATATGAATACACAAAACAAAGTACCACATTCCTATTAAAGTCCAAATTCGTGTGCTAATCATCACGTTTTTTACAAAATTCAGTTCCGAAAAAAACTTCTCCAAAAAATAACTCAAAACGATTCTGAATGTTTTTTATGCTATATGAATACACAAAACAAAGTACCACATTCATATTAAAGTCCAAATTCGTGTGCTAATCATCACGTTTTTTACAAACTTTAGGTCCGAAAAATAGTTCCCCAAAAAATTGCTCGAAACGATTCTGAATGTTTTTTTATGCTTGTTGAATACACAAAGCGAAGTATCACATTCCTATTAAAGCCTAAATTCGTGTGCTAATCATCAACTTTTTTACAA
This sequence comes from Catharanthus roseus, assembly GCA_028651295.1. NCBI lineage: Eukaryota > Viridiplantae > Streptophyta > Magnoliopsida > Gentianales > Apocynaceae > Catharanthus > Catharanthus roseus. The sequence continues at coordinate 514,092 of JAPQWS010000144.1, forward strand.
AATTTTGGTCCAAAAAAAGTTCTCCAAAAAATGGCTCAAAACGACTCTGAATGTTATTTATGCTTTATGAATGCACAAAACGAAGTATCACATTCATATTAAAGCCCAAATTCGTGTGCTAATCATCACGTTTTTTACAAAATTTAGGTCCGAAAAAAAGTTCTTCAAAAACTGGCTCAAAACGGTTCTGAATGTTTTTTATGCTATATGAATACACAAAACAAAGTACCACATTCCTATTAAAGTCCAAATTCGTGGGCTAACATCACGTTTTTGTCAAAATTTAGGTCCGAAAAAAAGTTCTCCAAAAACTGGCTCAAAATGATTCTGAATGTTTTTTATGCTATATGAATACACAGAACGAAGAACGGCATTCCTATTAAAGTCCAAATTCGTGTGCTAATCATCACGTTTTTGACAAAATTTAGGTCCGAAAAAAAGTTCTCCAAAAATTGGCTCAAAACGATTCTGAATGTTATTTATGCTTTATGAATGCACAAAACGAAGTATCACATTCACATTAAAGTCCAAATTCGTGTTCACGTTTTTTTCAAAATTTAGGTCCGAAAAAAAGTTCTCCAAAAAATGGTTCAAAACGATTCTGAATGTTATTTATGCCTTATGAATGCACAAAACGAAGTATCACATTCATATTAAAGCCCAAATTCGTGTGCTAATCATCATGTTTTTTACAAAATTTAGGTCCGAAAAAAAATTCTCCAAAAACTGGCTCAAAACGATTCTGAATGTTTTTTATGCTATATGAATACACAGAACGAAGTGTCACATTCCTAATAAAGTCCAAATTCGTATGGTAATCACCACGTTTTCGACAAAATTTAGGTCCGAAAAAAAGTTCCCCAAAAAATGGCTGAAAACGATTCTGAATGTTTTTTATGCTATATGAATACACAAAACAAAGTACCACATTCCTATTAAAGTCCAAATTCGTGTGCTAATCATCACGTTTTTTACAAAATTTAGTTCCGAAAAAAACTTCTCCAAAAAATAACTCAAAACGATTCTGAATGTTTTTTATGCTATATGAATACACAAAACAAAGTACCACATTCCTATTAAAGTCCAAATTCGTGTGCTAATCATCACGTTTTTTACAAACTTTACGTCCGAAAAATAGTTCCCCAAAAAATTGCTCGAAACGATTCTGAATGTTTTTTTATGCTTGTTGAATACACAAAGCGAAGTGTCACATTCCTATTAAAGCCTAAATTCGTGTGCTAATCATCAACTTTTTTACAAAATTTTGGTCCGAAAAAAAGTTCTCCAAAAAATGGCTCAAAACGATTCTGAATGTTATTTATGCTTTATGAATGCACAAAACGAAGTATCACATTCATATTAAAGCCCAAATTCGTGTGCTAATCATCACGTTTTTTACAAAATTTAGGTCCGAAAAAAAGTTCTCCAAAAACTGGCTCAAAACGATTCTGAATGTTTTTTATGCTATATGAATACACAAAACAAAGTACCACATTCCTATTAAAGTCCAAATTCGTGGGCTAACATCACGTTTTTGTCAAAATTTAGGTCCGAAAAAAAGTTCTCCAAAAACTGGCTCAAAATGATTCTGAATGTTTTTTATGCTATATGAATACACAGAACGAAGAACGGCATTCCTATTAAAGTCCAAATTCGTGTGCCTTACATCACGTTTTTTGACAAAATTTAGGTCCGAAAAAAAGTTCTCCAAAAAATGGCTCAAAACGATTCTGAATGTTATTTATGCTTTATGAATGCACAAAACGAAGTATCACATTCATATTAAAGCCCAAATTCGTGTGCTAATCATCACGTTTTTTTCAAAATTTAGGTCCGAAAAAAAGTTCTCCAAAAAATGGGTCAAAACGATTCTGAATACTATTTATGCTTTATGAATGCACAAAACGAAGTATCACATTCATACTAAGGCCCAAATTCGTGTGCTAATCATCACGTTTTTTACAAAATTTAGGTCCGAAAAAAAGTTCTCCAAAAACTGGCTCAAAATGATTCTGAATGTTTTTTATGCTATATGAATACACAGAACGAAGAACGGCATTCCTATTAAAGTCCAAATTCGTGTGCTAATCATCACGTTTTTGACAAAATTTAGGTCCGAAAAAAAGTTCTCCAAAAAATGGCTCAAAACGATTCTGAATGTTATTTATTCTTTATGAATGCACAAAACGAAGTATCACATTCACATTAAAGTCCAAATTCATGTTCACGTTTTTTTCAAAATTTAGGTCCGAAAAAAAGTTCTCCAAAAAATGGTTCAAAACGATTCTGAATGTTATTTATGCCTTATGAATGCACAAAACGAAGTATCACATTCATATTAAAGCCCAAATTCGTGTGCTAATCATCACGTTTTTTACAAAATTTAGGTCCGAAAAAAAATTCTCCAAAAACGGCTAAAAACGATTCTGAATGTTTTTTATGCTATATGAATACACAAAACGAAGTGCCACATTCCTAATAAAGTCCAAATTCGTATGGTAATCACCACGTTTTCGACAAAATTTAGGTCCGAAAAAAAGGTTCCCCAAAAAATGGCTAAAAACGATTCTGAATGTTTTTTATGCTATATGAATACACAAAACAAAGTACCACATTCCTATTAAAGTCCAAATTCGTGTGCTAATCATCACGTTTTTTACAAAATTTAGGTCCGAAAAAAAGTTCTCCAAAAAATTACTCAAAACGATTCTGAATGTTATTTATGCTTTATGAATACACAAAACGAAGTACCACATTCCTATTAAAGCCCAAATTCGTGTGCTAATCATCACGTTTTTTTCAAAATTTCGGTCGGAAAAAAAGTTCTCCAAAAAATGGCTCAAAACGATTCTGAATGTTGTTTATGCTTTATGAATGCACAAAACGAAGTATCACATTCATATTAAAGCCCAAATTCGTGCGCTAATCATCACGTTTTTTACAAAATTTAGCTCCGAAAAAAAGTTCTGCAAAAACTGGCTCAAAATGATTCTGAATGTTTTTTATGTTGTATGAATACACAGAACGAAGAACCACATTCCTATTAAAGTCGAAATTCGTGTGCTAATCATCACGTTTTTGACAAAATTTAGGTCCGAAAAAAAGTTCTCCAAAAAATTGCTCAAAACGATTCTGAATGTTTTTTATGCTATATGAATACACAAAACAAAGTACCACATTCCTATTAAAGTCCAAATTCGTGTGCTAATCATCACGTTTTTTACAAAATTTAGGTCCGAAAAAAAGTTCTCCAAAAACTGGCTCAAAATGATTCTGAATGTTTTTTATGCTATATGAATACACAGAACGAAGAACGACATTCCTATTAAAGTCCAAATTCGTGTGCTAATCATCTCGTTTTTGACAAAATTTAGGTCCGAAAAAAAGTTCTCCAAAAAAGGGCTCAAAACGATTCTGAATGTTATTTATGCTTTATGAATACACAAAACGAAGTATCACATTCATACTAAAGCCCAAATTCGTGAGCTAATCATCACGTTTTTATCAAAATTTAGGTCCGAAAAAAAGTTCTCCAAAAAATGGGTCAAAACGATTCTGAATATTATTTATGCTTTATGAATGCACAAAACGAAGTATCACATTCATATTAAGGCCCAAATTCGTGTGCTAATCATCACGTTTTTTACAAAATTTAGGTCCGAAAAAAAGCTCTCCAAAAAATGGTTCAAAACGATTCTGAATGTTATTTATGCTTTATGAATGCACAAAACGAAGTATCACATTCATATTAAAGCCCAAATTCGTGTGCTAATCATCACGTTTTTTACAAAATTTAGGTCCAAAAAAAGATCTCCAAAAAGCTGGGCTCAAAACGATTCGAATGTTTTTTTATGCTATATGAATACACAGAACGAAGTGCCACATTCCTAATAAAGTCCAAATTCGTATGGTAATCATCACGTTTTCGACAAAATTTAGGTCCGAAAAAAAGCCTCCAAAAAATGACTCAAAACGATTCTGAATGTTTTTTATGCTTTATGAATGCACAGAACGAAGTGCCACATTCATATTAAAGCCCAAATTCGTGTGCTAATCATCACGTTTTTTACAAAATTTAGGTCCTAAAAAAAGTTCTCCAAAAAATGGCTCAAAAGCGATTCGAACGTTATTTATGCTTTATGAATGCACAAAACGAAGTATCACATTCAGTATTATAGCCCAAATTCGTGTGCTAATCATCACGTTTCTTTCAAAATTTAGGTCCGAAAAAAAGTTCTCCAAAAAATGGTTCAAAACGATTCGAATGTTATTTATGCTTTATGAATCCACAAAAGCGAAGTATCACATTCATATTAAAGCCCAAATTCGTGTGCTAATCATCACGTTTTTTTACAAAATTTAGGTCCGAAAAAAGTTCTCCAAAAAAATGGCTCAAAACGATTCAGATGTTATTTATGCTTTATGAATGCACAAAACGAAGTATCACATTCATATTAAAGCCCAAACTCGTGTGCTAATCATCACGTTTGTTACAAAATTTAGGTCCGAAAAAAGTTCTCCAAAAAGCGGCTCAAAACGATTACGAATGTTTTTTATGCTATATGAATACACAAAACGAAGTGCCACATTCCTAATAAAGTCCAAATTCGTATGGTAATCATCACGTTTTCCGGGAAAATTTAGGTCCAAAAAAAAAGGTCTCCAAAAAATGGTCGAAAAACGATTCTATATGTTTTTATGCTATATGAATACACAAAACAAAGTACCACATTCCTATTAAATCCAAATTCGTAGTGCTACTCATCACGTTTTTTACAAAATTGTGTTCGAAAAAAACTTTTTCCAAAAAATAACTCAAAAACAGATTCGAATGTTATTTATGCTTTATGAATACACAAAACGAATTACCACTTACCTATTAAAGCCCAAATTCGTGTGCTAATCATCACGTTTTTTATAAAATTTAGGTCCGAAAAAAAGTTCTCCAAAAAATGGCTGAAAACGATTCTTAATGTTTTTTATGGTTTATGAATGCATAAAACGAAGTTATCACATTCATATTAAAGCCCAAATTCGTGTGCTAATCATCACGTTTTTTACAAAATTTGGGTCTGAAAAAAAGTTCTCCAAAAAATGGCTCAAAAAGCGATTACGAACGTTATTTATGCTTTATGAATGCACAAAACGTAGTATCACATTCATATTAAAGCCCAAATTCGTGTGCTAATCATCACGTTTCTTTCAAAATTTAGGTCCAAAAAAAAGTTCTCCAAAAAATGGTTCAAAACGATTCTGAATGTTATTTATGCTTTATGAATCAACAAAACGAAGTATCACATTCATATTAAAGCCCAAATTCGTGTGCTAATCATCACGTTTTTTACAAAATTTAGGTCCGAAAAAAAGTTCTCCAAAAAATGGCTCAAAACGATTCTGAATGTTATTTATGCTTTATGAATGCACAAAACAAAGTACCACATTCCTATTAAAGTCCAAATTCGTGTGCTACTCATCACGTTTTTTACAAAATTTAGTTCCGAAAAAAACTTCTCCAAAAAATAACTCAAAACGATTCTGAACGTTATTTATGCTTTAGGAATACACAAAATGAAGTACCACATTCCTATTAAAGCCCAAATTCGTGTGCTAATCATCACGTTTTTTTCAACATTTTGGTCCGAAAAAAAGTTCTCCAAAAAAGGGCTCAAAACGATTCTGAATGTTATTTATGCTTTATGAATGCACAAAACGAAGTATCACATTCATATTAAAGCCCAAATTCGTGTGCTAATAATCATCACGTTTTTTACAAAATTTAGGTCCAAAAAAAGTTCTCCAAAAAATGACTCAAAACGATTCTGAATGTTATTTATTCTTTATGAATGCACAAAACGAAGTGTCACATTCATATTAAAGCCCAAATTCGTGTGCTAATCATCATATTTTTTACCAAAATTAGGTCCGAAAAAAAGTTCTCCAAAAACTGGCTCAAAACGATTATGAATGTTTTTTATGCTATATGAATACACAAAACGAAGTGCCACATTCCAAGTAAAGTCCAAATTCGAATGGTAATCATCACGTTTTCCAAAAAATTTAGGTCCGAAAAAAAGTTCTCCAAAAAATGGCTGAAAACGATTCTTAATGTTTTTTATGTTATACGAATACACAAAACAAAGTACCACATTCCTATTAAAGTCCAAATTCGTGTGCTAATCATCACGTTTTTTACAAAATTTAGTTAGAAAAAAACTTCTCCAAAAAAATAACTCAAAACGATTCTGAATGTTATTTATGCTTTATGAATACAAAAAACGAAGTATAACATTCCTATTAAAGCCCAAATTCGTGTGCCAATCATCACGTTTTTTACAAAATTTAGGTCCGAAAAAAAGTTCTCCAAAAAAATGGCTCAAAAGCGATTCAGATGTTTTTTATGCTTTATGAATGCATAAAAGCGAAGTTATCACATTCATATTAAAGCCCAAATTCGTGAGCTAATCATCACGTTTTTTACAAAATTTAGGTCAGAAAAAAGTTCTCCAAAAAAGCGGCTCAAACGATTCTGAATGTTTTTTATGCTATATGAATACACAAAACGAAGTGCCACATTCCAAATAAAGTCCAAATTCGAATGGTAATCATCACGTTTTCCATAAAATTTAGGTCCGAAAAAAAGTTCTCCAAAAAATGGCTGAAAACGATTCTGAATTTTTTTTATGCTATATGAATACACAAAACAAAGTACCACATTCCTATTAAAGTCAAAATTCGTGTGCTACTCATAACGTTTTTTACAAAATTTTGTTCCGAAGAAAACTTCACCAAAAAATAACTCAAAACGATTCTGAATGTTATTTATGCTTTATGAATACACAAAACGAAGTACCACATTCCTATTAAAGCCCAAATTCGTGTGCTAATCATCACGTTTTTTTCAAAATTTAGGTCTGAAAAAAAGTTCTCCAAAAAATGGTTCAAAACGATTCTGAATGTTATTTATGCTTTATGAATGCACAAAACGAAGTATCACATTCATATTAAAGCCCAAATTCGTGTGCTAATCATCACGTTTTTTACAAAATTTAGGTCCGAAAAAAAGTTCTCGAAAAAATGGCTCAAAACGATTTTGAATGTTATTTATGCTTTATGAATGCACAAAACGAAGTATCACATTCATATTAAAGCCCAAACTCGTGTGCTAATCATCACGTTTGTTACAAAATTTAGGTCCGAAAAAAGTTCTCCAAAAACTGGCTCAAAACGATTCTGAATGTTTTTTATGCTATATGAATACACAAAACGAAGTGCCACATTCCTAATAAAGTCCAAATTCGTATGGTAATCATCACGTTTTCCAGAAAATTTAGGTCCAAAAAAAAGGTCTCCAAAAAATGGCTGAAAACGATTCTATATGTCTTTTTATGCTATATGAATACACAAAACAAAGTACCACATTCCTATTAAATCCAAATTCGTGTGCTACTCATCACGTTTTTTACAAAATTGTGTTCCGAAAAAATCTTTTCCAAAAAATAACTCAAAACAGTTCTGAATGTTATTTATGCTTTATGAATACACAAAACGAATTACCACTTACCTATTAAAGCCCAAATTCGTGTGCTAATCATCACGTTTTTTATAAAATTTAGGTCAGAAAAAAAGTTCTCCAAAAAATGGCTCAAAACGATTCTGAATGTTTTTTATGGTTTATGAATGCACAAAACGAAGTTATCACATTCATTTTAAAGCCCAAATTCGTGTGCTAATCATCACGTTTTTTACAAAATTTGGGTCTGAAAAAAAGTTCTCCAAAAAATGGCTCAAAACGATTCTGAACGTTATTTATGCTTTATGAATGCACAAAACGTAGTATCACATTCATATTAAAGCCCAAATTCGTGTGCTAATCATCACGTTTCTTTCAAAATTTAGGTCCGAAAAAAAGTTCTCCAAAAAATGGTTCAAAACGATTCTGAATGTTATTTATGCTCTATGAATCCACAAAACGAAGTATCACATTCATATTAAAGCCCAAATTCGTCTGCTAATCATCACGTTTTTTACAAAATTTAGGTCCGAAAAAAAGTTCTCCAAAAAATGGCTCAAAACGATTCTGAATGTTATTTATGCTTTATGAATGCACAAAACAAAGTACGACATTCCTATTAAAGTCCAAATTCGTGTGCTACTCATCACGTTTTTTACTAAATTTAGTTCCGAAAAAAACTTCTCCAAAAAATAACTCAAAACGATTCTGAACGTTATTTATGCTTTAGGAATACACAAAACGAAGTACCACATTCCTATTAAAGCCCAAATTCGTGTGCTAATCATCACGTTTTTTTCAACATTTTGGTCCGAAAAAAAGTTCTCCAAAAAAGGGCTCAAAACGATTCTGAATGTTATTTATGCTTTACGAATGCACAAAACGACGTATCACATTCATATTAAAGCCCAAATTCGTGTGCTAATAATCATCACGTTTTTTACAAAATTTAGGTCCAAAAAAAAGTTCTCCAAAAAATGGCTCAAAACGATTCTGAATGTTATTTATTCTTTATGAATGCACAAAACGAAGTGTCACATTCATATTATAGCCCAAATTCGTGTGCTAATCGTCATATTTTTTACCAAAATTAGGTCCGAAAAAAAGTTCTCCAAAAACTGGCTCAAAACGATTATGAATGTTTTTTATGCTATATGAATACACAAAACGAAGTGCCACATTCCAAATAAAGTCCAAATTCGAATGGTAATCATCACGTTTTCCAAAAAATTTAGGTCCGAAAAAAAGTTCTCCAAAAGATGGCTGAAAACGATTCTTAATGTTTTTTATGTTATATGAATACACAAAACAAAGTACCACATTCCTATTAAAGTCCAAATTCGTGTGCTAATCATCACGTTTTTTACAAAATTTAGTTCCGAAAAAAACTTCTCCAAAAAATAACTCAAAACGATTCTGAATGTTATTTATGCTTTATGAATACAAAAAACGAAGTACCACATTCCTATTAAAGCCCAAATTCGTGTGCTAATCATCACGTTTTTTACAAAATTTAGGTCCGAAAAAAAGTTCTCCAAAAAATGGCTCAAAACGATTCTGAATGTTTTTTATGCTTTATGAATGCATAAAACGAAGTTTTCACATTCATATTAAAGCCCAAATTCGTGAGCTAATCATCACGTTTTTTACAAAATTTAGGTCCGAAAAAAAGTTCTCCAAAAAAAGGCTCAAAACGATTCTGAATGTTATTTATGCTTTATGAATGCAAAAAACGAAGTATCACATTCATATTAAAGCCCAAATTCGTGTGCTAATCATCACGTTTTTTACAAAATTTAGGTCAGAAAAAAAGTTCTCCAAAAACTGGCTCAAAACGATTCTGAATGTTTTTTGTGCTATATGAATACATAAAACGAAGTGCCACATTCCTATTAAAGCCCAAATTCGTGTGCCAATCATCACATTTTTTACAAAATTTTGGTCCGAAAAAAGGATCTCAAAAAAATGGCTCAAAACGATTCTGAATGTTTTTTATGCTATATGAATACACAAAACGAAGTACCACATTCCTATTAAAGCCCAAATTCGTGTGCTAATCATCAAGTTTTTTACAAAATTTAGGTCCGAAAAAAAGTTCTCCAAAAAATGGCTCAAAACAATTCTGAATGTTTTTTATGCTTTATGAATGCACAAAACGAAGTTATCACATTCATATTAAAGCCCAAATTCGTGTGCTAATCATCACGTTTTTTAAAAAATTTAGGTTCGAAAAAAAGTTCTCCAAAAAATGGCTCAAAACGATTCTAAATGTTATTTATGCTTTATGAATGCACAAAACGAAGTATCACATTCATATTAAAGCGCAAATTCGCGCGCTAATCATCACGTTTTTTTCAAAATTTATGTCCGAAAAAAAGTTCTCCAAAAAATGGCTCAAAACGATTCTGAATGTTATTTATGCTTTATGAATGCACAAAACGAAGTATCACAATCATATTAAAGCCCAAATTCGTGTGCTAATCACCACGTTTTTTACAAAATTTAGGTCCGAAAAAAAGTTCTCCAAAAAATGGCTCGAAACGATTCTAAATGTTATTTATGCTTTATGAATGCACAAATCGAAGTATCACATTCATATTAAAGCCCAAATTCGTGTGCTAATCATCACGTTTTTTACAAAATTTAGGTCCGAAAAAAAGTTCTCCAAAAAATGGCTCAAAACGATTCAAAATGTTATTTATGCTTTATGAATGCACAAAACGAAGTATCACATTCATATTAAAGCCCAAATTCGTGTGCTAATAATCACGTTTTTTACAAAATTTAGGTCTGAAAAAAAGTTCTCCAAAAATTGGCTCAAAACGATTCTGAATATTTTTTATGCTATATGAATACATAAAACGAAGGGCCACATTCCTAATAAAGTCCAAATTCGTATGGTAATCATCACGTTTTCCAGAAAATTTAGGTCCGAAAAAAAGTTCTCCAAAAAATGGCTGAAAACGATTCTGAATGTTTTTTATGCTATATGAATACACAAAACAAAGTACCACATTCCTATTAAAGTCCAAATTCGTGTGCCACTCATCACGTTTTTTACAAAATTTAGTTCCGAAAAAAACTTCTCCAAAAAATAACTCAAAACGATTCTGAATGTTATTTATGCCCTATGAATGCACAAAACGAAGTTATCACATTCATATTAAAGCCCAAATTCGTGTGCTAATCATCACTTTTTTACAAAATTTAGGTCCGAAAAAAAGTTCTCCAAAAAATGGCTCAAAACGATTCTGAATGTTATTTATGCTTTATGAATGCACAAAATGAAGTACCACGCTCATATTAAAGCCCAAATTCGTGTGCTAATCATCACGTTTTTTTCAAAATTTAGGTCCGAAATAAAGATCTCCAAAAAATGGCTCAAAACGATTCTGAATGTTATTTATGCTTTATGAATGCACAAAACGAAGTATCACATTCATATTAAAGCCCAAATTCGTGTGCTAATCATCACGTTTTTTACAAAATTTAGGTCCGAAAAAAAGTTTTCCAAAAACTGGCTCAAAACGATTCTGAATATTTTTCATGTTATATGAATAAACAAAACGAAGTGCCACATTTCTAATAAAGTTCAAATTCGTATGGATAATCATCACGTTTTCCAGAAAATTTAGGTCCGAAAAAAAGTTCTCCAAAAAATGTCTGAAAACGATTCTGGATGTTTTTTATGCTATATGAATACACAAAACAAAGTACCACCTTCCTATTAAAGTCCAAATTCGTGTGCTACTCATCACGTTTTCCAGAAAATTTAGGTCCGAAAAAAAGTTGTCCAAAAAATATCTGAAAACGATTCTATATGTTTTTTATGCTATATGAATACACAAAACAAAGTACCACATTCCTATTAAAGTACAAATTCGTGTGCTACTCATCACGTTTTTTACAAAATTGTGTTCCGAAAAAAACTTTTCCAAAAAATAACTCAAAACTGTTCTGAATGTTATTTATGCTTTATGAATACACAAAACGAATTACCACTTACCTATTAAAGCCCAAATTCGTGTGCTACTCATCATGTTTTTTACAAAATTTAGGTCCGAAAAAAACTTCGCCAAAAAATAACTCAAAACGATTCTGAATGTTATTTATGCTTTATGAATACACAAAACGAAGTATCACATTCCTATTAAAGCCCAAATTCGTGTGCTAATCATCACGTTTTTTACAAAATTTAGGTCCGAAAAAAAGTTCTCCAAAAAATTGCTCAAAATGATTCTTAATGTTATTTATGCTTTATGAATACACAAAACGAAGTATGACATTCATATTAAAGCCCAAATTCGTGTGCTAATCATCAAGTTTTTTACAAAATTTAGGTCCGAAAAAAAGTTCTCCAAAAAATGGCTCAAAACGATTCTGAACGTTATTTATGCTTTATGAATGCACAAAACGAAGTATCACATTCATATTAAAGCCCAAATTCGTGTGCTAATCATCACGTTTTTTAAAAAATTTAGGTCTGAAAAAAAGTTCTCCAATAAATGGCTGAAAACGATTCTGAATGTTTTTTATGCTATATGAATACACAGAACGAAGAACCACATGACTATTAAGGTCCAAATTCGTGTGCTAATCATCACGTTTTTTACAAAATTTAGTTCCGAAAAAAAGTTCTCCAAAAAATAACTCAAAACGATTCGTAATGTGATTTATGCTTTATGAATACACAAAACGAAGTACCACATTCCTATTAAAGCCCAAATTCGTGTGCTAATCATCACATTTTTTACAAAATTTAGGTCCGAAAAAAAGTTCTCCAAAAAATGGCTCAAAACGATTCTGAATGTTTTTTATGCTTTATGAATGCACAAAATAAAGTTATCACATTCATATTAAAGCCCAAATTCGTGTGCTAATCATCACGTTTTTTACAAAATTTAGTTCCGAAAAAAGCTTCTCCAAAAAATAACTCAAAACGATTCTGAATGCAATTTATGCTTTATGAATACACATCACGAAGTACCACATTCCTATTAAAGCCCAAATTCGTGTGCTAATCATCACGTTTTTTACAAAATTTAGGTCCGAAGAAAGTTCCCCAAAAAATGGCTCAAAACGATTACGAATGTTTCTTATGCTTTATGAATGCACAAAACGAAGTTATCACATTCATATTAAAGCCCAAATTCGTGTGCTAATCATCACGTTTTTTACAAAATTTCGGTCCGAAAAAAAGTTCTCCAAAAAGTGCCTCAAAACGATTCTGAATGTTATTTATGCTTTATGAATGCACAAAACGAAGTGCCACATTCCTAATAAAGTTCAAATTCGTATGGTAATCATCACGTTTTCAAGAAAATTTAGGTCCGAAAAAAAGTTCTCAAAAAATGGCTGAAAACGATTCTGAATTTTTTTATGCTATATGAATACACAAAACAAAGTACCACATTCCTATTAAAGTCCAAATTCGTGTGCTACTCATCACGTTTTTTACAAAATTTAGTTCCGAAAAAAACTTCTCCAAAAAATAACTCAAAACGATTCTGAATCTTATTTATGCTTTATGAATACACATAACGAAGTATCACATTCATATTAAAGCCCAAATTCGTGTGCTAATCATCACGTTTTTTACAAAATTTAGGTCCGAAAAAAAGTTCTCCAAAAAATGGCTCAAAACGATTCTGAATGTTATTTATGCTTTATGAATACACAAAACGAAGTATCACATTCATATTAAAGCCTAAATTCGTGTGCTAATCATCACGTTTTTTACAAAATTTAGGTCCGAAAAAAGTTCTCCAAAAAATGGCTCAAAACGATTCTGAATGTTTTTTATGCTTCATGAATGCACAAAATGAAGTTATCACATTCATATTAAAGCCCAAATTCGTGTGCTAATCATCACGTTTTTTACAAAATTTAGTTCCGAAGAAAGCTTCTCCAAAAAATAACTCAAAACGATTCTGAACGTTATTTATGCTTTATGAATACACAAAACGAAGTACCACATTCCTATTAAAGCCCAAATTTGTGTGCTAATCATCACGTTTTTTACAATATTTGGGTCCGAAAAAAAGTTCCCCAAAAAGTGGCTCAAAACGATTCTGAATGTTTTTTATGCTTTATGAATGCACAAAACGAAGTCATCACATTCATATTAAAGCCCAAATTCGTGTGCTAATCATCACGTTTTTAACAAAATTTCGGTCCGAAAAAAAGTTCTCCAAAAAATGGCTCAAAACGATTCTGAATGTTATTTATGCTTTATGAATGCACAAAACGAAGTATCACTTTCATATTAAAGCCCAAATTCGTGTGCTAATCATCACGTTTTTCACAAAATTTAGGTCCGAAAAAAAGTTCTCCAAAAAATGGCTGAAAACGATTCTGAATGTTTTTTATGCTATATGAATACACAAAACAATGTACCACATTCCTATTAAAGTCCAAATTCGTGTGCTACTCATCACGTTTTTTACAAAATTTAGTTCCGAAAAAAACTTCTCCAAAAAATAACTCAAAATGATTCTGAATCTTATTTATGTTTTACGAATACACATAACGAAGTATCACATTCATATTAAAGCCCAAATTCATGTGCTAATCATCACGTTTTTTACAAAATTTAGGTCCGAAACAAAGTTCTCCAAAAAATGGCTCAAAACGATTCTGAATGTTTTTTATGCTTTATGAATGCACAAAATGAAGTTATCACATTCATATTAAAGCCCAAATTCGTGTGCTAATCATCACGTTTTTTACAAAATTTAGTTCCGAAAAAAGCTTTTCCAAAAAATAACTCAAAACGATTCTGAATGTTATTTATGCTTTATGAATACACAAAACGAAGTACCACATTCCTATTAAAGCCCAAATTCGTGTGCTAATCATCACGTTTTTTACAAAATTTAGGTCCGAAAAAAGTTCTCCAAAAAATGGCTCAAAACGATTCTGAATGTTTTTTATGCTTTATGAATGCACAAAACGAAGTTATCACATTCATATTAAAGCCTAAATTCGTGTGCTACTCATCACGTTTTTTACAAAATTTAGTTCCGAAAAAAACTTCTCCAAAAAATAACTCAAAACGATTCTGAATCTTATTTATGCTTTATGAATACACATAACGAAGTATCACATTCATATTAAAGCCCAAATTCATGTGCTAATCATCAAGTTTTTTTCAAAATTTAGGTCCGAAAAAAAGTTTTCCAAAAACTGGCTCAAAACGATTCTGAACGTTTTTTATACTATATGAATACACAAAACAAAGTGCCACATTTCTAATAAAGTCCAAATTCGTATGATAATCATCACGTTTTCCAGAAAATTTAGGTCCGAAAAAAAGTTCTCCAAAAAATGTCTGAAAACGATTCTGAATGTTTTTTATACTATATGAATACACAAAACAAAGTACCACATTCCTATTAAAGTCCAAATTCGTGTGCTACTCATCACGTTTTTTACAAAATTTAGTTCCGAAAAAAGCTTCTCCAAAAAATAACTCAAAACGATTCTGAATGTTATTTATGCTTTATGAATACACAAAACGAAGTACCACATTCCTATTAAAGCCCAAACTCGTGTGCTAATCATCACGTTTTTTACAAAATTTAGGTCCGAAAAAAGTTCCCCAAAAAATGGCTCAAAACGATTCTGAATGTTTCTTATGCTTTATGAATGCACAAAACGAAGTTATCACATTCATATTAAAGCCCGAATTCGTGTGCTAATCATCACGTTTTTTACAAAATTTCGGTCCGAAAAAAAGTTCTCCAAAAAATGGCTCGAAACGATTCTGAATATTATTTATGCTTTATGAATGCACAAAACGAAGTACCACATTCCTATTAAAGCCCAAATTCGTGTGCTAATCATCACGTTTTTTACAAAATTTAGGTCCGAAAAAAAGTTCCCCAAAAAGTGGCTCAAAACGATTCTGAATGTTTCTTATGCTTTATGAATGCACAAAACGAAGTTATCACATTCATATTAAAGCCCAAATTCGTGTGCTAATCATCACGTTTTTTACAAAATTTCGGTCCGAAAAAAAGTTCTCCAAAAAATGGCTCAAAACGATTCTGAATGTTATTTATGCTTTATGAATGCACAAAACGTAGTATCACTTTCATATTAAAGCCCAAATTCGTGTGCTAATGATCACGTTTTATACAAAATTTAGGTCCGAAAAAAAGTTCTCCAAAAAATGGCTGAAAACGATTCTGAATGTTTTTTATGCTATATGAACACACAAAACAAAGTACCACATTCCTATTAAAGTCCAAATTCGTGTGCTACTCATCACGTTTTTTACGAAATTTAGTTCCGAAAAAAGCTTCTCCAAAAAATAACTCAAAACGATTCTGAATGTTATTTATGCTTTATGAATACACAAAACGAAGTACCACATTCCTATTAAAGCCCAAACTCGTGTGCTAATCATCACGTTTTTTACAAAATTTAGGTCCGAAAAAAGTTCCCCAAAAAATGGCTCAAAACGATTCTGAATGTTTCTTATGCTTTATGAATGCACAAAACGAAGTTATCACATTCATATTGAAGCCCAAATTCGTGTGCTAATCATCACATTTTTTTACAAAATTTAGGTCCGAAAAAACGTGCTCCGAAAAATGGCTAAAAACGATTCTGAATGTTTTTTATGCTATATGAACACACAAAACGAAGTATCACATTCATATTAAAGTCCAAATTCGTGTGCTAATCATCACGTTTTTTACAAAATTTAGTTCCGAAAAAAACTTCTCCAAAAAATAACTCAAAACGATTCTGAACGTTATTTATGCTTTATGAATGCACAAAAAAAGTATCACATTCATATTAAAGCCCAAATTCGTGTGCTAATCATCACGTTTTTTACAAAATTTAGGTCCAAAAAAAAGTTCTCCAAAAAATGGCTGAAAACGATTCTGAATGTTTTTTATGCTATATGAATACACAGAACGAAGAACCACATTCCTATTAAGGTCCAAATTCGTGTGCTAATCATCACGTTTTTTACAAAATTTAGTTCCGAAAAAAAGTTCACCAAAAAATAACTCAAAACGATTCGGAATGTGATTTATGATTTATGAATACACAAAATGAAGTACCACATTCCTATTAAAGCCCAAATTCGTGTGCTAATCATCACATTTTTTACATAATTTAGGTCCGAAAAAAAGTTCTCCAAAAAATGGCTCAAAACGATTCTGGATGTTTTTTATGCTTTATGAATGCACAAAATGAAGTTATCACATTCATATTAAAGCCCAAATTTGTGTTCTAATCATCACGTTTTTTACAAAATTTAGTTCCGAAAAAAGCTTCTCCAAAAAATAACTCAAAACGATTCTGAATGTTATTTATGCTTTATGAATACACAGCACGAAGTACCACATTCCTATTAAAGCCCAAACTCGTGTGCTAATCATCACGTTTTTTACAAAATTTAGGTCCGAAAAAAGTTCCCCAAAAAATGGCTCAAAACGATTCTGAATGTTTCTTATGCTTTATGAATGCACAAAACGAAGTTATCACATTCATATTAAAGCCCAAATTCGTGTGCTAATCATCACGTTTTTTACAAAATTTCGGTCCGAAAAAAAGTTCTCCAAAAAATGGCTCGAAACGATTCTGAATATTATTTATGCTTTATGAATGCACAAAACGAAGTGCCACATTGCTAATAAAGTTCAAATTCGTATGGTAATCATCACGTTTTCAAGAAAATTTAGGTCCGAAAAAAAGTTCTCCAAAAAATGGCTGAAAACGATTCGAATGTTTTTTATGCTATATGAATACACAAAAACAAAGTACCACATTCCTATTAAAGTCCAAATTCGTGTGCTACTCATCACGTTTTTTACAAAATTTAGTTCTGAAAAAAACTTCTCCAAAAAATAACTAAAAACGATTCTGAATCTTATTTATGCTTTATGAATACACATAACGAAGTATCACATTCATATTAAAGCCCAAATTCATGTGCTAATCATCACGTTTTTTACAAAATTTAGGTCCGAAAAAAAGTTTTCCAAAAAGCGGCTCAAAACGATTCTGAACGTTTTTTATACTATATGAATACACAAAACAGAGTGCCACATTTCTAATAAAGTCCAAATTCGTATGGTAATCATCACGTTTTCCAAAAAATTTAGGTCCGAGAAAAAGTTCTCCAAAAAATGTCTGAAAACGATTCTGAATGTTTTTTATGCTATATGAATACACAAAACAAAGTACCACATTCCTATTGAAGTCCAAATTCGTGTGCTACTCATCACGTTTTTTACAAAATTTAGTTCGAAAAAAGCTTCTCCAAAAAATAACTCAAAACGATTCGAATGTTATTTATGCTTTATGAATACACAAAACGAAGTACCACATCCCTATTAAAGCCCAAATTTGGGTAGTGCTAATCATCACGTTTTTTTACAAAATTTAGGTCCGAAAAAAAGTTCTCCAAAAAATGGCTCAAAACGATTCTGAATGTTTTTTATGCTTTATGAATGCACAAAACGAAGTTATCACATTCATATTAAAGCCCAAATTCGTGTGCTAATCATCACGTTTTTTGCAAAATTTAGTTCCGAAAAAAAGCTTCTCCAAAAAATAACTCAAAACGATTCTGAATGTTATTTATGCTTTATGAATACACAAAACGAAGTACCACATTCCTATTAAAGCCCAAATTTGTGTGCTAATCATCACGTTTTTTACAAAAATTTTGGTCCAGAAAAAAGTTACCCAAAAAGCTGGCTCAAAACGATTCTGAATGTTTCTTATGCTTTATGAATGCACAAAACGAAGTTATCACATTCATATTAAAGCCCAAATTCGTGTGCTAATCATCATGTTTTTTACAAAATTTCGGTCCGAAAAAAAGTTCTCCAAAAAATGGCTCAAAACGATTCTGAATGCTATTTATGCTTTATGAATGCACAAAACGAAGTATCACATTCATATTAAAGCCTAAATTCGTGTGCTAATCATCACGATTTTTACAAAATTTAGGTCTGAAAAAAAAGTTCTCCAAAAAATGGCTCAAAACGATTCTGAATGTTTTTTATGCTATATGAATACACAAAACAAAGTACCACATTCCTATTAAAGTCCAAATTCGTGTGCTAATCATCACGTTTTTTTACAAAATTTAGGTCCGAAAAAAAGTTCTCCAAAAAATGGCTCAAAACGATTCTGAATATTATTTATGCTTTATGAATGCACAAAACGAAGTGCCACATTGCTAATAAAGTTCAAATTCGTATGGTAATCATCACGTTTTCATGAAAATTTAGGTCCGAAAAAAAGTTCTCCAAAAAATGGCTGAAAACGATTCTGAATGTTTTTTATGCTATATGAATACACAAAACAAAGTACCACATTCCTATTAAAGTCCAAATTCGTGTGCTACTCATCACGTTTTTTACAAAATTTAGTTCTGAAAAAAACTTCTCCAAAAAATAACTAAAAACGATTCTGAATCTTATTTATGCTTTATGAATACACATAACGAAGTATCACATTCATATTAAAGCCCAAATTCATGTGCTAATCATCACGTTTTTTACAAAATTTAGGTCCGAAAAAAAGTTTTCCAAAAACTGGCTCAAAACGATTCTGAACGTTTTTTATACTATATGAATACACAAAACAGAGTGCCACATTTCTAATAAAGTCCAAATTCGTATGGTAATCATCACGTTTTCCAAAAAATTTAGGTCCGAGAAAAAGTTCTCCAAAAAATGTCTGAAAACGATTCTGAATGTTTTTTATGCTATATGAATACACAAAACAAAGTACCACATTCCTATTGAAGTCCAAATTCGTGTGCTACTCATCACGTTTTTTACAAAATTTAGTTCCGAAAAAAGCTTCTCCAAAAAATAACTCAAAACGATTCTGAATGTTATTTATGCTTTATGAATACACAAAACGAAGTACCACATCCCTATTAAAGCCCAAATTCGTGTGCTAATCATCACGTTTTTTACAAAATTTAGGTCCGAAAAAAAGTTCTCCAAAAAATGGCTCAAAACGATTCTGAATGTTTTTTATGCTTTATGAATGCACAAAACGAAGTTATCACATTCATATTAAAGCCCAAATTCGTGTGCTAATCATCACGTTTTTTGCAAAATTTAGTTCCGAAAAAAGCTTCTCCAAAAAATAACTCAAAACGATTCTGAATGTTATTTATGCTTTATGAATACACAAAACGAAGTACCACATTCCTATTAAAGCCCAAATTCGTGTGCTAATCATCACGTTTTTTACAAAATTTTGGTCCGAAAAAAAGTTACCCAAAAACTGGCTCAAAACGATTCTGAATGTTTCTTATGCTTTATGAATGCACAAAACGAAGTTATCACATTCATATTAAAGCCCAAATTCGTGTGCTAATCATCATGTTTTTTACAAAATTTCGGTCCGAAAAAAAGTTCTCCAAAAAATGGCTCAAAACGATTCTGAATGCTATTTATGCTTTATGAATGCACAAAACGAAGTATCACTTTCATATTAAAGCCCAAATTCGTGTGCTAATCATCACGTTTTTCACAAAATTTAGGTCCCAAAAAAAGTTCTCCAAAAAATTGCTGAAAACGATTCTGAATGTTTTTTATGCTATATGAATACACAAAACAAAGTACCACATTCCTATTAAAGTCCAAATTCGTGTGCTACTCATCACGTTTTTTACAAAATTTAGTTCCGAAAAAAACTTCGCCAAAAAATAACTCAAAACGATTCTGAATGTTATTTATGCTTTATGAATACCCAAAATGAAGTACCACATTCCTATTAAAGCCCAAATTCGTGTGCTAAACATCACGCTTTTTACAAAATTTAGGTCCGAAAAAAAGTTCTCCAAAAAATGGCTGAAAACGATTCTGAATGTTTTTTATGCTTTATGAATGCACAAAACGAAGTTACCCCATTCATATTGAAGCCCAAATTCGTGTGCTAATCATCACGTTTTTTACAAAATTTAGGTCTGAAAAAAAATTCTCCAAAAAATGGCTCAAAACAATTCTGAATGTTATTTTTGCTTTATGAATGCACAAAACGAAGTATCACATTCATATTAAAGCCCAAATTCGTGTGCTAATCATCACGTTTTTTACAAAATTTAGGTCCGAAAAAAAGTTCTCCAAAAACTGGCTCAAAACGATTCTGAATGTTTTTTATGCTATATGAATACACAAAACGAAGTGCCACATTCCTAATAAAGTCCAAATTCGTATGGTAATCATCACGTTTTCCAGAAAATTTCGGTCCGAAAAAAAGTGCTCCAAAAAATGGCTGAAAACGATTCTGAATGTTTTTTATGCTATATGAATACACAAAACAAAATACCACATTCCTATTAAAGTCCAAATTCGTGTGCTAATCATCGCGTTTTTTACAAAATTTAGGTCCGAAAAATAGTTCTCCAAAAAATTGCTCGAAACGATTCTGAATGTTTTTTATGCTTTTTGAATACACAAAACGAAGTACCACATTCCTATTAAAGCCCAAATTTGTGTGCTAATCATCACGTTTTTTACAAAATTTATGTCCGAAAAAAAGTTCTCCAAAAAATGGTTCAAAACCATTCTGAATGTTATTTATGCTTTATGAATGCACAAAACGAAGTATCACATTCATATTAAAGCACAAATTCGTGTGCTAATCATCACGTTTTTTACAAAATTTAGGTCCGAAAAAAAGTTCTCCAAAAAATGGCTGAAAACGATTCTGAATGTTTTCATGTTGTATAAATACACAAAATGAATTATCACATTCCTAACAAAGCCGAAATTCGTGTGCTAATCTTCACATTTTTTACAAAATTTAGGCCCTAAAAAAAGTTTTCCAAAAAATTGCTCTAAACGATTCTGAATGCTTTTTATGCTTTTTGAATACGCAGGACGAAGTATCACATTCCTATTAAATCCCAAATTCGTGTGCTAATCATCACGTTTCTTACAAAATTTAGGCCCGAAAAAAAGGTCTCCCAAAAAATGGCTCGAAACGATTCTCAATGTTATTTATGATTTATGAATGCACAAAACGAAGTTTTCACATTCATATTAAGGCCCAAATTCGTGTGCTAATCATCACGTTTTACAAAATTTAGGTCCGAAAAAAAGTTCTCCAAAAAATGGCTCAAAACGATTCTGATTGTTTTTTATGCTATATGAATACACAAAACGAAGTGCCACATTCCTAATAAAGTCCAAATTCGTGTGGTAATCATCACGTTTTCCAGAAAATTTTGGTCCGAAAAAAAGTTCTCCAAAAAATGGCTGAAAACGATTCTGAATGTTTTTTATGATATATAAATACACAAAACGAAGTATCACTTTCCCATTAAAGCCCAAATTCGTGTACTAATCATCATGTTTTTTAAAAAATTTAGGTTCGAAAAAATTGCTCCAAACGATTCCGAATGTCTTTAACGTTGCATAGATACACCAAACGAAGTATAACTTTCCCATTAAAACCCGAATTCGTGTACTAATCATCACGTTTTTTACAAAATTTAGGTCCGAAAAAGGGTTCTTGAAAAAAATTGCTCAAAAAGATTATGAATGTTTTTCATGTTGTATAGATACACAAAAAGAAGTATCACTTTCCCATTAAATCCCGAATTCATGTACAAATCTTCACGTTTTTACAAAATTTAGGTTCGGAAAAAATTCTCGAAAAAATTGCTCGAAACGATTCTGAATATTTTTCATGTTGTGTAAATACAAAAAAAGAAGCATCACATTCCCAATAAATCCCGAATTCGTGTAGTAATAATCACGCTTTTTACAAAATTTAGGTCCGGAAAAAAGTTCTCGGAAAAATTGCTCAAAACGATTCTGAATATTTTTAACATTGTATGGATACACAAAACGAAGTATCACTTTCCCAGTAAAGCCTAAATTCGTGTACTAATCATCACGATTTTTACAAAATTTAGGTCCCAAAAAAGTTCTCGAAAAATTGCTCGTAACGATTTTGAATTTTTTTCATGTTGTATAAATACACAAAACGATATATCACATTCGTATTAAAGCCCGAATTCGGGTACTAATCATCACAATTTTTACAAAATTTAGTTGCAGAAAAAAGTTCTTGAAAAAATTGCTCAAATCCATTCTGAATGTTTTTCGTGTTTTATAGATACACCAAACGAAGTATCACATTCCCATAAAAGCACAAATTCGTGTACTAATCATCACATTTTTTACAAAATTTAGGTCCGAAAAAAACTTCCAGAAAAAATTGCTCAAATCCATTCTGAATGTTTTTCGTGTTGTAGAGATACACTAAACGAAGTATCACTTTCCCATTAAAGCACGAATTCGTCTACTAATCATCACGTTTGTACAAAATTTTGGTCCTGAAAAGAGTTCTCGAAGAAATTCCTCAAAAAAATTCTTAATGTTTTTCATGTTGTATAGATACACAAAAAGAAGTATCACTTTCCCATTAAATCCCGAAATCGTGTACTAATCTTCACATTTTTACAAAATTTAGGTCCGGAAAAAAGTTCTCGAAAAAATTTTGCTCAAAACGATTCTGAATGTTTTTCATGTTGCATAAATATAAAAAAAAAAAGAAGTATCACATTCCCATTAAAGCCCGAATTCGTGTACTAATTATCACGCTTTTTACAAAATTTAGGCTCGAAAAATAGTTTTCGAAAAAATTGCTCAAAACGATTCTGAATGTTTTTCATGTTGTATAGATACACAAAACGAAGTACCAATTTCTCAATAAAGCCCGAATTCGTGCACTAATCTTCACGTTTTTTACAAAATTTAGGTCCAAAAAAAAGTTCTCAACAAAATTGCTCAAAACGATTCTGAATGTTTTTATCGTTGAATAGATACACCAAAAGAAGTATCATTTTCCCATTAAAGCTCGAATTTGTGTACTAATCATAACTTTTTTTACAAAATTTAGGTCCGGAAAAAAGTTCTCGAAAAAATTGCTCAAAACGATTCTGAATGTTTTTCATGTTGCATAAATATAAAAAAAGAAGTATCACATTCCCATTAAAGCCCGAATTCGTGTACTAATCATCACGATTTTTACAAAATTTAGTTACAGAAAAATGTTCTTGAAAAAATTGCTCAAATCCATTCTGAATGATTTTTGTATTGTATAGATACACCAAACAAAGTATCACATTCACATAAAAGCACGAATTCGTGTACTAATAATCATCCCGCTTTTTACAAAATTTCGGACCGAAATAACTTTTAGAAAAAATTGCTCAAATCCATTCAGAATGTTTATCGGGTCGTATAGATACACTTAACGAAGTATCACTTTCCCATTAACACACGAATTCGTGTACTAATCATCACGATTTTTACAAAATTTAGGTCCGGAAAAAACTTCTCCAAAAAATTGCTCAAAACGATTCTAAATGTTTTTCATGTTGTATAGATACACCAAGCGAAGTACCACTTTCTAAATGAAGCCTGAATTCGTGTACTAATCTTCACGTTTTTTACAAAATTTAGGTCCGGAAAAAAGTTCTCGAAAAAATTGCTCAAAATAATTCTAAATGTTTTAAATGTTTTATAAATACACAAAACGAAGTATCACATTCCCATTAAAACCCGAATTCATGTACTAATCATTAGAATTTTTACAAAATTTAGGTTCGAAAATAGTTCTCAAAAAAATTGCTCAAAACGATTCTGAATGTTTTTTACGTTGTATAGATACACACGAAAAGAAGTATCATTTTCCCATTAAAGCTCGAATTCGTGTACTAATCATCACCTCTTTTACAAAATTTAGGTCCGGAAAAAAGTTCTCGAAAAAATTGCTCAAAACGATTCTGAATGTTTTTCATGTTGTATAAATACAAAAAAACAAGTATCACATTCCCATTAAAGCCCAAATTCGTGTACTAATCATCACGGTTTTTACAAAACTTAGTTGCATGAAAAAGTTCTTGAAAAAATTGCTCAAATCCATTCTGAATGATTTTTGTGTTGTATAGATACACCAAACGAAGTATCACATTCACATAAAAGCACGAATTCGTGTACTAATCAGCACGCTTTTTACAAAATTTGGAACCGAAAATAACTTTTAGAAAAAATTGCTCAAAGTAATTTTAAATGTTTTTCCTGTTGTGTAAATACACCAAATGAAGTCTCTTTTCCATTAAAGCCCGAATTCGTGTACTAATCATCACCTTTCTTTTTACAATCTATGTCCGAAAAAAATTTCTTCAAAAAATTGCTCAAAATGATTCTGAATATTTTTTATGTTTTATATATACACCAAATGAAGTATCATTTTCCCATTAAAGCCCAAATTCGTGTGCTAATCATCACATTTTTTACAAAACTTAGGTTTGAAAAATTAGTTAAAACGATTCTGAATATTTTTTCATGTATAAATACACAAAAGGAAGTATCACATTCCCATTAAAGCTCAAATTCGTGTTTTAATCATTTCATTTTTTTACAAAATTTAGATACGAAAAAAAGTTTTTTTCTTTTTCTTTTCTTGTGACTTCTTGCTATTTTTTTTTTTAAAACTCCCATGAGATATTATGGTCTCTACCTGACTTCACTAATTCAAGCTGTTCTGAAAAGTTTGGCTCATATTCAAAGGTTAAGATTAGAACTATATAATTATAATACATGATATAATTAATACATACTCTTACAAAGGATTTACAGAATTTATTCACACTAAATATTTAAAATTCAATTTAAAACTTTTTCAAATGCATTATGATTAGAGCTTATCTATCTCTAGCATGGGCTGGGTCTTGAATAGACCTGGATGAATATTCATTGGGCCTTCAAAACTGGACCACAGAGAATCTAACCCCGTAAATTGGAGAAAAAGAAATTGATCCAATTATAATTTTTTTGTTCGATGAATTGGAACCAATTAATGGCCCAAACTATTTGAGCCCAAAATGTTGATTGGTTACATTAGGCAAGTAGGCCTTTTTAGTGGCCCAAAATTAGAATCTGGCCTTATCTATGTTGTATACCATATTTCTAACGTTTTGATCATCATACCCACCCAAAAATAAAAAACATTTCTATAACATGTACTACCACTCTTAATAATATTCATAATATAAAAAGTTAGTATCTTTATCAAATAATATAAAAAATTATTTGAGACTAATAATTAATTATAGTTAAAAATTAATAAGTTAGGACTACTTTAAAATTTAAAAATAAAAATAATCACAAACATTATAATAATTTAATAAAATTAACTCATTATTTTAAATGGTTCTTAAATATTTAACACCATCATGGTTAACCATTAATCAAGGGTACTAAATTGTTAAAAACATAACGTTAAGGTACTAAAGTGAAAAAAGTACTAAGCGTAAGGGTACTTTAATGCAACTAACCTTTTTTTATTTAACACATTTTGAACATCATACTATTTAAGAAAATGTAAAATTTTAGATTTTTTTTCTTATATAGACTAGAATGCCCTTCAAACTTTTCTTCTTCTCATTATTATTTATACTAGTATCTTTATTAGAAAACTAAAAAGAGGTTGGAATATGTTATTAATGAGAGGGTATAATGGAAAAAAGTTTATCAAATATTATTTTTGAACCACAATATGACAAGTTTAAAAAAATACACCATAGTAATCAATAGAATGTAACAAATAAAAAAACAGAGAGAGTAATAAAATTTGTTTAATGCGTACCCCTAATGTAAATCTCCTTAAGATTCAACAATTTATGTTAGAATTTTTAAATTTTATATACTTTATCCATATTAATGTGTGCAAACACATGTAAGATAGAACTTTATAATTATTATAAAACCTGTTTTTTTCTCATAACAAACATAGAAGAGTATCATAATCAAACGTAATAATCAAAGAAGGCAGAAATATTATGGTACTTTTTCAACTACAAAAATAATCAAATAATATGTATATATATCCATACTAAAAGGTATGGACAGTTTTCATTTTACTAGTAGTAAATCCTAATAACCCTAATTTAGAACTCTTAAAAAAAAAAAAAACCCTCTCTATGTACATCAAGTTTCGGCACTCGACCATACATATTTGGATCCCAAATCAAAGATCATTTGATTCAACTGTTTGTACTCGAGCAATTTGTAGCTGCACAAAAAAAAAAATTACATTTAGATTTTCTATATGTAAATGGAACAGCCAAATTAAGCATGAACAAAATCAAAGAGCAAGAATCAAACAGGGTATAAAATGATTTTAAAATATTTTATAACTATTTAGTTTTTTTACACTTTTAAAATGTCTATGAAGTTTCCTTTCTATTATTTTTAAATTTTTATTTATATAAATTATTACTCCTCAAAAAAAAAAAGAAAAGAAGAATTACCTAATCCGATCTCCTCAGAGCTCTTCATCAATCTTATTCTCTTGCATGACTCGACAAACATGCTGTAAATTTAGCAATTTTCAGATGAATTCTTAGTAATAAATAAATAAATAAATGAAAATAAAATTCTGAATGAACTTACTTCCATGGAACATCACCGACTAACATCCAGTCCCCATCTTTGTCTTCATATGTTGGTACATATTCCACACCATTTGCAGTATCCACCAGCTTTTTCTCCTTCACTACCTTACCTGCAATCATGCCGTACGACGCCGTCAGATCCCCTAATTAATTATTCTATATAATAATAATTTAAAAAAAGAAGAAATTAATTAAAAAATGCTTACAGATGCTGCCTAAGCAAGAAAACATGCCCTCCAGTGCACTTAAAAGCTGCTGATAACTGCTGTACATCTCAAGGTCAACTTTTCTCAGATAAGGTGCTCCGTCCATCGCCACTTTCACCAATTTCCTACTTTTCATCATTATATTCTTCCTTGTTGATTTCACCGGCGGCCATCCCACCACTTGTGCCCTATTTAATTCCCACCATAATTCAATTAAACTCTCTTTTTTTTCACTAAATAAAAATTAAAAAGCCTAGGAACAATCACTTTCGTTTTTACTACTATTGCTATCAGACTCAATTCGATTCCTTGATTTTTTTATGAAAATGAAAGTATGATTCCGTTTCACAGTATTAAATATAAACTATCCTAAATCAGTAATTCTATTCTATACGACAATATTAACTTTCTATTAACAAAAGAATATGTGAATAATGTTTTAATTAGAGACTTACTTTGTCGCCGGAGGTTTGGATGTGCTGCTTGAGATCTCATTCTTATCGTTGGAAGTTTTAGAATGACAATCGCCGGCGGAGGTGGAATTACCTCCTAATGTCAGATCCACACTTTCCTGAAATCCACGTTTCCGGCTGGAATTATTCGCCGATCTTTTTCCCGGTAAGCTTAAACTGAGCTCCGTTTCTTCAAAATTCAAACCGAAACTGCCGGAGTAGGCTTCTGTCAAATCCGTCATCGTTTTTCAATTTTGGTAGGCTCCGGAAAAAATACAGAGAAATAATATCTATCAACGGCCTCCGTCGAGATTTCGAGTTTGTTACATAAACCACATATTTATATAAGGAGACGCGGTGTTGACCATTAAGAACTAGACACGTAATGGAAAAGAGCGGTTCTGATTCGTCCAAGTCACTGGCGAGTTCATGAAGGCGAATGCGAAGCGTGTGCATCTGATTTTGAGTGAGGTTGGTCCCTCGGTCGGTTCGACCCGACCTGCCTTTCTTTCTTTCCATTATTATTATTATTATTATTTCTTTTTTTTGCAATATTAATAATTATGGGTTATGATAGCGTGTTGGTACGGGACAAACATATCTGTGGACCTTTAGATTTGTCCACCAATAACATCCATAATTAGGTTTTCTCTGCAGACCAAGTTTAAGATCTTTGTCAAATCATCATTTTGCTTTCCTGTAACAAAGCCAAGTGTGAAAACAACACTATTCTTTCATCATTAATTTCTTCATATTTTTTTCCTCTTTATAATCACAAAAACTCAAACAAAATTACTAAAATGATATACATTGTTAAATCGCTTTATAAATAATTTAAATTCAGATCACTTACTTGACATGTCAAATGAAATATGCTAAATAAAATTCACACTTTTCTTTAGCTATTAAAGATAATCCAATTCTACTTTTACACAAATTAAAATAGTAATTTTACTTTCATTTTTTATAACCTTCATTAGTATTAGATGACTTTTACTTTCCTCTTAAAATTGTAAACATTTAGATATGAAGTTATAAGAATTGTATATTTTCTTAACATTTTTGAAAAATAAAAATGTTTATTTATTAAAATGTATAATAATAAAGAATACACATTTATAAAGAGAAATCAACTTATAATTTGAGACAAATAAAAAATAAACATTTTGTTTAGATGGAGGGCGTGACATTCTATGGCTAACAAAATAAATATAGATTAAAATTAATTATAGTAAAATTTTTGGAGGTTATATTTAAATCAAAGGCATAACATATTGAAAAAAGTATAAGTGAAATACTTTTTTCAACAATATTTATACTCTGCATATATCAAAATTAGTGAGAAGAACTTTCCTCTGCTGAGGATGTATATGATTCTATTTCTTTGGTGATTAATGAAAACTAATATTTTCTAGAAAAAAAAAAAGTTATGTATATTATTTTTATATATATTATTTTTGGTAGCCTTTCTTTTCCAACAAAATTTGGTAAATGGTTGGGAGAAAATTAGAAAAGTAGTAAATCATGATGTAGGGCGATGCACAAATAGAGAAAAGTATGTTATAATAGCAATGATATTTTATTTTGCTTATTTTCGTAAGTAGAAAAACGATCTTAAAAGATCTTAGATATCAATTATACGAGTAATGTAATTTAATATAGTTTAAAATATTTATATTTATAATCATGAATCGACTTTATAATAAAATTTTGAGGAATTAACTATTTATTATACACATAAATTATTTTTATTTTTATATTTGTAGCTATAAATTTTGATTTAGCAATTTAGCAATATTTATGATGGAATCCAATTTATTTTGATACGTTCATTGCAAGCTCGACATCCTCAATATTTCAAAGGGACATTTTTGTCCATTCATATTTAGAACTCATTTAAACTCATAGTAATAAATTGAATCCAAATAATATAGGGCCACTTTAGATAGATTTTAAACTTGAATAGACAAAAATATTCTTTTAAAATATTAAAATTTTCAACACGTAATGATTAACGTGTCAAAATAAATTAAATTCCTCCATAAATTTAATAAATAACTGTATGTGAGAGGTAAAAAATAATTATAACTATAAAATGAAAAAAAGTAAAATCTGTAACTGTAAAAATTGGTTATAACTATAAATAGGCAATTTTTCCTTAATTTTTCTCAGAGTAATTTTTCTATAAGTAAAAGGAATTACAGAGGAGGGGTATAAGCTAATGACCATGTGGTAGTGTGTAGAGAAGAAGCTGATGAAAGGGAAAAGTGGGTCCACATGTTGGGGTTCTTGAGGTATCAAGTCAACTTTAGAAGAGTCCATGTGCCTAAATGGGTCCTACAGACCGCCATGTGACCGTGTTGCTTTGTCGGCTTCGGACTTTCTTTTAGGACCAACCGACACGTGGGCTTCTCCAACCGGTATTCCGCCCCCTGCTTTAACTTTTCAAAATTACAACGTCCGCGCGGAGTTGCCAGGTCAACCTGTCCCCAACATTTTCTTTTCTTTTTTTTTAATCAACCCAACATATAAAATCAAAGAATTATTTCTCTGGAAATCCACTAATTACTTCAAATCTTTTAAAGATCAGAAGGACATACAATATTTTTATTTAAATGATTAAATATATTTTAGGATAATTACATTTTTTTCCTCTCGATTCGATATCCAAACTATTAATTTTATTCCCTTATTATATATATATTGAAAATACATTATTATCGCTCGGATATTCATAACTAATTAATCTCTATTACTATTTTCAGTAAAAATTTATCAAAAAATAATAATTTGGTTACAAAAAGTTTGAAATTTTTCTAAAATATCATTTAATGTGTCCAATTCTTATTTACCATCATATATTAATACCATAAGACCATATGTATTTTCTTGATTACTTTAATTTCCATAACGAATGATATTATTGTATTAATATATGATAATAAGCACGAAGTAAACTTGTAAAATGATATTTTATGAAGATATTAAACTTTCTAATAATTTTATTTATTGAAATTATTAATATAAATTAATAAGTTATGAAAATATAAACAATAAGAATATTTATTTGTAATTTATACAAAATAGAGGTATGAACTTGTAGTTTGAACAAATTTTAAAGAGAAAAATATATTAATAAGTATCCCAAAGTACAAATTAAAAAGGACAAAAAAATTTTAATATGCAAGTTCTTTTATGGATTTTTCCTTTTTTCTTTTTCTTATGTCTCTCTCAAAATATGAAGAATGAGATTTTGGACACCCATAGTTTGCTACGGGAGACTCTGTGTCTCACCCATTTTTGGTTCTTTTCTTGATTTAGTTAGGCATTTTCATTTGCTAGCAAAGTAAAAATTGGACCCATCTGATTTTTTTTATTTTGTTTTTTTGCTTAATTTAACCAATGAATGAGGCAAATTAAGCCCGTAATTGCTTTTAATAAAGTATCCATATTGATATATATGTTAATTATCTTTAAAGTGTATCGATTGAATTAGTTACCTAATAAAAAAATTATTTTATTTTTATATATTAAGATTCTTTAAATTCATTAATCAATGTCAGTAAAGTACTTTTATTTTATTTTGTGGCCAGATGATTTAGTACATCCTCAAACATATTCTCTATTGATAAATCTTGAACTTTGAAAAATAAATTTTTAGAAAAAAATTATTATTAAAAAAAATATACTAAAAAATATCATATTCTGAGTGTATTTTATGGTTAAAGCATTTTGTGAAATATTGTACTACAAGAATATTGTAACAATATGTTTTAATATATACCCTCTTTTATTAATTAATATATTTTGGACATCACATTATTTAAGAAAATATAAAATTTTAATTTCTTTTGGTATGAATTATAATATCTTTTAAATTTTCTCTTTTCTCATTATTGTTTTTACAAATTTCTATTTAAAAGAATTAAAAGATGGGGCAATTTGTTTTCAGCAAAAGAATATAATACGAAAAGTTTATTATTTCTCATAATGTGACAAGTCACGAAAATTGGTAAAGGTGATAGGTAAGGAAAAAAAACAAGGGGGAGTAGCTAGTTGTTCTTGATCATTTTTTTTTTTTTTTTTTTGAGGAAAAAAATTATTGTGTCCTTTATGAAAATTATATTTACACGCAATTTTTTATTTAATTAATATCTTCTTTCTCTCGTTAAAATAGAAAAAAAACTTTGTTCCTAATATGAAATTGACTGAGGATAATTAGTTATAAAGTTCATATAATTTTTTTTTGGGGTGGGGACTGGAATCAGCTGATAAGATGATCAAAGAACTGAGTAGTGGAATTTAAAATTGCAAGAAAATAGAGACAAATGGGATGTGAGGAATATTCAATAATTGCAGCCAAATATTATATTACTAGTTTGTAGTTTAATTTAATCTCAAAGCCCACAGACATATATATATATATATATACTGTGTTTTGCTCGATCAATTGTCTACAATAATAATGATAATCATTAATCATTTATTCATTTATTATAATATACATTTACTTTAATTTTTTTAAAAAAATTACTTATAATAACTACAAATATACTTATCATTTGTCTCTAAACCTACTAATTTTATTATTTTATATAATTTACATTAGTTTTTCTAAATTTTTACAAAATTCACTCGTTTCTCAAAATGACCGTTAACTCAAAATGCTTAGTGCTAAAATTTCCATTTATAATCTGCTCAATTAGTCATTTACGGTATTTTATTTATTTATTTATTTTGCTAGGTAAATATTTTATCTATTGATATAAAATAAATCAAGGTCATTACAATAAAAACAAACCTCAAACCTTTTCTCAAACCTAATGAAAGAGAAAAGTTGACAGATATTTTGAACCGAAAAAATATATTCTCTCCATTTCATTATCTGTCACATTGCAAACATCACACTATGTAAGGAAATACGAAATTTTAGATGTTTATTTCTTGTGTAGACTAGAATGCCCTTCAAACTTTTCTTTCTCTCTCTCTCTCTTTATTATTATTTCTGCTAGTTTTCATGTTAGAAGAATTAAAAAATGTTGAATTAATTTGTTATTAAAAAGAGTATATAATAAAAAATTTTATTAAATATTGTGTTAGTTTTACAATGTAATAAGTAAAAAAGTCACAAAAATTTAGTAAAATATGACAAATAAAAAAACGGAGGTGTTTATATGTTCAAATATCAAATTATAGATGGATTTTTATATATTAAAATGGAAAAGGAGGGAAATTAACATACATAGTATTGGATTCTGTATGGATGAACTCCGGGATGGATTCCAACACAAGGGAAGGATTTGATTAATCAATTCTTTCAAAGTGAGATAGAGGTTTTTTTTTTTTTTTAATATAAAAAGTACCATATTTGGTGAAAATTATTTGATAATGAAAATATTTAAGCATAACTCAAAATTAAGAAAGACGATAACCTTATTGAAAATGAAGATAATTTCTGTATATAGAAGGAATTGAACCTTAACTAAGTCAGTTAAGAGGCTTTAATTTTTACTAGTCGGACAAAACTTCACGGGAAGATGCGAGATAGAATTAAAAATGAGTTGATTGCATGTTATGGCTCATGATATATTTCACTATAATAAATTAATTGAACTTCAAAACCCGAGAGGAACATACAGAATGTGGGCAGATTAAGGTTGCCTCAGGCCATGCATGAACTGGAGAGAACTATGCAGGCATGCATTTGGTTATTTTATACAACTTCGAAACCGCATGCATGCATGGATGGACAAAAAGAATGGTTCAATATTGAGTTAATGAATTGGTTTAAAAGATATACATAATATATTTTTTATTTTTATTTAATGAATTTTATCAATCAAATATTATGTTAAAAATATTAAAAAGTGTTACAGAATATTCGAACTTTTTTTTAAAATAAAGAAATACAATTAGTACAATTATTATTTAGTGTTAATAGATTAACTTTTATAAATTTCTTGCAAGATTTAAGGAGGGTTTTAGTCAAGAGATGCTTGTCACATTTAACTAATTCTTTTTTTTTAAAAATCAAAGAGATAAATGATTCGGTAAAGTTAAGGTTATGAGTTTGAATCTTGATCAGTGCTGCTGACTTCTAAAATTATATTTTCTCTTAGTAGTAGTGCTACTCCGAGGGAGTCATTGCTTGAGATGGTTGTTTAGGTTGTCTTGATATCTTCACTGATAAATAAAAGAGCCCGAATAAAAGCTAGTCAGAAGTGCCACTAACACTTTCTGTTCTTTGTTTTTTTCCAAAGAAGAAAACAATAAAGCAAGGTTTTATAATAATTAGTTGGACATGATTCCAAATTTAGTAGGAAATTGTATCATCCGATCACCGATCAAAACAAAACAATACAAAACAAATATGCATAAATGGTAAAAAAAAACCAAATGAAATTGTCATCTTTAGTTACACATAACCTAATTAACAATGTAAGAAAACACTAAACACTACATATGATCATGAGTCAATTCTTACAATAAACATATACTTAATTAATGAAAAGATACAAAATACAACTTGAACAAACATGACCAAAAAAAACTCATAGGAATAATAATTTCTTCTAGGCCATATATATATATATATATGATCATTAATTAATTAATTAATTATCCCTTGAATTACTTGGCTTGTTGGAGAAGGCAGCTTTTGGATGAAGCCCAATTCCTTTTGCTTCTGTCTTTTTCATTATCCTTAGCCTTTTGCAGGATTCAATGAACATACTGCACCAACCAAACAAACCTTATAAGAAATAGTATTAAAACAGAGTTTTAAAGCACACATATATATATATATATATATATATAATTGCATGTATAGCATATTAAACTAGACATGAAAAAAGTAGTATTTCATTGTTTCCATATTTGCAACCAATAAGATTTGAATATCTATCGATCGATTTAATGAGCTTTTTTTTTTTTTACTGTGGTCGTAAATTAGCGTTTTTCTATGTGTATATATATGATGATGATGTTGAGGGGAGAGGGGTTTGTCCTGGAAAAACATCATTGTTGTTCTTGACATAAACTTGTGGAAAATAATTCAACACTTTTTACTATACTAAGTCTATTAAATTGTCGGGGATTAATTTGGTTCAAATACATGACCTCCCATTCAATCTAGTAGATTAACTTTTACTACTAACCTACTATTTTCGCGCGCAATTGTTAGCAACCTTTTCTTTATATACATTAGAGAGAGAAGCATTTATGATCGTCTGTACGTAACATTTTTTGTACTATTTTCGATAACATTAGATCATTTTATTAATAAATATACTTAAATTAAGATTGTTATAAAAAATGTTACAGACAAAATAAACCGAGTAAAGGCAAAGGAATATAATTTGAATGAATCATCACTCTATTAGAGGGTACTTTTAACCATAGAGAAACTACATTATAACAAATTGTCACAATCTATAATTTTGTACATGGATTTGTCATTTGTGGGGTGAAATCTAATTGGTTTTTCATTTTTCTTGCCAAATTTACATTAACTTCATTAATCATTGATGAATTGAACTAATTGAGAAAATGGATGATGCATATTTTTTCGGGTAATATTAATTAGTTAAAATTATATGAATATAACATATATATAATTAGATGAGTAGGGTTTATATATAATTAGGTGAAGAAGAAGAAGAGAGACTTACTTCCAGGGAACATCTCCCACGAGCATCCAGTCCCCATCTTTGTCCTCATAGATAGGAACGTATTCTGAACTCTCTCCATCATTCATTGCCTCACCTGCCACCCCAAATAAATATATAATTCTAATTAATTTCTTTCATTATATAGTTTCCACATTTTAACACAAGAACACAAAAATCTATATAGTACCTATAATATAAACCACATCTTCCAAAATAACATATAATTTGTAGCCATTATAAGGCTGGCTGTTAATTTTACTAAATATGGAGACATATGTACTCTCTCCATTTTATATTATCTACCGTTCAAATATATTTTTTCCATTTCATAATATTTATGGCTTTAACAAATCAATGAAATATTTTATTGGAATTAAGATAACTCAATTATATATCTTCTTAATTATTGTAATTTATCCAGCAATAACAGATAATATGAAAGAAACCAAATAATAAACAGAATATGTGACAAAAGCACCTAGTACTTACCAATGCCATAACAGCCGAAGAGTTTTTCAAGAGCGACGAGAAGATCAAAGTAGCTTTTATGAACACTCAAATCAATTTTACGAAGATAAGGTGCACCATCCATACTAATTTTCACGTACTTTTTCTTTGATTCATCAAAGCTATTTTTCCTCCTATACGAACAAACCGGTGGCCATCCCACCACCTCATTAATCTTCTTCTTCTCACCCTTTTTCTCATCATCATCATCATCATCATATTTTTCATCAATCTCAGAAAAAACCCTTTTCTTCTCATTCTTGATCATTTCTTGCCGTGGCCTAAAACCGCCTCCCGGAAGCCCTAACCTAAGCTCAGTGATTTCTAGCCCCAAACAATCACTAGCCATCGTTCGATCTTTTTCTTTTACTCTCTTTACAATCTTCTAATATATTTTCTCTACTGATTTATAAATAGTTGGAATTCTTACATATATATATATATATATATATAGATGAAGAAAGGAAGAACAAGGAGGGTAGGGGAAGGAAGACAGGTTAGAGAAGTGCCAGCAGGTGAACTAAGGTGAACGGTCGGTCACATGTAAGAGAAATTGAGATATAGAATATAGTGGGGAACTATATGTTACCTAATACACTAATAAAAGGCCGGCAAATCCAAAATTTGGGTATGGGGTTATGGGGCATATCTTAGACTTATTTGATCCGTTAATGATTTTGAGGGAATTAATCCTGACCGTTTGGTATGCCTTCAAGGAGCAACCCCATGTGCATTTGCCTTATTGGACACCCAATTTCAAATTTTCTACAAATTATATATGCAACCTTAATATTTATATATATGATTAATAAATTACCAAACCAAAATTATATATGGAACATGATATTGTGAATTTATATAATATCAAATCGATATTTCTTTTTCTTTTAATATATCGATATTGCTACTTTTATAGAATTACTGTTTGTGTTGATTATTCAGTTGATCTATATATTCATTAATAAATACAATAACCCTAATATAAACTAGCGGAAGATGTATGGCTAACATCATCTTCCTTTATAGATTATGATTATTCATATATGGCAAACATGTTCGCATAGGAATCTCCGGTTTGGAAAATCAAGGAGTTGATGACATAGTTTGAAGTTTGAAGGGAATCCCATAACACTTGTTTTCCTGCGCGATTCTCTTTTTGTGATCAAAGGCGCATTTTGTGTCAAAAACTTAGTGCACATTCAAATAAGAACGGAAATGATCATGTCCATTATTCAAAGCCAAAAAATAAATAAATAATAATAAAGAAAATTAAGAACCATTAATTAATTAAACCGGAGTATCTAAATCTATATATATATTTTTAAAAAATAGAAAAAAAAAGATTATGTAAGACAGTTGGGAAACTAAAACCAGAATGAATATATTGCACACGATCCATTTTTTGTTATATTATTCTATTTTTTGATAACCCGGCCCGGACAAACCAATCGAATCTTTTTTTTTTTAATCCAAAATTTATGAAGTTCTAATCTTAATTATTTCCAAATTAAGAATATTCATTTTTTCTTGGGTAATTTGATATCGGAGAGCCATCGATAAGAGTCTGAAGACACAAGGCACATAAAAAACAGCACAAGTTGGCATGCACGTTGCTTTAAACCGTTACTTCTATATGACTCAAATTCATAATTTCTCACTTGGTATGTCAAATAGATGTACCTAAATGTGAGATCGTGCTATCGGACCATATATCTCTTGTCAAATTAAGAATATTCATGAATAATGTTTTGAGGAGAAAGGATTTCGCCTTTTAGTAAGGAGAATATTCATGAATGATCATTGAAACACACATGGCTTACAAATCTATTATTTATAAGACCACCAAACCCATTGTAATATTTTGTTTGTTCGTTGCAAGGGGAATATTGATCCATATATATATATATATATATCTGAGGACAATATTTCTTTTATTGTTTAATTAATTGAGGTCAAGAGAATCTCTATTTTAGTTGTAATTAACTAACTCATGCATGTGGATTTATCCTATATATCTCATAATTAATTAGCATGATGATCAGAAGAAAATTAAGTCAGAATATTAATTAATTACAAGTAGTTTAACCAATTAACCGATATTTGGGTTCTACGGTTAGGGTTACTAAAAATAGATTTGACCACATACATCCCCCTCTTCTCATTCCATTTCAGTAGTTAAACAAGGTTATTTAATTAATAAATTTTCGGTTTGTGAGGCAAATTACCGTCAAATATCGTAGGTACTATTTGTATGTTGAATACATTATAAAATTAGAGTATTTATTTTCCTTAACGTTAATTGATTTTAATTGAACCGGTAATGATTAAGATTCTACAATATTAAAATAACAATCGATTTTTTATCTAAAAAGGAATTATATATATTATATGAGATATGGGTTATTTCTTATATAATTAGCTCAATTGTGTATGAATGAATGAGATTCCCGGCAGAGAAAAAGGAATATATAGTGCCACCGGCCCCATTTTGGTACATTATTTGATAGGAAAATAGAAAAAGGGATACATATATTATTAATAAGTATTAATTAATTAATTATAATAACATATATAGATTTGTAACAATTATAAGGGCAGTGTTTTTGTTTAGGAATCTCCGACCTGTTTAGTGATTGTGTGTATCAATTAATATTATGGCTAATATATACATATACGATTACAAGTAATTGAGAAAAGATTAGCAAATATCTTGTCTATATATATATATATATTTCCAGGGACGGAACTAGAACAATATGATTGGGGGGTTGGAGGAAAAAAAATTTTGCCAGAATTTCGTTATAAAATGATGCATTCCATGTACAAAAGACACTCAAATAATTCCAAATTTACATATAATATAGCAAAAGAATAGATAATCGCCCATTACCAATGAGGAGTGATCACCCATCACTCACGGGATAAACATTACAAATTCTAAATTTACATATAATATAACAAAAGAATAGGTAATCGCCCATTACCAATGAGGAGTGAGCTGCTGTTGTGCGCCGGTGCGGAAGATCGGGGAGAGAGAAGAAGAAAAATGAAATTGATTTTGTTGTTTTTGCTGGAGCAGCCGAGGGGTTTTTTTTTATAAATCAGTCCCTACATTTTGTGGGGGCTAAACTGAAAAAAAAATTTGGGGGGCTTAAATATAAAAAATATAAAATTTAAAAAAAAAATTCCCAGGTGGGCTCGAGCCCACCCGAGGCTGTGCGTAGGTCCGTCCCTGTATATTTCTATAGCATGTAAATTTTTTTTTTTTTTTTCTGAGATGCTACAAAATTTGATTCACATTGACATTAACAGCGCGCTCACCAGTTATCCAAATAAGTTTTATTTTGTTACTATCTAATTTAATTTGTCTCTAATAATATAATTTAAATGCATAATTTTTACATATAAAAAGCAAGCAGAAAAATCTTTTTTTTTCTTATGATGAAGTAGTACATTAATCGAGTTCATGTACCGACCAGGAATCTGGATTTGGTGGAAGAATTCACTTAACTTCGATCCCCAACATACCAAGAAATCGCCACATTCATCTAATTGTAATAATCATTGTTAATTAATTCATTTTTTGCAAAAATTTTGTGTTGAGAATCACAAATTGAGTAATAATTAATGAATTTTTAATAATTTTTAGTAACCTTTCTCCTCTTAAGGTACATTTTAAGGTGAGTTAATTAAGTCCAAACTCAATATTTTAACATGGTATCAGAGTCATGATGTTGTGCCACTCCGTCCGCCTATGATGTCTTACAAAATTTTACGCTTCAAGTCCAAATGACGCCTATGATGCACTCATTTTTTTCCTTAAAAAAAAGAATTTGTTGTTTGCTATGAATTAAACAAATTAATGACAGTACTCCCCAGCATTGCAGTACTAATTCATCAATAAGTGTTCTTTCCTTTAATGGATAGTTGTAATTAAGAATAAATCATTTTTTTTTTGGTAATTCAATATTCAAGAGTTATCGAAGTAATTCGGGAAGGATCAAAGGATACAAAATTCCTAAATAGTAGCATTAAGCCGGCATTAAACCGTTCCCTAAATGATTTGAACTTAAAACCTCTCACTTTACATACTATGTAAAGAATCCTAAACGAGAGTTCAAGTCATTAAACTACGAATCTATTGTCAAGAATAAAATCAAAATACTCCATAGTGATGGTACTATAGTAATAGATGATTAAGAGAAAAGAATCAAGGCTGATTCTGATAATATAAAATTCATTAAAAATATATATACTATTTATTTATCAATATATATTGATAAATAAATAGTATATATATATATTGGGTTGATAATGTTTCTTGGCCACCGGGCATATGTTTCCTTGTGGTTAGACAATTAAGTATTATATAAAATAAAAATAAAATGTAAAAACGTCCCACAAAGGGCCGGCCACACGTGATAGAGTTGTCTCCGGCACATAATCGGATTCCTCTACTGTTTTTGGTGGTTTGGGGAAAGATCCAATTCATATACATATACGAGTTATGTTTTTTTTCTTTTAAGAAAAGACAGAATAATATATATTAAGGCATAAGATCTACTAATTAATATAGAAGATGCATATTCTGGTAATGTGTCATGAACTTTAAGTAGTAGTTTTATAGAGATAGGTCTCGGTTAAGTTGATGTTTCTTATACTTTCTTACGATTAGTTTAGTTTGAGTGGTATGAGTCACTTTTGGTTAATACTGTGTTGAACCGGGCTTTTATTCATATGCCGCATATTTCTCACCTTTAAATTTATTATTATTTTTCTTAAGAAATCCCCACCTTTTAATTAATACGTGTGAGCTTGAATAGTCTACAAACTGATATTGATTGAGAGATGAGGGCGAGCATTCAAAGAAGAGAAGAAAAGCCAAAAATGAGGGTTCAATATATACATATATATATATATTGACAGGTCAACTTTAAATGGTATGGAGTATGGAACCTTTTCAATATATTCATATATATATATATATATATATGCATGTGAATTTCACGTGAACTATTGCTATGAAATGCTTTACTCCCCATGGATTCCAGCCTTATGCCATGCTTGCTTATAATTAAGCTCTTAATATATGGGAGGAAAACTAAGTGTCTTTTCATGGGGTTCTAAAATTAGCAGTATAGTGAAAAAAGCTTGTGGTTTCAAGTAAAGAACAGACACTAACTCCAACTCTTTTCCACCACAAACTGTGTGTTTTTCAATTGTGGTAGAAAATGAAGATCAAACTTATGGTGTTCAACTTCATAGTACAAAAACAAAATTTGTATATATTTTCTGTGAGAGATCATGATGACGATGATGAGGATCCTCAGGTGGTACATTGCAGAAACTTCTACCATCAAAACAAAGACTTTTATATATAATATATATATATATATATCATGATAGTTAATTAAAATCTCCACATGATCCGTTAGTGCGACTCCTCTTAATTATTTCTACTAATCATGCTAAGTGAGAGAGGTCATGAGTTCAAGGTATACAGAGAGTGGTTTAATGCCACATAGTAGGTTTGTGTTACTGTTTAAAGAGCTTGTGCTACTGTTTGAAGGTCTTGTGCCCTCTGATTCCTCTCGAATTAGTAAATAACTTTCATACACCTGACTAATTTGGCACCATATTTAAACATATATATACTTCCATGCATGCAGTGGCGAACCAGGTAGGGGCTCGGGTAGGCTCGAGTCCCCTCGGGCAAATTCAGAAACTTTATAATTTTTTAATTTTATATTCAAGCCCCCCAGTTTTATTTTTTTCAATAGAGCCCCAGAACTTTAGCTGGGCTGTTGATTCTTTTTTTTAAAAAAAAAAATGTTTCCCATGAGTGATGGATAATCATTCCTCATGAGTAATGGGTGATTATTTCTCATTGGTAATGGGCAATTACTTATTTTTTATTATTTTATTTGTAAATTAAAAATTGTAATGCTTATCCCGTGAGTGATAGTAATCATTCCTCGTGAGTGATGGGGTGATCGCTCCTCATTGGTAATGGAATATTACCTATTTTTTTGCTATTTTATTTGTAAAATTTAAAATTGTTTGAATGTTTTTGTACTTGGAATGCATCTATTTTATAGACGAAATTATGACAATTTTTAATGTTGTTCAACCCCAAAACTTTTCTGTTCTAGTTTTGCCACTGCATGCATGTTAGTTTAGCACTTTACCTAAACATACATATATATATATATATATAAACCCTCTCCTCCTCCTCCCTTAATAAAATACAGATCAAATGGTTAATGAGCAGAAACATGAATCAAATTATTAGGAGGGGTCAAATAGTGGGCCCAATTAAAAATGGGCCAAGAAGTTAATGATCCGTACAATTGATTTGATAGTAATGGGATTTGGTTCCCTCGTAGGCCAACAATTCATCTGTCCATGTGGCCCATACCAAGAGAGAAGATATTTTTGACAAACGAATCACTTCATAATGGGCTTTTGGACTTACCTTATTTATTGGGCCTAAATTCAATAACTTATACCAATCAAAGCTGATTATTTAGGCCAAGAACCGCAGGTCTGTTGAAGTATATTGACGCTGCTGAGCAACTCAGCCCTCTATTTTACAAACTGAATTATTTACCAAGAAGAATGTATGTTTTAAAACAGAAATTTTACATTGAATTTTGGAATAAGATGTATTATATAGGGTAAGGTCAAATTCACTGTTCAAAATAAATAAAAAACGAGAACTCAATTCAAGAATGCAGTATGAATTTCTTCTCCATAATGTATAAAAAAAAAAAAGACGGGGTATCACATTTTGAATGGTTTTCAATCCGAAATTTCTAATTTAAAAAATGAACTAAAAAAAAAGGTAATCAGAAAAAGAGAGTCGTGAGAAATGAACAAGAGCCTTCTCATTCAATAAAAACTCATAAAAGCTCGGTTGAAAGTGCTTAAAAGTTCATAATAAGAAGGCAGAGGTGTAAATTAAAAAGGAACCAACATGCATTTTGATTTCTTTGCTACAAATAAATATAAAAAAAGGTCAATGAAATGGTGTCAAAATTTTCTCACATGCAATAATAGCATTTATACA
The DNA here is from genome assembly GCA_028651295.1 of Catharanthus roseus. Taxonomy (NCBI): domain Eukaryota; kingdom Viridiplantae; phylum Streptophyta; class Magnoliopsida; order Gentianales; family Apocynaceae; genus Catharanthus; species Catharanthus roseus. Next base: position 556,971 of record JAPQWS010000144.1, read on the forward strand.
TCAAGAAAAATGTCAAATAATTGTGGGGGGGAAGGGAAGTACAACATGCTCGGCTTCAATATCAAGAGTTTTGATTTAATCTCTGCTCCCTATATCCAGCACTTCTGTTCTTTAGACTCCTGCTAATAAAGTATGGATCTCTCCAATCCAAAAAGCTGTTTGTATTTGTCGGTGGCGAAAAAGAAAACAAAATCAAACTTCTTTGCTCAACCCAACAAAACTTAGTAGAGAATGTAGCTTTTTTTACCTAAACATATATGCACATTTGCAAGAAATCCATACCATGATGGCGAAGAGCACAAAACTTGGGCCAAAAGAAAATTCAGTCATAAAGCAACACTCAAACTCCCAGCAATTGTCACAAATTGAAATTACCTCCCGGGATGATTTTTGCTTTGCTGCAACCGGGTACCCCCAAGCCGTGAAGGATTTGTTAATCGCTGGACATGGTAAATCTCACTAAAAGGTTAGCCAAGCAGAAGCCTGTATGTGCAATTAAATAACAAGAGACCTAAATCCCTCTTCCAATTTTCCATTCGATGAAATTGATGTCGAGTTTTGACCAGCACCCCCATTTTCTGGGATTTTCCCCATCTGTTGTTGGGCGGTTGAATTCATTACAGCAGAGCTCCTGCTGCCTCCAAAGTAAGTCGAGTGCGGGAAGTACTCCGCACACCGTGATCTCCATCCTGCCAAAAAACAGTACATGATAAATTGCTTCAGCATGATGAACCAGATTATAGATGTCAAACTTCCTCCTACTTGTTTCAATTACAGCTATATGCAAGCTTTCAGTTTGACACGATTGCTGATAATGTACCAGAATTTCTAGTTATTCCATAATAATTTGACAATTTTAACATACATTCTGTCTAGATTTGCATACCAATACTGGAATGAAGTACAAAATATTGAAAAACAAAGCAAATAAAATATCAGCACATCCCCAGTGCCAGTGTATGATCAATTTAAGGGCTAAATACACCAGATAATAAAATTTCTTGCACCTCTTTCCAGCAATTAAGAGGCCCATCGAAAAACAAAAGTAATGAAACAAAAGGGACGAAAAGGACATACTTGAAGCAGCAGCCTTGTCATCTAAAGTTGTCTCCAATATCCTATGAACAGAAATGCAGTCCTTCAGCTTCCATTTCCTCGCTGATCCAGCTCCATTTCCACTACAGGGGAGAATTGTACAGCTTCAAATTCAATTAGTTGGCGCATCAAAAGATATTCAATGTAAAAGAACTGGGGCCCCGGGGGGAAGAGGAGAATAATATCTGATCACCAGAGCCATTACATTGAGGGTAGATCATTTGTTGAATCTTCAATTAGTTGGACAGCCTCAGCCTTCTTGTTTGGCTCCAAAACATATAGCATTTCTGCTACAGCTGCTCTATGCATCAAAGAATCTGCAATAAGAAACCAAACAAGAATAAGATAAGAATCATTATGCATAGCAGGCATATAGAACTTGGAAATCTACCCTTAAACGACCTCTAAGTAGTAATCACCTTTATGTTTCTCAAAGAAAGAGCTATTTGCCTCGAGAAGAGATTTGCCATGCAATTGACTACAAGAACAAAATATGACAGGATAAATATGAGATCGCCTTAAAGCAGTAGCAACACAGGAAACCGACGAAAAGGATTGAAGATAAAAGCACCTAAAGATTGGACGTTCTGCTTCTATAACACCCCAGATAAGTTTTTCTGCATCAGTCACCGGAGCAGGCATAGAGCCAACCTTATGGAAAAACTTCACCTGCATAATAAGTATAAAGGTCAGGATCCGAAAGCTAAGATCTTCTTTGAACTACAAATATCTGGTGGAATGTGTAGAAACCATTGAAGCAAAATCGATGATCAATTCATCCAGTAAGAAGCTACATACCAAACAGCAATGAGTGTCCGGGCTATCAGGATCCAATCGCATTAAATGCTTTACAGCCTACAGAAAAGATCATAGAATAAATTAGTACAGAAAAATGTAGCTAACTTGACCAGAATCCATAGAAAAGAAAGAACATGTGAGTCTGTTCTACCATTAAATGTTTTGCTACATCAATTTTAAGCCCAAGAACACAACAATGCAGCATTCTCTTTGTTTGACTCACAGTAACAAACAACTAAACCAAATCCAAAATCTTTAGTTTAGACCCCTGAGACAAGTATTTGTTGGTTTCTGCAGTTGTTTGGTCTTGAAGATACAGTAAACTCCATGGTAATCTCAGTTGAAAAAAAAATTATTAATAAGTGAAAAATAGAAAAATTAAAGGTCAAATCATGAACATTAAAAAAACCAACTTTTTAGTTTATTCAAATTCTTACTTGTATATGTTCAAATTACTACAGCTACTGAGTTTGCCATGTATACACAAGAAGAAAAGAAAAAGGGAAAGCAGGTGGGGCAAATCGTTTCTTTCCAGATTTATAAACTAGCAAAGGATTACCTGCAAAGCTAGCAAAATTTTTTGCTTTCTCATATTTACTTCAAAAAAGAGCAGGTGCGTCTCCAAGAAATCAGATGAATGCTTCTGAAGCAGCTTCAAATATTTTGTTGCTTCCAGTAAAGGATCTTCCACCTATGAAAATGAAGGGATAAAGAGATCATTACGCATCAACAATCATAAAAATTGAGGTTGATTTCAACCCAGAAGCAGTGGAACTAAAAAACTAACTACTAATCCAAATGAAAAACTAAAAGAACCAATTTCCAAAGGACTAACATTACCTGCAATAACTTCTCTCCATGTGGATCTGGATCCACTGGTTTCACATGGCGCTTCCCAGACTTGGAGGCCCCAATTGCATTTGATTCCTCATTTTTCACTTCTGCCTCCTAGAAAGTATAGAAATTATCAGAGTGCAAAATTATCCAGGGTTTAAATTTTTCACAACCTACAGAGAAAAAGCAAACTACTTTTTTAGCTCTCGCTTCTGCTTTTTTCTGTTTTTGTCTCAGTTTCTTTTTCTGCGAAGGCGGCAATTTTGACGTATCATCATCTTCTTCAGCTGACAACTTAGAAGGGGAATCATACAGCTTAAGATAGCATCTGAACACCAATTCAAATAGTCATGAGAAAAAAGATTGAATAGAGAGCATAAAACTGAAAATGTGGGGATCAAGAAGCATAGAAAGCAAAAGTGCTAAGAAGCCATTGTGATAAGAGACATGATCAACATGCCTTCAACATTACTGCTAATAACCTAGAAGCTCAAATTGTCTATAACCGATGAAACAGTTAAACAGATTTCAACTTAACAGATCATGCATTCTCAAATGATTTAACAAATATCAAAGTTAACTAAATACATTACCTAATGGCTCCTGAAGCTGCTTTACGAAAATAAGCATGTGAATGGAGCCTATCTTGAAATTTTAGCATTTCGACATATGTACGGAGAGTCATTTTTCTTAAACAATAAGAATGGAAGTCAAATTGATCTTCAGTAATATCTGCATAATGCTTTTCCACAGCTAAAAATTTCTTCAAAGCCCGTCCAAGCTCTGCTTGACGGAAGTAACTTTCACCTGATGCAAGTTCATACCTATAAAACAAATACAAGCAGCTTTAAGCAAAGTTTCCGGAACTCTCAAAAGAAAAAAGCCGTTTAATTCCCGGAAGCATACCACATGCACTGCATATCATAGAGATTATTGTGTTGATCTCCATCCTTTGTGAATAAAACAGCAGTCTTTTCTGCCAGAGAAACCTTCAAAGATAAAATCACAATAAAAGTATAATAAGCGAAGGAAAGATTGGAAGCCCATAAAATGTTCAAATATGAAAGAATTTTGCCTATAACATCAAGAAAGCATTCATCTTTTTTTTTTCTTTTACCCCTCTTAACAATAAAAATGATATACGGAAGCTTCAAACCTGATCAGCCTGCAGCATTCGCTTAACACATTCACTATTAATATAGCGGTCTGCCAGATCCATACACCTAGCTTCATCTGCCAATGCTGCAGCAGCCGCCAAGTCACCAGCATGCTTCATTATCCGGCTCTGCAGTGACATTAACCATATGAACAGACTGGAAGATAAAAGATAAGATTGAGAGCAAGGGAGAAAACAGCATAATACAGCATTAAAATTTAGTAAATCCTTTCTGGAAGCTAACTAGTGAGCAAAGGAACCCTGTAACAAATGATCCACACTGATGAAGAAAACATAACAGGAACAACGAATTCCCAAACCTTAACAGAGTATAGGTCAATCACGGTTGGGGTGTGTGTGATAGCCTCGTCAATTTTTGTCAAAGCAACATCCTGCTCGCTCCGCCTATCATAATGCTGCAATCAGAAAGCTTCTTAGAAAATTTAGACAAATTTTGAAATCAGTAGAGTACATATATCATAGAAGGGAATATGAAGGAAGTAGAAGCAAACCTGAGCCAAATAAAACAAGATCCACATGAGTGTTGAGGGGGGCTCTCTCTCCAAGCTATATCCAAGGAAAAACAACATATAGTCATGAAATAATACGAGATCATAGTTCGCTCAAACCATGCCAAATCACAAGAGACCAAAGACAATTCCCACTATCAACATCATTAAATTACTAAAAGTATACGGCACAGTTAGTTTCCAGCTAACAGAAAAGTCGTGTGTAGCCTACAAGAATCTCAAGAAGATCAGAACAGCTTAATACAGTGTTCCTCAGAGTGTACTAACCACAAATATTCCGTGATTAATTAATTGTGTGAATGAGAGAACTTGAAATGATATTTAAACAAACTGAAACCAGATAAAGAGGAGTTTAAGATTTCCCAAGCGAAAAAAGAAATGTATAAAAGAATGCTAAAGAGTGTTATGTACAGTACCTGTCAGGGTACCTGCCAGTTGTCTTGACTGAATCTTCCAGCTTCAGAATAACATGCTCCAATATATCTGCCTGAAAAATACAAATAAAATTAGAAGGTTAAAAACAGTGGCAATAATATCTAACTCAAGAATCCTTCAGAAAAACTAAAACAACTGAGTAATCACCAACCTTTCCAGCATGATTGTAGAGAGGGGACAGATCAGAAAACAATGAAGGTACCCCCTAGACATGCATCACCAAAGAAAAAAATGTAAGTTTCAGAATCATTACAAAGTTACGCAGCCAACATGTCGCTATGTCAAGTAAGAAAATAGAAGGTCAACAAGCCAAAGCAGATGGAGAAAAATCTCCACACCTTTGTTAGGAAAGGTCGAACATAACCATCTACTGCTTTCTGGAACTTCTCACCATCAAGAAAATCAAGTGGGATTCTCTGGAAGAAGGAAAATCAAAATAAAAACCAGATGAACTTATCAGGTTTAAATGCAGATTTCAGATAGATTTATTATACGCCAAACACACTGGAATACACAAAATGTTAGGAATCTACTCCAATAAGGATATTAATTTGAATTCAAAACCATATAGAATCTTCAAGCTGGAGAAGGCAAAGAATGAGAAAAGTAGGCAAAATGGGATGTTAACCTTAACAGCGGAGGACTTGTTGTATTGCTGAGCAAGTGATTGGTACAGGGCTTCCAATCGATTGATATCATCAGAAGAATAAAGACCATCCTCAGAGTAAAGACCCATACATCTTTGCAACCCTTCATAATATCTGAATCAAAAAATGAAGGAATAATAATAAATTCTTCTCCACTTGCAAAAATGTTATGTAGAGATAATCAAATGATGATACATGGAGCAATCTTGTAATAGGATTGACCAGAGGCACAAAAGTATAGCAAATTCCCTCAAGAGAAGAGTAGAAGTATAAGGTTACACCTGTAATTGTCAGGATTCATCGACAGCAGAACCCTATACAGTTTTTCACCTTCTTCCACTCGACCAAGCTTCACAAGAAGAGACACCTCCTGTTCCTTGTAAGCTAGTTTATCAACCTACATCATTAATTGTAAAATCAATCACCACTGAGGTCTGACTTTCAACTTCGAATCTCTTTGATATATGCTACCAATCAAATAGATCATACATACTTACAATTTTGGACTCTTTACTGTGCAACTCCTCAAGAGCTCTCTCAAGAAGCCCAGACTCCTCAAGCAAAGAGATCTGGAGAAAATATTCCAAGCACAAATTATGTCATATGTGCTGGCAAATCAAGTTATTGCTATGCAACAAGAGCATAAATGAAGCTGTGCTATATGTCAAAATAACTCTTGGAAATGCAGAAAACAAACTTCAAAACCTGAAACTAGAATCCTTTAGTCCATACATGGACTTTAGTCTTTGATGTTAGATGGAAAAAGAAACCCACCACGAAGCTTGTCCTAATCGAATATGCGCATTTCCACTGACTAATGCCAGCAAAATACTGACTGTTCAAAAGACTATCCATAGCAAGCAAAGGTTGGAATATTTCTTAAAATGCTCGACATGGAAAGATACAAAAGTAGGACCTATTATCATTGACAAACTGATGAGAAGAAACAGAACTGAATCTAACATATAAAACTCATCAACTTAATATAAATTTAGAGAGTTGTTAAATCAGCCCTTAACTTACTTTCAAGCATAATTTAAAAGTTTAAAATCAGCATATCCTAAAGATCAGTCAGCTTGTTTTGTCTGTCATATAAATCCAACAAATATACACATTAGCTCGTCTAATGACATTACTGTACTCCATTTCTTTTTTCATTTTGGGGCAACAAAATATGTAAACTTGCAAAGTGAATCAAATGTAAAAAATAAAATAAAATAACCACTACTCATTAAGTGATGTTCATTATCACTATTTACCTTGTATAAAAGCATTTCCCCATGTTCACAACGTTCATTATCTGGTGGGTAATCATCCTCTAGAGTCCCTTCATATGCTTCAAGGATATCTATTGCTTTTGATGCACTGGAGATGGGGAAAGACAACAAAATAAAATAAAAAATTTATGTAAGAATAAAGGATCATGAAGTACAATTTAACTATTTGTTTGTTTGGCTAAAAAAACAACAAATATATATTGTTGAAATCTGAAAACAGGCATACTTTGAGTTTAAGTGATGCGAAACAGCAAATCCAATCCAGTTCATCCGGTGGTTTGGTTTTAAAGTAAGCAGTTGTTGTCTGGTTTCTACAAAACCTGCCAAGTCCCGCATTTGTGCCTGAATGGAATAGAAAGTTTGTCAAAAAGTCCATTAGCCTGAGCGAGCAGAAAGAAAACAGTATATGGTCACAAACGTGCACATTTGCATCAATTCCCATGGTCCTAACAAAACAGAATAATAAAAATGCTTTCAAAATAAAATCATATAGCATAGAAAGAAAAACAATTACTTTATAAGCAAAACCAATGGTATATCAATATAGCTACAGCCTTTCTCAGTGATAGTACAGAAAAAACTAAAAATAGAATCGTGCAGCTTAAAAGACTAACTACTTGTGGAATTTTTTACATCTAAACTAAATATCAACTGCTTCTTCTCAGAATCAAAGCCAATGAACCAAATAAATTAATACTGAATCTAATTGAACTCAGAGAACATGTACCTAAGTGATCCAAGTTTAGACAAAAGGTACAAAAAGAAACAAATATTCAATCAACTGGTACTCTCGAATCATGCATTTCTTGATTAAAAATTATATCATTTTTTTTTACAAAATAACCAAATAATTATCAATTTGTTTCCAAAAGCTTATAGATAATAGATATGAATTCAAACTCTCACAGCCATGTTAAGGGCTAAAATGAAATCACTTTTACCTGTAAAAGAGATAGGTCTCGTAGAATTTCAATATTGTCAGGATCAATCTTAAGTGCATTGCGGTAGCACTTAATAGCCTCTCTATATTCTCTGTCAGACCGATACAAAAGCCCATAAACATGCCAGCAAACATGACTCTTAAGGTCATTCTGCAAAGATCAAACTGGGATTCAGTCTGCTATAACATTGTAAAAGATGCAGCACAAGTGTGTGCACATCCATATACACTTAAAAGAAAAACTAGTTAGATTCAGACGAGAAATCTGACCTTCAAACCAAGCCGGACAAGTTCGTAGGCTTCAGCTTTGCGGTCCATACAGTTCAATGTCAATCCTTTCATAGAGAGAGTTTCTGATACCAACATGAGACAACTTAGTATAAGAATACTGGGGATTATTCAAAAGAAATAACAAATTGACCAAACTGATCGTGTAAAAAGGAAAAAGAGCACCATTGACCAGAAAATCACACAGATTAAAGTATCTATTAGGCGATTTTGAACTACCTAAATATGCCATGAGCCTGTATAAGGAAACAAGCAGAACATTGACCTACCTCCATGATCAGGGAATTTCTTTAAAATTGCATCCGCTGCTTTCAACCCCTTCTTGTACTGCTTTGTTTCATATGATTTCTGCATCATCCACAGAATACAAATTCAGTTTCAAGCAGAACATCCATCAATCAAAACCAATAAATTTAACCACAGACCAGTAACCGTACAAGTAACTTAAAAATGAATGTATAATTCAAAGCATATCAAATTTGTTCAAAATGATGAACAAAATTATCCATGTATTCTTAATCCAACATGAAAAACAGGCTCTGGGTAGATATTAAATGCAACATGATGAAAATCAGAGCCAATTATAATTCATGAATTATGCTTAAGAAAAGGAACAACATACTTCTAACAACTGAACTACATAAATTCTTCAGTACCTGGAAATTTCTCAAAATCACTTACTTTCTTTTCAGTTTTGTCGGTTACTACTTTTTCAGACTTAGAAAAAATATTCACTGATACAATTTACACATCTCAGCAGCAACAGACTTTAAAACACCCGTCCAATAATTTATACTGTTCGGCTTGTATTACTGCATTAAACTTGTTTTTTTGCAAAGATAATAAATCCTTCAAATGCAACCCTCTTCTCCCTCACAAATAGTCACCATACAACTAAAGAAGCTATTTTCCAGGCAATTGATTTGGTCACTGTCCTCCAGAAGCTTCCTCAACTATTCAAAATCCTAACATGTCCTTAGCCATCTTACTCCATTGTTAGAAAAAGTAAATGTAAGTCACAACTTTTTAGAAGAACAACCATAGCGTTGACGTCTTATAACTAATATCTAACCTGATGCTTCAATACCATATGGTTTACCTTACACTTAAGTTTTTGTTGCTCATATAGTTTTCTTAGAAGCCACACAAGTTCAAGAAACATTCTAGAAAATTTACGATTTGAATTTTTAAAAAAAAATAAAAAATTCTTCAATAACTACAATAATGTGTTTTTAGTTGTTTTAGTATCCAATTTCGAAAACCCCTGAGCCGTCACTTCCATCAATATTTCCCAAGCCCATAAAACACATTTAGATTCATAAAATTCTAAACCTAACATGTAATTTGCAGCAAAATAAATTGACAGTGACCAAGCTGATATCAGTAAGCTGGAGATGTTAACCGCATGTCCAGTTATGGTAAAGGAAATAATCAATGACTTAAAACTATTTGGAATTGTTTAGGAAGCAGTGCAAGAGAGTGGCTTGCATATTGAGCATTCAAGGTTAATAAAACTTGCTTAATCATAGTGACCACCGACCAATCCAAGTGAGACCTTCCTTGTTGAGGAGTCATAGAAAGTTAATACGTTTTCCAAAATGGAAACCAATTATTGCTTGAGTAATATTCCCATAGTTGGATACAATATCAAAATTTTTCAACCAAATATGACGATGACTATGTTATAAATGAAAGCCATTGCAATGCCCGTCAGCATCCAAAAATAAAATGTGATAGATATATAAACAGAAAATGAAAAACGTTTCATATCCCAATGTCTCATTTAAATTACTCATCTTGCGCCCAACAGACTTGCATTCACACTCAAATAATATAATAGAAGCTCCATGAAATTCCAAATTCATCTTTCTCGTAAAAAAATCATCAAGAATAAGGAAAACTAGCTTGCAACTTAATCAAGTTTCGTTCTTTAGAAAGTCACTTCCAATAAGGATCTACAATGTTCATTTCCTCCGGACTCCTCAAGCTAGAATACCATCACAACCGAAGAAACAATACTTTTCTTAACAATTCAGGTACTCAGAATGAAATAAAAAAATTGTCAATCAAATAATTAGCACGTAATCTAGGGTTTTAGCCATGAACATAAAACAACGAATCAGATAACGAAAAGTTAAAAGCGCAGACAAACTCCAATAATGCTTTATCTAAATTGAAGAATAAAAGCACATAATCGGATAACTTACGACAATCAGTTTGAAGAGGTTGGCCTCTTTAGGAGGAAGAGAAGCCCCCATTCTGCTGAACACGCGACAAGTTACAGAGACGTAGTGAAGAAGAAGAAGAAGATGAAGGAGATAGTGATTGAAAGCGGAGGTTGAGAGCAGTCAAGGAAGGGCTATGGAGGAGACGCAGTAAAGAGAGAGAGAGAGAGAGAGAGAGAGAGAGAGTGAAATAGGAAGAAGGAGAGTGTGAAGGAAGGGTGGCGTTTATCTACTGCAACCCTACTGGAAGAAAGAACGCGGAGCAAAGCAAAGTTTACTGTTAACTGGTTTAAGACGACTGTTAAAACTTTTGTAATTAAATCATTCATTTTTTACTTTCTTTTTCCGTAGGGTTAATTTGGTCAAACTACCTTCACTTTTAATATCAATCTCAATTTAGTACCTTAATAATTTTATTTCAATACATCTATATATATATTTAATACGATATGTATACAACACTTTTGTTTTAAATTTAGAGCAAAATTCTTTTATTCACCATATTACCCTTATTAATATTATATTTATATAGAATTTTACTTATCTATTATATTTATTCACCAATCATCCTATGCCTCCCCTTCCATTGATGATTCTATCTCATATCTCTTGGCGTCGTGGTATCTCCAATGTTTGATGCATTCGTTGGAAGATTATCTGATGGTCCGCTCGTGCTGTCCAGAGTCTCTCTGCCTGTCCAGCGGCAAGGGTCAAATTGACCTTAGGCTTAATGCCCCAACGAGAGGAATTTCGACTTAAAATAAAACCTTATTCTCTCTGCTACAACGAACGAACTAAAGACCATCGACGTGTTCGTCTTCCAAAAGCTACCATATCCCTCGGACTGAGCGAACTAAGGCCTGGTTAGAAGGAAGAGAACCGTCGATTAGTCTCATGTACTCGGAATTACTTCGTATACTTTAGATTTCTAAAACAGGCTCTGCTCAATACCTGTCCTGTAAAGTAAAGGCCCTTCGAGGCCTGCCCCCTACCTTTTTCCCTTTAAAGGCATCCGAGGAGGACGTCAACTGGCTAGTGCAATAATTCAGGTTCGACTGAGTTGTTTCGCCCGGAACTCCATCCATCCTGGGAAAGTTTACTAAAACAGTAGTTTCGAGCGCTATAAAATCTTTGTCTTTTGTTCCAAGTGGGTATCTTTGTCCTCTTCATCATTAGGTTCATTAGGGATGGTCCTGGAGATTAGAAATGTGAAATCGGAATTAATCCCGGGTGAGCGTTCAACAATGTCCTTCCTAGCTTCATACGTTGGAATTGAAATTGAATTCCTTTTCTTTTGTCTGCTTATCGCCCTCACTTACGGGTTTTACTCCATTATTCAAGAAGAGAGAGTGCGTCTTTCCTCTGAAATTGTCGTTTTTCCTAAGAAGCTCATCAGGATAGCAACCTGGCCCACGCGGGTGCCTATTGGGCGCCCCCTTTTGGGGAAGCTCCCTCCCTTCCAATTCCGTTTTTCGGCCCAGGTTCTTCTTAGGTCTGGGGCGGCCAGTACAGATACCTCCAAGCTGGCACTGGAGAAAACCTATCGTGGTTTTCCTAACATGACTTGAACAGGTAGGAGAAGAGAATATTTATACGGGAAAGGACACTTTATCTCTTATGTTAATCTTCATTACAATATTAGTTTTTCAAGCATAATATTTATAGCGATAAAATTAATAATTTTTACAATTTGCAAGTCGTGCACAATGACTTTTTTTTGATTTGTATAGTTACAAATACAGATAAAAATAAATTTTATATATCATAAGTATTTAATATATCCAACGTAAATTGTATATTTTCAAATCAATTGAACTTTGCGGTTTATTATTTTTCGTCCGCAAACTAATCATCTTTTCTTCCGTAAATATATGATGAATTCAATAAGTGATTTTTAATCATATATTGGGTAGTAATTAAGTTTTATAATTTTAATTATATGAGTACAAGATTAAATAAATATGATAACTAATAAGGATATTATAATGATTACAATATATTTGTGATGTAACTTAAGTAAGAACCTTAAATATACTGCTTGTCGTCAATTAATGCTAGTTATATGTGTATGCACAGGGACGGAACCAGGGGACGGCTCAGGTAAGACTCGATCCCCTCCGGAAATTTTTGAAAACTTTAGAATTTTTATATATTTTACCTTCAAGTCCTTCTAATTTTTTTTTCAATACAACCCCAAATTTTGCTATTTTATTTATAAATTTGGAATTGTTTGAATAGTTTTGTACTTAGAATGCATCTATAAAATAGACGAAATTTTAGCAAAATTTTTATTTTTCTTCAGCCCTCCCAACCTTTTTGTCATAATTCCGTCACTGTGTAAGCATTAAGTTTAGTGAGAGAAATTCTTCATTCTAACAATATTATTTTAATTTTTTTTATATAAACTCTAATGGTTGTGTTTATTTATCATATATTATTAAATTTTCAAGAGTTGTTAATATAAATAGATAATTGACACATTTTTTTTTACCAATTATGAGATTATATTGACACCCTTGCATTTTGAGGTCTTGATTAAAAAGCACATTCAATTTCAGGGACCAAATTGAAATTAACCCTTTTATTTATTCTGGAGAAAACAGAGAATTAAAAATCTCTCCCTAACATTTCATCTATTTACTGAATGAGACCATGTATTTATCTGTTCTTTCATAGCAACCCCCAAACGATACAACGGCGAAAGACGGCGGCCGTTAAGTTATCAAGAAAAACTGTCACGGAGAGGGCATATCCGACAAATAACATTTTCTCGTCATTAATTAATCCACTTGCAGCTTGTTCATATCCCGCTCAAGTCCTCATTTCGAAAATCTTTCTCACACACTCGCACACGTAGCAAACGTGAAAACTTTTTGTTTATTAGGGTTCAAATTTCAGGAGATCAGATGATATGGAGATGGTAAGCGAGCCTCTAATGTCCGATTCAATTGACCCCCTTCGTGCGTTATCTGGAATTTCTCTGTTTCCTCGAACAATTAGGGCTTCTACTGATGTTTTACCTTCTGGCACCAATGACCTGGATTCGGTTCACGATTTCATGAAATCTCTGGTAATTGCTCATTACAACTTTGAGTTATGAATGCCGTAGCTTTGTTTCGTTTATATTTGACGCGACACAGTAATAAAGTACAGGTTATATGTTTGTTTTGAGATAGGGTGAGCAAAAGAAAGTACTGAGGTGCAGATGACTACTTTATTCATTAGTTTATATGTTAACACTTCATTTTTCATCTTGATGCAAATTTTTGTGTTTAGTTGGGTTATGTGAAGCTAACTTAACTCACTAACTTATTTCTGTCTGCCATTGGTGCTTACTCAAAGACAATGAACAGTCCTGAAAGAGTTATGGACGAGGCAAAAGCAATTGTTGATGCGGGTTCGGAGCTTTTGAACTCCCAGTTTGTAAAATTTACAGAATCCATAGGAATTGCTAAAGATGTTGCTCCAGAAGGCAAGGAAAAACCCCAAGAAAGAAGGCCTGGTCTTGGTCGCAAGCGGGCTCGATTCTCCCTTAAGCCAAATACCAGGTACTCTCTCAAGTTATCATTTTAATCGTCATTACAGATGGATGGATGATCATCAGATTCCATTTTGTAATTTGTTACTTGATGTATCTTAACAGTCAGCCTCCCGTGACTTTGGCCCCAAGTCTGGACATTGATCAGCTACAAGACCCTGAGGAGTTCTTCTCTGCTTATGAAAAACTTGAAAGTAAAATCATATTTTTTCTTTCACTTTAAAGTAATTTTAGTTTTTTTTTTCATATTTTGAAAATAATTGTTTTTGGAGTTTCTTTTTTATAATTTTCTTAGTTGAATGCGTCTGACTTATTTTTGTTATATTTTCTTTACTGCTTTTGTTTTCTTTTTTGTCAATGATACTGGTTCACAGATGCTAAAAGAGAAATAGAGAAACAAAGGGGTAGCACTGTATCTGATTTAAACGAGTATAAAACATCCACCACTGCACGGCAACGTCGACCAGGGATTTTGGGGTATATGTACTGATCTCATCATGTGTTTGATTTATTGCTTATGTAAGTTTGATGTGATACTAAGATTTCCTGTTCTCTTCCAGGAAATCAGCCAGTTATAAACATCGGTATTCGTCTGTGCTTTTAGAAAGTGATGACATGCCTACATCCTCTCAAGAAGCAGTACAGCAGTTTGTACCTGATGGCCCTGGTCATGAATCACAAGGAGAGACAAATGTCGGTGATGTTGAAACAGAGGAGATAGATTTGGTTGGTGAGTGAGCTTTTGATTTAGAATGTTCTTTTGTACCAATCTTAGTTTACTCTTTATGTACTACAATATTTAGGGTTTATGTTTGGTTCAAGTGGCAGTTTATAAGGGATCTGCATATCTTCTTTCCATGACTGATAAAGTTAAATTATCAAGCGCAGGATCAATAACTGCTTCAGAGAAAGGGGTTAATAAGATCTTGGACGAATTACTCTCCAAAGATGGCGAAAGATTTAGATGACGACAGAGCACTATCTCTTTTGCAGGAGAGACTTCAGATCAAACCTATTGATCTGGGCAATTTATCCATTCCTGAATTTCAAGGCTTTGGGAGGACTGATTTCAAGGCATTGGGGGAAAGGTTGCCTAAGGCCAGGAAGTCAGTCCCAAACATGTCTGATCTGATCAAACGATCGAATAGAGAAACACCCAAAAAATGTAAGGAGGCTGAAGAAAATCCCAGGAATCCTATAGCCTCACCAACCCCACCACGAAGTCCATTTGCTTCATTATCTTTGTTGAAAATGCGCACTTTGCAATCAAATCAATTAAGGGATCCATTCTCACCTCTTAATATTGATATGTTAGAGCATAGAGATCCGTTTTCTCTTGAAAACATTGACAATCAATCTGATCAGGTTGATATGCTCAAAGAGTTGAGCATGTCCGACAGGTCAAGATCAGAAATGGAAGCTGAGACTAGTAAATCTTCGGGTTCTGAAATGGACATCCATACCATGGAATCAAGAGGTTCAGAGAGTTTGCTTCATGATTCTGTGGATAGGAGCTTGGAGGGTCAAGTTAGCAATACAAATACTAGGCCGGATGGATGTAAAATGGACTTGCAGGATAATTTAAGTAGTGGTGAAATACACAGGGAGATCATGGACTGCCATATTGGTGTGGGCACAGCGTCTAGTGATTTGAGAAATGGCCCGGTCAAGATGGCAGAGGATGTAAGTTCCCTTCTGGATATCAGATTAGCACAATGTTGTGAAGTTGCGGGAATCATCATAATACTTGTTTCTGCTGCAATTGCAGATTGGAGGTACACCAAAAGTTGCACTATCGCCTGAAGAAACACATTTGGATGTTAACAAGTCAGCGAACTCTGGTGGCAGTTTGGATGTTCAAATGTACAAATCTAGTCAGGTAAGAGAGATTTGGCTTGCTCTTTCATGACATCATCTCTATATATCTCTGAGAGCCTCAGAGTAATTTCTGTTTCACTCTTGCAATTGCAGGTTGAAGGCATGTCTGTTGAATCAGCAATTCCTGCAGAGCAGGATGTCAACGTTCAGAATTCAACAACTGTAGAAATTTTGAATGAAAATCAGCATGTTTTAGGTATGATTTTCCATCCCCGTTTTCTGCAGGGCTTCACTTATTTTCCTGAGTTTCCAGTTGCTGAGGTGGCGCATAATTGTTAGCAGGTTCTTTACTTGTTATTTTTCTTAGTTTCTGCTAGATGTAAGTCTATGGAGCATTCTTCACACAACTTGAAAATCTTTCCAAATAAGACATGAAACAATGTAAGATGAATCTTGAGATTTGACTTGGGAGTCTAAGCCCTCTGCTCTAGCCTGAGTCTACCTGAGGCTTTTCAGGAGTAAGCAATGTGTTCCATTTTGAGTTTATGCTTTTAACAAATGGACAGAGACTATTCAGCTGTGGCTGATGGTGCAGTTTGTTGTTCTCAGTTTGGGCTGTTGAAAATTGACTCACAAAAATGAACTGACTTTTCTGATGAATGTGAGAGTACAATTAACAACCTGTTTCAGTTCCATTTAGATTTGGCTACGCCGATACTGTATGATGAGAATGAAACTTGAACTTTACTGAGTTTCTCTTATCTGTGACCCTTTATGTCTATAATGCCTTTTACTACTGCTAACTGCTTCGCTGCACCCATCACTTTCCTCTTGAATGGCAAAAAGAAATTAGAATATAACGTTCTGTTCTTTTGTGTTGAGTTTCTTAAGCAAGACTTATCAGCTAGTTATCTGATCCCTTAATTAATTCCCATTTTTGTGGCTCAGTTATAAATTTGAAACCTGTCACACTAAACAGTGTGTAAAAGTTGTGACATTAAGCAATAACACGCTTGTAAATCGTCTACTATTTTTGCTAGAATTCAATGGATGAGTAGTATTTTTGCGAAGAAGTGGAAGACTTTTTGAGTAACTGACTTTAGAACTTATCTAGATTAGGAAGTGGACTGTGATTTGGATCTGCTTTGCTTCTCATCTCTAATAAATTTTGTTCAGTTCTTAATTGAGTTCCTCTTCATTGATTCATTTACTCTTCAGCTAAGCCTATACTTTCTGTTTTAATGTACTTAAAAATGTGTCATTTGCTTCTGTGGTTTTTGCAGATGAGCTAACTGCAACTGTTTGTAAAGAACATTCTGCAGATATACCATCAGGAACAGTAAAAACTAATCCAGCTGAAAGCACTAAGGTCGTCTCTGAAGTTTTTCTTTATCCATCTTTAAAACTCGCAGCTATGTTTGGCGTGTCCAAGTATAGAACTGTGCTGGTTCTTTATGGGTTAAGATTATTGCATTGTGTTATAAAATATATTGTGTCTATACTTGTTTCAAGTGATAAAAAATGCCATAGCTATAGGGGCCTTGGCATGGGTAGGTTGAATTTGGTTCTTGATACCTTCTTGGCAATTCGAGCTATTTTGGACCTGGTTCTATTCTATACTAGGATGCAAATCTAATTCTATGTGATAAGGATTATCTCTAGCACGTAGGAATACCCTTAATGGAAGGTAGGTTCATATTTGTAATGGTAATGTTACTTCTCTTCTAGACTTGCTAATTCTTCTCCTAATGGAGCAATGACACTTGGTCATTTTGGTTTAAGTTTTCCAATACTTTTCTTTCCCCTTCTCTGGCTCGAGTGACTTTGGGAGTTTGAACCTAGAAATTTGGTCAATGAACATAACTTAATACAATCAAATAACTGTACAAAGTTTGGAGTTGATGTTTTGAGAGTGGAAGAGCATGGCTACCTGTTCATTCTTATTGCATGCCCTTTGATCTAATGATTCGAGGTATACCGTGGAACTTCATATGTGCAATAATAGTGCTGTCCATTGCACTGAGTATACTGATTGATTTAATCTGTGTGGTTGAGGGAACAGGCACAGAAGCAGAAGGAACAATGCAACCAAAAAAGGCCTCGACTTGGAATTCGTGAAAGGAAAGCACTCGTACTTAGGCCCAGTCTTGCAGGTTGTTTTCTGCATCAAGCAATAATTGTTTCCTTGGTTATCATTTTTTTTTAAATTTTATATTGATTCAAAATAAACTGATCCTACAGCGGCTGGTACATCATTTGAATCTGGAGTGAGGAGAAGCAAAAGAATCAGGACGAGACCATTGGAATACTGGAAAGGTGAAAGGTTTCTATACGGACGTATTGACAAGAGTGAGTATCGTATGGAAGATGTTCTATACCTTCTACCTTGAGTGTCTATGGTCGCTCTGAACATTATCTGGACTATTTCTGTCCCTTATTAGTGGGTTCTTTAGTAGTTTGGCATGCCTCCCTTGAGTGGCCAAAGGAAAAATATTCCAGTACCCAAACTATCTGCAAGTAAAGTGGCTTATTTTTAAATGCTCTTGAATGTTAACCCTAAAACTGGAATGTCCTTCTGGACTACATGTGCTAATCTAAAATTCTTATCAAATTCAGATTGCATGATTGACCCCATGTTCTGTTAATTGCAGGCTTGAAGCTAGTTGGGATTAAATATGCCTCTCCATCGAAAGACAATGGAAATCTGACTGTGAAGTCTTACGTCCCAGATGAGTACCAAGAGATTGTGCAACTGGCAGCTCATTACTAAGTGGCCACTTGTGCTTGTGTAAACTTGTTAATCAAGGTAAAGTATCGATCCTCCGTCGATACAAATTGCTGCCTGTCAAACTTGTCTTCTCAATTTATGAACTGGCCTATGAGGTTTCTTATGATGTTCTTATATGAGCTGTTTGAACTTACTTGAAGCTCTTGAGTGGATTTAAAATATCTTTGATAGCTTCATTGTTGAGATGATGTATTTTGCTGCATGTACGCTATCTAAATAAGATGATATGAGTTGACCTTAATTTCTGAAACTCATAATCTACTTGTGCATGGATTCAATCAAATTGCCAAATTGTCCCTTCAATTATTTATTTGGTCAAGTTGTTTTGTTTGTGGGAAACTTCTGCTTTTGTTATAATATTGGATGTCCGCATGATCTATTATGCAGTATTGGCCTTCTTAGTTTGTCAAAGGTACCACCAATGGCAATGGCTGACGTCGTATTCAGATATTTTCAAGTAAAGACATCATTTCCATTGCTTGTCAAGTATACAAGTATATCGCATACGGGCCTCCCCTGACTCAAATATCTTCTATGTCAAATGAGACTTTTTAAATTTGAATCACTTAAAAAGTGATTTAGCACCGTATACTAATATTGTGCAGTCTAATCTTTTTTGAATTAGTCGTAATTTTTACAAGTATATAAGAGTATACCAGAAGAGAGAATTTTATTATAAATTCGCTTCATATCTCTAATAGTAAATTATGAGATTGGCATTAAACTATATCATCATAGACTGACATAATACATGAGTACAGATTTGACAGCATCTTTAACGGAATTGTCATAGAAGAAGAGCTGGCTGGTCACGGAACGTTGATATGATTCGTTATCTTTTCTTTTTTAATTTTTAATAACTTTTTCTTCTCCTTTCGGTAATAGAACAATACAATACAATACCATGTGTTTATTTAAAATCTGACCATATAAAGTTATATATATATATATTTTCCTTTCACCCAATATAATACTTCCTCTTACTAAAATTAAATCAACATTTTTATTTTATATTTGGAATAATTCGCTTATGTAATTTGATTAGGATAACCTTTGATGATGGAATTATAAAAAATCACAAGTTATGAAAAATAAGAACGCATTTTCCACGGCGGCTAATCCTTAAATTAGCCAATTCAAGCTTCTTGTTTTTTTGGCTTCGTGTCTGCCAAATGAATTACGTATCCAACGGCGCTGACCACTTGTGAACCCAACCAATACTTTGTCAACTTTCACTCTTTCATTCTTTTCCGCCATAACTTTCGTCAACAAAAATCTTCCTTAGCTTCTCTACTTTTCCATTCAAGAAAAGAAAATTATTCTCCGGTCATAAACAGGAAGCATGATTGTGTTGCTATAATTAGCATCTTGCATTTAAAAGTTGGAAACTTTTATTTTAAATTTTAAATTGGAGAAAAGAAATATTATATTTCTAAAAAATTTAAAAATTTTACTTTTTCTAAAATAGTGTCCAAATGAAATATAAAAGTAAGGTGGAGATATTTAAGGAATGAATACTTTTTCATCAGACTGTCCTTTGTTGTTTTATAGATTTTCTTATATACTTATTTATAATTTTTTTTTAATTTAAAGATAAAAAAATGATTGTATAAATTATTGATATAATGTGAACAAAATTTACTTGCTCGTCTCCATTCATTCTTGTCAATTCGAGTTAACCATAAAAGAAAGTATGAGTGGAGATAAAAAAATATGTAATTAGTTAATTATGGAAAAATCTTTAATGAACGGTAATATGGATGTTGACGGTTAAAAAAATAGTATTGAAGAAACCGATAAAAAAATAATAAAATAAGAGATGAGTATATGATTTGAGGATTTATAATTATTTTACTAATTAATATCTCCGTAATTTATTGTAATGTATGGGAGGGACAAAGATGCCACTGTTGAATTTGACATATTATTCATTATTATTATTATTATTGAATGGCTGAATGAAATTGACTGAATTAATATTATATATAAATTCCATGTATTTGTTGTATGCTGATGGCTGATTAAGAAATCAACAAGACAATGATAATGACATATATGCATGTATGCCTTTAAAATAATTTTGCGCCTTAATGTTTTATTGATTTATATTTAAATCCAGACTCAAATTTTTTACTTTGAAACTTATTTTATTTTCTTAACTAATTTAATTTAGAATAAAAATTTTATATGTATTTCCTTGGTCCCTTGTTTTCATTCATTTTGTGTGTTTTTTTCTTGAGTCTTTATTAAACTGTCCGTTGCCCAGATGAAATATGTAAATTATGGTGACTCAACGGCTCTGCAGACTAGAGGTAGTGCGTAGATAAAGGGTGAAAGGACATTTTCCTTTTGTCAAATTGAGCAAAGACAAAATGAATTATTCACACTCACACTAAGCCATAAGCCATAGGCATGTGAGAGAGATGAGTATGATTGGAGTGGACTACAAAATTTACATGTGAATGATCTACGATACAACTCTCTCCTCCTCTTATCTAATGAAGACAAAACCACGTTTTCGCTCGCATTGGCGCAGCTCAGTTGGTTCTGGAGTTGCAGAGTTGGTCCAAGAGTCAATGTTCGAATCCTGCAGCAGCAGTGTGGGAATTTCAATCTCTCCAATGTGGAAGGTGGTTCCTTGCGCGCATCAGGTCCTGGCCTCCAGTCTGCAGGACCGCTGAGTCACCATGATTTACATCCTCCACCTGGACGTCGGACAGTCTAGTGGGAGCCTTGAGGGCGAGGGATTCACCTTTATTGTTCCAAGACAAAACCACTTTATCAATCACTTTCCTTAAATCAATTTTAGGAAACAAATTATTACACATACAGCCAACCATGGAATCAAAAGGGAAACCATGGGCAGCTTCATCACTCATTTTCTAAGCAGTTTTTTTTTTAAATGATAAATTTTCAATCTTGTATTGTAATTGATCTTGTACGACAAAAAAGAAAAGACTGGAAAGTGCCCTCTTAGGTAAAAGGTTCACGCACTCTGTGTAGGTTACATAAGTCTTATGGTCTGATAGTGTCACCGATACAGAGTCTTATGACCATGCACAGGCTGACTACTATGCACTGTGTATCCACAGTAGCAACAAGAAAAACTAAGACGAGATAGGTACTCCACGATGAGTCGGTACAATCACACGGATCAGGATTAAGCACTGGCGGGATAGGATCCCAATCAGCACCTAACACTAAACCTATGTAATCATAACCGACATCTTGAACAATGTTGTGGACACGCTAAATTAGCCCCCATCGAGTAAGATTAAGATCTTCCCGACGAATGAACCAATGGGTTTCCACAACTGGGACTTGCAAGATCTCATCTGAAGGATCCATAAGGATATAACAGTACCACTTAAGGTGATTTAACTAACTCATAGATCTTTTATGAATTAGTTGATGAATTTAAAAAAAGAAAAGAGAAAAATTAATGACAGATGATGCTTGCAATTGTCTTCTAATATACTTGTAAAAGAAAATTTAATAAGTGTATAATTTAAAATTTGTAAATATATTTTATTTAAATTGACTTCTTTTTATATACATTCTTATTAATTTGTTTTTGAAAGTGAAAGTCCCGTAGTCGATGGTGTCATCACATGCACTTTGCTCCTTGTAGACTTGTTTTGATTGTATGGGCAGCCATAGCCAAAGCTGGAAATGCCCGCCATAATTTAATTTAATATTAACGTTGCTTCATTTTGAATAGAAAGATCCTTAACTTGCGTCCCCGTGTTTCAGGGGCTTTGAAAATTTGAATATGGCACGTACTCTTTTTAAAAAAAAAAAAAAAAAATTTGTCTCACTCGATATTCCTAATAAACACAAATTAAGTAAATTAATTAGACTAATAATTTTTTCGATTTTTTATTATATAATTCTTTAATATTAAATAAATTTAATTTTTTATCTTCAACTATAAATGTGAATAGTAGAATGATGTGTGTTTTATTAATATTTATCGGCAAATAAAGATTTTTAGTAAGAGGTAGAATGATGAGAGGCGTAAAACAAAAATTATTCATAAAAAAGAAGAGACTATAATTTGAGACGAATGAAAAGACAAGTGAGACTAAATGCGTGGAACGGAAGAAGTATTGTAAAAGATTTGAATAAACTGAACTTAAATAGTTCTTTTCTGACTAAATTATATATATATATATATACATACATTTTTTGTTTAGAGTTTGAATGTCGAGAATACTATTTTATTTTTTTAATTCTTTATAAATACAACGGATTCGATATGTGCATTAGTAATAAAAGTTATATATCAGAGAGTGTATAGAAATTATATAAAATAACTCTAAATGTTATAAATACTATTGAAATGTGATGAGAGGTAGTTTTTTTTCTTTGCAAAATTTCCAAATTAATAAATTTGGAGATGTTAACATTTAACCATAAATTTTTATATAATCTACAAAGCAACAAAAATGTCATGAAATCAGCAATTTTATATATTTCTGATCTCAAGTCTGTCTGCAAAATTAATATATTTACAGCCACCAGATTATCTCCATCTGTCCCTCCTTTGCACCTTGGCTCTATCTTCTACACAATACATAGTTTTTTCCAAAGATTTTGACGGAAGAAAAATACGAAATTAATATATATATATATTTGAGGCATCGATTCTGTCTTAAAAAAATAGGTATTCATCTATTTCTTAATTTATTAATTATTTAAAGAAAAATAATAATAGTGTATTAGATTCGTCCCATGTTAGATTCAATAATTTCAATGCTAAATTGAATAATCTTGAATGGCTGGCGGTCATGGGATTGGATGGACGGATAAAAAGGAAGATTGAATATTAGTAGTATAGAAAATAAGACTAAGAATGCCCGCATCGGCGTAGCTCAGTTGGTTTTGAGGCTGCAGAGTTGTCTCAATAGCCAATGTTCGAATCCTGGCAACGATAGTGTGAGAATTTCAATCTCTTTAATGTGGGGGTGGTTCCTTGTGTCCACCAGGTCATGGCCTCCAGTACCCTGAGGGCAAGGGATTTCGCCTTCAAATCCTAAGAAAATAAGACCAAGAAAAAAATGCATCACAAATTAAATGCTTTTCATCAAGTGATTCAACACTTTCCCCCACAAATAACTCTCTCTCTCTCTCTCTCTCTCTCTCTCTCTCTCTCTCTCTCTCACTATTCAAATCGAGACTTAATAGGATTGAAAGAAAAGGAGATTTCAAGTTCTCCTTCATTCAAGCCCTATTCCTCGACGACTAGGTCTGTTTAAGTCGAAAAAAAATAATTTATAAATCTATTCCGGAAAAATGGAATACATATATATAGTTTTTCTTTTCAAGGGTTTATCGAGCGTGACTTTGATACCATATTAAAATTTAGATTTGGATGTAACTCATTCCAAAAGATATTTCGAGAGGAGGAAGATTCTCCAAATTTAAAGGTTCATTATTTTTTTAATTAGCCGATGTGAAATTCTCAATAATAATATTTGGGCGATTTTAAGATAAATGCGATAAATGCAAATAAGGAAAACCATGCAAGTTTCTAGATTTCGTCGAGTTTATAAATTTTAACATTATTTGTGACATTTTCTGTAATATTTTATTTTATAATATTTATTTTGTTGTTTAAGATTAATTTTCTTTTGGTAAATTTTACTAATAAAACATCATGTTACTATATTAAAAATGTTACAGTAACTGAAGGGTTAAAATTGAAATACAAAAATGCATATCAGTAAACTTCACAAAATAATATTAAAATTTTATTTTATGTACTTAATAATTTAATTATAATTAAACGAATTGAGTATGTTATTTACTTTAAATAATTTTAATTCGAATGACTTAAATGATCTACATTAAATATATTATATTATATTTTCTTTTTTTTGGGGGAAATATTTTATTTTCTATATATAGAGAAAGAAAGAAATACAAGTTTAGCAAAAAAATCTTGAAAACATGCCCATTTGCGTCCAAACAATGGATGAGCATTGAACGTGCCGTTTGCGTCCGACCACAGACACACGCCACCGGATAATATCCCCAGACATAAAAAAAACAAAACAAAAATACCGTCAGCTTATGAAGAATACAATCAAACAGGTGGATTTTCTGTTTAACTGAACAATTAAATAATTGTATTGTTTTTTAATTAGTTTATTTGCTTGGTCAAATCAGAACATATAAAAAAAAACTGATTTATTTAATGTAAAATACCGTTTAATTGCAAAAACAACGGCAAACAGATCACAATTAATTCCTCATTAATAACGCAAGTATTATTCAAAAGATAAGGAGTTTAGTTTTAGATATACATCTTGTCAATTAATTGTATATTATTGGTTAGATTTTTATTTTCTAAACTTAATTAACGGTTGCATCCCTTCCAAAAAAAAAAAAAAAAAAGTGCAAGTGCCATCAATTTCTTAAGTTTAATTATTACTTATTATTATTATTAATTTTTGTGTATTTTTTATTGTCACAGTATTTACAAAAATAATATTTATACGTAAATAGTTAAAAGGTATTATAAAAGTTTCTTTATTTTATAGTAATTATATAATTTAAATCAATTATGCGTTGTTTTTCTCAAAAATGAAAAAAATAGATTAGTAAAAGTGAATATTATTTATTACTATATTTTGTTATATGCATCATTTATTTTCTTGGATTTTTTTCTTTTGCTGAATATATATCGGTTAGGATTATTCTTATCTATAAGTTGCGGTTTTTTTTTTTTTTTTGTTTTCTTTTACAACCTTATCTATAAGTTTTTAATGATTGATATAATTCATAATCAGACTTATTTAGGGTCCCCCTCGTTGTAGAAAAAGACCAATATGTCCCTTCCTTTTTGGGGTTTTTACAGTGATCGCATTCCCATCATTCATCATACAGAGACTATAGAAAAGCAGTCTATATAAAGGGTAAAAGACAATAAACAAGTGAATATCTAATCTAAAGAGAGAGTCTCTCCCTTCCTCATCTCAACTCAACCTTCTAGAACATCTTCTTTCTTCACTAACACCATAGCTCTCTCTCTCTCTCTCTCTCTCTGTCACGCACTCTATAATTATCCAAATCTGGTCCCCTTTGTATACCCCCTTTTGTTTTCCTTTATAAATACACAATCAATTTCTTACATTCAGATCATGGAGCTTTTTCCGGACCTTCCTGATGATATTGGAATTGAATGCTTAATACGCGTTCCTTACTATAATCTCTCCTCTGTTTCGTCTGTTAATAAAAGGTGGAAGAAAGAGATCGAGCTTCCGGAGTTTTGGCGGCGGAGGAAGGCGGCGGGATTCACTAGAAAACTCGTCGTTATGGCTCAAGCTCGGGTTGACCCGACCCGAATTACAGGAGGTACCAAGTATTCAGAGACTCCTGTGTATCGGTTAACGATTTGTGAACCGGATACGGGTTATTGGGCCGAATTGCCTCCGGTACCGGGCTATTCCGATGGTTTGCCGATGTTTTGCCAGCTCGCTGGGGTTGGAACCAACTTGGTGGTTATGGGCGGGTGGAAACCGTCAACTTGGGAGGTTTCGAATGAGGTGTTTGTTTACAATTTCGTTTCTGCCAAGTGGCGACGTGGGTCCGACATGCCAGGTTGCCGAAGATCGTTTTTCGCTTGTGCAGCCGATACAGATCGGACGGTGTACGTTGCTGGTGGCCACGACATGGATAAGAATGCCTTGACATCTGCAATGGCGTACAACGTGGCAAGTGATGAGTGGGTGGCGTTACCTGACATGGCAACGGAGCGTGACGAGTGCAAAGGAGTTTTCCACGGCGGCAAGTTCCATGTCGTTGGAGGATACATAACGGATATGCAAGGAAGATTTGGCACTAGTGCTGAATCATTCGATTTATCCACGTGGAAATGGGACCCTGTTGATGAAGACTTTTTGGAGGACGCCACGTGTCCGAGGACTTGCGTCGACGCTGAGGATGGAAGAATGTACATGTGTCGACGGGCTGACTTGGCAGCAGTAACGCCGGAAGGTAATTCCCAGTGGCAAACGGTGGCTGAGCTTCCGTCTGATGTGAGAAACATAGGCTGTGTAATGGGGTGGCAAGGGAAGGTGTTTGTTGCTGGCTGCCCTGGCCTTAACGAGCTCTACAGAGTTTACATTTGGGATTCACGGAGTAACACGTGGACAAAAGTTGAGGCTCCAGAGAATTTTTCCGGCCATATTCAGGCGGCCTGTTGCCTGGAGATGTAATATTAGCCTTTAAATAGTTTTGAGAGATAACTTATCTTTTGAATGTAAATGTAGAGTAGTGAAAGTAGCGCCAAACTTTTTGAATGATGCCTTCTCCTCTAATACATACTAATACACTTTTTCAGCTATATTCTTTTTATAGTAAATTTACTAATAAACTAAAATCCTTTAGTGAATTTAAATCCAAAAATATAAACCACTCTCACATAATGGTTTTTCATTCAATTGAAAAAGAAAACAACTGCTATTCCCTAGACCATATACTGGGGAGGAATGGAGGGGTGATTTAAGTAACCTCTCTAAAACCAATCCTCTAATTTTTGTTCTTCATAATGAATGAAGAACTAGTCTATAGCATGTGCTATTTTATTCTCATGCAGTTGTAAAGGACCTCTCCAAATTTCTTGTACATGTCCTTCTTCAAGAACATTTTCTCCACTTTCTTTCTTCCTTCAGTCCCCATTTGTTGTCTTGCTGATGGGTTTTCAAGCAAATACTTGAGATGTTTTGCCAGAACTTCAGCTCCGGGACGCCCCAGGGGATGGAGAAGACCAGTTACATTGTGTTCAACTATCTCCTTTGTGCCCCCGGCATCAGTTCCCAGCACCTTTTAACAGAAAAAAGTGTTAGAAAGCCAAAGGGGAGTTTAGAATTTTCAAGAAGCAATTCATCCTATTCCAATGGTTAGATGTCTATTCTACTTATTCATCTTTTTGTCCATAGAATTTTTTTGAAAAGGAAAAAGTAAAAGACACAAGTCCAAGAAACAAAATATGTTGCATCTAGGGATTGAAGATCTATTTTTAAATTGTTTGAGCAGTAATAGATATGATCATTAATCTAAAGAGATAATGCTGCTATTACGAAAGAAGAGTTCAAGTCTTCATACCGGGAGACCAAATGCCATTGCTTCAATTGTCACTCTTCCGAAAGTTTCTCCCATTCCCTGCATAGTTTTTTGGTTAAAATCATAAGCACAAAACCATAATAATGGTACAACAATCAAGTTAAATAATTTCTATTATCCCCGGAAGTCATGCACTCTTGGTCCAAAGAGAAACATTTCTCATTAGTCATGCCCAATTCTTAGAGCTATTTTGGACCTACTTCCTGACCAACACCATCAAGACTCAGTTATTTTGTTACACTAAATTCTGATGGCCAAGACTTCAACCTGCACCTATTAACTCCCCTCAAATTATCAAATATATAACTGTTACTCTTATTTTACTTGGAATAAAGGCAGAAACTCCTCCAAGAACAAAGGTGTGATCAATTTCAATACCTGAGATTTCGTTGGAACATAACAAAGCTAGAAATTGTTCAAGATTTGATTGTCATTTAATAAATCTCAAGCACTTCCCATTAAATTGCAGTGATGTAGCATTCTACAAAGCTATTGACTGGGAAATGCTAAAAGGTTTACTTGCACTTCAAAAGAGTCAGAAAGTGGTGTGTGAATGTACAAAATTGAAGCAAGTTGAACTTATTTACTTGAGCATAGTATGATAGTTCATTTAAGATATAGAATCAAAT
This sequence comes from Catharanthus roseus, assembly GCA_028651295.1. Taxonomy (NCBI): domain Eukaryota; kingdom Viridiplantae; phylum Streptophyta; class Magnoliopsida; order Gentianales; family Apocynaceae; genus Catharanthus; species Catharanthus roseus. Next base: position 585,098 of record JAPQWS010000144.1, read on the forward strand.
ACAGAACTAGAAGAAAAGCATTTGATGAGTTGTACCTGTGCATTCATAACATATGCATCTGCTGCAGCATAAAGAGAGGCAACACGTGTTGTTGCAGGAGTCCATAACACTGAGTGAGACAAGTTTGAGTGCTGAGATAAGAACTCTAGAAGTGATTTGACATATGGCACTTTATTGCTCTTAGATCCTACCGAACCAATAAGAATCTTAAGTTTCTGTTTAAGTTTTCCTTTACTTGTAGACAACTGCTTCTGTATGATGCCATTAGATGCCTTGGTACGACGTAAAGGAAGGTTTATCCTTCTGTGTTTAAAAGATTTTGTCAAAGAATTATTCTGAGGAAATCCCTGTTCAATCATTATCCGTGCCGATTCAAGAAGCAAAAATTGACCTTTTCCAGGATTAATACTGCTTAAAGACACAGCAAGCATATCTTCATCTGTCAATCCCATTTCTCTCCTAACTAAACTTCTGAGTAATTGCCTCTTTTCCAGCATCTTCTCTTTACTAAATGCTGGAGTATTAAGTGAGCAACGGATACCAGCCACAAAAGCCAGTTCATCATTAACAGAGAGTGGTATCAGTGCAGGCTCAGATTTTAATCTAATTTTTTCTTCCTCACACCAGGCTAGCCACTGTTTGGACTGTGGCTCTGAAAGAAAAATGATCTTTTTCACTAGAGTGAGGGCAAGTTTTGCACGGTCAAAGTACTCCCGCCGATTTTCCATGATCCACCAAGCAATTTGACTGGCACCAAGCACAGTATGTTCTCTGTATTTTTCTGAACCACCATAACCCCCCCATCAGTGATTTTAACATCAGGACTTCAAGCAATGAAGAAATATTCTAAACCAAAATAAGCAGACAGATCACCCATCCATATAAATCAGAAGAAATACTCCAGGACAGTGTTAATAGAAATATCAAACTGTAAATCTATTACTCCCGATCATGATAATTTAATATCAAATTGACTCTAAAAGTAAACATTCAACTAGCCAGAAAAGAAAAAAAAAGGAAGAAACTACTTACCAATCCATGATGCACACACTGCTGATCCTGCAATGATCAGATCTGATTTCATGGCAGTTTTGAAGCTGAGATCCAACTTGTCCTCCAGAACTTTGATTTTCCTTCTAGAAAGCTCTTGCATCAATCCACCCTTTCTGCTAAGAACAACAACGGAAACAGTGGCCCCGCAGCTCAAAAGTTCTGTTGCTAACTCCATCATTGCAAGTGGAGCTCCAGTCATTGAAAGCTCATGGAATATAAGCACAAATTTTCTAGACCAAACCAGTCGTGCAAATTGACCCGTCCTGTCACAAGTTCCTGTCCGCCTCTCAGGACTCCATTCCAGAATTTTGTCCTCTAATGTGCCAAAGGGACCAACTAGCAGGCCATAAGTACTATTTTGTGAAGGAATTTCCTCAGCTGATGCATCAGCTTGAGTATTCTGAAGTTCTACCATTTCTTTTCTCGTGGAACGGGACTTCCTGCGGGAGCCACGTGCAGCTTTCTTTCTGCTCTTCTTAGAAGAAGCACTAAGCTGCTTTGGATCACTGCTCCCCCTTTTGGCTAAAATCATATCCACACGCTTTGAATCAGACTGGCGTGTGTCTACATGATTATTAACTGCTAAAGAATCCTCATTTGCAGTCAATTCCCGTCTATCCTTCTGCTGGAGTTCAGTTTTTTCACCACTCTCTTGGCTCTCATTACTACCAAAGATCCCTTCCTTGTTGTCCCCATGAGCCCACCTTGATTGTATGTAAAATCCACCATAAGTCCAAAGTGTGATCAAAAGCAACCAAAGCACTATCCTGTTGCCTCCAAAGCAGTAAAAACGAATTCCACTACTCCGACCTTCTCTCCGTGGAGTACGGCCAGAATTGATTCTCCTAAATGAAGGGGAGCCCCTCGGTGTCGATTTTCCTGATAATGTGGACTTCAAGGCTCCATTGGTCCTCAGGGATGATGGTCTCACCAAATTGATTTCATCCATTACTTAAAAATCAAGAATATTATTTCACAATCAATCATTCCTTGTGCAACTTCATTCATACATAATTAATCCAATGGAAGCTGCAAAATGCCGACAATCCACCATGGAAAATCAACACAATTTACACGAAATTCTCAGCAGAAGATTTCTAGAACCGTATATTATTTATTCTTCAATTCTTCAATTTTAAGGGGGAAAAGAAAAACAGGGAATCTCTTAGTTCTCTCCTTCAAATATCTCAAACGGAAAAGGTAAAGTAACCCAAAGCACTTTTAAAACCCCTAGGAAGACGGAACCCGATCCTTGATGCATTATCAGAGAAGCAGGACACGAAACATAACAAGCAGCAGCTCAAAGAAGACGATACCATAAACAAACCGTAAAATTTAAACAGCAGAGTATATGCATACTTTTTTCAGTATTTAATTCAAATAGCACAAATAAACTAGAAAACTATACGGAACAGAATTAAAACCCTAGAGCATACCAAATTGCGAGGTGAGCAACGACTGTTAAGCGTTGAGATTCAATCAGTAAGTACAGTCAAGCAAGCAAACGATCCAGCTGCAAGCTCTTGGCGCGACATACGGAATCATAATCTTCTTTCTACCTCAATTTCCATCTATATATTGCCCAAGCATTGACAACTCCGATTCTCGAAACAAAACAAAATTGAATCGGAAGAAGATCTCAGTACAGAAAAATTGGGTGAATGTGAATGGCGCATGAGATTGAAATACTACTATATCCTCTACTTCTGATTACAGACACATCCTAGAGAGAGAGAGAGAGAGAGAAGAGAGGAGCTGAAAGAGAAATGGAAACGAAGGTAAGAGGAGAGAGGAAACAATCAGCGAATAAATTTGCAGAGTTTTGCTTGTGCTACTCCACCATGGAGACTGGAAAATAAAATATAGCGAGAGAGAGATGGAGGAGTGTCGGGAAGCCAAAGAAGAAAGTTGCACGTGCCAATCACACGTGATATTATACAGTGTTTTAGAGGGAATATATATATAAATTTTATTTTAGGATATATAAAAGTATTTATAAAAAATTTTCACATATATTATTTCATATGTACTTTTTATTTATCATATTATTTATTTTTTGGTGAACTTATTTTTCAAACTAAAATTTTGTAAAAAACGTGATGATGATTAGTACACGAATTCGGAATTTATTAGGAAAGTGATACTTCGTTTGGTTCATTTATACAACATGAAAAATATTCTAAATCGTATTGAGCAATTTTTTGGAGAATTTTTATGGACCAAATATTGCAAAAAATGTGATGATTAGCGCACGAATTTTAGCTTTAAAAGGAAAGTGATATGGTTTATTTATACAACATGAAAAATATTCAGAATCGTTTTGAGCAACATTTTGGAGAACTTTAGCACATGAATTCGAGATTCAATGGGAAAGTGATACTTCATTTGATGTATTTATACAATATGAAAAGTATTCAGAATCGTTTTCAGCACTTTTGCGGAGAACTTTTTTTCAAACCTAAATTTTGTAAAAAACGTGATGATTAGCACAAGAATTCTGACTTTAATGGGAATGTGATACTTTGTTTGATTATTTATACAACATGAAAAATATTCGGTATCGTTTTGAATAATTTTTTGGAGAATTTTTTTTGGACCTAAATTTTATAAAAAATGTGATGATTAGCACACGAATTCGGGCTTTATTAGGAATTTGATATTTCGTTTGGTTTATTTATACAACATGAAAAACATTCAAATTGTTTTGAGCAATTTTTTGGAGAACTATTTTTCTGGCCAAAATTTTGTAAAAAATCGTGATGATTAACACACGAATTCGAGCTTTAATGGGAATGTGATACTTCGTTTGATTTATTTATACAACATAAAAAATATTCAGAATCATTTTGAATAACTTTTTGGGGAACTTTTTTTTGACCTAAATTTTATAAAAAATGTGATGATTAACACACGAATTCGAGCTTTAATGGGGAAGTGATACTTCATATTTTGAATTTATACAACATGAAAAATATTCAAAATTGTTTTGAGCAATTTTTTAGAGCACTTTTTTCGGACCTAAATTTTGTAAAAAACATGATGATTAGCACACGAATTCGGGCCTTAATGGGAATGAAATACTTCGTTTGGTTTATTTATACAACATGAAAAACATTCAGAAACGTTTTAAGCAAGTTTTTTGAATAACTTTTTTCTGGACCTAAATTTTGTAAAAAAACGTGATGCGAATTCGGGCTTTAATAGGAATGTGATAGTTCGTTCTGTGTATTTATAAAACATAAAAAACATTCAGAATCGTTTTGAGCAATTTTTTGGAGAAATTTTTTTCGGACCTAAATTTTGTAAAAAATGTGATAATTAGCACACGAATTTGGGCTTTAATAGGAATGTGATACTTTGTTTTGTGTATTTATACAACATGAAAAACATTCAGAATCGTTTTCAGCATTTTTTGGAAGAACTTTTTTTCGGTGCTAAATTTTGTAAAAAAAGTGATTATTAGCACACGAATTTGGGCTTTAATAGGAGTGTGATACTTCGTTTTGTGTATTCATAAATCATAAATAACATTCAGAATCGTTTTGAGCAATTTTCTGGGGAAATTTTTTTCGGACCTAAATTTTGTAAAAAACGTGATGATTAGCACACGAATTTGGGGTTTAATAGGAATATGATACTTCGTTTTGTGTATTCGTAAAGCATAAAAAAACACTCAAAATCGTTTTGAGCAATTTTTTGGAGAACTTTTTTTCGGACCTAAATTTTGTAAAAAACGTGATCATTAGCACACGAATTCGAGCCTTAATCTGAATGTGATATTTCGTTTTGTGTATTTATACAACATGAAAAACATTCAGAATCGTTTTCAGCACTTTTTTGGAGAACTTTCTTTCGGTCCTAAATTTTTAAAAAAACGTGATGACTAGCACACGAATTTCTACTTTAATAGGAGTGTGATACTTCATTTTGTGTATTTAGAAAGCAAAGTTACATTCAGAATCATTTTGAGCAATTTTTTTGAGAACATTTTTTCGGACCTAAATTTTGTAAAAAACGTGATAAGTAGCACACGAATTTGGGCTTTAATAGGAATGTGATACTTTGTTTTGTGTATTTATACAACATGAAAAACGTTCAGAATCGTTTTCAGCACTTTTTTGGAGAACTTTTTTTCGGTGCAAAATTTTGTAAAAAAAGTGATTATTAGAACACGAATTTGGGCTTTAATAGGAGTGTGATACTTCGTTTTGTGTATTCATAAAGCATAAATAACATTCTGAATCGTTTTGAGGAATTTTCTAAAGAACTTTCTTTCGGACCTAAAATTTGTAAAAAACGTGATGATTAGCACACGAATTTGGGCTTTAATAGGAATGTGATACTTCGTTTTGTGTATTCATAAAGCATAAAAAAACATTCAGAATCGTTTTCAGCAATTTTTTGGAGAACTTTTTTTCTGACCTAAATTTTGTTAAAAACGTGAAGATTTGCACACGAATTCGAGCCTAAATCTGAATGTGATTCTTCGTTTTGTGTATTTATACAACATGAAAAACATTCAGAATCGTTTTCAGCACTTTTTTGGAGAACTTTCTTTCGGTCCTAAATTTTTTAAAAAACGTGATCATTAGCACACGAACTTGGGCTTTAATAGGAATGTGATACTTTGTTTTGTGTATTCATAAAGCATAAAAAAACATTCAGAATCGTTTTGAGCAATTTTTTGGAGAACTTTTTTTCGGACCTAAATTTTGTAAAAAACGTGATGATTAGCACATGAATTTGGGCTTTAATAGTAATGTGATACTTCGTTTTGTGTATTTATACAACATGAAAAACATTCAGAATCGTTTTAAGCAATTTTTTGGAGAACTTTTTTTCGGACCTAAATTTTGTAAAAAACGTGATGATTAGCACACGAATTTCGGCTTTAATAGGAGTGTGATACTTCGTTTTGTGTATTTATAAAGCATAAATAACATTCAGATTCGTTTTGAGCACTTTTTTGGTGAACTTTTTTTCGGACCTAAATTTTGTAAAAAACGTGAAGGTTAGCACACGAATTCGAGCCTTAATCTGAATGTGATTCTTTGTTTTGTGTACTTATACAACATGAAAAACATTCAGAATCGTTTTCAGCACTTTTTTGGAGAACTTTTTTTGGTCCTAAATTTTTTAAAAAACGTGATGATTAGCACACGAATTTGGGCTTTAATACGAGTTTGATACTTCGTTTTGTGTATTTAGAAAGTAAAATAACATTCAGAATCGTTTTGAGCAATTTTTTGGAGAACTTTTTTTCGGACCAAAATTTTGTAAAAAACGTGATCATTAGCACACGAATTTGGGCTTTAATAGGAGTGTGATGCTTAGTTTTGTGTATTCATAAAGCATAAATAACATTCAGAATCGTTTTGAGGAATTTTCTAAAGAACTTTTTTTCAGACCTAAATTTTGTAAAAAACGTGATGATTAGCACACGAATTTGGGCTTTAATAGGAATGTGATACTTCGTTTTGTGTATTGATAAAGTATAAAAAAACATTCAGAATCGTTTTCAGCAATTTTTTGGAGAACTTTTTTTGTAACCAAAATTTTGTAAAAACCGTGAAGATTAGCACACGAATTCGAGCCTAAATCTGAATGTGGTTCTTCATTTTGTGTATTTATACAACATGAAAAACATTTAGAATCGTTTTTAGTACTTTTTTGGAGAACTTTTTTTGGGACCTAAATTTTGTAAAAAACGTGATGATTAGCACACGAATTTGGACTTTAATAGGGATGTGATACTTCGTTTTGTGTATTCATAAAGCATAAATAACAGTAAGAATAGTTTTGAGCAATTTTTTAGAGAACTTTTTTTCGGACCTAAATTTTGTAAAAAACGTGATGATTAGCACACGAATTTCGGCTTTAATAGGGGTGTGATACCTCGTTTTGTGTATTTATAAAGCGTAAATAACATTCAGAATCGTTTTTAGCAATTTTCTAGAGAACTTTTTTTCGGACCTAAATTTTGTAAAAAACGTGAAGATTAGTTCACGAATTCGAGCCTTAATCTGAATGTGATTCTTCGTTTTGTGTATTTATACAATATGAAAAACATTCTGAATCGTTTTTATCACTTTTTTCGAGAACTTTTTTTGGGACCTAAATTTTGTAAAAAACGTGATGATTAGCACACGAATTTGGGCTTTAATAGGAATGTGATACTTCGTTTTGTGTATTTATACAACATGAAAAACATTCAGAATCGTTTTCAGCAATTTTTTGGAGAACTTTTTTCGGACCTAAATTTTGTAAAAAACGTGATGATTAGCACATGAATTTCGGCTTTAATAAGAGTGTGATACTTCCTTTTGTGTATTTATAAAGCATAAATAACATTCAGAATCGTTTTGAGCAATTTTTTGGCGAACTTTTTTTCGGACCTATATTTTGTAAAAAACGTAAAGATTAGCACACGAATTCGAGCCTTAATCTGAATGTGATTCTTCGTTTTGTGTATTTATGCAACATGAAAAACATTAAGAATTGTTTTCAGCACTTTTAGGAGAACTTTCTTTCGGTCCTAAATTTTTTAAAAAACGTGATGATTAACACACAAATTTCGGCGTTAATAGGAGTGTGATACTTCGTTTTGTGTATTCATAAAGCATAAATAACAGTAAGAATAGTTTTGAGCAATTTTTTGGAGAACTTTTTTTCGGACCTAAATTTTGTAAAAAACGTGATGATTAGCACACGAATTTCGGCTTTAATAGGGGTGTGATACTTCGTTTTGTGTATTTATAAAGCATAAATAACATTCAGAATCGTTTTTAGCAATTTTCTGGAGAACTTTTTTTCGGACCTAAATTTTGTAAAAAACGTGAAGATTAGTTCACGAATTCGAGCCTTAATCTGAATGTGATTCTTCGTTTTGTGTATTTATACAATATGAAAAACATTCTGAATCGTTTTTATCACTTTTTTCGAGAACTTTTTTTGGGACCTAAATTTTGTAAAAAACGTGATGATTAGCACACGAATTTGGGCTTTAATAGGAATGTGATACTTCATTTTGTGTATTTATACAACATGAAAAACATTCAGAATCGTTTTTAGCAATTTTTTGGAGAAACTTTTTTTCGGACCTAAATTTTGTAAAAAACGTGATGATTAGCACATAAATTTCGGCTTTAATAAGAGTGTGATACTTCCTTTTGTGTATTTATAAAGCATAAATAACATTCAGAATCGTTTTGAGCAATTTTTTGGCAAACTTTTTTTCGGACCTATATTTTGTAAAAAACGTAAAGTAATGCACACGAATTCGAGCCTTAATCTGAATGTGATTCTTCGTTTTGTGTATTTATACAACATGAAAAACATTCAGAATTGTTTTCAGCACTTTTTGGAGAACTTTCTTTCGGTCCTAAATTTTTTAAAAAACGTGATGATTACCACACAAGTTTCCGCGTTAATAGGAGTGTGATACTTCGTTTTGTGTATTCATAAAGCATAAATAACATTCAGAATCGTTTTGAGCAATTTTTTGGAGAACTTTTTTTCGGACCTAAATTTTGTAAAAAATGTGATCATTATTAGCACACGAATTTCGGCTTTAATAGGAATGTGATACTTCGTTTTGTGTATTCATAAAGCATAAAAAAACATTCAGAATCGTTTTCGGCAATTTTTTGGAGAACTTTATTTCGGACCTAAATTTTGTAAAAAACGTGAAGATTAGCACACGAATTCGAGCCTTAATCTGAATGTGATTCTTCGTTTTGTGTATTTATACAACATGAAAAACATTCAGAATCGTTTTTAGCACTTTTTTGGAGAACTTTTTTTGGGACCTAAATTTTGTAAAAAACATGATGATTAGCACACGAATTTGGGCTTTAATAGGAATGTAATACTTTGTTTTGTGTATTTGTGCAACATGAAAAACGTTCAGAATCGTTTTTAGCAATTTTTTGGAGAACTTTTTTTCGGACCTAAATTTTGTAAAAAACATGATCATTAGGACATGAATTTGGGCTTTAATAGGAATGTGATACTTCGTTTTGTGTATTCATAAAGCATAAAAAAACATTCAGAATCGTTTTCGGCAATTTTTTGGAGAACTTTTTTTCTGGCCAAAATTTTGTAGAAATCGTGAAGATTAGCACACGAATTCGAGCCTAAATCTGAATGTGGTTCTTCGTTTTGTGTATTTATACAACATGAAAAACATTCAGAATCGTTTTTAGCACTTTTTTGGAGAACTTTTTTTGGGACCTAAATTTTGTAAAAAACATGATGATTAGCACACGAATTTGGGCTTTCATAGGAATGTGATACTTTGTTTTGTGTATTTGTGCAACATGAAAAACGTTCAGAATCGTTTTTAGCAATTTTTTGGAGAACTTTTTTTCGGACCTAAATTTTGTAAAAAACGTGATCATTAGGACATTAATTTGGGCTTTAATAGGAATGTGATACTTCATTTTGTGTATTCATAAAGCATAAAAAAACATTCAGAATCGTTTTCGGCAATTTTTTGGAGAACTTTTTTTCTGGCCAAAATTTTGTAAAAATCGTGAAGATTAGCACACAAATTCGAGCCTAAATCTGAATGTGGTTCCTCGTTTTGTGTATTTATACAACATGAAAAACATTCAGAATCGTTTTTAGCACTTTTTTGGAGAACTTTTTTTGGGACCTAAATTTTGTAAAAAACGTGATGATTAGCACAAGAATTTGGACTTTAATAGGAGTGTGATACTTCGTTTTGTGTATTCATAAAGTATAAATAACATTAAGAATCATTTTGAGCAATTTTTTGGAGCACCTTTTTTTCGGACCTAAATTTTGTAAAAAACGTGATGATTAGCACACGAATTTCGGCTTTAATAGGAGTGTGGTGCTTCGTTTTGTGTATTTATAAAGCATAAATAACATCCAGAATCGTTTTGAGCAATTTTCTGGAAAACTTTTTTTCGGTCCTAAATTTTCTAAAAAACGTGATCACTAGCACACGAATTTCGGCTTTAATGGGAGTGTGATACTTCGTTTTGTGTAATAATATAGCATAAATAACATTCAGAATCGTTTTGAGCAATTTTCTGGAAAACTTTTTTGGGACCTAAATTATGTAAAAAAGGTGATGATTAGCACACGAATTTTGGCTTTAATAGGAGCGTGATACTTCGTTTTGCGTGTTCATAAAGCATAAATAACATTCAAAATCGTTTTGAGTAATTTTCTGGAAAACTTTATTTCGAACCTAAATTTTGTAAAAAAGTGATGATTAGCACACGAATTTGGGCTTTAATGGGAGTGTGATACTTCGTTCTGTGTATTCATGTAGCATAAATAACATTAAGAATCGTTTTGAGCAATTTTATGGAGAACTTTTTTTCGGACCTAAATTTTGTAAAAAAGGTGATGATTAGCACACGAATTTTGGCTTTAATAGGAGTGTGATACTTCGTTTTGTGTATTCAGATAGCATAAATAACATGCAGAATCGTTTGGAGCAATTTTCTGGAGAACTTTTTCTGGGACCTAAATTTTGTAAAAAACGTGCTGATTAGCACACGAATTTAGGCTTTAATAGGAGCGTGATACTTCATTTTGTGGATTCATAAGCCATAAATAACATTTAGAATCGTTTTGAGGAATTTTCTAGAAAACTTTTTTTCGGACCTAAATTTTGAAAAAAAGTGATGATTAGCACACGAATTTGGGCTTTAATAGGAGTGTGATACTTTGTTTTGTGTGTTCATAAAGCATAAATAACATTCAGAATCGTTTTGAGCAATTTTCGGGAAAACTTTTTTTCGGACCTAAATTTTGTAAAAAACGTGATGATTAGAACACGAATTTCGGCTTTAATGGGAGCGTGATACATGGTTTTGTGGATTCATAAGGCATAAATAATATTCAAAATCGTTTTGAGCAATTTTCTGGAAAACTTTATTTCGGACCTAAATTTTGTAAAAAACGTGCTGATTAGCACACGAATTTAGGCTTTAATAGGAGCGTGATACTTCGTTTTGTGGATTCATAAGGCATAAATAACATTTAGAATCGTTTTGAAGAATTTTCTGGAGAACTTTTTTACTGACCTAAATTTTGTAAAAAACGTGAAGGTTAGCACACGAATTCATGCCTTAATCTGAATGTGATTCTTCGTTTTGTGTATTTGTACAACATGAAAAACATTCAGAATCGTTTTTAGCACTTTTTTGTAGAAGTTTTTTTCGGACCTAAATTTTGTAAAAAACGTGATGATTAGCACACGAATTTGGGCTTTAATAGGAGTGTCATACTTTGTTTTTTGTATTCATAAGGTATAAATAACATTTAGAATCGCTTTGACCAATTTTCTGGAAAACTTTTTTTCGGACCTAAACTTTGTAAAAAACGTGATGATTAGCACACGAATTTGGGCTTTAATAGGAGCGTGATACATGGTTTTGTGGATTCATAAGGCATAAATAACATTTAGAATCGTTTTGATCAATTTTCTGGAAAACTTTTTTTGGGACCTAAATTTTGCAAAAAAACTGATGATTAGCACACGAATTTGGGCTTTAATAGGAGCATGATACTTCGATTTGTGTGTTCATAAAGCATAAATAATATTCAGAATCGTTTTGAGCAATTTTCTGGAAAACTTTATTTCGGACCTAAATTTTGTAAAAAACGTGATGATTACACACGAATTTGGGCTTTAATGGGAGTGTGATACTTCGTTTTGTGTATTCATATAGCATAAATAACATTCAGAATCGTTTTGAGCAATTTTCGGGAGAACTTTTTTTTCGTACCTAAATTTTGTAAAAAACGTGATGATTAGCGCACGAATTTGGGCTTTAATAGGACTGTGATACTTCATTTTGTGTATTCATAAGGCATAAATAACATTTAGAATCGTTTTGAGCAATTTTTTGAAGAACTTTTTTTAGCACCTAAATTTTGTGAAAAACGTGATGATTAGCACACGAATTTGGGCTTTAATAGGAGCGTGATACTTCGTTTTGGGGATTCATAAGGCATAAATGACATTTAGAATCGTTTTGTGCAATTTTCTGGAAAACTTTTTTTCGAACCTAAATTTTGTAAAAAACGTGATGATTAGCACACGAATATTGGCTTCAATGGGAGTGCGATACTTCGTTTTATGTGTTCATAAAGCATAAACAACATTCAGAATCGTTTTGGGCAATTTTCTGGAAAACCTTATTTCGGACCTAAATTTTGTAAAAAACGTGATGATTAGCTCATGAATTTTGGCTTTAATGGGAGTGTGATACTTCGTTTTGTGTATTCATATAGCATAAATAACATGCAGAATCGTTTGGAGTAATTTTCTGGAGAACTTTTTTTGGGACCTAAATTTTGTAAAAAACGTGCTGAGTAGCACACGAATTTAGGCTTTAATAGGAGCGTGATACTTCATTTTGTGGATTCGTAAGGCATAAATAACATTTAGAATCGTTTTTTGAGCAATTTTCTGGAAAACTTTTTTTGGACCTAAATTTTGTAAAAAACGTGATGATTAGCACACGAATTTGGGCTTTTATAGGAGCGTGATACTTCGTTTTTGTGTTCATAAAGCATAAAAAACATTCAGAATCGTTTTGAGCAATTTTCTGGAAAACTTTTTTTCGGACCAAAATTTTGTAAAAAACGTGATGATTAGCACTCGTATTTGGGCTTTAATAGGAGCGTGATACTTCGTTTTGTGGATTCATAAAGCATAAATAACATTCAGAATCGTTTTGAACAATTTTCTGGAAAACTTTATTTCGGACCTAAATTTTGTAAAAAACGTGATGATTACCACACGAATTTGGGCTTTCATAGGAGCGTGATACTTCGTTTTGTGGATTCATAAAGCATAAATAACATTAAGAATCGTTTTGAGCAATTTTCTTGAAAACTTTTTTTGGGACCTAAATTTTGTAAAAAACGTGATGATTAGCACCCGAATTTGGGATTTAATAGGAGTGTGATACTTCGTTTTCTGTATTCATAAGGCATAAATAACATTCAAAATCGTTTTGAGCAATTTTCTGCAAAACTTTTTTTCGGACCTAAATTTTGTAAAAAACGTGATGATTAGCACACGAATTTGGGCTTTAATAGGAGCGTGATACTTCGTTTTGTGGATTCATGAGGCATAAATAACATTCAGAATCGTTTTGAGCAATTTTCTGGAAAACTTTTTTTGGGACCTAAATTTTGTAAAAAACGTGATGATTAGCACACGAATTTGGGCTTTAATAGGGGCGTGATACTTCATTTTGTGGATTCATAAAGCATAAATAACATTGAGAATCGTTTTGAGCAATTTTCTGGAAAACTTTTTTTGGGACCTTAATTTTGTAAAAAACGTGATGATTAGCACACGAATTTGGGCTTTAATAGGAGCGTGATACTTCGTTTTGTGGATTCATAAAGCATAAATAACATTCAGAATCGTTTTGAGCAATTTTCTTGAAAACTTTTTTTTGGACCTAAATTTTGTAAAAAACGTGATGATTAGCACACGAATTTGGGCTTTAATAGGAGCGTGATACTTCGTTTTGTGGATTCATGAGGCATAAATAACATCTGGAATCGTTTTGAGCAATTTTTCCGGAAAACTTTTTTTTGGGACCTAAATTTTGTAAAAAACGTGATGATTAGCACACGAATTTGGGCTTTAATAGGGGCGTGATACTTCATTTTGTGGATTCATAAAGCATAAATAACATTGAGAATCGTTTTGAGCAATTTTCTGGAAAACTTTTTTTGGGACCTTAATTTTGTAAAAAACGTGATGATTAGCACACGAATTTGGGCTTTAATAGGAGCGTGATACTTCGTTTTGTGGATTCATAAAGCATAAATAACATTCAGAATCGTTTTGAGCAATTTTCTTGAAAACTTTTTTTTGGACCTAAATTTTGTAAAAAACGTGATGATTAGCACACGAATTTTGGCTTTAATCGGAGTGTGATACTTCGTTTTGTGGATTCGTAAGGCATAAATAACATTCAGAATCGTTTTGAGCAATTTTCTGGAAAACTTTTTTTGGGACCTAAATTTTGTAAAAAACGTGATGATTAGCACACGAATTTGGGCTTTAATAGGGGCGTGATACTTCGTTTTGTGGATTCATAAGGCATAAATAACATTGAGAATCGTTTTGAGCAATTTTTTGGAAAATTTTTTTTGGGACCTAAATTTTGTAAAAAACGTGATGATTAGCACATGAATTTGGGCTTTAATAGGAGTGTGATACTTCGTTTTGTGTATTCATAAAGCATAAATAACATTCAGAATCGTTTTGAGCAATTTTCTGGAAAACTTTTTTTCGGACCTAAATTTTGTAAAAAACGTGATGATTAGCACACGAATTTGGGCTTTAACAGGAGCCTGATACTTCGTTTTGTGGATTCATAAAGCATAAATAACATTCAGAATCGTTTTGAACAATTTTCTGGAAACCTTTATTTCGGACCTAAATTTTGTAAAAAACGTGATATGCACACGAATTTGTGCTTTTATAGGAGCGTGATACTTCGTTTTGTGTGTTCATAAAGCATAAACAACATTCAGAATCATTTTGAGCAATTCTCTGGAAAACATTTTTTCAGACCAAAATTTTGTAAAAAACGTGGTGATTAGTACACCAATTTGGGCTTTAATAGGAGCGTGATACTTCGTTTTGTGGATTCATAAGGCATAAATAAAATTCAGAATCGTTTTGAACAATTTTCTAGAAAGCTTTTTTTGGGACCTAAATTTTGTAAAAAACGTGATGATTAGCACACGAATTTGGGCATTAATAGGAGCGTGATACTTCGTTTTGTGGATTCATAAGGCATAAATAACATTTAGAATCGTTTTGAGCAATTTTCTGGAAAACTTTTTTTGGGACCTAAATTTTGTAAAAAACGTGATGATTAGTACACGAATTCGGGCTTTAATAGGAGTGTGATACTTCGTTTCGTGGATTCACAAAGCATAAATAACATTCAGAATCGTTTTGAGCAATTTTCTGGAAAACTTTTTTTGGACCTAAATTTTGTAAAAAACGTGATGATTAGCACACGAATTTGGGCTTTTATAGGAGCGTGATACTTCGTTTTGTGTGTTCATAAAGCATAAACAACATTCAGAATCGTTTTGAGCAATTTTCTGGAAAACTTTTTTTCGGACCAAAATTTTGTAAAAAACGTGATGGTTAGCGCTCGTATTTGGGCTTTAATAGGAGCGTGATACTTCGTTTTGTGGATTCATAAAGCATAAATAACATTCAGAATCGTTTTGAGCAATTTTCTGGAAAACTTTTTTTTGGGACCCAAATTTTGTAAAAAACGTGATGATTAGCACACGAATTTGGGCTTTAATTGGAGTGTGATACTTCGTTTTGTGTATTCATAAGGCATAAATAACATTCAAAATCGTTTTGAGCAATTTTCTGCAAAACTTTTTTCGGACCTAAATTTTGTAAAAAACGTGATGATTAGCACACGAATTTGGGCTTTAATAGGAGCGTGATACTTCGTTTTGTGGATTCATAAGGCATAAATAACATTCAGAATCGTTTTGAGCAATTTTCTGGAAAACTTTTTTTGGGACCTAAAATTTGCAAAAAACGTGATGATTAGCACACGAATTTGGGCTTTAATAGGAGCGTGATACTTCATTTTGTGGATTCATAAGGCATAAATAACATTGAGAATCGTTTGGAGCAATTTTTCGGAAAACTTTTTTTTGGGACCTAAATTTTGTAAAAAAACGTGATGATTAGCACGCGAATTTGGGCTTTAATAGGAGCGTGATACTTCATTTTGTGGATTCATAAAGCATAAATAACGTTCAGAATCGTTTTGAGCAATTTTCTTGAAAACTTTTTTTTGGACCTAAATTTTGTAAAAAACGTGATGATTAGCACACGAATTTTGGCTTTAATAGGAGTGTGATACTTCGTTTTGTGGATTGGTAAGGCATAAATAACATTTAGAATCGTTTTGAGCAATTTTCTGGAAAACTTTTTTTGGAACCTAAATTTTGTATAAAACGTGAGGATTAGCACACGAATTTGGGCTTTAATAGGAGCGTGATACTTCGTTTTTTGGATTCATAAAGCATAAATAACATTCAGAATCGTTTTGAGCAATTTTCTGGAAAACTTTTTCTGGGACCTAAATTTTGTAAAAAATGTGATGATTACCACACGAATTTGGGCTTTAATAGGAGCGTGATACTTCGTTTTGTGGATTCTTAAAGCATAAATAACATTCAGAATCGTTTTGAGCAATTTTCTTGAAAACTTTTTTTGGGACCTAAATTTTGTAAAAACGTGATGATTAGCACATGAATTTGGGATTTAATAGGAGTGTGATACTTCGTTTTGTGTATTCATAAGGAATAAATAACATTCAGAATCGTTTTGAGCAATTTTTTTGCATAACTTTTTTTCGGACCTAAATTTTTGTATAAAACGTGATGATTAGCACTACGAATTTAGGGTCTGTAATAGGAGCGTGATACTTCGTTTTGTGGATTCATAAGGCATAAATAACATTCGTGAATCGTTTTGAGCAATTTTCTGGAAAACTTTTTTTGGGACCTAAATTTTGTAAAAACCGTGATGATTAGCACACGAATTTGGGCTTTAATAGGAGCGTGATACTTCGTTTTGTGGATTCATAAGGCATAAATAACATTCAGAATCGTTTTGAGCAATTTTTTGGAAAATTTTTTTGGGACCTAAATTTTGTAAAAAACGTGATGATTAGCACACGAATTTGGGCATTAATAGGAGCGTGATACTTCGTTTTTTGGATTCATAAGGCATAAATAACATTCAGAATCGTTTTGAGCAATTTTCTGGAAAACTTTTTTTGGGACCTAAATTTTGTAAAAAACGAGATGATTAGCACATGAATTTGGGCTTTAATAGGAGTGTGATACTTCGTTTTGTGGATTCATAAAGCATAAATAACATACAGAATCGTTTTGAGCAATTTTCTGGAAAACTTTTTTCGGGACCTAAATTTTGTAAAAAACGTGATGATTAGCACACGTATTTGGGCTTTAATATGGGCGTGATACTTCATTTTGTGTGTTCATAAAGCATAAATAACATTCAAAATCGTTTAGAGCAATTTTTTTGGAAACTTTTTTTGGGACCTAAATTTTGTAAAAAACGTGATGATTAGCACACGAATTTGGGCTTTAATAGGAGCGTGATACTTCGTTTTGTGGATTCATAAGGCATAAATAACATTCAGAATCGTTTTGAGCAATTTTCTGGAAAACTTTTTTTGGGACCTAAATTTTTGTAAAAAACGTGATGATTAGCACACGAATTTGGGCTTTAATAGGAGATGGATTCATAAAGCATAAATAACATTCAGAATCGTTTTGAGCAATTTTTACGGAAAACTTTTTTTGGGACCTAAATTTTGTAAAAAACGTGATGATTAGCACATGCAATTTGGGCTTTAATAGGAGTGTGGTACTTCGTTTTGTGGATTCATAAGGCATAAATAACATTTAGAATCGTTTTGAGCAATTTTCTGGAAAACTTTTTTTGGAACCTAAATTTTGTGAAAAACGTGATGATTAGCACACGAATTTGGCTTTAACAGGAGCGTGATACTTCGTTTTGTGGATTCATGAAGCATAAATAACATTCAGAATCGTTTTGAGCAATTTTCTGAAAAACTTTTTTTGGGTCCTAAATTTTGTAAAAAACGTGATGATTAGCACACGAATTTGGGCTTTAATAGGAGCGTGATACTTCGTTTTGTGTGTTCATAAAGCATCAATAATATTCCGAATCGTTTTGAGCAATTCTATGGAAAACTTTTTTTCGGACCTAGATTTTGTAAAAAACGTGATGATTAGCACACGAATTTGGGCTTTAATAGGAGCGTGATACTTCGTTTTGTGGATTCATGAGGCATAAATAACATTCAGAATCGTTTTGAGCAATTTTCTGGAAAACTTTTTTTGGGACCTAAATTTTGTAAAAAACGTGATGATTAGCACACGAATTTGGGCTTTAATAGGAGCGTGATACTTCATTTTGTGGATTCATAAGGCATAAATAACATTCAGAATCGTTTTGAGCAATTTTCTGGAAAACTTTTTTGGGACCTTAATTTTGTAAAAAACGTGATGATTAGCACACGAATTTGGGCTTTAATAGGAGCGTGATACTTCGTTTTGTGGATTCATAAAGCATAAATAACATTCAGAATCGTTTTGAGCAATTTTCTTGAAAACTTTTTTTGGACCTAAATTTTGTAAAAAACGTGATGATTAGCACACGAATTTTGGCTTTAATAGGAGTGTGATACTTCGTTTTGTGGATTCAGTAAGGCATAAATAACATTCAGAATCGTTTTGAGCAATTTTCTGGAAAACTTTTTTTGGGACCTAAATTTTGTAAAAATCGTGATGATTAGCACACGAATTTGGGCTTTAATAGGAGCGTGATACTTCGTTTTGTGGATTCATAAGGCATAAATAACATTGAGAATCGGTTTGAGCAATTTTCTGGAAAATTTTTTTTGGGACCTAAATTTTGTAAAAAACGTGATTATTAGCACATGAATTTGGGCTTTAATAGGAGTGTGATACTTCGTTTTGCGTGTTCATAAAGCATAAATAACATTCAGAATCGTTTTGAGCAATTTTTACGGAAAACTTTATTTCGGACCTAAATTTTGTAAAAAACGGTGATGATTAGCACACGAATTTGGGCTTTAATAGGAGCTTGATACTTCGTTTTGTGGATTCATAAAGCATGAATAACATTCAGAATCGTTTTGAACAATTTTCTGGAAAACTTTATTTCGGACCTAAATTTTGTAAAAAACGTGATATGCACACGAATTTGGGCTTTTATAGGAGCGTGATACTTCGTTTTGTGTGTTCATAAAGCATAAACAACATTCAGAATCATTTTGAGCAATTCTCTGGAAAACTTTTTTTCAGACCAAAATTTTGTAAAAAACGTGGTGATTAGTACACCAATTTGGGCTTTAATAGGAGCGTGATACTTCGTTTTGTGGATTCATAAGGCATAAATAAAATTCGAATCGTTTTGAACAATTTTCTAGAAAGCTTTTTTTGGGACCTAAATTTTGTAAAAAACGTGATGATTAGCACTACGAATTTGGGCATTAATAGGAGCGTGATACTTCGTTTTGTGGATTCATAAGGCATAAATAACATTTAGAATCGTTTTGAGCAATTTTTCGGAAAACTTTTTTGGGACCTAAATTTTGTAAAAAACGTGATGATTAGTACACGATTCGGGCTTTAATAGGAGTGTGATACTTCGTTTCGTGGATTCACAAAGCATAAATAACATTCAGAATCGTTTTGAGCAATTTTCTGAAAACTTTTTTTGGACCTAAATTTTGTAAAAAAAGCGTGATGATTAGCACATGCAATTTGGGCTTTTATAGGAGCGTGATACTTCGTTTTGTGTGTTCATAAAGCATAAACAACATTCAGAATCGTTTTGAGCAATTTTCTGGAAAACTTTTTTTCGGACCAAAATTTTGTAAAAAACGTGATGGTTAGCGCTCGTATTTGGGCTTTAATAGGAGCGTGATACTTCGTTTTGTGGATTCATAAAGCATAAATAACATTCAGAATCGTTTTGAGCAATTTTCTGGAAAACTTTTTTTTGGGACCCAAATTTTGTAAAAAACGTGATGATTAGCACACGAATTTGGGCTTTAATTGGAGTGTGATACTTCGTTTTGTGTATTCATAAGGCATAAATAACATTCAAAATCGTTTTGAGCAATTTTTACGCAAAACTTTTTTCGGACCTAAATTTTGTAAAAAAACGTGATGATTAGCACACGAATTTGGGCTTTAATAGGAGCGTGATACTTCGTTTTGTGGATTCATAAGGCATAAATAACATTCAGAATCGTTTTGAGCAATTTTCTGGAAAACTTTTTTTGGGACCTAAAATTTGCAAAAAACGTGATGATTAGCACACGAATTTGGGCTTTAATAGGAGCG
Source organism: Catharanthus roseus (assembly GCA_028651295.1). NCBI lineage: Eukaryota > Viridiplantae > Streptophyta > Magnoliopsida > Gentianales > Apocynaceae > Catharanthus > Catharanthus roseus. The sequence continues at coordinate 605,144 of JAPQWS010000144.1, forward strand.
TGATACTTCATTTTGTGGATTCATAAGGCATAAATAACATTGAGAATCGTTTGGAGCAATTTTCTGGAAAACTTTTTTTGGGACCTAAATTTTGTAAAAAACGTGATGATTAGCACGCGAATTTGGGCTTTAATAGGAGCGTGATACTTCATTTTGTGGATTCATAAAGCATAAATAACGTTCAGAATCGTTTTGAGCAATTTTCTTGAAAACTTTTTTTTGGACCTAAATTTTGTAAAAAACGTGATGATTAGCACACGAATTTTGGCTTTAATAGGAGTGTGATACTTCGTTTTGTGGATTGATAAGGCATAAATAACATTTAGAATCGTTTTGAGCAATTTTCTGGAAAACTTTTTTTGGAACCTAAATTTTGTATAAAACGTGAGGATTAGCACACGAATTTGGGCTTTAATAGGAGCGTGATACTTCGTTTTTTGGATTCATAAAGCATAAATAACATTCAGAATCGTTTTGAGCAATTTTCTGGAAAACTTTTTCTGGGACCTAAATTTTGTAAAAAATGTGATGATTACCACACGAATTTGGGCTTTAATAGGAGCGTGATACTTCGTTTTGTGGATTCTTAAAGCATAAATAACATTCAGAATCGTTTTGAGCAATTTTCTTGAAAACTTTTTTTGGGACCTAAATTTTGTAAAAAACGTGATGATTAGCACATGAATTTGGGATTTAATAGGAGTGTGATACTTCGTTTTGTGTATTCATAAGGAATAAATAACATTCAGAATCGTTTTGAGCAATTTTTTGCATAACTTTTTTTCGGACCTAAATTTTGTATAAAACGTGATGATTAGCACACGAATTTAGGCTGTAATAGGAGCGTGATACTTCGTTTTGTGGATTCATAAGGCATAAATAACATTCATAATCGTTTTGAGCAATTTTCTGGAAAACTTTTTTTGGGACCTAAATTTTGTAAAAAACGTGATGATTAGCACACGAATTTGGGCTTTAATAGGAGCGTGATACTTCGTTTTGTGGATTCATAAGGCATAAATAACATTCAGAATCGTTTTGAGCAATTTTTTGGAAAAATTTTTTTGGGACCTAAATTTTGTAAAAAACGTGATGATTAGCACACGAATTTGGGCATTAATAGGAGCGTGATACTTCGTTTTGTGGATTCATAAGGCATAAATAACATTCAGAATCGTTTTGAGCAATTTTCTGGAAAACTTTTTTTGGGACCTAAATTTTGTAAAAAACGAGATGATTAGCACATGAATTTGGGCTTTAATAGGAGTGTGATACTTCGTTTTGTGGATTCATAAAGCATAAATAACATACAGAATCGTTTTGAGCAATTTTCTGGAAAACTTTTTTCGGGACCTAAATTTTGTAAAAAACGTGATGATTAGCACACGTATTTGGGCTTTAATATGGGCGTGATACTTCATTTTGTGTGTTCATAAAGCATAAATAACATTCAAAATCGTTTAGAGCAATTTTTTTGGAAACTTTTTTTGGGACCTAAATTTTGTAAAAAACGTGATGATTAGCACACGAATTTGGGCTTTAATAGGAGCGTGATACTTCGTTTTGTGGATTCATAAGGCATAAATAACATTGAGAATCGTTTTGAGCAATTTTCTGGAAAACTTTTTTTGGGACCTAAATTTTTGTAAAAAACGTGATGATTAGCACACGAATTTGGGCTTTAATAGGAGATGGATTCATAAAGCATAAATAACATTCAGAATCGTTTTGAGCAATTTTCTGGAAAACTTTTTTTGGGACCTAAATTTTGTAAAAAACGTGATGATTAGCACACGAATTTGGGCTTTAATAGGAGTGTGGTACTTCGTTTTGTGGATTCATAAGGCATAAATAACATTTAGAATCGTTTTGAGCAATTTTCTGGAAAACTTTTTTTGGAACCTAAATTTTGTGAAAAACGTGATGATTAGCACACGAATTTGGCTTTAACAGGAGCGTGATACTTCGTTTTGTGGATTCATGAAGCATAAATAACATTCAGAATCGTTTTGAGCAATTTTCTGAAAAACTTTTTTTGGGTCCTAAATTTTGTAAAAAACGTGATGATTAGCACACGAATTTGGGCTTTAATAGGAGCGTGATACTTCGTTTTGTGTGTTCATAAAGCATCAATAATATTCCGAATCGTTTTGAGCAATTCTATGGAAAACTTTTTTCGGACCTAGATTTTGTAAAAAAACGTGATGATTAGCACACAATTTGGGCTTTAATAGGAGCGTGATACTCCGTTTTGTGGATTCATGAGGCATAAATAACATTCGAATCGTTTTGAGCAATTTTTCCGGAAAACATTTTTTGGGACCTAAATTTTACAAAAAAACGTGATGATTAGCACACGAATTTGGGCTTTAATAGGAGCGTGATACTTCGTTTTGTGGATTCATAAGGCATAAATAACATTCAGAACCGTTTTAAACAATTTTCTGGAAAACTTTTTGGGACCTTAATTTTGTAAAAAACGTGATGATTAGCACACGAATTTGGGGCTTTAATAGGAGCGTGATACTTCGTTTTGTGGATTCATAAAGCATAAATAACATTAGAATCGTTTTGAGCAATTTTCTTGAAAACTTTTTTTTGGACCTAAATTTTGTAAAAAACGTGATGATTAGCACTACAATTTTGGCTTTAATCGGAGTGTGATACTTCGTTTTGTGGATTCGTAAGGCATAAATAACATTCGGAATCGTTTTGAGCAATTTTTCTGGAAAACTTTTTTTGGGACCTAAATTTTGTAAAAATCGTGATGATTAGCACACGAATTTGGGCTTTAATAGGAGCGTGATACTTCGTTTTGTGGATTCATAAGGCATAAATAACATTGAGAATCGGTTTGAGCAATTTTCTGGAAAATTTTTTTTGGGACCTAAATTTTGTAAAAAACGTGATTATTAGCACATGAATTTGGGCTTTAATAGGAGTGTGATACTTCGTTTTGCGTGTTCATAAAGCATAAATAACATTCAGAATCGTTTTGAGCAATTTTCTGGAAAACTTTATTTCGGACCTAAATTTTGTAAAAAACGTGATGATTAGCACACGAATTTGGGCTTTAATAGGAGCCTGATACTTCGTTTTGTGGATTCATAAAGCATGAATAACATTCAGAATCGTTTTGAACAATTTTCTGGAAAACTTTATTTCGGACCTAAATTTTGTAAAAAACGTGATATGCACACGAATTTGGGCTTTTATAGGAGCGTGATACTTCGTTTTGTGTGTTCATAAAGCATAAACAACATTCAGAATCATTTTGAGCAATTCTCTGGAAAACTTTTTTTCAGACCAAAATTTTGTAAAAAACGTGGTGATTAGTACACCAATTTGGGCTTTAATAGGAGCGTGATACTTCGTTTTGTGGATTCATAAGGCATAAATAACATTCAGAATCGTTTTGAACAATTTTCTAGAAAGCTTTTTTTGGGACCTAAATTTTGTAAAAAACGTGATGATTAGCACACGAATTTGGGCATTAATAGGAGCGTGATACTTCGTTTTGTGGATTCATAAGGCATAAATAGCATTTAGAATCGTTTTGAGCAATTTTCTGGAAAACTTTTTTTGGGACCTAAATTTTGTAAAAAACGTGATGATTATTAGTACACGAATTTGGGCTTTAATAGGAGCGTGATACTTCGTTTCGTGGATTCACAAAGCATAAATAACATTCAGAATCGTTTTGAGCAATTTTCTGGAAAACTTTTTTTCGGACCAAAATTTTGTAAAAAACGTGATGATTAGCACTCGTATTTGGGCTTTAATAGGAGCGTGATACTTCGTTTTGTGGATTCATAAGGCATAAATAACATTGAGAATCGGTTTGAGCAATTTTCTGGAAAATTTTTTTTGGGACCTAAATTTTGTAAAAAACGTGATTATTAGCACATGAATTTGGGCTTTAATAGGAGTGTGATACTTCGTTTTGCGTGTTCATAAAGCATAAATAACATTCAGAATCGTTTTGAGCAATTTTCTGGAAAACTTTATTTCGGACCTAAATTTTGTAAAAAACGTGATGATTAGCACACGAATTTGGGCTTTAATAGGAGCCTGATACTTCGTTTTGTGGATTCATAAAGCATGAATAACATTCGAATCGTTTTGAACAATTTTACTGGGAAAACTTTATTTCGGACCTAAATTTTGTAAAAAAACGTGATATGCACACAATTTGGGCTTTTATAGGAGCGTGATACTTCGTTTTGTGTGTTCATAAAGCATAAACAACATTCAGAATCATTTTGAGCAATTCTCCCGGAAAACTTTTTTCGGACCAAAATTTTGTAAAAAACGTGGTGATTAGTACACCAATTTGGGGCTTTAATAGGAGCGTGATACTTCGTTTTGTGGATTCATAAGGCATAAATAACATTCGAGAATCGTTTTGAACAATTTTCTAGAAAGCTTTTTTTGGGACCTAAATTTTGTAAAAAACGTGATGATTAGCACTACAATTTGGGCATTAATAGGAGCGTGATACTTCGCTTTTGTGGATTCATAAGGCATAAATAGCATTTAGAATCGTTTTGAGCAATTTTTCTGAAAACTTTTTTTGGGACCTAAATTTTGTAAAAAAACGTGATGATTATTAGTACACGAATTTGGGCTTTAATAGGAGCGTGATACTTCGTTTCGTGGATTCACAAAGCATAAATAACATTCAGAATCGTTTTGAGCAATTTTCTGGAAAACTTTTTTTCGGACCAAAATTTTGTAAAAAACGTGATGATTAGCACTCGTATTTGGGCTTTAATAGGAGCGTGATACTTCGTTTTGTGGATTCATAAAGCATAAATAACATTCAGAATCGTTTTGAGCAATTTTCTGGAAAACTTTTTTTGGGACCCAAATTTTGTAAAAAACGTGATGATTAGCACACGAATTTGGGCTTTAATTGGAGTGTGATACTTCGTTTTGTGTATTCATAAGGCATAAATAACATTCAAAATCGTTTTGAGCAATTTTCTGCAAAACTTTTTTCGGACCTAAATTTTGTAAAAAACGTGATGATTAGCACACGAATTTGGGCTTTAATAGGAGCGTGATACTTCGTTTTGTGGATTCATAAGGCATAAATAACATTCAGAATCGTTTTGAGCAATTTTTCCCGGAAAACTTTTTTGGGACCTAAAATTTGCAAAAAACGTGATGATTAGCATACGAATTTGGGCTTTAATAGGAGCGTGATACTTCGCTTTTGTGGATTCATAAGGCATAAATAACATTGAGAATCGTTTGGAGCAATTTTTCTGGAAAACTTTTTTTTGGGACCTAAATTTTGTAAAAAACGTGATGATTAGCACGCGAATTTGGGCTTTAATAGGAGCGTGATACTTCATTTTGTGGATTCATAAAGCATAAATAACGTTCGTAATCGTTTTGAGCAATTTTCTTGAAAACTTTTTTTTGGACCTAAATTTTGTAAAAAACGTGATGATTAGCACTACCAATTTTGGCTTTAATAGGAGTGTGATACTTCGTTTTGTGGATTGATAAGGCATAAATAACATTTAGAATCGCTTTTGAGCAATTTTTCTGAAAACTTTTTTTGGAACCTAAATTTTGTATAAAACGTGAGGATTAGCACACGAATTTGGGCTTTAATAGGAGCGTGATACTTCGCTTTTTTGGATTCATAAAGCATAAATAACATTCGAATCGTTTTGAGCAATTTTCCGGAAAACTTTTTACGGGACCTAAATTTTGGAAAAAAATGTGATGATTACCACACTGAATTTGGGCTTTAATAGGAGCGTGATACTTCGCTTTTGTGGATTCTTAAAGCATAAATAACATTCGGAATCGTTTTGAGCAATTTTCTTGAAAACTTTTTTTGGGACCTAAATTTTGTAAAAAACGTGATGATTAGCACATGAATTTTGGATTTAATAGGAGTGTGATACTCCCGTTTTGTGTATTCATAAGGCATAAATAACATTCGAATCGTTTTGAGCAATTTTTCTGCAAAACTTTTTTTCGGACCTAAATTTTTGTATAAAACGTGATGATTAGCACACGAATTTAAGGTCGTAATAGGAGCGTGATACTTCGTTTTGTGGATTCATAAGGCATAAATAACATTCGTGAATCGTTTTGAGCAATTTTCCCGGGAAAACTTTTTTTGGGACCTAAATTTTGCAAAAACCGTGATGATTAGCACACGCAATTTGGGCTTTAATAGGAGCGTGATACTTCGTTTTGTGGATTCATAAGGCATAAATAACATTCAGAATCGTTTTGAGCAATTTTTTGGAAAATTTTTTTGGGACCTAAATTTTGTAAAAAACGTGATGATTAGCACACGAATTTGGGCATTAATAGGAGCGTGATACTTCGTTTTTTGGATTCATAAGGCATAAATAACATTCGTAATCGTTTTGAGCAATTTTACTGAAAACTTTTTTTGGGACCTAAATTTTTTAAAAAACGAGATGATTAGCACATGAATTTAGGCTTTAATAGGAATTTGATACTTCGTTTTGTGGATTCATAAAGCATAAATAACATTCAGAATCGTTTTGAGCAATTTTCTGGAAAACTTTTTTCGGGACCTAAATTTTGTAAAAAACGTGATGATTAGTACACGTATTTGGGCTTTAATATGGGCGTGATACTTCATTTTGTGTGTTCATAAAGCATAAATAACATTCAAAATCGTTTAGAGCAATTTTTTGGAAACTTTTTTTGGGACCTAAATTTTGTAAAAAACGTGATGATTATCACACGAATTTGGGCTTTAATAGGAGCGTGATACTTCGTTTTGTGGATTCATAAGGCATAAATAACATTGAGAATCGTTTTGAGCAATTTTCTGAAAACATTTTTTTGGGACCTAAATTTTTGTAAAAAACGTGATGATTAGCACACGAATTTGGGCTTTAATAGGAGATGGATTCATAAAGCATAAATAACATTCAGAATCGTTTTGAGCAATTTTCTGGAAAACTTTTTTTGGGACCTAAATTTTGTAAAAAACGTGATGATTAGCACACGAATTTGGGCTTTAATAGGAGTGTGGTACTTCGTTTTGTGGATTCATAAGGCATAAATAACATTTAGAATCGTTTTGAGCAATTTTCTGGAAAACTTTTTTTGGAACCGAAATTTTGTGAAAAACGTGATGATTAGCACACGAATTTGGCTTTAACAGGAGCGTGATACTTCGTTTTGTGGATTCATGAAGCATAAATAACATTCAGAATCGTTTTGAGCAATTTTCTGGAAAACTTTTTTTGGGACCTAAATTTTGTAAAAAACGTGATGATTAGCACACGAATTTGGGCTTTAATAGGAGCGTGATACTTCGTTTTGTGTGTTCATAAAGCATAAATAATATTCCGAATCGTTTTGAGCAATTCTATGGAAAACTTTTTTTCGGACCTAAATTTTGTAAAAAACGTCATGATTAGCACACGAATTTGGGCTTTAATAGGAGGGTGATACTTCGTTTTGTGTATTCATAGGGCATAAATAACATTCAAAATCGTTTTGAGCAATTTTCTGGAAAACTTTTTTCGGGACCTAAATTTTGTATAAAACGTGATGATTAGCACACGAATTTGGGCTTTAATAGGAGCGTGATACTTCGTTTTGTGGATTCATAAGGCATAAATAACATTTAGAATCGTTTTGAGCAATTTTCTGGAAAAAACTTTTTTTCGGCCCTAAATTTTTTAAAAAATGTGATGATTAGTACACGAATTTGGACTTTAATAGGAGCGTGATACTTCATTTTACGTGTTCATAAAGCATAAATAACATTCAGAATCGTTTTGAGCAATTTTCTGGAAAACTTTTTTTCGGAACTAAATTTTGTAAAAAACGTGATCATTAGCACACGAATTTCGGCTTTGATGGGAGTGTGATACTTCGTTTGTGCATTCATATAGCATAAATAACATTCAGAATCATTTTGAGCAATTTTCTGGAAAACTTTTTTTGGGACCTAAATTTTGCAAAAAACGTGATGATTAGCACACGAATTTGGGCTTTTATAGGAGCGTGATACTTCGTTTTGTGTGTTCATAAAGCATAAACAACATTCATAATCGTTTTGAGCAATTTTCTGGAAAACTTTTTTTCGGACCTAAATTTTGTAAAAAACGTGATAATTAGCACACGAACTTGGGCTTTGATAGGAGTGCGATGCTTAGTTTTGTGTATTCCTAAGGGATAAATAACATTCAGAATCGTTTTGAGCAATTTTTTGGAAAACTTTTTTTCGGACCTAAATTTTGTAAAAAAAATGATGATTAGCACACGAATTTGGGCTTTAATAGGAGCGAGATACTTCGTTTTGTGGATTCATATGGCATAAATGACATTCAGAATCGTTTTGAGCAATTTTTTGGAAAACTTTTTTTGGGACCTAAATTTTGTAAAAAATGTGATGATTAGCACACGAATTTGGGCTTTAATAGTAGCGTGATACTTCCTTTTGTGTATTCATAAGGCATAAATAACATTCAGAATCGTTTTGAGCAATTTTCTGGAAAGCTTTTTTTGGGACCTAAATTTTGTAAAAAACGTGATGATTAGCACACGAATTTGGGCATTAATTGTAGCGTGATACTTCGTTTTGTGGATTCATAAGGCGTAAATAACATTTAGAATCGTTTTGAGCAATTTTCTGGAAAACTTTTTTTGGGACCTAAATTTTGTAAAAAACGTGATGATTAGCACACGAACTTGGGCTTTAATAGGAGTGTGATACTTCGTTTTGTGGATTCATATGGCATAAATAACATTGAGAATCGTTTTGAGCAATTTTCTGGAAAAATTTTTTTGGGACCTAAATTTTGTAAAAAACGTGATGATTAGCACACGAATTTGGGCTTTAATAGGAGCGCGATACTTCGTTTTGTGGATTCATAAGGCATAAATAACATTTAGAATCGTTTTGAGCAATTTTCTGGAAAAAACTTTTTTTCGGCCCTAAATTTTGTAAAAAACGTGATGATTAGCACACGAATTTGGGCTTTAATAGGAGCGTGGTACTTCGTTTTGTGGATTCATAAGGCATAAATAACATTTAGAATCGTTTTGAGCAATTTTCTGGAAAACTTTTTTTGGAACCCAAATTTTGTGAAAAACGTGATGATTAGCACACGAATTTGGCTTTAATAGGAGTGTGATACTTCGTTTTGTGGATTCATGAAGCATAAATAACATTCAGAATCGTTTTGAGCAATTTTCTGGAAAACTTTTTTTGGGACCTAAATTTTGTAAAAAACGTGATGATTAGCACACGAATTTTGGCTTTAATAGGAGCGTGATACTTCGTTTTGTGTGTTCATAAAGCATAAATAACATTCCGAATCGTTTTGAGCAATTCTATGGAAAATTTTTTTCGGACCTAAATTTTGTAAAAAACGTCATGATTAGCACACGAATTTGGGCTTTAATAGGAGGGTGATACTTCGTTTTGTGTATTCATAGGGCATAAATAACATTCAAAATCGTTTTGAGCAATTTTCTGGAAAACTTTTTTTGGGACCTAAATTTTGTAAAAAACGTGATGATTAGCACACGAATTTGGGCTTTAATAGGAGAGTGATACTTCGTTTTGTGGATTCATAAAGCATAAATAACATTCAGAATCGTTTTGAGCAATTTTCTGGAAAACTTTTTTTGGGACCTAAATTTTGTAAAAAACGTGATGATTAGTACACGAATTTGGGCTTTAATAGGAGTGTGGTACTTCGTTTTGTGGATTCATAAGGCATAAATAACATTTAGAATCGTTTTGAGCAATTTTCTGGAAAAAACTTTTTTTCGGCCCTAAATTCCGTAAAAAACGTGATGATTAGCACACGAATTTGGGCTTTAATAGGAGCGTGATACTTCGTTTTGCATGTTCATAAAGCATAAATAACATTCAGAATCGTTTTGAGCAATTTTCTGGAAAACTTTTTTACGGACCTAAATTTTGTAAAAAACGTGATCATTAGCACACGAATTTCGGCTTTAATAGGAGTGTGATACTTCGTTTTGTGCATTCATATAGCATAAGTAACATTCAGAATCATTTTGAGCAATTTTCTGGAAAACTTTTTTTGGGACCTAAATTTTGCAAAAAACGTGATGATTAGCACACGAATTTGGGCTTTTATAGGAGCGTGATACTTCGTTTTGTGTGTTCATAAAGCATAAACAATATTCATAATCGTTTTGAGCAATTTTCTGGTAAACTTTTTTTCGGACCTAAATTTTGTAAAAAACGTGATTATTAGCACACGAAATTGGGCTTTAATAGGAGCGTGATACTTCGTTTTGTGGATTCATATGGCATAAATAACATTCAGAATCGTTTTGACCAATTTTTTGGATAACTTTTTTTGGGACCTAAATTTTGTAAAAAATGTGATGATTAGCACACGAATTTGGGCTTTAATAGGAGCGTGATACTTCGTTTTGTGGATTCATAAGGCATAAATAACATTCAGAATCGTTTTGAGCAATTTTCTGGAAAACTTTTTTTTGGACCTAAATTTTGTAAAAAACGTGATGATTAGCACACGAATTTGGGAATTAATTGCAGCGTGATACTTCGTTTTGTGGATTCATAAGGCGTAAATAACATTTAGAATCGTTTTGAGCAATTTTCTGGAAAACTTTTTTTGTGACCTAAATTTTGTAAAAAAGTGATGATTAGCACACGAATTTGGGCTTTAATAGGAGTGTTATACTTCGTTTTGTGGATTCATAAGGCATAAATAACATTCAAAATCGTTTTGAGCAATTTTATGGAAAAACTTTCTTGGGACCTAAATTTTGTAAAAAATGTGATGATTAGCACACGAATTTGGGCTTTAATAGGAGCGTGATACTTCGTTTTGTGTGTTCATAAAGCATAAATAACATTCAGAATCGTTTTGAGCAATTTTCTAGAAAACTTTTTTTTCGGACCTAAATTTTGTAAAAAACGTGATCATTAGCACACGAATTTCGGCTTTAATGGGAGTGTGATACTTCGTTTTGTGTATTTATATAGCATAAATAACATTCAGAATCGTTTTGAGCAATTTTCTGGAAAACTTTTTTTCGGATCTAAATTTTGTAAAAAAAATGATGATTAGCACACGAATTTGGGCTTTAACAGGAGCGTGATACTTCGTTTTGTGGATTCATAAAGCATAAATAACATTCAGAATCGTTTTGAGCAATTTTCTGGAAAACTTTTTTTCGGACCTAAATTTTGTAAAAAAAATGATGATTAGCACACGAATTTGGGCTTTAACAGGAGCGTGATACTTCGTTTTGTGGATTCATAAGGCATAAATGACATTCAGAATCGTTTTGAGCAATTTTTTGGAAAAGTTTTTTTGGGACCTAAATTTTGTAGAAAACGTGATGATTAGCACACGAATTTGGGCTTTTATAGGAGCGTGATACTTCGTTCTGTGGATTCATAAGGCATAAATAACATTCAGAATCGTTTTGAGCAATTTTCTAGAAAACTTTTTTTGGCACCTGAATTTTGTAAAAAACGTGATGATTGGCACACGAATTTGGGCATTAATAGTAGCTTGATACTTCGTTTTGTGGATTCATATGGCGTAAATAACATTTAGAATCGTTTTGAGCAATTTTCTGGAAAACTTTTTTTCGGCCCTAAATTTTGTAAAAAACGTGATGATTAGCACACGAATTTGGGCTTTAATAGGAGCGTGATACTTCGTTTTGTGTGTTCATAAAGCAAAAATAACATTCAGAATCGTTTTGAGAAATTTTCTTGAAAACTTTTTTTCCGGACCCAAATTTTGTAAAAAACGTGATGATTAGCACACGAATTTGGGCTTTAATTGGAGTGTGATACTTCGTTTTGTGTATTCATAAGGCATAAATAACATTCAAAATCGTTTTGAGCAATTTTCTGCAAAAATTTTTTCGGACCTAAATTTTGTAAAAAACGTGATGATTAGCACACGAATTTGGGCTTTAATAGGAGCGTGATACTTCGTTTTGTGGATTCATAAGGCATAAATAACATTCAGAATCGTTTTGAGCAATTTTCTAGAAAACTTTTTTTGGGACCTAAATTTTGCAAAAAACGTGATGATTAGCACACGAATTTGGGCTTTTATAGGAGCGTGATACTTCGTTTTGTGTGTTCATAAAGCATAAACAACATTCAGAATCGTTTTGAGCAATTTTCTGGAAAAATTTTTTTCGGACCTAAATTTTGTAGAAAACGTGATGATTAGCATACGAAATTGGTTTGAGCAATTTTTTTGTATTCATAAGGCATAAATGACATTCAGAATCGGTTTGAGCCATTTTCTGGAAAACTTTTTTTGGGACCTAAATTTTGTAAAAAACGTGACGATTAGCACACGAATTTAGGCTTTAATAGGAGCGTGATACTTCGTTTTGTGTATTCCTAAGGCATAAAGAACATTCGGAATCGTTTTGAGCAATTTTCTAGAAAACTTTTTTTCGGACCTAAATTTTGTAAAAAAAATGATGATTAGCACACGAATTCGGGCTTTAATAGGAGCGTGCTACTTCGTTTTGTGGATTCATAAGGCATAAATAACATTCAGAATCGTTTTGAGCAATTTTCTGGAAAACTTTTTTCGGGACCTAAATTTTGTAAAAAACGTGATCATTAGCACACGAATTTGGGCTTTAATAGGAGCGTGATACTTCGTTTTGTGGATTCATAAGGCATAAATAACATTCAGAATCGTTTTGAGCAATTTTCTGGAAAACTTTTTTTGTTTGTAAAAAACGTGATGATTAGCACATGAATTTGGGCATTAATAGGAGCGTGATACTTCGTTTTGTGGATTCATAAGGCATAAATAACATTTAGAATCGATTTGAGCAATTTTCTGGAAAACTTTTTTTGGGACCTAAATTTTGTAAAAAACGTGATGATTAGCACACGAATTTGGGCTTTAATAGGAGTGTGATACTTCATTTTGTGGATTCACAAAGCATAAACAACATTCAGAATCGTTTCGAGCAATTTTCTGGAAAACTTTTTTCGGGACCTAAATTTTGTAAAAAACGTGATGATTAGCACACGTATTTGGGCATTAATAGGAGCGTGATACTTCGTTTTGTGGATTCATAAGGCATAAATAACATTTAGAATAGTTTTGAGCAATTTTCTGGAAAACTTTTTTTGGGGCCTAAATTTTGTACAAAACGTGATGATTAGCACACGAATTTGGGCTTTAAAAGGAGCGTGATACTTCGTTTTGTGTGTTCATAAAGCAAAAATAACATTCAGAATCGTTTTGAGCAATTTTTTGGAAAACTTTTTTTGGGACCTAAATTTTGTAAAAAACGTGATGATTAGCACACGAATTTGGGCTTTAATAGGAGTGTGATACTTCGTTTTTTGTATTCATAAGGCATAATCGTTTTGAGCAATTTTCTGGAAAACTTTTTTTGGGACCTAAATTTTGTAAAAAATGTGATGATATGCACACGAATTTGGGTTTTAATAGGAGTGTGATACTTCGTTTTGTGCATTCATAAGGCATAAATAACATTTAGAATCGTTTTGAGCAATTTTCGGGAAAACTTTTTTTGGGACCTAAATTTTGTAAAAAACGTGATGATTAGCACACGAATTTGGGCATTAATAGGAGCATGATACTTCGTTTTGTGGATTCATAGGGCATAAATAACATTTTGAATCGTTTTGAGCAATTTTCTAGAAAACTTTTTTTGGAACCTAAATTTTGTAAAAAACGTGATGATTAGCACACGAATTTGGGCTTTAATAGGAGTGTGATACTTCGTTTTGTGGATTCACAAAGCATAAATAACATTCAGAATCGTTTTGAGCAATTTTCTGGAAAACTTTTTTTGGGACCTAAATTTTGAAAAAAACGTGATGATTAGCACACGAATTTGGGCATTAATAGGAGCGTGATACTTTGTTTTGTGGATTCATAAGGCATAAATAACATTTAGAATCGTTTTGAGCAATTTTCTGGAAAACATTTTTTGGGACCTAAATTTTGAAAAAAACGTGATGATTAGCACACGAATTTGGGCTTTAATAGGAGCGTGATACTTCGTTTTGTGGATTCATAAAGCATAAATAACATTCAGAATCGTTTTGAGCAATTTTCTGGAAAACTTTTTTTGGGACCTAAATTTTTTAAAAAACATGATGATTAGCACACGAATTTGGGCTTTAATAGGAGCGTGATACTTCGTTTTGTGGATTCATAAAGCGTAAATAACATTCAGAATCGTTTTGAGCAATTTTCTGGAAAACTTTTTTTGGCACCTAAATTTTGTAAAAAACGTGATGATTAGCACACAAATTTGGGCTTTAATAGGAGCGTGATACTTCGTTTTGTGGATTCATAAGGCATAAATAACATTTAGAATCGTTTTGAGCATTTTTCTGGAAAACTTTTTTTGGGACCTAAATTTTGTAAAAAACGTGATGATTAGCACGCGAATTTGGGATTTAATAGGAGCGTGATACTTCGTTTTGTGGATTCATAAGGCATAAATAACATTTAGAATCGTTCTGAGCAATTTTCTGGAAAACTTTTTTTGGGACCTAATTTTGTAAAAAACGTGATCATTAGCACACGAATTTGGGCTTTAATAGGAGCGTGATACTTCGTTTTGTGGATTCATGAGGCATAAATAACATTCAGAATAGTATTGAGACATTTTCTGGAAAACTTTTTTTGGGACCTAAATTTTGAAAAAAACGTGATGATTAGCACGCGAATTTGGGATTTAATAGGAGCGTGATACTTCGTTTTGTGGATTCATAAGGCATAAATAACATTTAGAATCGTTCTGAGCAATTTTCTGGAAAACTTTTTTTGGGACCTAATTTTGTAAAAAACGTGATCATTAGCACACGAATTTGGGCTTTAATAGGAGCGTGATACTTCGTTTTGTGGATTCATAAGGCATAAATAACATTCAGAATCGTTTTTAGCAATTTTCTAGAAAACTTTTTTTGGGACCTAAATTTTGTAAAAAACATGATGATTAGCACACGAATTTGGGCTTTAATAGGTGCGTGATACTTGGTTTTGTGGATTCATAAGGCATAAATAACATTCAGAATCGTTTTGAGCAATTTTCTGGAAAGTTTTTTTTGGGACCTAAATTTTGTAAAAACGTGTTGATATGCACACGAATTTGGGCTTTATTAGGAGCGTGATACTTCGTTTTGTGGATTCATAAGGCATAAATAACATTTAGAATCGTTTTGAGCAATTTTCTTGAAAATTTTTTTTTGGACCTAAATTTGATAAAAAACCTGATGATTAGCACACGAATTTGGGCTTTAACAGGAGCGTGATACTTTGTTTTGTGGATTCATAAGGCATAAATAACATTCAGAATCGTTTTGAACAATTTTCTGGAAAACATTTTTTGGGACCTAAATTTTGTAAAAAACGTGATGATTAGCACACGAATTTGGGCATTAATAGGAGCGTGATACTTCGTTTTGTGGATTCATAAAGCATAAATCACATTCAGAATCGTTTTGAGCAATTTTCTGGAAAACTTTTTTTGGCACCTGAATTTTGTAAAAAACGTGATGATTGGCACACGAATTTGGGCATTAATAGGAGCGTGATACTTCGTTTTGTGGATTCATAAAGCATAAATAACATTCAGAAGCGTTTTGAGCAATTTTTTGGAAAACTTTCCTTGGGACCTAAATTTTGTAAAAAACGTGATGTTTCGCACACGAATTTGGGCTTTAATACGAGCGTGATACTTCGTTTTATGGATTCATAAAGCATAAATAACATTCAGAATCGTTTTGAGCAATTTTCCGGAAAACTATTTTTGCGACCTAAATTTTGTAAAAAACGTGATGATTAGCACACGAATTTGGGCTTTAATAGGAGCGTGATATTTCGTTTTGTGGATTCATAAGGCATAAATAACATTCAGAATCGTTTTGAGCAATTTTCTGGAAAACTTTTTTTCGGACCTAAATTTTGTAAAAAAACGTGATGATAATGCACACGAATTTGGGCTTTAATAGGAGCGTGATACTTCATTTTGTGGATTCATAAGGCATAAATAACATTCAGAATCGTTTTGAGCAATTTTCTGGAAAGTTTTGTGGATTCATAAGGCATAAATAACATTCAGAATCGTTTTGAGCCATTTTTTGGAAAACTTTTTTTGGGACCTAAATTTTGTAAAAAACGTGATGATTAGCACACGAATTTGGGCTTTAATAGGAGGGTGATACTTCGTTTTGTGGATTCATAAGGCGTAAATAACATTTAGAATCGTTTTGGGCAATTTTCTGGAAAACTTTTTTTGGGACCCAAATTTTGTAAAAAACGTGATGATTAGCACACGAATTTGGGCTTTAATAGGAGCGTGATACTTCGTTTTGTGGATTCATAAGGCATAAATAACATTAAGAAGCGTTTTGAGCAATTTTCTGGAAAACTTTTTTAGGGACCTAAATTTTGTAAAAAACGTGATGATTAGCACACGAATTTGGGCTGTAATAGGAGTGTGATGCTTCGTTTTGTGGATTCATAAGGCAAAAATAACATTTAGAATCGTTTTGAGCAATTTTCTGGAAAACTTTTTTTGGGACCTAAATTTTGTAAAAAACGTGATGATTAGCACACGAATTTGGGCTTTAATAGGAGCGTGATACTTCATTTTGTGGATTCATAAGGCATAAATAACATTCAAAATTTGTTGGAGCAATTTTCTGGAAAACTTTATTTTGGACCTAAATTTTGTAAAAAACGTGATGATTAGCACACGAATTTGGGCTTTAATAGGAGCGTGATAATTTGTTTTGTGGATTCATAAGGCATAAATAACATTCAGAATAGTATTGAAACATTTTCTGGAAAACTTTTTTTGGGACCTAAATTTTGAAAAAAACGTGATGATTAGCACGCGAATTTGGGATTTAATAGGAGCGTGACACTTCGTTTTGTGGATTCCTAAGGCATAAATAACATTTAGAATCGTTCTGAGCAATTTTCTGGAAAACTTTTTTTGGGACCTAATTTTGTAAGAAACGTGATCATTAGCACACGAATTTGGGCTTTAATAGGAGCGTGATACTTCGTTTTGTGGATTCATAAGGCATAAATAACATTCAGAATCGTTTTTAGCAATTTTCTAGAAAACTTTTTTTGGGACCTAAATTTTGTAAAAAACATGATGATTAGCACACGAATTTGGGCTTTAATAGGTGCGTGATACTTGGTTTTGTGGATTCATAAGGCATAAATAACATTCAGAATCGTTTTGAGCAATTTTCTGGAAAACTTTTTTTGGGACCTAAATTTTGTAAAAACGTGATGATATGCACACGAATTTGGGCTTTATTAGGAGCGTGATACTTCGTTTTGTGGATTCATAAGGCATGAATAACATTTAGAATCGTTTTGTGCAATTTTCTTGAAAACTTTTTTTCGGACCTAAATTTTATAAAAAACGTGATGATTAGCACACGAATTTGGGCTTTAATAGGAGCGTGATACTTCGTTTTGTGGATTCACAGGGCATAAATAACATTCAGAATCGTTTTGAACAATTTTCTGGAAAACATTTTTTGGGACCTAAATTTTGTAAAAAACGTGATGATTAGCACACGAATTTGGGGTTTAATAGGAGCGTGATACTTCGTTTTGTGGATTCATAAAGCATAAATAACATTTAGAATCGTTTTGAGCAATTTTCTGGAAAACTATTTTTGGGACCTAAATTTTGTAAAAAACGTGATGATATGCACATGAATTTGGGCTTTAATAGGAGTGTGACACTTCATTTTGTGGATTCATAAGGCAGAAACAACATTTAGAATCGTTTTGAGCAATTTTCTGGAAAACTTTTTTTGGGACCTAAATTTTGTAAAAAACGTGATGATTAGCCCACGAATTTGGGCTTTAATAGGAGCGTGATACTTCATTTTGTGGATTCATAAGGCATAAATAACATTCAGAATCGTTTTGAGCAATTTTCTGGAAAACTTTTTTTGGGACCTAAATTTCGTAAAAAACGTGATGATTAGCACACGAATTTGGGGTTTAATAGGAGCGTGATACTTCGTTTTGTGGATTCATAAAGCATAAATAACATTTAGAATCGTTTTGAGCAATTTTCTGGAAAACTATTTTTGGGACCTAAATTTTGTAAAAAACGTGATGATTAGCACACGAATTTGGGCTTTAATAGGAGCGTGATACTTCATTTTGTGGATTCATAAGGCATAAATAACATCTAGAATCGTTTTGAGCAATTTTTCGGAAAACTTTTTTGGGACCTAAATTTCGTAAAAAACGTGATGATTAGCACACGCAATTTGGGGTTTAATAGGAGCGTGATACTTCGTTTTGTGGATTCATAAGGCATAAATAACATTGAGAATCGTTTTGAGCAATTTTCCCGGAAAACTTTTTTTGGGACCTAAATTTTGTAAAAAACGTGATGATTAGCCCACGAATTTGGGCTTTAATAGGAGCGTGATACTTCATTTTGTGGATTCATAAGGCATAAATAACATTCAGAATCGTTTTGAGCAATTTTCTGGAAAACTTTTTTTGGGACCTAAATTTCGTAAAAAACGTGATGATTAGCACACGAATTTGGGGTTTAATAGGAGCGTGATACTTCGTTTTGTGGATTCATAAAGCATAAATAACATTTAGAATCGTTTTGAGCAATTTTCTGGAAAACTATTTTTGGGACCTAAATTTTGTAAAAAACGTGATGATATGCACATGAATTTGGGCTTTAATAGGAGTGTGACACTTCATTTTGTGGATTCATAAGGCAGAAACAACATTTAGAATCGTTTTGAGCAATTTTTCGGAAAACTTTTTTTGGGAGCTAAATTTTGTAAAAACGTGATGATTAGCACTACGAATTTGGGGCTGTAATAGGAGCGTGCTACTTCGCTTTGTGGATTCATAAGGCATAAATAACATTCGTAATCGTTTTGAGCAATTTTTCGGAAAACTTTTTTTTCGGACCTAAATTTTGTAAAAAACGTGATGATTAGCACTACCAATTTGGGCTTTAATAGGAGCGTGATACTTCGCTTTTGTGGATTCATAAGGTATAAATAACATTCGGAATCGTTTTGAGCAATTTTCCGGAAAACTTTTTTTGGGACCTAAATTTCGTAAAAAACGTGATGATTAGCACACGAATTTGGGGTTTAATAGGAGCGTGATACTTCGTTTTGTGGATTCATAAAGCATAAATAACATTTAGAATCGTTTTGAGCAATTTTCTGGAAAACTATTTTTGGGACCTAAATTTTGTAAAAAACGTGATGATATGCACATGAATTTGGGCTTTAATAGGAGTGTGACACTTCATTTTGTGGATTCATAAAGCGTAAAACAACATTTAGAATCGTTTTGAGCAATTTTCTGGAAAACTTTTTTTGGGAGCTAAATTTTGTAAAAAACGTGATGATTAGCACACGAATTTGGGCTGTAATAGGAGCGTGCTACTTCGCTTTGTGGATTCATAAGGCATAAATAACATTCAGAATCGTTTTGAGCAATTTTCTGGAAAACTTTTTTTCGGACCTAAATTTTGTAAAAAACGTGATGATTAGCACACGAATTTGGGCTTTAATAGGAGCGTGATACTTCGTTTTGTGGATTCATAAGGTATAAATAACATTCAGAATCGTTTTGAGCAATTTTCCGTAAAACTTTTTTTGGGACCTAAATTTTGTAAAAAACGTGATGATTAGCACACGAATTTGGGCTTTAATAGGAGCGTGATACTTCGTTCTGTGGATTCATAAAGCATAAATAACATTCATAATCGTTTTGAGCAATTTTCTGGAAAACTTTTTTCGGACCTAAATTTTGTAAAAACGTGATGATTAGCAATACCCAATTTGGGCTTTAATAGGAGCGTGGTACTTCGTTTTGTGGATTCATAAAGCATAAATAACATTCAGAAGCGTTTTGAGCAATTTTCTGGAAAACTTTTTTAGGGACCTAAATTTTGTAAAAAACGTGATGATTAGCACACGAATTTGGGCTTTAATAGGAGTGTGATACTTCGTTTTGTGGATTCATAAGGTATAAATAACATTCAGAATCGTTTTGAGCAATTTTCTGGAAAACTTTTTTTGGCACCAAAATTTTGTAAAAAACGTGATGATTAGCACACAAATTTGGGCTTTAATAGGAGCGTGATACTTTGTTTTGTGGATTCACAAGGCATAAATAACATTTAGATTCGTTTTGAGCAATTTTCTGGAAAACTTCTTTTGGGACCTAAATTTTGTAAAAAACGTGATGAATTTGGGCTTTAATAGGAGCGTGATACTTCATTTTGTGGATTCACAAGGCATAAATAACATTCAGAATCGTTTTGAGCAATTTTCTGGAAAAAAACATTTTTTGGGACCCAAATTTTGTAAAAAACGTGATGATTAGCACACGAATTTGGGCTTTAATAGGAGCGTGATACTTCATTTTGTGGATTCAAAAGGCAAAAATAACATTCAGAATCGTTTTGAGCAATTTTCTGGAAAACCTTTTTTGGGACCTAAATTTTGTAAAAAACGTGATGTTTCGTCCACGAATTTGGGCTTTAATAGGAGCGTGATACTTCGTTTTGTTGATTCATAAAGCATAAATAACATTCAGAATCGTTTTGAGCAATTTTCCGGAAAACTATTTTTGCGACCTAAATTTTGTAAAAAACGTGATGATTAGCAATACTAATTTGGGGCTTTAATATGAGCGTGATATTTCGCTTTTTTGGATTCATAAGGCATAAATAACATCTGAATCGCTTTTGAGCAATTTTCTGGAAAACTTTTTTTCGGACCTAAATTTTGTAAAAAACGTGATGATAATGCACACGAATTTGGGCTTTAATAGGAGCGTGATACTTCATTTTGTGGATTCATAAGGCATAAATAACATTCAGAATCGTTTTGAGCAATTTTCTGGAAAGTTTTGTGGATTCATAAGGCATAAATAACATTCAGAATCGTTTTGAGCAATTTTTTGGAAAACTTTTTTTGGGACCTAAATTTTGTAAAAAACGTGATGATTAGCACATGAATTTGGGCTTTAATAGGAGCGTGATACTTCATTTTGTGGATTCATAAGGCATAAATAACATTCAAAATCGTTTTGAGCAATTTTCTGGAAAACTTTTTTTGGGACCTAAATTTCGTAAAAAACGTGATGATTAGCACACGAATTTGGGCTTTAATAGGAGTGTGATACTTCGTTTTGTGGATTCATAAGGCATAAATAACATTTAGAATCGTTTTGAGCAATTTTCTGGAAAACTTTTTTGGGACCCAAATTTTGTAAAAAACGTGATGATTAGCACACGAATTTGCGCTTTAATAGGAGCGCGGTACTTCGTTTTGTGGATTCATAAAGCATAAATAACATTCAGAAGCGTTTTGAGCAATTTTCTGGAAAACTTTTTTAGGGACCTAAATTTTGTAAAAAACGTGATGATTAGCACACGAATTTGGGCTGTAATAGGAGTACGATACTTCGTTTTGTGGATTCATAAGGCATAAATAACATTTAGAATCGTTTTGAGCAATTTTCTGGAAAACTTTTTTTGGGACCTAAATTTTGTAAATAACGTGATGATTAGCACACGAATTTGGGCTTTAATAGGAGCGTGATACTTCGTTCTGTGGATTCATAAAGCATAAATAACATTCAGAATCGTTTTGAGCAATTTTCTGGAAAACTTTTTTTCGGACCTAAATTTTGTAAAAAACGTGATGATTAGCACACGAATTTGGGCTTTAATAGGAGCGTGATACTTCGTTTTGTGGATTCATAAGGCATAAATAACATTCAAAATTGGTTGGAGCAATTTCCTGGAAAACTTTTTTTGGGACCTAAATTTTGTAAAAAACGTGATGATTAGCACACGAATTTGGGCTTTAATAGGAGCGTGATACTTCGTTTTTTGGATTCATAAGGCATAAATAACATTCAGAATCGTTTTGAGCAATTTTCTGGAAAACTTTTTTTGGGACCCAAATTTTGTAAAAAACGTGATGATTAGCACACGAATTTGGGCATCAATAGGAGCGTGATACTTCGTTTTGTGGATTCATAAAGCATAAATAACATTCAGAATCGTTTTGAGCAATTTTCTGGAATACTCTTTTTTGGGACCTAAATTTTGTAAAAAACGTGATGATGTGCACACGAATTTGGGCTTTAATAGGAGTATGATAGTTCGTTTTGTGGATTCACAAGGCATAAATAACATTTAGAATTGTTTTCAGCAATTTTCTGGAAAACTTTTTTTGGGACCTAAATTTTGTAAAAAACGTGATGATTAGCACACGAATTTGGGCTTTAATAGGAGCGTGATACTTCGTTTTGTGGATTCATATTGCATAAATAACATTCAGAATCGTTTTGAGCAATTTTCTGGAAAACTTTTTTTCGGACCTAAATTTTGTAAAAAACGTGATGATTAGCACACGAATTTGGGCATTAATAGGAGCGTGATACTTCGTTTTGTGGATTCATAAAGCATAAATAACATTCAGAAGCGTTTTGAGCAATTTTTTGGAAAACTTTCCTTGGGACCTAAATTTTGTAAAAAACGTGATAACTAGCACACGAATTTGGGCATTAATAGGAGCGTGATACTTCGTTTTGTGGATTCATAAGGCATAAATAACATTCAGAATCGTTTTGAGCAATTTTCTGGAAAACTTTTTTTGGGACCTAAATTTTGTAAAAAACGTGATGATTAGCACACGAATTTGGGCTTTAATAGGAGCGTGATACTTCATTTTGTGGATTCATAAGGCATAAATAACATTCAAAATCGTTTTGAGCAATTTTCTGGAAAACTTTTTTTGGGACCTAAATTTCGTAAAAAACGTGATGATTAGCACACGAATTTGGGCTTTAATAGGAGCGTGATACTTCGTTTTGTGGATTCATAAAGCATAAATAACATTTAGAATCGTTTTGAGCAATTTTCTGGAAAACTATTTTTGGGACCTAAATTTTGTAAAAAACGTGATGATATGCACATGAATTTGGGCTTTAATAGGAGTGTGATACTTCGTTTTGTGGATTCATAAGGCAGAAACCACATTTAGAATCGTTTTGAGCAATTTTCTGAAAAACTTTTTTTGGGAGCTAAATTTTGTAAAAAACGCGATGATTAGCACACGAATTTGGGCTTTAATAGGAGCGTGCCACTTCGCTTTGTGGATTCATAAGGCATAAATAACATTCAGAATCGTTTTGAGCAATTTTCTGGGAAAACTTTTTTTCGGACCTAAATTTTGTAAAAAACGTGATGATTAGCACACCTAATTTTGGCTTTAATAGGAGCGTGATACTTCGCTTTTGTGGATTCATAAGGCATAAATAACATTCAGAATCGTTCTGAGCAATTTTCTAGAAAACTTTTTTCGGGACCTAAATTTTGTAAAAAACGTGATGATTAGCACACGAATTTGGGCTTTAATAGGAGCGTGATACTTCGCTTTGTGGATTCATAAGGCATAGATAACATTCAAGCGCTTTTGAGCAATTTTCCGGAAAACTTTTTTGGGACCTAAATTTTGTAAAAAACGTGATGATTAGCACACGAGTTTGGGCTTTAATAGGAGCGTGATACTTCGTTTTTGGGATTCATAAGGCATAAATAACATTCAGAATCGTTTTGAGCAATTTTTTGGAAAACTCTTTTTCGGACCTAAATTTTGTAAAAAACGTGATGATTAGCACACGAATTTTGGCTTTAATAGGAGCGTGATACTTCGTTCTGTGGATTCATAAAGCATAAATAACATTCATAATCGCTTTAGAGCAATTTTCCTGGAAAACTTTTTTCTGGACCTAAATTTTGTAAAAACGTGATGATTAGCATACACTAATTTGGGCTTTAATAGGAGCGTGATACTTCGCTTTGTGGATTCATAAAGCATAAATAACATTCGTAAGCGCTTTTGAGCAATTTTCCGGAAAACTTTTATAGGGACCTAAATTTTGTAAAAAACGTGATGATTAGCACACTGAATTTGGGCTTTAATAGGAGTGTGATACTTCGCTTTGTGGATTCATAAGGCATAAATAACATTTAGAATCGTTTTGAGCAATTTTCTGAAAACTTTTTTTGGGACCCAAATTTTGTAAAAAACGTGATGATTAGCACACCTAATTCGGGCTTTAATAGGAGCGTGATACTTCGCTTTGTGGATTCATAAAGCATAAATAACATCTGTAAGCGCTTTTGAGCAATTTTCTGAAAACTTTTTTAGGGACCTAAATTTTGTAAAAAACGTGATGATTAGCACACCTAATTTGGGCTTTAATAGGAGTGTGATACTTCGCTTTTGTGGATTCATAAGGCATAAATAACATTTAGAATCGCTTTTGAGCAATTTTTCTGGAAAACTTTTTTCGGGACCTAAATTTTGTAAAAAAACGTGATGATTAGCAATACTAATTTGGGGCTTTAATAGGAGCGTGATACTTCGCTTTGTGGATTCATAAGGCATAAATAACATTCGAATCGCTTTCGAGCAATTTTCTGGGAAAACTTTTTTCTGGGACCTAAATTTTGTAAAAAACGTGATGATTAGCACACGAATTTGGGCTTTAATAGGAGCGTGATACTTCGTTTTGTGGATTCATAAGGCATAAATAACATTCAAAATTGGTTGGAGCGATTTTCTGGAAAACTTTATTTTGGACCTAAATTTTGTAAAAAACTTGATGATTAGCACACGAATTTGGGCTTTAATAGGAGCGTGGTACTTCGTTTTGTGGATTCATAAAGCATAAATAACATTCAGAATCGTTTTGAGCAATTTTCCGGAAAACTTTTTTGCGACCTAAATTTTGTAAAAAACGTGATGATTAGCACAAGAATTTGGGCTTTAATAGGAGTGTGATACTTCGTTTTGTGGATTCATAAGGCATAAATAACATTTAGATTCGTTTTGAGCAATTTTCTGTAAAACTTTTTTTGGGACTTAAATTTTGAAAAAACGTGATAATTAGCACACGAATTTGGGCTTTAATAGGAGTGTGATACTTCGTTTTTTGTATTCATAAGGCATAAATAACATTCAGAATCATTTCGAGCGATTTTCTGGAAAACTTTTTTTCAGACCTAAATTTTGTAAAAAACGTAATGATTAGCACACGAATTTGGGCTTTAATAGGAGCGTGATGCTTTGCTTTTGTGGATTCATAAGGCATAAATAACATTCTGTAATCGCTTTTGAGCAATTTTTTGGAAAACTTTTTTGGGACCTAAATTTTGTAAAAACGTGATGATTAGCAATACCTAATTTGGGCTTTAATAGGAGCGTGGTACTTCGTTTTGTGGATTCATAAAGCATAAATAACATTCAGAATCGTTTTGAGCAATTTTCTGGAAAACTTTTTTAGGGACCTAAATTTTGTAAAAAACGTGATGATATGCACACGAATTAGGGCTTTAATAGGAGTGTGACACTTCGTTTTGTGGATTCATAAAGCATAAACAACATTTAGAATCGTTTTAAGCAATTTTCTGGAAAACTTTTTTTGGGACCTAATTTTGTAAAAAACGTGATGATTAGCACACGAATCTGGGCTTTAATAGGAGCGTGGTACTTTGTTTTTTGGATTCATAAGGCATAAATAACATTCAGAATCGTTTTGAGCAATTTTTTGGAATACTTTTTTTCGGACCTAAATTTTGTAGAAAACGTGATGATTAGCACACGAATTTGGGCTTTAATAGGAGCGTGATACTTCATTTTGTGGATTCATAAGGCATAAATAACATTTAGAATCGTTTTGAGCAATTTTTTGGAAAACTTTCTTTGGGACCAAAATTTTGTAAAAAACGTGATAATTAGCACACGAATTTGGGCATTAATAGGAGCGTGATACTTCGCTTTGTGGATTCATAGGGCACAAATAACATCTGTAATCGCTTTTGAGCAATTTTCCGAAAACGTTTTTGGGACCTAAATTTTGTAAAATACGTGATGATTAGCACACGAATTTGGGCTTTAATAGGAGCGTGATACTTCATTTTGTGGATTCATAAGGCATAAATAACATTCGTAATCATTTTGAGCAATTTTGCTCGGAAAACTTTTTTTTGGGACCTAAAATTTTGTAAAAAACGTGATGATTAGCACACGAATTTGGGCTTTAATAGGAGCGTGATACTTCGCTTTTGTGGATTCATAAGGCATAAATAACATTTGAATCGATTTGAGCAATTTTCTGAAAAACTTTTTTTGGGACCTAAATTTTGTAAAAAACCTGATGATATGCACATGAATTTGGGCTTTAATAGGAGTGTGACACTTCGTTTTGTGGATTCATAAGGCATAAACAACATTTAGAATCGTTTTGAGCAATTTTCTGGAAAACTTTTTTTGGGACCAAAATTTTGTAAAAACGTGATGATGTGCACACGAATTTGGGCTTTAATAGGAGTGTAATACTTCGTTTTGTGGATTCATAAGGCATAAATAACATTTAGAATCGTTTTGAGCAATTTTTTGGAAAACTTTCTTTGGGACCAAAATTTTGTAAAAAACGTGATAATTAGCACACGAATTTGGGCATTAATAGGAGCGTGATACTTTCGCTTTTGTGGATTCATAGGGCATAAATAACATCTGTAATCGCTTTTGAGCAATTTTCTGGAAAACGTTTTTTTTGGGACCTAAATTTTGTAAAAACGTGATGATTAGCACACGAATTTGGGCTTTAATAGGAGCGTGATACTTCATTTTGTGGATTCATAAGGCATAAATAACATTCGTAATCATTTTGAGCAATTTTTTCGGAAAACTTTTTTTGGGACCTAAATTTTCGTAAAAAACGTGATGATTAGCACACTGAATTTGGGCTTTAATAGGAGCGTGATACTTCGTTTTGTGGATTCATAAAGCATAAATAACATTTAGAATCGCTTTTGAGCAATTTTTCTGAAAACTATTTTTTGGGACCTAAATTTTGTAAAAAAACGTGATGATATAGCACATGAATTTGGGCTTTATTAGTAGTGTGACACTTCGCTTTGTGGATTCATAAGGCATAAACAACATTTAGAATCGTTTTTGAGCAATTTTCAGAAAACTTTTTTTGGGAGCTAAATTTTGTGAAAAACGTGATGATTAGCACACGAATTTGGGCTTTAATAGGAGCGTGATATTTCGCTTTATGGATTCATAAGGCATAAACAACATTCAGAATCGTTTTGAGCAATTTTCTGGAAAACTTTTTTCGGACCTAAATTTTGTAAAAAACGTGATGATTAGCACACGAATTTGGGCTTTAATAGGAGCGTGATACTTCGTTTTGTGGATTCATAAGGCACAAATAACATTCGTAATCGTTCGAGCAATTTTCTGAAAACTTTTTTCGGGACCTAAATTTTGTAAAAAACGTGATGATTAGCACACGAATTTGGGCTTTAATAGGAGCGTGATACTTCGTTTTGTGGATTCATAAGGCA
This sequence comes from Catharanthus roseus, assembly GCA_028651295.1. NCBI lineage: Eukaryota > Viridiplantae > Streptophyta > Magnoliopsida > Gentianales > Apocynaceae > Catharanthus > Catharanthus roseus. The sequence continues at coordinate 632,624 of JAPQWS010000144.1, forward strand.
TAAATAACATTCAGAATCGTTCTGAGCAATTTTCTGAAAAACTTTTTTTGGGACCTAAATTTTGTAAAAAACCTGATGATTAGCACACGAATTTGGGCTTTAATAGGAGCGTGATACTTCGCTTTGTGGATTCATAAGGCATAAATAACATTCGAATCGCTTTTGAGCAATTTTTCTGGAAAACCTTTTTTGGGACCTAAATTTCGTAAAAAACGTGATGATTAGCACACGAATTTGGGCTTTAATAGGAGCGTGATACTTCGCTTTTGTGGATTCATAAAGCATAAATAAAATTTAGAATCGCTTTTGAGCAATTTTCTGGAAAACTATTTTTGGGACCTAAATTTTTGTAAAAAAACGTGATGATATGCACACTGAATTTGGGCTTTAATAGGAGTGTGACACTTCGCTTTTGTGGATTCATAAGGCATAAACAACATTTAGAATCGCTTTTGAGCAATTTTCTGGGAAAACTTTTTTTTGGGAGCTAAATTTTGTAAAAAAACGTGATGATTAGCACACTAATTTGGGCTTTAATAGGAGCGTGATACTTCGCTTTGTGGATTCATAAGGCATAAATAATATTCGTAATCGCTTTTGAGCAATTTTTCTGGAAAACTTTTTTTGGGACCTAAATTTTGTAAAAAACGTGATGATTAGCACACTAATTTGGGCTTTAATAGGAGCGTGATACTTCATTTTGTGGATTCATAAGGCATAAATAACATCTCGAATCGCTTTTGAGCAATTTTTCCGGAAAACGTTTTTTGGGACCTAAATTTTGTAAAAAACGTGATGATTAGCACACTAATTTGGGCTTTAATAGGAGCGTGATACTTCATTTTGTGGATTCATAAAGCATAAATAACATTCATAATCGTTTTCGAGCAATTTTTTCGGAAAACTTTTTTTTGGGACCTAAATTTTTTGTAAAAAACGTGATGATTAGCACACGAATTTCGGGCTTTAATAGGAGCGTGATACTTCGCTTTTGTGGATTCATAAGGCATAAATAACATTTAGAATCGTTTCTGAGCAATTTTCTGGAAAGACTTTTTTCGGGACCTAAATTTTGTAAAAAACGTGATGATTAGCACACTAATTTGGGACTTTAATAGGAGCGTGATACTTCGCTTTGTGGATTCATAAGGCATAAATAACATTCGTAATCGCTTTTCAGCAATTTTCCGGAAAACTTTTTTTCGGACCTAAATTTTGTAAAAAAATGTGATGATTAGCACACGAATTTGGGCTTTAATAGGAGCGTGATACTTCGCTTTTGTGGATTCATAAGGCATAAATAACATTCGTAATCGCTTTTGAGCAATTTTCCGGAAAACTTTTTTTTGGGACCTAAATTTTGTAAAAAACGTGATGATTAGCACACTAATTTTGGGCTTTAATAGGAGCGTGATACCTCGCTTTTGTGGATTCATAAGGCATAAATAACATTCGTAATCGCTTTCGAGCAATTTTCTGGAAAACTTTTTTCGGGACCTAAATTTTGTAAAAAACGTGATGATTAGCACACGAATTTGGGCTTTAATAGGAGCGTGATACTTCGCTTTGTGGATTCATAAAGGCATAAATAACATTCATAATCGTTTTCGAGCAATTTTCCTGAAAACTTTTTTTCGGGGACCTAAATTTTGTAAAAAACGTGATGATTAGCACATCTAATTCGGGCTTTAATAGGAGCGTGATACTTCGCTTTGTGGATTCATAAGGCATAAATAACATTTAGAATCGCTTTTCGAGCAATTTTCTCGAAAACTTTTTTTCGGGACCTAAATTTTGTAAAAAACGTGATGATTAGCACACCTAATTTGGGCTTTAATAGAAGCGTGATACTTCGCTTTGTGGATTCATAAGGCATAAATAACATTCGTAATCGCTTTTGAGAAATTTTTTGGAAAACTTTTTTGGGACCCAAATTTTGTAAAAAACGTGATGATTAGCAATACCTAATTTTGGGCTTTAATAGGAGCGTGATACTTCGCTTTGTGGATTCATAAGGCATAAATAACATTCGTAATCGCTTTCGAGCAATTTTCCGGGAAAACTTTTTTCTGGGACCTAAATTTTGTAAATAACGTGATGATTAGCACACGAATTTGGGGCTTTAATAGGAGCGTGATACTTCGCTTTGTGGATTCATAAGGCATAAATAACATTCGTAATCGCTTTTGAGCAATTTTCTGGAAAACTTTTTTTGGGACCTAAATTTTTGTAAAAAACCCGATGATTAGCACACGAATTTGGGGCTTTAATAGGAGCGTGATACTTTGTTTTGTGGATTCATAAAGCATAAATAACATTCTGAATCGCTTTTGAGCAATTTTCTCGGAAAACGTTTTTGGGACCTAAATTTTGTAAAAAACGTGATGATTAGCACACTGAATTTGGGCTTTAATAGGAGCGTGATAATTCATTTTATGGATTCATAAGGCATAAATAACATTCGTAATCGCTTTTGAGCAATTTTCTGAAAACTTTTTTTTGGGACCTAAATTTTCGTAAAAAACGTGATGATTATTAGCACACGAATTTGGGCTTTAATAGGAGCGTGATACTTCATTTTGTGGATTCATAAAGCATAAATAACATTTAGAATCGTTTTGAGCAATTTTTCTGAAAACTATTTTTGGGACCTAAATTTTGTAAAAAACGTGATGATATGCACATGAATTTGGGCTTTAATAGGAGTGTGACACTTCGCTTTGTGGATTCATAAGGCATAAATAACATCTTTGAATCGTTTTGAGCAATTTTTCCGGAAAACTTTTTTTTGGGACCTAAATTTTGTAAAAAACGTGATGATTAGCACACGTAATTTTGGCTTTAATAGGAGCGTGATACCTCGCTTTTGTGGATTCATAAGGCATAAATAACATTCGTAATCGCTTTCGAGCAATTTTCTGGAAAACTTTTTTCGGGACCTAAATTTTGTAAAAAACGTGATGATTAGCACACGCTAATTTGGGCTTTAATAGGAGCGTGATGCTTCGCTTTTGTGGATTCATAAAGCATAAATAACATTCATAATCTTTCTGAGCAATTTTCCTGAAAACTTTTTTTGGGACCTAAATTTTGTAAAAAACGTGATGATTAGCACTCGAATTCTGGGCTTTAATAGGAGCGTGATACTTCGCTTTGTGGATTCATAAGGCATAAATAACATTTAGAATCGCTTTTCAGCAATTTTCTGGAAAACTTTTTTCTGGGACCTAAATTTTGTAAAAAACGTGATGATTAGCACACGAATTTGGGCTTTAATAGGAGCGTGATACTTCGCTTTGTGGATTCATAAGGCATAAATAACATTCATAATCGCTTTTGAGAAATTTTTTGGAAAACTTTTTTGGGACCCAAATTTTGTAAAAAACGTGATGATTAGCACACCTAATTTTGGCTTTAATAGGAGCGTGATACTTCGCTTTGTGGATTCATAAGGCATAAATAACATCTGTAATCGCTTTCGAGCAATTTTTCTGGAAAACTTTTTTCGGGACCTAAATTTTGTAAATAACGTGATGATTAGCACACTAATTTGGGCTTTAATAGGAGCGTGATACTTCGCTTTTGTGGATTCATAAGGCATAAATAACATTCGTAATCGCTTTTGAGCAATTTTCTGGGAAAACTTTTTTGGGGACCTAAATTTTGTAAAAAACCCGATGATTAGCACACGAATTTGGGCTTTAATAGGAGCGTGATACTTTGTTTTGTGGATTCATAAAGCATAAATAACATTCTGAATCGCTTTTGAGCAATTTTCTCGGAAAACGTTTTTTGGGACCTAAATTTTGTAAAAAAACGTGATGATTAGCACACCGAATTTGGGCTTTAATAGGAGCGTGATACTTCATTTTATGGATTCATAAGGCATAAATAACATTCGTAATCGCTTTCGAGCAATTTTCTGGAAAACTTTTTTTGGGACCTAAATTTCGTAAAAAACGTGATGATTATTAGCACACGAATTTGGGCTTTAATAGGAGCGTGATACTTCATTTTGTGGATTCATAAAGCATAAATAACATTTAGAATCGTTTTGAGCAATTTTCTGGAAAACTATTTTTGGGACCTAAATTTTGTAAAAAACGTGATGATATGCACATGAATTTGGGCTTTAATAGGAGTGTGACACTTCGTTTTGTGGATTCATAAGGCATAAACAACATTTGGAATCGTTCTGAGCAATTTTCTGGAAAACTTTTTTTGGGACCTACATTTTGTAAAAAACGTGATGATTAGCACACGAATTTTGGCTTTAATAGGAGCGTGATACTTCGCTTTTGTGGATTCATAAGGCATAAATAACATTCGTAATCGCTTTCGAGCAATTTTCTGGAAAACTTTTTTTTGGGACCTAAATTTCGTAAAAAACGTGATGATTATTAGCACACGAATTTGGGCTTTAATAGGAGCGTGATACTTCATTTTGTGGATTCATAAGGCATAAATAACATTCAGAATCATTTTGAGCAATTTGCTGGAAAACTTCTTTTGGGACCTAAATTTCGTAAAAAACGTGATGATTAGCACACGAATTTGGGCTTTAATAGGAGCGTGATACTTCGTTTTGTGGATTCATAAAGCATAAATAACATTTAGAATCGTTTTGAGCAATTTTCTGGAAAACTATTTTTGGGACCTAAATTTTGTAAAAAACGTGATGATATGCACATGAATTTGGGCTTTATTAGTAGTGTGACACTTCGTTTTGTGGATTCATATGGCATAAACAACATTTAGAATCGTTTTGAGCAATTTTCAGGAAAACTTTTTTTGGGAGCTAAATTTTGTGAAAAACGTGATGATTAGCACACGAATTTGGGCTTTAATAGGAGCGTGATATTTCGCTTTATGGATTCATAAGGCATAAACAACATTCGTAATCGCTTTTGAGCAATTTTTCTGGAAAACTTTTTTCTGGGACCTAAATTTTGTAAAAAACGTGATGATTAGCACACGAATTTGGGCTTTAATAGGAGCGTGATACTTCGCTTTTGTGGATTCATAAGGCATAAATAACATTCGTAATCGTTCGAGCAATTTTCCGGAAAACTTTTTTCGGGACCTAAATTTTGTAAAAAACGTGATGATTAGCACACGAATTTGGGCTTTAATAGGAGCGTGATACTTCGCTTTTGTGGATTCATAAGGCATAAATAACATTCGGAATCGTTTCGAGCAATTTTCCGAAAAACTTTTTTTTGGGACCTAAATTTTGTAAAAAACCCTGATGATTAGCACACGAATTTGGGCTTTAATAGGAGCGTGATACTTCGTTTTGTGGATTCATAAGGCATAAATAACATTCAGAATCGTTTTGAGCAATTTTCTGGAAAACCTTTTTTTGGGACCTAAATTTCGTAAAAAACGTGATGATTAGCACACGAATTTGGGCTTTAATAGGAGCGTGATACTTCGTTTTGTGGATTCATAAAGCATAAATAAAATTTAGAATCGTTTTGAGCAATTTTCTGGAAAACTATTTTTGGGAGCTAAATTTTGTAAAAAACGTGATGATATGCACATGAATTTGGGCTTTAATAGGAGTGTGACACTTCGTTTTGTGGATTCATAAGGCATAAACAACATTTAGAATCGTTTTGAGCAATTTTCTGGAAAACTTTTTTTGGGAGCTAAATTTTGTAAAAAACGTGATGATTAGCACACGAATTTGGGCTTTAATAGGAGCGTGATACTTCACTTTGTGGATTCATAAGGCATAAATAATATTCAGAATCGTTTTGAGCAATTTTCTGGAAAACTTTTTTTGGGACCTAAATTTTGTAAAAAACGTGATGATTAGCACACGAATTTGGGCTTTAATAGGAGCGTGATACTTCATTTTGTGGATTCATAAGGCATAAATAACATTCAGAATCGTTTTGAGCAATTTTCTGGAAAACGTTTTTTGGGACCTAAATTTTGTAAAAAACGTGATGATTAGCACACGAATTTGGGCTTTAATAGGAGCGTGATACTTCATTTTGTGGATTCATAAAGCATAAATAACATTCATAATCTTTCTGGGCAATTTTTCGGAAAACTTTTTTTGGGACCTAAATTTTTTAAAAAACGTGATGATTAGCACACGAATTCGGGCTTTAATAGGAGCGTGATACTTCGTTTTGTGGATTCATAAGGCATAAATAACATTTAGAATCGTTCTGAGCAATTTTCTGGAAGACTTTTTTCGGGACCTAAATTTTGTAAAAAACGTGATGATTAGCACACGAATTTGGACTTTAATAGGAGCGTGATACTTCGTTTTGTGGATTCATAAGGCATAAATAACATTCAGAATCGTTTTGAGCAATTTTCCGGAAAACTTTTTCTCGGACCTAAATTTTGTAAAAAATGTGATGATTAGCACACGAATTTGGGCTTTAATAGGAGCGTGATACTTCGTTTTGTGGATTCATAAGGCATAAATAACATTCGGAATCGTTTTGAGCAATTTTCTGGAAAACTTTTTTTGGGACCTAAATTTTGTAAAAAACGTGATGATTAGCACACGAATTTTGGCTTTAATAGGAGCGTGATACCTCGTTTTGTGGATTCATAAGGCATAAATAACATTCAGAATCGTTCTGAGCAATTTTCTGGAAAACTTTTTTCGGGACCTAAATTTTGTAAAAAACGTGATGATTAGCACACGAATTTGGGCTTTAATAGGAGCGTGATACTTCGTTTTGTGGATTCATAAAGCATAAATAACATTCATAATCTTTCTGGGCAATTTTCCGGAAAACTTTTTTTGGGACCTAAATTTTGTAAAAAACGTGATGATTAGCACTCGAATTCGGGCTTTAATAGGAGCGTGATACTTCGTTTTGTGGATTCATAAGGCATAAATAACATTTAGAATCGTTTTCAGCAATTTTCTGGAAAACTTTTTTCGGGACCTAAATTTTGTAAAAAACGTGATGATTAGCACACGAATTTGGGCTTTAATAGAAGCGTGATACTTCGTTTTGTGGATTCATAAGCCATAAATAACATTCAGAATCGTTTTGAGAAATTTTTTGGAAAACTTTTTTTGGGACCCAAATTTTGTAAAAAACGTGATGATTAGCAATACGAATTTTGGCTTTAATAGGAGCGTGATACTTCGCTTTTGTGGATTCATAAGGCATAAATAACATTCGTAATCGCTTTCGAGCAATTTTCTGGAAAACTTTTTTTCGGGACCTAAATTTTGTAAATAACGTGATGATTAGCACACGAATTTGGGCTTTAATAGGAGCGTGATACTTCGTTTTGTGGATTCATAAGGCATAAATAACATTCGTAATCGTTTTGAGCAATTTTTCTGGAAAACTTTTTTTGGGACCTAAATTTTTGTAAAAAACCCTGATGATTAGCACTACTAATTTGGGCTTTAATAGGAGCGTGATACTTTGTTTTGTGGATTCATAAAGCATAAATAACATTCTGAATCGTTTTGAGCAATTTTCTGGAAAACGTTTTTTGGGACCTAAATTTCGTAAAAAACGTGATGATTATTAGCACACGAATTTGGGCTTTAATAGGAGCGTGATACTTCATTTTGTGGATTCATAAAGCATAAATAACATTTAGAATCGCTTTTGAGCAATTTTCTCGGAAAACTATTTTTGGGACCTAAATTTTGTAAAAAACGTGATGATATGCACATGAATTTGGGCTTTAATAGGAGTGTGACACTTCGCTTTTGTGGATTCATAAGGCATAAATAACATTCTTAATCGCTTTTGAGCAATTTTTCCGGAAAACTTTTTTTGGGACCTAAATTTTGTAAAAAACGTGATGATTAGCACACGAATTTTGGCTTTAATAGGAGCGTGATACCTCGCTTTTGTGGATTCATAAGGCATAAATAACATTCGTAATCGCTTTCGAGCAATTTTTCTGAAAACTTTTTTCGGGACCTAAATTTTGTAAAAAACGTGATGATTAGCACACCTAATTTGGGCTTTAATAGGAGCGTGATGCTTCGTTTTGTGGATTCATAAAGCATAAATAACATTCATAATCTTTCTGGGCAATTTTCCGGAAAACTTTTTTTGGGACCTAAATTTTGTAAAAAACGTGATGATTAGCACTCGAATTCGGGCTTTAATAGGAGCGTGATACTTCGTTTTGTGGATTCATAAGGCATAAATAACATTTAGAATCGTTTTCAGCAATTTTCTGGAAAACTTTTTTCGGGACCTAAATTTTGTAAAAAACGTGATGATTAGCACACGAATTTGGGCTTTAATAGGAGCGTGATACTTCGTTTTGTGGATTCATAAGGCATAAATAACATTCAGAATCGTTTTGAGAAATTTTTTGGAAAACTTTTTTTGGGACCCAAATTTTGTAAAAAACGTGATGATTAGCACACGAATTTTGGCTTTAATAGGAGCGTGATACTTCGTTTTGTGGATTCATAAGGCATAAATAACATTCGTAATCGCTTTCCGAGCAATTTTTCCGGAAAACTTTTTTCGGGACCTAAATTTTGTAAATAACGTGATGATTAGCACACGAATTTGGGCTTTAATAGGAGCGTGATACTTCGCTTTTGTGGATTCATAAGGCATAAATAACATTCGTAATCGCTTTTGAGCAATTTTCTGGAAAACTTTTTTTGGGACCTAAATTTTGTAAAAAACCTGATGATTAGCACACGAATTTGGGCTTTAATAGGAGCGTGATACTTTGTTTTGTGGATTCATAAAGCATAAATAACATTCTGAATCGTTTTGAGCAATTTTCTGGAAAACGTTTTTTGGGACCTAAATTTTGTAAAAAACGTGATGATTAGCACACGAATTTGGGCTTTAATAGGAGCGTGATACTTCATTTTATGGATTCATAAGGCATAAATAACATTCAGAATCGTTTTGAGCAATTTTCTGGAAAACTTTTTTTGGGACCTAAATTTCGTAAAAAACGTGATGATTATTAGCACACGAATTTGGGCTTTAATAGGAGCGTGATACTTCATTTTGTGGATTCATAAAGCATAAATAACATTTAGAATCGTTTTGAGCAATTTTCTGGAAAACTATTTTTTGGGACCTAAATTTTTGTAAAAAACGTGATGATATAGCACATGAATTTGGGCTTTAATAGGAGTGTGACACTTCGTTTTGTGGATTCATAAGGCATAAACAACATTTGGAATCGTTCTGAGCAATTTTCTGGAAAACTTTTTTTGGGACCTACATTTTGTAAAAAACGTGATGATTAGCACACGAATTTTGGCTTTAATAGGAGCGTGATACTTCGTTTTGTGGATTCATAAGGCATAAATAACATTCAGAATCGTTCTGAGCAATTTTCTGGAAAACTTTTTTTGGGACCTAAATTTCGTAAAAAACGTGATGATTATTAGCACACGAATTTGGGCTTTAATAGGAGCGTGATACTTCATTTTGTGGATTCATAAAGCATAAATAACATTTAGAATCGTTTTGAGCAATTTTCTGGAAAACTATTTTTGGGACCTAAATTTTGTAAAAAACGTGATGATATGCACATGAATTTGGGCTTTAATAGGAGTGTGACACTTCGTTTTGTGGATTCATAAGGCATAAACAACATTTGGAATCGTTCTGAGCAATTTTCCGGAAAACTTTTTTGGGACCTACATTTTGTAAAAAAACGTGATGATTAGCACACCAATTTTGGCTTTAATAGGAGCGTGATACTTCGCTTTTGTGGATTCATAAGGCATAAATAACATTCAGAATCGCTTTTCGAGCAATTTTATAGAAAACTTTTTTCGGGACCTAAATTTTGTAAAAAACGTGATGATTAGCACATACGAATTTGGGCTTTAATAGGAGCGTGATACTTCGCTTTTGTGGATTCATAAGGCATAAATAACATTCGTAATCGTTTTTGAGCAATTTTCTGGAAAACTTTTTTTGGGACCTAAATTTTGTAAAAAACCCGATGATTAGCACACGAATTTGGGCTTTAATAGGAGCGTGATACTTCGTTTTGTGTATTCATAAAGCATAAATAACATTCATAATCGTTCTGGGCAATTTTCCGGAAAACTTTTTTTGGGACCTAAATTTTGTAAAAAACATGATGATTAGCACACGAATTCGGGCTTTAATAGGAGCGTGATACTTCGTTTTGTGGATTCATAAGGCATAAATAACATTTAGAATCGTTCTGAGCAATTTTCTGGAAAACTTTTTTCGGGACCTAAATTTTGTAAAAAACGTGATGATTAGCACACGAATTTGAACTTTAATAGGAGCGTGATACTTCGTTTTGTGGATTCAAAAGGCATAAATAACATTCAGAATCGTTTTCAGCAATTTTTTGGAAAACTTTTTCTCGGACCCAAATTTTGTAAAAAACGTGATGATTAGCACACGAATTTGGGCTTTAATAGGAGCGTGATACTTCGTTTTGTGGATTCATAAGGCATAAATAACATTCAGAATCGTTTTGAGAAATTTTTTGGAAAACTTTTTTTGGGACCTAAAGTTTGAAAAAAACGTGATGATTAGGACACGAATTTTGGCTTTAATAGGAGCGTGATACTTCGTTTTGTGGATTCATAAGGCATAAATAACATTCAGAATCGTTCTGAGCAATTTTCTGGAAAACTTTTTTCGGGACCTAAATTTTGTAAAAAACGTGATGATTAGCACACGAATTTGGGCTTTAATAGGAGCGTGATACTTCGTTTTGTGGATTCATAAGGCATAAATAACATTCAGAATCGTTTTGAGCAATTTTCTGGAAAACTTTTTTTGGGACCTAAATTTTGTAAAAAACCTGATGATTAGCACACGAATTTGGGCTTTAATAGGAGCGTGATACTTCGTTTTGTGGATTCATAAGGCATAAATAACATTCGAATCGTTCGAGCAATTTTTCGGAAAACTTTTTTTCGGGACCTAAATTTTTTAAAAAAACGTGATGATTAGCACACGAATTTGGGCTTTACTAGGAGCGTGATACTTCGTTTTGTGGATTCATAAGGCATAAATAACATTCAGAATCGTTTTGAGCAATTTTCTAGAAAACTTTTTTTGGGACCTAAATTTTGTAAAAAACCTGATGATTAGCACACGAATTTGGGCTTTAATAGGAGCGTGATACTTCATTTTGTGGATTCATAAGGCATAAATAACATTCAGAATCGTTTTGAGCAATTTTTCGGAAAACGTTTTTTTGGGACCTAAATTTTGTAAAAAACGTGATGATTAGCACACGAATTTGGGCTTTAATAGGAGCGTGATACTTCGCTTTTGTGGATTCATAAGGCATAAATAACATTCGAATCGTTTTGAGCAATTTTCTCGGAAAACTTTTTTTGGGACCTAAATTTTGTAAAAAACGTGATGATTAGCACACGAATTTTGGCTTTAATAGGAGCGTGATACTTCGTTTTGTGGATTCATAAGGCATAAATAACATTCAGAATCGTTCTGACCAATTTTCTGGAAAACTTTTTTCGGGACCTAAATTTTGTAAAAAACGTGATGATTAGCACACGAATTCGGGCTTTAATAGGAGCGTGATACTTCGTTTTGTGGATTCATAAGGCATAAATAACATTTAGAATCGTTCTGAGCAATTTTCTGGAAGACTTTTTTCGGGACCTTAATTTTGTAAAAAACGTGATGATTAGCACACGAATTTGGGCTTTAATAGGAGCGTGATACTTCGTTTTGTGGATTCATAAAGCATAAATAACATTCATAATCTTTCTGGGCAATTTTCCGGAAAACTTTTTTTGGGACCTAAATTTTGTAAAAAACGTGATGATTAGCACACGAATTCGGGCTTTAATAGGAGCGTGATACTTCGTTTTGTGGATTCATAAGGCATAAATAACATTTAGAATCGTTTTGAGCAATTTTCTGGAAGACTTTTTTCGGGACCTTAAGTTTGTAAAAAACGTGATGATTAGCACACGAATTTTGGCTTTAATAGGAGCGTGATACTTCGTTTTGTGGATTCATAAGGCATAAATAACATTCAGAATCGTTCTGAGCAATTTTCTGGAAAACTTTTTTCGGGACCTAAATTTTGTAAAAAACGTGATGATTAGCACACGAATTTGGGCTTTAATAGGAGCGTGATACTTCGTTTTGTGGATTCATAAGGCATAAATAACATTCAGAATCTTTTTGAGCAATTTTCTGGAAAACTATTTTTGGGACCTAAATTTTGTAAAAAACCTGATGATTAGCACACGAATTTGGGCTTTAATAGGAGCGTGATACTTCGTTTTGTGGATTCATAAGGCATAAATAACATTCAGAATCGTTTCGAGCAATTTTCTGGAAAACGTTTTTTGGGACCTACATTTCGTAAAAAACGTGATGATTAGCACACGAATTTGGGCTTTAATAGGAGCGTGATACTTCGTTTTGTGGATTCATAAAGCATAAATAAAATTTAGAATCGTTTTGAGCAATTTTCTGGAAAACTATTTTTGGGACCTAAATTTTGTAAAAAACGTGATGATATGCACATGAATTTGGGCTTTAATAGGAGTGTGACACTTCGTTTTGTGGATTCATAAGGCATAAACAACATTTAGAATCGTTTTGAGCAATTTTCTGGAAAACCTTTTTTGGGAGCTAAATTTTGTAAAAAACGTGATGATTAGCACACGAATTTGGGCTTTAATAGGAGCGTGATACTTCGTTTTGTGGATTCATAAGGCATAAATAACATTCAGAATCGTTTTGAGCAATTTTCTGGAAAACTTTTTTTGGGACCTAAATTTTGTAAAAAACGTGATGATTAGCACACGAATTTGGGCTTTAATAGGAGCGTGATACTTCGTTTTGTGGATTCATAAGGCATAAATAACATTCATAATCGTTTTGAGCAATTTTCTGGAAAACTTTTTTTTGGGACCTAAATTTTGTAAAAAACGTGATGATTAGCACACGAATTTTGGCTTTAATAGGAGCGTGATACTTCGTTTTGTGGATTCATAAGGCATAAATAACATTCATAATCGTTCTGAGCAATTTTCTGGAAAACTTTTTTCGGGACCTAAATTTTGTAAAAAACGTGATGATTAGCACACGAATTTGGGCTTTACTAGGAGCGTGATACTTCGTTTTGTGGATTCATAAGGCATAAATAACATTCGAATCGTTTTGAGCAATTTTTCTGAAAACTTTTTTGGGACCTAAATTTTGTAAAAAACCTGATGATTAGCACACGAATTTGGGCTTTAATAGGAGCGTGATACTTCGTTTTGTGGATTCATAAGGCATAAATAACATTCAGAATCGTTTTGAGCAATTTTCTGGAAAACGTTTTTTGGGACCTAAATTTTGTAAAAAACGTGATGATTACCACACGAATTTGGGCTTTAATAGGAGCGTGATACTTCGTTTTGTGGATTCATAAAGCATAAATAACATTCATAATCTTTCTGGGCAATTTTCCGGAAAACTTTTTTTGGGACCTAAATTTTGTAAAAAACGTGATGATTAGCACACGAATTCAGGCTTTAATAGGAGCGTGATACTTCGTTTTGTGGATTCATAAGGCATAAATAACATTTAGAATCGTTTTCAGCAATTTTCTGGAAAACTTTTTTCGGGACCTAAATTTTGTAAAAAACGTGATGATTAGCACACGAATTTGGGCTTTAATAGGAGCGTGATACTTCGTTTTGTGGATTCATAAAGCATAAATAACATCTGTAATCGCTTTTGAGAAATTTTTTGGAAAACTTTTTTTTGGGACCTAAATTTTGGGAAAAAACGTGATGATTAGCACACGAATTTTGGCTTTAATAGGAGCGTGATACTTCGTTTTGTGGATTCATAAGGCATAAATAACATTCAGAATCGTTCTGAGCAATTTTCTGGAAAACTTTTTTCGGGACCTAAATTTTGTAAAAAACGTGATGATTAGCACACGAATTTGGGCTTTAATAGGAGCGTGATACTTCGCTTTTGTGGATTCATAAGGCATAAATAACATTCGTAATCTTTTTGAGCAATTTTTCGGAAAACTATTTTTGGGACCTAAATTTTGTAAAAAACCTGATGATTAGCACACGAATTTGGGCTTTAATAGGAGCGTGATACTTCGTTTTGTGGATTCATAAGGCATAAATAACATTCAGAATCGTTTCGAGCAATTTTCTGGAAAACATTTTTTGGGACCTACATTTCGTAAAAAACGTGATGATTAGCACACGAATTTGGGCTTTAATAGGAGCGTGATACTTCGTTTTGTGGATTCATAAAGCATAAATAAAATTTAGAATCGTTTTGAGCAATTTTCCGGAAAACTTTTTTTGGGACCTAAATTTTGCAAAAAACGTGATGATTAGCACACGAATTCAGGCTTTAATAGGAGCGTGATACTTCGTTTTGTGGATTCATAAGGCATAAATAACATTTAGAATCGTTTTCAGCAATTTTCTGGAAAACCTTTTTTGGGAGCTAAATTTTGTAAAAAACGTGATGATTAGCACACGAATTTGGGCTTTAATAGGAGCGTGATACTTCGTTTTGTGGATTCATAAGGCATAAATAACATTCAGAATCGTTTTGAGCAATTTTCTGGAAAACGTTTTTTGGGACCTAAATTTTGTAAAAAACGTGATGATTTGCACACGAATTTGGGCTTTAATAGGAGCGTGATACTTCGCTTTTGTGGATTTCATAAGGCATAAATAACATTCGTAATCGTTTTGAGCAATTTTTCCGGAAAACTTTTTTTGGGACCTAAATTTTGTAAAAAACGTGATGATTAGCACACGAATTTTGGCTTTAATAGGAGCGTGATACTTCGCTTTTGTGGATTCATAAGGCATAAATAACATTCGTAATCGCTTCGACCAATTTTCTGGAAAACTTTTTTCGGGACCTAAATTTTTGTAAAAAACGTGATGATTAGCACACGAATCTGGGCTTTAATAGGAGCGTGATACTTCGTTTTGTGGATTCATAAGGCATAAATAACATTTAGAATCGTTTCGAGCAATTTTCCGGAAAGACTTTTTTTGGGACCTTAATTTTGTAAAAAACGTGATGATTAGCACTACTGAATTTGGGCTTTAATAGGAGCGTGATACTTCGTTTTTGTGGATTCATAAAGCATAAATAACATTCATAATCTTTCTGGGCAATTTTCCGGAAAACTTTTTTTGGGACCTAAATTTTGTAAAAAACGTGATGATTAGCACACGAATTCGGGCTTTAATAGGAGCGTGATACTTCGTTTTGTGGATTCATAAGGCATAAATAACATTTAGAATCGTTCTGAGCAATTTTCTGGAAGACTTTTTTCGGGACCTTAAGTTTGTAAAAAACGTGATGATTAGCACACGAATTTTGGCTTTAATAGGAGCGTGATACTTCGTTTTGTGGATTCATAAGGCATAAATAACATTCAGAATCGTTCTGAGCAATTTTCTGGAAAACTTTTTTCGGGACCTAAATTTTGTAAAAAACGTGATGATTAGCACACCGAATTTGGGCTTTAATAGGAGCGTGATACTTCGCTTTTGTGGATTCATAAGGCATAAATAACATTCAGAATCTTTTTGAGCAATTTTCTGGAAAACTATTTTTGGGACCTAAATTTTGTAAAAAACCTGATGATTAGCACACGAATTTGGGCTTTAATAGGAGCGTGATACTTCGTTTTGTGGATTCATAAGGCATAAATAACATTCAGAATCGTTTCGAGCAATTTTCTGGAAAACGTTTTTGGGACCTACATTTCGTAAAAAACGTGATGATTAGCACACGAATTTGGGCTTTAATAGGAGCGTGATACTTCGCTTTTGTGGATTCATAAAGCATAAATAAAATTTAGAATCGTTTTGAGCAATTTTCTGGAAAACTATTTTTGGGACCTAAATTTTGTAAAAAACGTGATGATATGCACATGAATTTGGGCTTTAATAGGAGTGTGACACTTCGTTTTGTGGATTCATAAGGCATAAACAACATTTAGAATCGTTTTGAGCAATTTTCTGGAAAACCTTTTTTGGGAGCTAAATTTTGTAAAAAACGTGATGATTAGCACACGAATTTGGGCTTTAATAGGAGCGTGATACTTCGTTTTGTGGATTCATAAGGCATAAATAACATTCAGAATCGTTTTGAGCAATTTTCTGGAAAACTTTTT
Source organism: Catharanthus roseus (assembly GCA_028651295.1). Classification (NCBI taxonomy): domain Eukaryota; kingdom Viridiplantae; phylum Streptophyta; class Magnoliopsida; order Gentianales; family Apocynaceae; genus Catharanthus; species Catharanthus roseus. The sequence continues at coordinate 648,758 of JAPQWS010000144.1, forward strand.
TTGGGACCTAAATTTTGTAAAAAACGTGATGATTAGCACACGAATTTGGGCTTTAATAGGAGCGTGATACTTCGCTTTTGTGGATTCATAAGGCATAAATAACATTCGTAATCGTTTTGAGCAATTTTTCCGGAAAACTTTTTTTTGGGACCTAAATTTTGTAAAAAACGTGATGATTAGCACACGCAATTTTGGGCTTTAATAGGAGCGTGATACTTCGCTTTTGTGGATTCATAAGGCATAAATAACATTCATAATCGCTTTCGAGCAATTTTCCCGGAAAACTTTTTTTCGGGACCTAAATTTTGTAAAAAAACGTGATGATTAGCACACTGAATTTGGGCTTTACTAGGAGCGTGATACTTCGCTTTTGTGGATTCATAAGGCATAAATAACATCTTAATCGCTTTTGAGCAATTTTTCCGGAAAACTTTTTTTTGGGACCTAAATTTTGTAAAAAACGCGATGATTAGCACACGAATTTGGGCTTTAATAGGAGCGTGATACTTCGCTTTGTGGATTCATAAGGCATAAATAACATCTGTAATCGCTTTTGAGCAATTTTCCGAAAACGCTTTTTTGGGGACCTAAATTTTGTAAAAAACGTGATGATTACCACACTAATTTGGGCTTTAATAGGAGCGTGATACTTCGCTTTTGTGGATTCATAAAGCATAAATAACATTCATAATCTTTCTGGGGCAATTTTCCGGAAAACTTTTTTCTGGGACCTAAATTTTGTAAAAAACGTGATGATTAGCACACGAATTCAGGGCTTTAATAGGAGCGTGATACTTCGCTTTTGTGGATTCATAAGGCATAAATAACATTTAGAATCGCTTTTCGAGCAATTTTCCCGGAAAACTTTTTTCGGGACCTAAATTTTGTAAAAAACGTGATGATTAGCACACTAACTTTGGGCTTTAATAGGAGCGTGATACTTCGCTTTGTGGATTCATAAAGCATAAATAACATTCAGAATCGTTTTGAGAAATTTTTTGGAAAACTTTTTTTGGGACCTAAATTTTGGAAAAAACGTGATGATTAGCACACGAATTTTGGCTTTAATAGGAGCGTGATACTTCGTTTTGTGGATTCATAAGGCATAAATAACATTCAGAATCGTTCTGAGCAATTTTCTGGAAAACTTTTTTCGGGACCTAAATTTTGTAAAAAACGTGATGATTAGCACACGAATTTGGGCTTTAATAGGAGCGTGATACTTCGTTTTGTGGATTCATAAGGCATAAATAACATTCAGAATCTTTTTGAGCAATTTTCTGGAAAACTATTTTTGGGACCTAAATTTTGTAAAAAACCTGATGATTAGCACACGAATTTGGGCTTTAATAGGAGCGTGATACTTCGTTTTGTGGATTCATAAGGCATAAATAACATTCAGAATCGTTTCGAGCAATTTTCTGGAAAACATTTTTTGGGACCTACATTTCGTAAAAAACGTGATGATTAGCACACGAATTTGGGCTTTAATAGGAGCGTGATACTTCGTTTTGTGGATTCATAAAGCATAAATAAAATTTAGAATCGTTTTGAGCAATTTTCCGGAAAACTTTTTTTGGGACCTAAATTTTGTAAAAAACGTGATGATTAGCACACGAATTCAGGCTTTAATAGGAGCGTGATACTTCGTTTTGTGGATTCATAAGGCATAAATAACATTTAGAATCGTTTTCAGCAATTTTCTGGAAAACCTTTTTTGGGAGCTAAATTTTGTAAAAAACGTGATGATTAGCACACGAATTTGGGCTTTAATAGGAGCGTGATACTTCGCTTTTGTGGATTCATAAGGCATAAATAACATTCGTAATCGCTTTTGAGCAATTTTCTCGGAAAACTTTTTTTGGGACCTAAATTTTGTAAAAACCCGATGATTAGCACTACGAATTTGGGCTTTAATAGGAGCGTGATACTTCGCTTTTGTGTATTCATAAAGCATAAATAACATTCATAATCGTTTGAGCAATTTTCCCGAAAACTTTTTTTTGGGACCTAAATTTTGTAAAAAACATGATGATTAGCACACGAATTCGGGCTTTAATAGGAGCGTGATACTTCGCTTTTGTGGATTCATAAGGCATAAATAACATTTAGAATCGTTTCGAGCAATTTTTCCGGAAAACTTTTTTCGGGACCTAAATTTTGTAAAAAACGTGATGATTAGCACACGAATTTGAACTTTAATAGGAGCGTGATACTTCGTTTTGTGGATTCAAAAGGCATAAATAACATTCGTAATCGTTTTCGAGCAATTTTTTGGAAAACTTTTTCTGGGACCCAAATTTTGTAAAAAACGTGATGATTAGCACACGAATTTGGGCTTTAATAGGAGCGTGATACTCGCTTTTGTGGATTCATAAGGCATAAATAACATTTCGTAATCGTTTTGAGAAATTTTTTGGAAAACTTTTTTGGGACCTAAAGTTTTGAAAAAAACGTGATGATTAGGACACGAATTTTGGCTTTAATAGGAGCGTGATACTTCGTTTTGTGGATTCATAAGGCATAAATAACATTCAGAATCGTTCTGAGCAATTTTCTGGAAAACTTTTTTCGGGTCCTAAATTTTGTAAAAAACGTGATGATTAGCACACGAATTTGGGCTTTAATAGGAGCGTGATACTTCGCTTTTGTGGATTCATAAGGCATAAATAACATTCGTAATCGTTTTTGAGCAATTTTTCTGGAAAACTTTTTTTTGGGACCTAAATTTTGTAAAAAACCTGATGATTAGCACACGAATTTGGGCTTTAATAGGAGCGTGATACTTCGTTTTGTGGATTCATAAGGCATAAATAACATTCATAATCGTTTGGAGCAATTTTCTGGAAAACTTTTTTTGGGACCTAAATTTTGTAAAAAACGTGATGATTAGCACACGTAATTTGGGCTTTACTAGGAGCGTGATACTTCGCTTTTGTGGATTCATAAGGCATAAATAACATTCGTAATCGTTTTGAGCAATTTTCTAGAAAACTTTTTTTGGGACCTAAATTTTGTAAAAACCCGATGATTAGCACACGAATTTGGGCTTTAATAGGAGCGTGATACTTCATTTTGTGGATTCATAAGGCATAAATAACATTCGTAATCGTTTTGGGCAATTTTCCGGAAAACTTTTTTTTGGGACCTAAATTTTGTAAAAAACGTGATGATTAGCACACGAATTTGGGCTTTAATAGGAGCGTGATACTTCGTTTTGTGGATTCATAAGGCATAAATAACATTCAGAATCGTTTTGAGCAATTTTCTGGAAAACTTTTTTTGGGACCTAAATTTTGTAAAAAACGTGATGATTAGCACACGAATTTTGGGCTTTAATAGGAGCGTGATACTTCGCTTTTGTGGATTCATAAGGCATAAATAACATTCGTAATCGTTTCGACCAATTTTTCGGAAAACTTTTTTCGGGACCTAAATTTTGTAAAAAACGTGATGATTAGCACACGAATTCGGGCTTTAATAGGAGCGTGATACTTCGCTTTTGTGGATTCATAAGGCATAAATAACATTTAGAATCGTTCGAGCAATTTTCCCGGAAGACTTTTTTCGGGACCTTAATTTTGTAAAAAAACGTGATGATTAGCAATACTAATTTGGGCTTTAATAGGAGCGTGATACTTCGTTTTGTGGATTCATAAAGCATAAATAACATTCATAATCTTTCTGGGCAATTTTCCGGAAAACTTTTTTTGGGACCTAAATTTTGTAAAAAACGTGATGATTAGCACACGAATTCGGGCTTTAATAGGAGCGTGATACTTCGTTTTGTGGATTCATAAGGCATAAATAACATTTAGAATCGTTCTGAGCAATTTTCTGGAAGACTTTTTTCGGGACCTTAAGTTTGTAAAAAACGTGATGATTAGCACACGAATTTTGGCTTTAATAGGAGCGTGATACTTCGTTTTGTGGATTCATAAGGCATAAATAACATTCGTAATCGCTTTCGAGCAATTTTCTGGAAAACTTTTTTCGGGACCTAAATTTTGTAAAAAACGTGATGATTAGCACACGAATTTGGGCTTTAATAGGAGCGTGATACTTCGTTTTGTGGATTCATAAGGCATAAATAACATTCAGAATCTTTTTGAGCAATTTTCCGGAAAACTATTTTTGGGACCTAAATTTTGTAAAAAACCCGATGATTAGCACACGAATTTGGGCTTTAATAGGAGCGTGATACTTCGCTTTTGTGGATTCATAAGGCATAAATAACATTCGGAATCGCTTTTCGAGCAATTTTCCGAAAACGTTTTTTGGGACCTACATTTTCGTAAAAAACGTGATGATTAGCACACTAATTTGGGCTTTAATAGGAGCGTGATACTTCGCTTTTGTGGATTCATAAAGCATAAATAAAATTTAGAATCGCTTTTGAGCAATTTTCTGAAAACTATTTTTGGGACCTAAATTTTTGTAAAAAACGTGATGATATGCACACTGAATTTGGGCTTTAATAGGAGTGTGACACTTCGCTTTTGTGGATTCATAAGGCATAAACAACATTTAGAATCGCTTTTGAGCAATTTTCCGGAAAACCTTTTTTGGGAGCTAAATTTTGTAAAAAAACGTGATGATTAGCACACGAATTTGGGCTTTAATAGGAGCGTGATACTTCGCTTTGTGGATTCATAAGGCATAAATAACACTCGTAATCGCTTTTGAGCAATTTTTCCGGAAAACTTTTTTTGGGACCTAAATTTTGTAAAAAACGTGATGATTAGCACACTAATTTGGGCTTTAATAAGAGCGTGATACTTCGCTTTGTGGATTCATAAGGCATAAATAACATTCGTAATCGTTTTTGAGCAATTTTTCTGGAAAACTATTTTTGGGACCTAAATTTTGTAAAAAACCCGATGATTAGCACACCTAATTTGGGCTTTAATAGGAGCGTGATACTTCGCTTTTGTGGATTCATAAGGCATAAATAACATCTTAATCGCTTTTGAGCAATTTTCCTGGAAAACATTTTTTTGGGACCTACATTTTCGTAAAAACGTGATGATTAGCACTACGAATTTGGGCTTTAATAGGAGCGTGATACTTCGTTTTGTGGATTCATAAAGCATAAATAAAATTTAGAATCGTTTTGAGCAATTTTCCGGAAAACTTTTTTTGGGACCTAAATTTTGTAAAAAACGTGATGATTAGCACACGAATTCAGGCTTTAATAGGAGCGTGATACTTCGTTTTGTGGATTCATAAGGCATAAATAACATTTAGAATCGTTTTCAGCAATTTTCTGGAAAACCTTTTTTGGGAGCTAAATTTTGTAAAAAACGTGATGATTAGCACACGAATTTGGGCTTTAATAGGAGCGTGATACTTCGTTTTGTGGATTCATAAGGCATAAATAACATTCGTAATCGCTTTTGAGCAATTTTCCGGAAAACGTTTTTTGGGACCTAAATTTTGTAAAAAACGTGATGATTAGCACACGAATTTGGGGCTTTAATAGGAGCGTGATACTTCGCTTTTGTGGATTCATAAGGCATAAATAACATTCGTAATCGTTTTGAGCAATTTTCTGGAAAACTTTTTTTGGGACCTAAATTTTGTAAAAAACGTGATGATTAGCACACACGAATTTTGGCTTTAATAGGAGCGTGATACTTCGCTTTGTGGATTCATAAGGCATAAATAACATTCGTAATCGTTTCGACCAATTTTCTCGAAAACTTTTTTTCGAGACCTAAATTTTGTAAAAAACGTGATGATTAGCACACGAATTCGGGCTTTAATAGGAGCGTGATACTTCGCTTTTGTGGATTCATAAGGCATAAATAACATTTAGAATCGCTTTCCGAGCAATTTTCTCGGAAGACTTTTTTCTGGGACCTTAATTTTGTAAAAAAACGTGATGATTAGCACACGAATTTGGGGCTTTAATAGGAGCGTGATACTTCGCTTTTGTGGATTCATAAAGCATAAATAACATTCATAATCTTTTCGAGCAATTTTCCGGAAAACTTTTTTGGGACCTAAATTTTGTAAAAAACGTGATGATTAGCACACGAATTCGGGCTTTAATAGGAGCGTGATACTTCGCTTTGTGGATTCATAAGGCATAAATAACATTTAGAATCGCTTTTCGAGCAATTTTCCGGGAAGACTTTTTTCGGGACCTTAAGTTTGTAAAAAACGTGATGATTAGCACACTGAATTTTGGCTTTAATAGGAGCGTGATACTTCGCTTTGTGGATTCATAAGGCATAAATAACATTCGTAATCGCTCTGAGCAATTTTTCTGGAAAACTTTTTTCTGGGACCTAAATTTTGTAAAAAAACGTGATGATTAGCACACGAATTTGGGCTTTAATAGGAGCGTGATACTTCGCTTTGTGGATTCATAAGGCATAAATAATATCTTAATCGTTTTTGAGCAATTTTCTGGGAAAACTATTTTTGGGACCTAAATTTTGTAAAAAACCCTGATGATTAGCACACGAATTTGGGCTTTAATAGGAGCGTGATACTTCGCTTTGTGGATTCATAAGGCATAAATAACATTCGTAATCGCTTTGAGCAATTTTTCTGGAAAACGTTTTTTGGGACCTACATTTCGTAAAAAACGTGATGATTAGCACACGAATTTGGGCTTTAATAGGAGCGTGATACTTCGCTTTTGTGGATTCATAAAGCATAAATAAAATTTAGAATCGCTTTTGAGCAATTTTTCTGGAAAACTATTTTTGGGACCTAAATTTTGTAAAAACGTGATGATATGCACATGAATTTGGGCTTTAATAGGAGTGTGACACTTCGCTTTTGTGGATTCATAAGGCATAAACAACATTTAGAATCGCTTTTGAGCAATTTTCCCGGAAAACCTTTTTTGGGAGCTAAATTTTGTAAAAAACGTGATGATTAGCACACTAATTTGGGGCTTTAATAGGAGCGTGATACTTCGCTTTTGTGGATTCATAAGGCATAAATAACACTCGTAATCGCTTTTGAGCAATTTTCTGGAAAACTTTTTTTGGGACCTAAATTTTCGTAAAAAACGTGATGATTAGCACACGAATTTGGGCTTTAATAGGAGCGTGATACTTCGCTTTTGTGGATTCATAAGGCATAAATAACATTCGAATCGTTTTGAGCAATTTTCCGGAAAACTTTTTTTGGGACCTAAATTTTGTAAAAAACGTGATGATTAGCACACGTAATTTTGGGCTTTAATAGGAGCGTGATACTTCGCTTTTGTGGATTCATAAGGCATAAATAACATTCATAATCGTTTTCGAGCAATTTTCTGGAAAACTTTTTTCTGGGACCTAAATTTTGTAAAAAAACGTGATGATTAGCAATACGAATTTGGGCTTTACTAGGAGCGTGATACTTCGCTTTTGTGGATTCATAAGGCATAAATAACATTCGTAATCGCTTTTGAGCAATTTTCCGGAAAACTTTTTTGGGGACCTAAATTTTGTAAAAAACCCTGATGATTAGCACACGAATTTGGGCTTTAATAGGAGCGTGATACTCGCTTTGTGGATTCATAAGGCATAAATAACATTCGTAATCGCTTTTGAGCAATTTTCTGAAAACGTTTTTTGGGACCTAAATTTTGTAAAAAACGTGATGATTACCACACCTAATTTGGGGCTTTAATAGGAGCGTGATACTTCGCTTTTGTGGATTCATAAAGCATAAATAACATTCATAATCTTTCTGGGGCAATTTTCCGGAAAACTTTTTTTGGGACCTAAATTTTGTAAAAAACGTGATGATTAGCACACGAATTCGGGGCTTTAATAGGAGCGTGATACTTCGCTTTTGTGGATTCATAAGGCATAAATAACATTTAGAATCGCTTTGAGCAATTTTCCGGAAAACTTTTTTTCGGGACCTAAATTTTGTAAAAAACGTGATGATTAGCACACGAATTTGGGCTTTAATAGAGCGTGATACTTCGCTTTTGTGGATTCATAAAGCATAAATAACATTCGTAATCGTTTTGAGAAATTTTTCTGGAAAACTTTTTTTTGGGACCTAAATTTTGGAAAAAACGTGATGATTAGCACACGAATTTTGGCTTTAATAGGAGCGTGATACTTCGCTTTTGTGGATTCATAAGGCATAAATAACATCTGAATCGTTCGAGCAATTTTCTCGGGAAAACTTTTTTCGGGACCTAAATTTTGTAAAAAACGTGATGATTAGCACTACGAATTTGGGCTTTAATAGGAGCGTGATACTTCGCTTTTGTGGATTCATAAGGCATAAATAACATTCTGAATCGCTTTTGAGCAATTTTCTGGGAAAACTATTTTTTGGGACCTAAATTTTGTAAAAAACCCGATGATTAGCACACGAATTTGGGCTTTAATAGGAGCGTGATACTTCGCTTTTGTGGATTCATAAGGCATAAATAACATTCGTAATCGCTTTCGAGCAATTTTCTGGAAAACATTTTTTCGGGACCTACATTTCGTAAAAAAACGTGATGATTAGCACACGAATTTGGGCTTTAATAGGAGCGTGATACTTCGTTTTGTGGATTCATAAAGCATAAATAAAATTTAGAATCGTTTTGAGCAATTTTTCCGGAAAACTTTTTTTGGGACCTAAATTTTGTAAAAAACGTGATGATTAGCACACGAATTCGGGGCTTTAATAGGAGCGTGATACTTCGCTTTTGTGGATTCATAAGGCATAAATAACATTTAGAATCGTTTTGAGCAATTTTCTGGGAAAACCTTTTTTGGGAGCTAAATTTTGTAAAAAAACGTGATGATTAGCACACGAATTTGGGCTTTAATAGGAGCGTGATACTTCGCTTTTGTGGATTCATAAGGCATAAATAACATCTGTAATCGCTTTTGAGCAATTTTCCGGAAAACTTTTTTTGGGACCTAAATTTTGTAAAAAACGTGATGATTAGCACACTAATTTGGGCTTTAATAGGAGCGTGATACTTCGCTTTTGTGGATTCATAAGGCATAAATAACATTCGTAATCGTTTTGAGCAATTTTCTGAAAACTTTTTTTCGGGGACCTAAATTTTGTAAAAAACGTGATGATTAGCACACTAATTTGGGCTTTAATAGGAGCGTGATACTTCGCTTTTGTGGATTCATAAGGCATAAATAACATTCGTAATCGTTTTCGAGCAATTTTCTCGGAAAACTTTTTTTCGGGACCTAAATTTTGTAAAAAACGTGATGATTAGCACACGAATTTGGGCTTTAATAGGAGCGTGATACTTCGCTTTTGTGGATTCATAAGGCATAAATAACATTCGTAATCGCTTTTGAGCAATTTTTCCGGAAAACTTTTTTTGGGACCTAAATTTTGTAAAAAACGTGATGATTAGCACACGAATTTGGGCTTTAATAGGAGCGTGATACTGCTTTTTGTGGATTCATAAGGCATAAATAACATTCGTAATCGTTTTGAGCAATTTTTCTGGAAAACGTTTTTTTGGGGACCTAAATTTTGTAAAAAACGTGATGATTAGCACACTGAATTTGGGCTTTAATAGGAGCGTGATACTTCGCTTTTGTGGATTCATAAAGCATAAATAACATTCATAATCGTTTTCGGGCAATTTTCCGGAAAACTTTTTTTGGGACCTAAATTTTGTAAAAAACGTGATGATTAGCACACGAATTCGGGGCTTTAATAGGAGCGTGATACTTCGCTTTTGTGGATTCATAAGGCATAAATAACATTTAGAATCGCTTTTGAGCAATTTTTCTGAAAACTTTTTTTCTGGGACCTAAATTTTGTAAAAAACGTGATGATTAGCACACGAATTTGGGCTTTAATAGGAGCGTGATACTTCGCTTTTGTGGATTCATAAGGCATAAATAACATTCGTAATCGTTTTGAGCAATTTTTTGGAAAACTTTTTTTCGGGGACCTAAATTTTGGAAAAAAACGTGATGATTAGCACACGAATTTTGGGCTTTAATAGGAGCGTGATACTTCGCTTTTGTGGATTCATAAGGCATAAATAACATTCGTAATCGTTCGAGCAATTTTCTCGGAAAACTTTTTTCGGGACCTAAATTTTGTAAATAACGTGATGATTAGCACACGAATTTGGGGCTTTAATAGAGCGTGATACTTCGCTTTTGTGGATTCATAAGGCATAAATAACATTCGTAATCGCTTTTGAGCAATTTTTCTGAAAACTTTTTTTGGGACCTAAATTTTGTAAAAAACGCGATGATTAGCACACGAATTTGGGCTTTAATAGGAGCGTGATACTTTGCTTTTGTGGATTCATAAAGGCATAAATAACATTCGTAATCGTTTTGAGCAATTTTATGGAAAACTTTTTTTTGGGACCTAAATTTTGTAAAAAACGTGATGATTAGCACACGAATTTGGGCTTTAATAGGAGCGTGATACTTCGCTTTTGTGGATTCATAAGGCATAAATAACATTCAGTAATCGTTTTGAGCAATTTTTCCGGAAAACTTTTTTTTGGGACCTAAATTTTGTAAAAAACGTGATGATTATTAGCACACGAATTTGGGCTTTAATAGGAGCGTGATACTTCGTTTTGTGGATTCATAAAGCATAAATAACATTTAGAATCGTTTTGAGCAATTTTCTGGAAAACTATTTTTTGGGACCTAAATTTTGTAAAAAACGTGATGATTATGCACATACGAATTTGGGCTTTAATAGGAGCGTGATACTTCGTTTTGTGGATTCATAAGGCATAAACAACATTTAGAATCGTTTTGAGCAATTTTTCTCGAAAACTTTTTTGGGACCTAAATTTTGTAAAAAACGTGATGATTAGCACACTAATTTGGGCTTTAATAGGAGCGTGATACTTCGCTTTGTGGATTCATAAGGCATAAATAACATTCGTAATCGCTTTGAGCAATTTTCTCGGAAAACTTTTTTTCGGACCTAAATTTTGTAAAAAACGTGATGATTAGCACACTAATTTGGGGATTTAATAGGAGCGTGATACTTCGCTTTGTGGATTCATAAGGCATAAATAACATTCGAATCCTTTTTGAGCAATTTTCTGGAAAACTTTTTTTGGGACCTAAATTTTGTAAAAAACGTGATGATTAGCACACGAATTTTGGGCTTTAATAGGAGCGTGATACTTCGCTTTGTGGATTCATAAGGCATAAATAACATTCGTAATCGCTTTTGAGCAATTTTTCGGAAAACTTTTTTGGGACCTAAATTTTGTAAAAAACGTGATGATTATTAGCACACGAATTTGGGCTTTAATAGGAGCGTGATACTTCATTTTGTGGATTCATAAAGCATAAATAACATTTAGAATCGCTTTTGAGCAATTTTTCTGGAAAACTATTTTTGGGACCTAAATTTTGTAAAAAACGTGATGATATAGCACATGAATTTGGGCTTTAATAGGAGTGTGACACTTCGCTTTGTGGATTCATAAGGCATAAACAACATTTAGAATCGCTTTTGAGCAATTTTCTGGAAAACTTTTTTGGGAGCTAAATTTTGTAAAAAACGTGATGATTAGCACACTGAATTTGGGCTTTAATAGGAGCGTGATACTTCGCTTTGTGGATTCATAAGGCATAAATAACATTCGTAATCGTTTTGAGCAATTTTTCGGAAAACTTTTTTTCGGACCTAAATTTTGTAAAAAACGTGATGATTAGCACACTAATTTGGGCTTTAATAGGAGCGTGATACTTCGCTTTTGTGGATTCATAAGGCATAAATAACATTCGTAATCGCTTTTGAGCAATTTTCCCGGAAAACTTTTTTTGGGACCTAAATTTTGTAAAAAACGTGATGATTAGCACTACTAATTTTGGGCTTTAATAGGAGCGTGATACTTCGCTTTGTGGATTCATAAGGCATAAATAACATTCGTAATCGCTTTTGAGCAATTTTCTCGGAAAACTTTTTTTTGGGACCTAAATTTTGTAAAAAAACGTGATGATTATTAGCACACTAATTTGGGCTTTAATAGGAGCGTGATACTTCATTTTGTGGATTCATAAAGCATAAATAACATTTAGAATCGCTTTTGAGCAATTTTCTGGGAAAACTATTTTTGGGACCTAAATTTTGTAAAAAACGTGATGATATGCACATGAATTTGGGCTTTAATAGGAGTGTGACACTTCGCTTTTGTGGATTCATAAGGCATAAAACAACATTTAGAATCGCTTTTGAGCCATTTTCTGGAAAACTTTTTTGGGAGCTAAATTTTCGTAAAAAACGTGATGATTAGCACACGAATTTGGGCTTTAATAGGAGCGTGATACTTCGCTTTGTGGATTCATAAGGCATAAATAACATCTATAATCGCTTTTGAGCAATTTTTCTGAAAACTTTTTTTCGGACCTAAATTTTTGTAAAAAACGTGATGATTAGCACACGAATTTGGGCTTTAATAGGAGCGTGATACTTCGCTTTTGTGGATTCATAAGGCATAAATAACATTCAAAATCGTTTTGAGCAATTTTCTGGGAAAACTTTTTTTTGGGACCTAAATTTTGTAAAAACGTGATGATTAGCACACGAATTTTGGCTTTAATAGGAGCGTGATACTTCGCTTTTGTGGATTCATAAGGCATAAATAACATCTCGAATCGTTTCGAGCAATTTTCCGGGAAAACTTTTTTCGGGACCTAAATTTTGTAAATAACGTGATGATTAGCACACTAATTTGGGCTTTAATAGGAGCGTGATACTTCGCTTTTGTGGATTCATAAGGCATAAATAACATTTAGAATCGTTTTGAGAAATTTTTGGAAAACTTTTTTTTTGGGACCTAAAATTTGGAAAAAACGTGATGATTAGCACATCGAATTTTGGGCTTTAATAGGAGCGTGATACTTCGTTTTGTGGATTCATAAGGCATAAATAACATTTAGAATCGTTTTCAGCAATTTTCTGGAAAACTTTTTTCGGGACCTAAATTTTGTAAAAAACGTGATGATTAGCACACGAATTTGGGCTTTAATAGGAGCGTGATACTTCGTTTTGTGGATTCATAAGGCATAAATAACATTCAGAATCGTTTTGAGAAATTTTTTGGAAAACTTTTTTTGGGACCTAAATTTTGGAAAAAACGTGATGATTAGCACACGAATTTTGGCTTTAATAGGAGCGTGATACTTCGTTTTGTGGATTCATAAGGCATAAATAACATTCAGAATCGTTCTGAGCAATTTTCTGGAAAACTTTTTTCGGGACCTAAATTTTGTAAATAACGTGATGATTAGCACACGAATTTGGGCTTTAATAGGAGCGTGATACTTCGTTTTGTGGATTCATAAGGCATAAATAACATTCAGAATCGTTTTGAGCAATTTTCTGGAAAACTTTTTTTGGGACCTAAATTTTGTAAAAAACCTGATGATTAGCACACGAATTTGGGCTTTAATAGGAGCGTGATACTTTGTTTTGTGGATTCATAAAGCATAAATAACATTCAGAATCGTTTTAAGCAATTTTCTGGAAAACGCTTTTTGGGACCTAAATTTTGTAAAAAACGTGATGTTTAGCACACGAATTTGGGCTTTAATAGGAGCGTGATACTTCATTTTGTGGATTCATAAGGCATAAATAACATTCAGAATCGTTTTGAGCAATTTTCTGGAAAACTTTTTTTGGGACCTAAATTTTGTAAAAAACGTGATGATTATTTGCACACGAATTTGGGCTTTAATAGGAGCGTGATACTTCATTTTGTGGATTCATAAAGCATAAATAACATTTAGAATCGTTTTGAGCAATTTTCTGGAAAACTATTTTTGGGACCTAAATTTTGTAAAAAACGTGATGATATGCACATGAATTTGGGCTTTAATAGGAGTGTGACACTTCGTTTTGTGGATTCATAAGGCATAAACAACATTTAGAATCGTTTTGAGCCATTTTCTGGAAAACTTTTTCTGGGAGCTAAATTCTGTAAAAAACGTGATGATTAGCACACGAATTTGGGCTTTAATTGGAGCGTGATACTTCGCTTTGTGGATTCATAAGGCATAAATAACATTCAGAATCGTTTTGAGCAATTTTCCTGGAAAACTTTTTTCGGACCTAAATTTTGTAAAAACGTGATGATTAGCACACGAATTTGGGCTTTAACAGGGAGCGTGATACTCGCTTTTGTGGATTCATAAGGCATAAATAACATTCAGAATCGTTTTGAGCAATTTTCTGGAAAACTTTTTTTGGGACCTAAATTTTGTAAAAAACGTGATGATTAGCACACGAATTTTGGCTTTAATAGGAGCGTGATACTTCGTTTTGTGGATTCATAAGGCATAAATAACATTCAGAATCGTTCTGAGCAATTTTCTAGAAAACTTTTTTCGGGACCCAAATTTTGTAAAAAACGTGATGATTAGCACACGAATTTGGGCTTTAATAGGAGCGTGATACTTCGTTTTGTGGATTCATAAGGCATAAATAACATTCAGAATCGTTTTGATCAATTTTCTGGAAAACTTTTTTTGGGACCTAAATTTTGTAAAAAACCTGATGATTAGCACACGAATTTGGGCTTTAATAGGAGCGTGATACTTCGTTTTGTGTATTCATAAAGCATAAATAACATTCATAATCGTTCTGGGCAATTTTCCGGAAAACTTTTTTTGGGACCTAAATTTTGTAAAAAACATGATGATTAGCACTCGAATTCGGGCTTTAATAGGAGCGTGATACTTCGTTTTGTGGATTCATAAGGCATAAATAACATTTAGAATCGTTCTGAGCAATTTTCTGGAAAACTTTTTTCGGGACCTAAATTTTGTAAAAAACGTGATGATTAGCACTACGAATTTGGACTTTAATAGGAGCGTGATACTTCGTTTTGTGGATTCAAAAGGCATAAATAACATTCGTAATCGTTTTGAGCAATTTTCTCGGGAAATCTTTTCTCGGACCTAAATTTTGTAAAAAACGTGATGATTAGCACACGAATTTGGGCTTTAATAGGAGCAGCGATACTTCGCTTTTGTGGATTCATAAGGCATAAATAACATTCGTAATCGTTTTTGAGAAATTTTTTGGAAAACTTTTTTCGGGACCTACATTTTGTAAAAAAGCGTGATGATTAGCACTACGAATTTGAACTTTAATAGGAGCGTGATACTTCGTTTTGTGGATTCAAAAGGCATAAATAACATTCGTAATCGTTTTGAGCAATTTTTCTGGAAAACTTTTTCTGACCCAAATTTTGTAAAAAACGTGATGATTAGCACTACGAATTTGGGCTTTAATAGGAGCGTGATACTTCGTTTTGTGGATTCATAAAGGCATAAATAACATTCATAATCGTTTTGAGCAATTTTCTGGAAAACTTTTTTTGGGACCTAAATTTTGTAAAAAACGTGATGATTAGCACACGCAATTTGGGCTTTAATAGGAGCGTGATACTTCGTTTTGTGGATTCATAAGGCATAAATAACATTCGAATCGTTTCGAGCAATTTTCTCGGAAAACTTTTTTTCGGGACCTAAATTTTGTAAAAAATGTGATGATTAGCACACAAATTTGGGCTTTACTAGGAGCGTGATACTTCGTTTTGTGGATTCATAAGGCATAAATAACATTCAGAATCGTTTTGAGCAATTTTCTAGAAAACTTTTTTTGGGACCTAAATTTTGTAAAAAACCTGATGATTACCACACGAATTTGGGCTTTAATAGGAGCGTGATACTTCATTTTGTGGATTCATAAGGCATAAATAACATTCAGAATCGTTTTGAGCAATTTTCTGGAAAACGTTTTTTGGGACCTAAATTTTGTAAAAAACGTGATGATTAGCACACGAATTTGGGCTTTAATAGGAGCGTGATACTTCGTTTTGTGGATTCATAAAGCATAAATAACATTCATAATCTTTCTCGGGCAATTTTCCGAAAACTTTTTTTGGGACCTAAATTTTGTAAAAAACGTGATGATTAGCACACGTAATTCGGGCTTTAATAGGAGCGTGATACTTCGTTTTGTGGATTCATAAGGCATAAATAACATTTAGAATCGTTTCCGAGCAATTTTCTGGAAGACTTTTTCGGGACCTAAATTTTGTAAAAAACGTGATGATTAGCACACGAATTTGGGCTTTAATAGGAGCGTGATACTTCGTTTTGTGGATTCATAAGGCATAAATAACATTCAGAATCGTTTTCAGCAATTTTCTGGAAAACTTTTTCTCGGACCTAAATTTTGTAAAAAACGTGATGATTAGCACACGAATTTGGGCTTTAATAGGAGCGTGATACTCGCTTTTGTGGATTCATAAGGCATAAATAACATTCGGAATCGTTTTGAGCAATTTTTCGGAAAACTTTTTTTGGGACCTAAATTTTGTAAAAAACGTGATGATTAGCACTACGAATTTTGGGCTTTAATAGGAGCGTGATACTTCGCTTTTGTGGATTCATAAGGCATAAATAACATTCGTAATCGTTCCGAGCAATTTTCCCGGAAAACTTTTTCAGCACCTAAATTTTGTAAAAAACGTGATGATTAGCACTACGAATTTTGGCTTTAATAGGAGCGTGATACTTCGCTTTTTGTGGATTCATAAGGCATAAATAACATTCGTAATTGTTCTGAGCAATTTTCTGGAAAACTTTTTTTGGGTCCTAAATTTTGTAAAAAACGTGATGATTAGCACACGAATTTGGACTTTAATAGGAGCGTGATACTTCGTTTTGTGGATTCATAAGGCATAAATAACATTCAGAATCGTTTTCAGCAATTTTCTAGAAAACTTTTTCTCGGACCTAAATTTTGTAAAAAACGTGATGATTAGCACACAATAATTTGGGCTTTAATAGGAGCGTGATACTTCGTTTTGTGGATTCATAAGGCATAAATAACATTCAGAATCGTTTTGAGAAATTTTTTGGAAAACTTTTTTTGGGAATTTTGTAAAAAACGTGATGATTAGCACACGAATTTGGGCTTTAATAGGAGCGTGATACTTCGTTTTGTGGATTCATAAGGCATAAATAACATTCAGAATCGTTTTGAGAAATTTTTTGGAAAACTTTTTTTGGGACCTAAAGTTTGAAAAAAACGTGATGATTAGCACACGAATTTTGGCTTTAATAGGAGCGTGATACTTCGTTTTGTGGATTCATAAGGCATAAATAACATTCAGAATCGTTCTGAGCAATTTTCTGGAAAACTTTTTTCGGGACCTAAATTTTGTAAAAAACGTGATGATTAGCACACGAATTTGGGCTTTAATAGGAGCGTGATACTTCGTTTTGTGGATTCATAAGGCATAAATAACATTCAGAATCGTTTTGAGCAATTTTCTAGAAAACTTTTTTTGGGACCTAAATTTTGTAAAAAACCTGATGATTAGCACACGAATTTGGGCTTTAATAGGAGCGTGATACTTCGTTTTGTGGATTCATAAAGCATAAATAACATTCAGAATCGTTTTGAGCAATTTTCTGGAAAACGTTTTTTGGGACCAAAATTTTGCAAAAAACGTGATGATTAGCACACGAATTTGGGCTTTAATAGGAGCGTGATACTTCATTTTGTGGATTCATAAGGCATAAATAACATTCAGAATCGTTTTGAGCAATTTTCTAGAAAAATTTTTTTGGGACCTAAATTTCGTAAAAAACGTGATGATTAGCACCCGAATTCGGGCTTTAATAGGAGCGTGATACTTCATTTTGTGGATTCATAAAGCATAAATAACATTTAGAATCGTTTTGAGCAATTTTTCTGAAAACTATTTTTTGGGACCTAAATTTTGTAAAAAAACGTGATGATATGCACATGAATTTGGGCTTTAATAGGAGTGTGACACTTCGTTTTGTGGATTCATAAGGCATAAACAACATTTAGAATCGTTTTGAGCAATTTTCTGGAAAACTTTTTTTGGGAGCTAAATTTTGTAAAAAACGTGATGATTAGCACACGCAATTTGGGCTTTAATAGGAGCGTGATACTTCGCTTTGTGGATTCATAAGGCATAAGTAACATCTGAGAATCATTTTGAGCAATTTTCCGGAAACCTTTTTTTCGGACCTAAATTTTGTAAAAAAACGTGATGATTAGCACTACGAATTTGGGCTTTAATAGGAAGCGTGATACTTCGTTTTGTGGATTCATAAGGCA
This sequence comes from Catharanthus roseus, assembly GCA_028651295.1. NCBI lineage: Eukaryota > Viridiplantae > Streptophyta > Magnoliopsida > Gentianales > Apocynaceae > Catharanthus > Catharanthus roseus. The sequence goes on from JAPQWS010000144.1 coordinate 666,851, forward strand.
TAAATAACATTCGAATCGTTTTGAGCAATTTTCGGGAAAAACTTTTTTTCGGACCTAAATTTTGTAAAAAACGTGATGATTAGCACATACGAATTTTGGCTTTAATAGGAGCGTGATACTTCGTTTTGTGGATTCATAAGGCATAAATAACATTCGGAATCGTTCGAGGCAATTTTCAGGAAAACTTTTTGGTACCTAAATTTGGTAAAAAACGTGATGATTAGCACACGAATTTGGGCTTTAATAGGAGCGTGATACTCGTTTTGTGGATTCATAAGGCCTAAATAACATTCGAATCGTTTTGAGCAATTTTTCGGAAAACTTTTTTCGGGGACCTAAATTTTGTAAAAAACCCGATGATTAGCACTACGAATTTGGGCTTTAATAGGAGCGTGATACTCGTTTTGTGGATTCATAAGGCATAAATAACATTCGAAATTGTTCAGAGCAATTTTTCGGAAAACTTTTTTGGGGGCCTAAATTTTGTAAAGAACGTGATGATTAGCACACAATTTGGACTTTAATAGGAGCGTGATACTTCGTTTTGTGGATTCATAAGGCATAAATAACATCTGTAATCGTTTTCAAGCAATTTTCCGGAAAACTTTTTCTCGGACCTAAATTTTGTAAAAAACGTGATGATTAGCACACAATAATTTGGGCTTTAATAGGAGCGTGATACTTCGTTTTGTGGATTCATAAGGCATAAATAACATTCAGAATCGTTTTTGAGAAATTTTTTGGAAAACTTTTTTTGGGAATTTTGTAAAAAACGTGATGATTAGCACTACAAATTTGGGCTTTAATAGGAGCGTGATACTTCGTTTTGTGGATTCATAAGGCATAAATAACATTTAGAATCGTTTCCGAGCAATTTTTCTGAAAAACTTTTTTAGGGACCTAAATTTTGTAAAAAAACGTGATGATTAGCACTACGAATTTGGACTTTAATAGGAGCGTGATACTCCCGTTTTGTGGATTCATAAGGAATAAATAACATTTCTGAATCGTGTTCAGCAATTTTTCGGAAAACTTTTCTCGGACCTAAATTTTTGTAAAAAAGCGTGATGATTAGCACACGAATTTGGGCTTTAATAGGAGCGTGATACTTCGTTTTGTGGATTCATAAGGCATAAATAACATTCAGAATCGTTTTGAGAAATTTTTTGGAAAACCTTTTTTGGGACCTAAATTTTGTAAAAAACTTGATGATTAGCACACGAATTTGGGCTTTAATAGGAGCGTGGTACTTCGTTTTGTGGATTCATAAGGCATAAATAACATTCAGAATCGTTTTGAGAAATTTTTTGGAAAACTTTTTTTGGGAATTTTGTAAAAAACGTGATGATTAGCACACGAATTTGGGCTTTAATAGGAGCGTGATACTTCGTTTTGTGGATTCATAAGGCATAAATAACATTTAGAATCGTTCTGAGCAATTTTCTGGAAAACTTTTTTCGGGACCTAAATTTTGTAAAAAACGTGATGATTAGCACACGAATTTGGACTTTAATAGGAGCGTGATACTTCGTTTTGTGGATTCATAAGGAATAAATAACATTCAGAATCGTGTTCAGCAATTTTCTGGAAAACTTTTTCTCGGACCTAAATTTTGTAAAAAACGTGATGATTAGCACACGAATTTGGGCTTTAATAGGAGCGTGCTACTTCGTTTTGTGGATTCATAAAGCATAAATAACATTTAGAATCGTTTTGAGAAATTATTTGAAAAACTTTTTTTGGGACCTAAATTTTGTAAAAAACGTGATGATTAGCACACGAATTTGGGCTTTAATAGGAGCGTGATACTTCGTTTTGTGGATTCATAAGGCATAAATAATATTCAGAATCGTTTTGAGCAATTTTCTGGAAAACCTTTTTTGGGACCAAAATTTTGTAAAGAACGTGATGATTAGCACACGAATTTGGGCTTTAATAGGAGTGTGATACTTCGTTTTGTGGATTCATAAGGCATAAATAACATTCAGAATCGTTTTTCACAATTTTCTGGAAAACTTTTTTTCAGACCTAAATTTTGTAAAAAACGTGATGATTAGCACACGAATTTGGGCTTTAATAGGAGCGTGATACTTTGTTTTGTGGATTCATAAGGCATAAATAACATTCCGAATCGTTTTGAGTAATTTTTTGGAAAATTTTTTTGGGACCTAAATTTTGTAAAAAACGTGATGATTAGCACACGAATTGGGGCTTTAATAGGAGTGTGATACTTCGTTTTGTGGATTCATAAGGCATAAATAACGTTTAGAATCGTTTTGAGCGATTTTCTGGAAAACTCTTTTTGGGATCTAAATTTCGTAAAAAACGTGATGATTAGCACACGAATTTGGGCTTTACTAGGAGCGTGATACTTCGTTTTGTGGATTCATAAAGCATAAATAACATTTAGAATCGTTTTGAGTAATTTTCTGAAAAACTTTTTTTGGGACCTAGATTTTGTAAAAAACGTGATGATATGCACACGAATTTGGGCTTTAATAGGAGCGTGGTACTTCGTTTTGTGGATTCATAAAGCATAAATAACATTTAGAATCGTTTTTGAGCAATTTTTCGGAAAACTTTTTTGGGACCTTAATTTTGTAAAAACGTGATGATTAGCACTACGACTTTGGGCTTTAATAGGAGCGTGGTACTTAGTTTTGTGGATTCATAAAGCATAAATAACATTCAGAATCGTTTTGAGCAATTTTCTGGAAAACTTTTTTAGGGACCTAAATTTTGTAAAAAACGTGATGATATGCACACGAATTTGGGCTTTAATAGGAGTGTGATACTTCGTTTTGTGGATTCATAAGGCATAAATAACATTTGGAATCGTTTTGAGCAATTTTCTGGAAAACTTTTTTTGGGACCTAAATTTTGTAAAAAACGTGATGATATGCACACGAATTTGGGCTTTAATAGGAGCGTGGTACTTCGTTTTGTGGATTCATAAAGCATAAATAACAATTAGAATCGTTTTGAGCAATTTTCTGGAAAACTTTTTTTGGGACCTTAATTTCGTAAAAAACGTGATGATTAGCACACGAATTTGGGCTTTAATAGGAGCGTGGTACTTCGTTTTGTGGATTCATAAAGCATAAATAACATTCAGAATCGTTTTGAGCAATTTTTTGAAAAACTTTTTTAGGGACCTAAATTTTGTAAAAAACATGATGATATTCACACGAATTTGGGCTTTAATAGGAGCGTGGTACTTCGTTTTGTGGATTCATAAAGCATAAATAACATTCAGAATCGTTTTGAGCAATTTTCTGGAAAACTTTTTTTGGGACCTAAATTTCGTAAAAAACGTGATGATTTGCACACGAATTTGGGCTTTAATAGGAGCGTGATACTTCGTTTTGTGGATTCATAAAGCATAAATAACATTTAGAATCGTTTTGAGCAATTTTCTGGAAAACTTTTTTTAGGACCTAAATTTTGTAAAAAACGTGATGATATGCACACGAATTTGGGCTTTAATATGAGCGTGGTACTTCGTTTTGTGGATTCATAAAGCATAAATAACATTTAGAATCGTTTTGAGCAATTTTCTGGAAAACTTTTTTTGGGACCTTAATTTTGTAAAAAACGTGATGATTAGCACACGAATTTGGGCTTTAATAGGAGCGTGGTACTTCGTTTTGTGGATTCATAAAGCATAAATAACATTCAGAATCCTTTTGAGCAATTTTCTGGAAAACTTTTTTAGGGACCTAAATTTTGTAAAAAACGTGATGACATGCACACGAATTTGGGCTTTAATAGGAGTGTGATACTTCGTTTTGTGGATTCATAAGGCATAAATAACATTTGGAATCGTTTTGAGCAATTTTCTGGAAAACTTTTTTTGGGACCTAAATTTTGTAAAAAACGTGATGATATGCACACGAATTTGGGCTTTAATAGGAGCGTGGTACTTCGTTTTGTGGATTCATAAAGCATAAATAACATTTAGAATAGTTTTGAGCAATTTTCTGGAAAACTTTTTTTGGGACCTTAATTTTGTAAAAAACGTGATGATTAGCACACGAATTTGGGCTTTAATAGGAGCGTGGTACTCGTTTTGTGGATTCATAAGGCATAAATAACATTTAGAATCGTTTTGAGCAATTTTCTGGAAAACTTTTTTTGGGACCTAAATTTTGTAAAAAACGTGATGATATGCACACGAATTTGGGCTTTAATAGGAGTGTGATACTTCGTTTTGTGGATTCATAAGGCATAAATAACATTTAGAATCGTTTTGGGCAATTTTCTGGAAAAATTTTTTTGGGACCTAAATTTTGTAAAAAACGTGATGATTAGCACACGAATTTGGGCTTTAATAGGAGCGTGATACTTCGTTTTGTGGATTCATATGGCATAAATAACATTTAGAATCGTTTTGAGCAATTTTTTGGAAAACTTTTTTTGGGACCTAAATTTTGTAAAAAACGTGATGATTAGCCCACGAATTTGGGCTTTAATAGGAGCGTGGTACTTCGTTTTGTGGATTCATAAAGCATAAATAACATTCAGAATCGTTTTGAGCAATTTTCTGGAAAACGTTTTTAGAGACCTAAATTTTGTAAAAAACGTGATGATATGCACACGAATTTGGGCTTTAATAGGAGTGTGATACTTCGTTTTGTGGATTCATAAGGCATAAATAACATTTAGAATCGTTTTGGGCAATTTTCTGGAAAACTTTTTTTCGGACCTAAATTTTGTAAAAAACGTGATGATTAGCACACGAATTTGGGCTTTAATAGGAGCGTGATACTTCGTTTTGTGGATTCATATGGCATAAATAACATTTAGAATCGTTTTGAGCAATTTTTTGGAAAACTTTCTTTGGGACCAAAATTTTGTAAAAAACGTGATAATTAGCACACGAATTTGGGCATTAATAGGAGCGTGATACTTCGTTTTGTGGATTCATAAGGCATAAATAACATTCAGAATCGTTTTGAGCAATTTTCTGGAAAAGTTTTTTTGGGACCTAAAATTTGTAAAAAACGTGATGATTAGCACACGAATTTGGGCTTTAATAGGAGCGTGATACTTTGTTTTGTGGATTCATAAGGCATAAATAACATTCAGAATCGTTTTGAGCAATTTTTTGGAAAACATTTTTTGGGGCCTAAATTTTGTAAAAAACGTGATGATTAGCACATGAATTTGGGCTTTAATAGGAGTGTGATACTTCGTTTTGTGGATTCATAAGGCATAAATAACATTTAGAATCGTTTTTGAGCAATTTTCTGGGAAAACTTTTTGGGACCTAAATTTTGTAAAAAAACGTGATGATTAGCACTACCCAATTTGGGCTTTAATAGGAGCGTGGTACTTCGTTTTGTGGATTCATAAAGCATAAATAAAATTCAGAATCGTTTTGAGCAATTTTCTGGAAAACGTTTTTAGGGACCTAAATTTTGTAAAAAACGTGATGATATGCACACGAATTTGGGCTTTAAAAGGAGTGTGATACTTCGTTTTGTGGATTCATAAGGCATAAATAACATTTAGAATCGTTTTGGGCAATTTTCTGGAAAACTTTTTTGGGACCTAAATTTTGTAAAAAACGTGATGATTAGCACACGAATTTGGGCTTTAATAGGAGCGTGATACTTCGTTTGGTGGATTCATAAGGCATAAATAACATTCAGAATCGTTTTGAGCAATTTTTTGGAAAACTTTTTTTCGGACCTAAATTTTGTAAAAAACGTGATGATTAGCACACGAATTTGGGCTTTAATAGGAGCGTGATACTTCGTTTTGTGGATTCATAATGCATAAATAACATTCAGAATCGTTTTGAGCAATTTTCTGGAAAACTTTTTTCGGGACCTAAATTTTGTAAAAAACGTGATGATTCGCACACGAATTTGGGCATTAATAGGAGCGTGATACTTCGTTTTGTGGATTCATAACGCATAAATAACATTCAGAATCGTTTTGAGCAATTTTCTGGAAGACTTTCTTTGGGACCTAAATTTTGTAAAAAACGTGATGATGTGCACACGAATTTGGGCTTTAATGGGAGTGTGATACTTCGTTTTGTGGATTCATAAGGCATAAATAACATTTAGAATCGTTTTGAGCAATTTTTTGGAAAACTTTCTTTGGGACCAAAATTTTGTAAAAAACGTGATAATTAGCACACGAATTTGGGCATTAATAGGAGCGTGATACTTCGTTTTGTGGATTCATAAGGCATAAATAACATTCAGAATCGTTTTGAGCAATTTTCGGGAAAACTTTTTTTCAGACCTAAATTTTGTAAAAAACGTGATGATTAGCACACGAATTTGGGCTTTAATAGGAGCGTGATACTTTGTTTTGTGGATTCATAAGGCATAAATAACATTCAGAATCGTTTTGAGCAATTTCTTGGAAAACTTTTTTTGGGACCTAAATTTTGTAAAAAACGTGATGATTAGCACACGAATTTGGGCTTTAATAGGAGTGTGATACTTCGTTTTGTGGATTCATAAGGCATAAATAACATTTAGAATCGTTTTGAGCAATTTTCTGGAAAACTTTTTTTGGGACCTAAATTTTGTAAAAAACGTGATGATTAGCCCACGAATTTGGGCTTTAATAGGAGCGTGGTACTTCGTTTTGTGGATTCATAAAGCATAAATAACATTCAGAATCGTTTTGAGCAATTTTCTGGAAAACGTTTTTAGAGACCTAAATTTTGTAAAAAACGTGATGATATGCACACGAATTTGGGCTTTAATAGGAGTGTGATACTTCGTTTTGTGGATTCATAAGGCATAAATAACATTTAGAATCGTTTTGGGCAATTTTCTGGAAAACTTTTTTTCGGACCTAAATTTTGTAAAAAACGTGATGATTAGCACACGAATTTGGGCACTAATAGGAGCGTGATACTTCGTTTTGTGGATTCATAACGCATAAATAACATTCAGAATCGTTTTGAGCAATTTTCTGGAAGACTTTATTTGGGACCTAAATTTTGTAAAAAACGTGATGATGTGCACACGAATTTGGGCTTTAATGGGAGTGTGATACTTCGTTTTGTGGATTCATAAGGCATAAATAACATTTAGAATTGTTTTGAGCAATTTTTTGGAAAACTTTATTTGGGACCAAAATTTTGTAAAAAACGTGATAATTAGCACACGAATTTGGGCATTAATAGGAGCTTGATACTTCGTTTTGTGGATTCATACGGCATAAATAACATTCAGAATCGTTTTGAGCAATTTTCTGGAAAACTTTTTTTGGGACCTAAATTTTGTAAAAAAACGTGATGATTTGCACACGAATTTGGGCTTTAATAGGAGCGTGATACTTCATTTTGTGGATTCATAAGGCATAAATAACATTCAGAATCGTTTTGAGCAATTTTCTGGAAAACTTTTTTTGGGACTTAAATTTCGTAAAAAACATGATGATTAGCACACGAATTTGGGCTTTAATAGGGGCGTGATACTTCGTTTTGTGGATTCATAAAGCATAAATAACATTTAGAATCGTTTTGAGCAATTTTCTGGAAAACTATTTTTGGGACCTAAATTTTGTAAAAAAAGTGATGATATGCACATGAATTTGGGTTTTAATAGGAGTGTGACACTTCGTTTTGTGGATTCATAAGGCAAAAACAACATTTAGAATCGTTTTGAGCAATTTTCTGGAAAACTTTTTTTGGGAGCTAAATTTTGTAAAAAACGTGATGATTAGCACACGAATTTGGGCTTTAATAGGAGCGTGATACTTCATTTTGTGGATTCATAAGGCATAAATAACATTCATAATCGTTTTGAGCAATTTTCTGGAAAACTTTTTTTCGGACCTAAATTTTGTAAAAAACGTGATGATTAGCACACGAACTTGGGCTTTAATAGGAGCGTGATACTTTGTTTTGTGGATTCATAAAGCATAAATAACATTCATAATCGTTTTGGGCAATTTTCCGGAAAACTTTTTTTGGGACCTAAATTTTGTAAAAAACGTGATCATTAGCCCACTAATTTGGGCTTTAATAGGGAGCGTGATACTGCGTTTTGTGGATTCATAAGGCATAAATAACATTCAGAATCGTTCTGAGCAATTTTCTGGAAAACTTTTTTTCGGACCTAAATTTCGTAAAAAACGTGATTATTAGCACACGAATTTGGGCTTTAATAGGAGCGTGATACTTCGTTTTGTGGATTCATAAAGCATAAATAACATTCATAATCGTTTTGGGCAATTTTCCGGAAAACTTTTTTTGGGACCTAAATTTTGTAAAAAACGTGATGATTAGCACACGAATTTGGGCTTTAATAGGAGCGTGATACTTCGTTTTGTGGATTCATAAGGCATAAATAACATTTGCGAATCGTTTCAGAGCAATTTTTCGGGAAAACTTTTTTCGGACCTAAATTTCGTAAAAAACGTGATGATTAGCACTACGAATTTGGGGCTTTAATAGGAGCGTGATACTTCGTTTTGTGGATTCATAAGGCATAAATAACATTCAGAATCGTTTTGAGCAATTTTCTGGAAAACTTTTTTTGGGACCTAAATTTTGTAAAAAACGTGATGATTAGCACACGAATTTAATAGGAGCGTGATATTTCGTTTTGTGGATTCATAAGGCATAAATAACATTCGTAATCGTTCTGCGCAATTTTCTCGGAAAACTTTTTTCGGACCTAAATTTCGTAAAAAAGCGTGATGATTAGCACACAATTTGGGCTTTAATAGGAGTGTGATACTTTGTTTTTTTGTATTCATAAGGCATAAATAACATTCGTAATCGTTTGAGCAATTTTACGGAAAACTTTTTTTCGGACCTAAATTTCGTAAAAACGTGATGATTAGCACACACGAATTTGGGCTTTAATAGGAGTGTGATACTTTGTTTTTTTGTATTCATAAGGCATAAATAACATTCGTAATCGTTTTGAGCAATTTTCCGGAAAACTTTTTTTCGACCTAAATTTTGTATAAAACGTGATGATTAGCACACACGAATTTGGGCTTTAATAGGAGCGTGATACTTCGTTTATGCGATTCATAAGGCATAAATAACATTCAAAATCGTTTTGAGCAATTTTTTGGAAAACTTTTTTCTGGGGACCTAAATTTTGTAAAAAACGTGATGATTAGCACTACTAATTTGGGCTTTAATAGGAGCGTGATACTTCGCTTTTGTGGATTCATAAGGCACAAATAATATTCGTAATCGTTTTGAGCAATTTTCGGAAAACTTTTTTTCGGGGACCTAAATTTTCGTAAAAACGTGATGATTAGCACAAGAATTTGGGCTTTATAGGAGCGTGATACTTCGTTCTGTGGATTCATAAAGCATAAATAATATTCATAATCGTTTTGAGCAATTTTCTGGAAAACTTTTTTTCGGACCTAAATTTTGTAAAAAACGTGATGATTAGCACACGAATTTGGGCTTTAATAGGAGCGTGATACTTCGTTTTGTGGATTCATAAGGCATAAATAACATTCAGAATCGTTCTGAGCAATTTTCTAGAAAACTTTTTTTCGGACCTAAATTTCGTAAAAAACGTGATGATTAGCACACGAATTTGGGCTTTAATAGGAGCGTGATACTTCGTTTTGCGGATTCATAAGGCATAAATAACATTCATAATCGTTTTGAGCAATTTTCTGGAAAACTTTTTTTGGGACCTAAATTTTGAAAAAACGTGATGATTAGCACACGAACTTGGGCTTTAATAGGAGCGTGATACTTCGTTTTGTGGATTCAGAAACCATAAATAACATTCATAATCGTTTTGGGCAATTTTCCGAAAAACTTTTTTTGGGACCTAAATTTTGTAAAAAACGTGATTATTAGCACACGAATTTGGGCTTTAATAGGAGCGTGATACTTCGCGTTTTGTCGATTCATAAGGCATAAATAACATTCGTAATCGTTCTGAGCAATTTTCCGGAAAACTTTTTTTCTGGACCTAAATTTCGTAAAAAACGTGATGATTAGCACACCAAATTTGGGCTTTAATAGGAGGCGTGATACATCGTTTGTGGATTCATAAGGCATAAATAACATTCAAAATCGTTTCGAGCAATTTTCTGGAAAACTTTTTTTCGTACCTAAATTTCGTAAAAAACGTGATGATTAGCACACCAATTTGGGGCTTTAATAGAGCGTGATACTTCGCTTTTTTGTGGATTCATAAGGCATAAATAACATTAAGAATCGTTTTGAGCAATTTTCCGGAAAACTTTTTTGAGACCTAAATTTTGTAAAAAACGTGATGATTAGCACTATCTAACTTGGGCTTTAATAGAGCGTGATACTTTGTTTTCTGGATTCATAAAGCATAAATAACACTCATAATCGCTTTTGGGCAATTTTTCCTGAAAACTTTTTTGGGACCTAAATTTTGTAAAAACGTGATGATTAGCACACGAATTTGGGCTTTAATAGGAGCGTGATACTTCGTTTTGTGGATTCATAAGGCATAAATAACATTCGAATCGTTTCCGAGCAATTTTCTGAAAACTTTTTTTCTGACCTAAATTTTCGTAAAAAACGTGATGATAGCACACAATTTGGGCTTTAATAGGAGCGTGATACTTCGCTTTGTGGATTCATAAAGCATAAATAACATTCATAATCGCTTTTGGACAATTTTCCCGAAAACTTTTTTGGGACCTAAATTTTGTAAAAAACGTGATGATTAGCACACTAATTTGGGGCTTTAATAGGGAGCGTGATACTTCATTTTGTGGATTCATAAGGCATAAATAACATTCGTAATCGTTTCGAGCAATTTTCTCGGAAAACTTTTTTCGGACCTAAATTTTCGTAAAAAACGTGATGATTAGCAATACCCGAATTTGGGCTTTAATAGGAGCGTGATACTTCGTTTTGTGGATTCATAAGGCATAAATAACATTCAGAATTGTTTTGAGCAATTTTCTGGAAAACTTTTTTTGGGACCTAAATTTTGTAAAAAACGTGATGATTAGCACACGAATTCGGGCTTTAATAGGAGCGTGATACTTCGTTTTGTGGATTCATAAGGCATAAATAACATTTAGAATCGTTTCTGGGCAATTTTCCCGAAAAACTTTTTTTTTCGGGACCTAAATTTTGTAAAAAACGTGATGATTAGCACAAGAATTTGGACTATAATAGGAGCGTGATACTTCGTTTTGTGGATTCATAAGGCATAAATAACATTCAGAATCGTTTTCACCAATTTTTCGGAAAACTTTTTCTCGGACCTAAATTTTGTAAAAAACGTGATGATTAGCACTACTAATTTGGGCTTTAATAGAGCGTGATACTTCGTTTTGTGGATTCATAAGGCATAAATAACATTCAGAATCGTTTTGAGCAATTTTTTGGAAAACTTTTTTTGGGACCTAAATTTTGTAAAAAACGTGATGATTAGCACATGAATTTGGGCTTTAATAGGAGCGTGATACTTCGTTTCGTGGATTCAAAAGGCACAAATAACATTCACAATCGTTTTGAGCAATTTCCTGGAAAACTTTTTTTGGGACCTAAATTTTGTAAAAACGTGATGATTATTAGCACACGAATTTGGGCTTTAATAAGAGCGTGAAACTTCGTTCTGTGGATTCATAAAGCATAAATAACATTCATAATCGTTTTGAGCAATTTTCTAGAAAACTTTTTTTCGGACCATAATTTTGTAAAAAACGTGATGATTAGCACACGAATTTGGGCTTTAATAGGAGCGTGATACTTCGTTTTGTGGATTCATAAGGCATAAATAACATTCAGAATTGTTTTTCGCAATTTTCTAGAAAACTTTTTTTCGGACCTAAATTTCGTAAAAAACGTGATGATTAGCACACGAATTTGGGCTTTAGTAAGAGCGTGATACTTCGTTTTGTGGATTCATAAGGCATAAATAACATTCAGAATCGTTCTGAGCAATTTTCTGGAAAACTTTTTTTCGGACCTAAATTTCGTAAAAAACGTGATGATTAGCACACGAATTTGGACTTTAATAGGAGCGTGATATTTCGTTTTGTGGATTCATAAGGCATAAATAACATTCAGAATCGTTCTGAGCAATTTTTTGGACAACTTTTTTTGGGACCTAAATTTTGCAAAAAACGTGATGATTAGCACACGAATTTCGGCTTTAATAGGAGCGTGATACTTCGTTTTGTGGATTCATAAGGCATAAATAACATTCAGAATCGTTCTGAGCAATTTTCTGGAAAACTTTTTTCGGACCTAAATTTCGTAAAAAACGTGATGATTAGCACGCGAATTTGGGCTTTAATAGGAGCGTGATACTTCGTTTTGTGGATTCATAAGGCATAAATAACATTCAGAATCGTTTTGAGCAATTTTCTGGAAAATTTTTTTTGGGACCTAAATTTTGTAAAAAATGTGATGATTAGCACACGAATTTGGACTTTAATAGGAGCGTGATATTTCGTTTTGTGGATTCATAAGGCATAAATAACATTCAGAATCGTTCTGAGCAATTTTCTGTAAAACTTTTTTTCGGACCTAAATTTCGTAAAAAACGTGATGATTAGCACACGAATTTGGGCTTTAATAAGAGCGTGATACTTCGCTTTTGTGGATTCATAAGGCATAAATAACATTCAGAATCGTTTTCAGCAATTTTTCTGAAAACTTTTCTCGGACCTAAATTTCGTAAAAAACGTGATGATTAGCACACGAATTTGGGCTTTAATAGGAGCGTGATACTTCGTTCGTGGATTCATAAGGCATAAATAACATTCGAATCGTTTTTGAGCAATTTTTCGGAAAACTTTTTTCGACCTAAATTTCGTAAAAAACGTGATGACTTAGCACACGCAATTGGGCTTTAATAGGAGCGCGATACTGCTTTGTGAT